>CM034082.1:8848616-10048616 GCA_019845555.1 Aristolochia fimbriata | reverse complement strand
GAGAAATGAGATTAAATCGAGGAAAAGAAAGGAAATGAGAATAGAAAGAGAATATTAAATGATTTTAAGAGAAAGAAGAGAAAATGATTCCATAAATAATTATTAATGAAATGAGAAAGAGAGGAAATATAAATTTTAGAAAAAAATAAAACGAGAAAGAGAGAAATGAGAGATATTTATTGAAGAGAGATAATATAGAACCGAGAGAGATATATATGAAAGAGAGAGAGAATAATTGAGAGAACAAAGATAGAGAGAGAGAGAACAATATAGAGAACCGAGAGAGAGAGAGAACAATTGAGAGAGAGAGAGAGAGAGCAAAAGAGAGAGCAAATGAGAGAGAGAGAGATAGAGAGAGAATTAGAGAGAGCAAATGAGAGAGAGAGACATAGAAAGAGATCAAGTAAGAGAGAGATAGAGACAAAGACAGAGCAAATAAGAGAGAGAGGGGGAGTGAGAGAGATCAAATGATAGAGAGAGAAATAGAACAAATGAGAGAGTGAGAGAGAGCAAATGGGAGAGAGCAAATGGGAGAGAGAAAATGAGAGAGAGCTAGAGTACATATATATTATGTATATGCCATTTACTTTTGGTGTGGCCCCCAATAATTTTTTCTGGCTCTGCCACCGGTAAGAAGTAAAAGAGTAAAACGATCTTTTAATTTTTAACTAGATTATCAATAATTTGAAATTAATTTTAAAGTTTTTTTTTATTTTTTGGTATTTTGATGGTGCTTTATGGTGGTTCTGCGGGAGCACCGATGGATTGTAGATGACATCGCGCGATACACAAGCAACTCCGCCGCGACGCTGCTCTCAATCGGTGGGCGCGGACCACCAAATCCAACGCACAGGGTGCTGGACTTCTCGCGATCGATGGCCGAAATCACTGGGGCCCGCCACATCGAAGTCGTCGCTCTCAAGTGTCGCCACGTGTCGAGTAGATATTTTGTCGAAAGCGACACCGGGTTGGAACAGCATATTCGCGAAGGGCTGGCCCGGTCGAGGCTCATTTTTCGGCGGGCTAAGACGGAAGAAACGATGACGGGCACAAAATATCCTCCATGCCTGTGACGTGGCACCCGTTGGCTTCTCCGAGATATTTATGAGAGAAAAATATCTTCTTGACACGTGGTATAGTTACATTCTTGCTCTTCTTTGTTCCTGAAATTACTAAAACTGCCATTCTATTTTTCTTCAATTCTTTTAAGGTGATACATCATGCATATCGCCAGGGTGGCACGGTCGGGTTTGGGTTGGGTTTCTAAAAACCCAAACCCGACCCGACTTAAAAACTTAAAACTCGAACCCATTAAAAACCCAAATGGGTTTTAAAATCCAGAACACACGACTAGATCTTTCAATTTACAAATCCAAACCTGACCCAACCTGAGTAAAACTCGTCGGGTTTTGTCAAAACCCGAACCTGACCCGAAAAAGTTTAATTTTTTTAAACTAAAATTTTATATAACTAAATAAAAATATATAAAATTTTTATATAATGATCTTTCAATTTACATCTTAGTTTAGATTTTCAAACCCAAACCTGACTCACGGGTTGGACTTGGGAATTCAAACCCAAGTTTTCGGGTCTGATCGGGTTAGGTTACCCAGAAAACTCAACTCGATGCCCACCCCCCTATTCACCTAATATCGCAAAGGGTGGTGTGGCCCATGGAGATCATGAGAGGCAAGTATCAGCGTAGGCTTTCCAACACAGCGAGTCGACTCGTGATTAGGACTGGGTCCGGGTCAACTCGTCACTCGCTCGTCTTATGTCGTGATCCATGACGAGTTTATTTAGGAACGTCGCACAGAGAATAAGTGGAGATTTTCACATCTGATTAATTTTCCGATATTTATTTTCTTCGGAAAATTGAGAGGCATTATCGTAATTCGAGCGGAAAGGGGTGGCATTCGTGAGCAATGTCGGCCTCTCTCTGTGCATTAAAATGAACCTGTGAACTCTGAGAGAAACGACGGTCCAACAACTCGACATGAGTGGGAGACAGAGAGAGAGAGAGAGAGAAGGAGAGAGAGGGAGGCAGACCGCCATGGACGAAGAACCAGAGACTTACGGTCATGGCAAGCGGCTGAAGTTCGGAGCTACGACGGGAGATGAACAACAGGATGACCTTGCCGCTAAGCCCGGCATATTCTTCTATCCGATGACCCCGATGGCTTTTGTTGTCTCCGACGCTCTCGAACCCGATTTCCCCATCATTTATGTTAACACCGTCTTCGAGATTTTCACTGGATACCGGGCAGATGAAATACTTGGCAGGAATTGGTAAATCTTTTCATCAATTTGAACTGTAGACCATGTTTTACTGCCTCACTTCAGTTCATTTTGTGGAACTTCGGATTTCCTGGATCTAGAATTATGGGAGCTGATTCATATGTTGGAAGTGTCAGTGCTTTAGTTAGTTAATTTTCAATAATTGAACTGCTTAATGGAATCAGGGATGTCGTTTTTTCAAATTTAAGGAGCCTGGAGGATGTTCCCAATGCATATGCGCTCACTCCTTTATAATTTCATTGAGATTTCGTTGGTAGCGAAGGAAAATGATGCATGAATTTTTTTTAAATGTAGCATTCGTACATAAGATTCTGCCGATTTATGTTTTCTTTTGAATAGTAGCCAAAAATCGTATAGGTTTCCGTTGAAGTTTCTTTTATTCTTGCTAACGGGGAAAAAATGCAGACGAATGGACCAATGAGCATTTCTCTTCAGTGAAGCTCTTGGTCTGTGATCCGAAATGTCCCTTGGCTAGCGTGATGGAGCAAGTTTCAGTCCTTGTGTTTTATGTGGCTTCCTGTAAAAATATTTTTTTCCTTGAGAAAAATAGGATGAAGAAAATATTTATTGGTCTTAAAGTATCAGAGCCGAGCATTTGGTAGAACCTATGTCACTGTATTTTGAGGGAAAGCCATTAACATATACAATTGGCGCGGAAATGTTGTGAACTTTCTGTCTTGGGCCGATGTTTTCTCATTCTCCATCTTGAGCTATCTTCCTTTACCCAGAAAATCTTTTTATTGATGATATTACTCTTTCTTTTGTGGCATAAATCAAGCACATAGTGTTCACCCATCAAGCACATAGTGTTCACCCAGGATTGAAAACTAAGCCCCCATCGTTAGCATGTATTCAACGGTTGATTGTGCTAATCGCTATGTTTTTTAATTGATCTTCCACGTTTCAGTCCAATAATATATCCAATTTCTCCAAGTGAATTCTGTTTGGCATATTTTTTCCACATCCTTGTTTATAGCAATGATATACATTAGTGTGTAATTATTTACTTTCTTTTAATTGAAATGTAATTCATTCTTTTGTTGATTCTTCATTACAATTAATGAACTTTTCATGTGTATCCACAAAGCTACAGTGGAAGTTACTTAATAGAAGATATCTTCTTTCAGTCGATTCTTGCAGTTTCGGGACCCACGTGCACAGAGACGGCACCCCTTAGTAGACCCTGTTGTTGTTTCTGAGATCCGTAGGTGTCTTGAGGAAGGAGTAGAGTTCCAAGGCGAGCTTCTCAACTTCCGGAAAGATGGTACACCCTTGATGAACAGGCTTCGTCTCACTCCCATACATGGGGATGACGGCACCATAACTCATGTTCTAGGTATTCAACTATTCACTGAAACAAAACTTGATCTGAACCGTTTGTCTTATCCCGTCTTTAAACAGACTTCCTATCAGCAATATGAGCATTCAGGCGGAGATCCTCCCACGTGTGAACAAATCTTGTGCAGTCAAAATCGAAATATTTGTGGGATACTTCAGCTTTCGGATGAAGTGTTGGCTCATAATATATTGTCTCGCTTGACACCTAGAGATGTGGCATCTATTGGATCTGTCTGCAGAAGGTTTCGCCAATTAACGAAAAATGAGCACTTGAGGAAAATGGTATGCCAAAATGCATGGGGTATAGAAGTGACTGGTACTTTGGAGTTAATGACAAAGCGATTAGGTTGGGGCAGACTAGCTCGTGAGCTGACCACTCTTGAAGCAGCTACTTGGAAAAAGCTCACGGTTGGGGGTGCCATCGAGCCTTCACGTTGTAATTTCAGTGCATGTGCTGTTGGAAACAGGCTTGTTTTATTTGGAGGTGAAGGGATTAATATGCAACCAATGGATGATACATTTGTTCTAAATCTGGATGCTGCACACCCTGAATGGCGACGAGTGACAGTAACTTCATCTCCTCCAGGGCGCTGGGGGCACACTCTGTCATGTATTAATGGGTCATGGCTAGTAGTATTTGGTGGTTGTGGAAGGCAAGGACTGCTGAATGATGTCTTTGTATTGGACTTGGATGCGAGGCAGCCTGCATGGAAGGAAGTCACTGGTGTTGGCCCTCCACTTCCTCGGTCTTGGCATAGCTCATGCACGGTTGATGGGTCAAAGTTGGTTGTGTCAGGCGGGTGTACTGATGCTGGTGTGCTTTTGAGTGATACCTTTTGCCTAGATCTTTCCATGGAGAAGCCAATGTGGAGGGAAATACCAAGCTCATGGATTCCACCTTCACGATTGGGACATACTATGTCAGTTTACAAAAAAACGAAGATTCTGATGTTTGGTGGGTTGGTAAAGAGCGGACCATTACGGTTGAGATCTTGTGATGCTTATACGATTGATTTGGAAGACGATGACCCACAATGGAGGCAATTGGGGTGTAACGCATATCCAGCTGTAGGGAGTCAAAGAGAGACCACCCCACCTCCCAGACTCGATCATGTAGCTGTAAGCATGCCTTGTGGCAGGATAATTATATTTGGAGGATCCATAGCAGGCTTGCATTCTCCTTCCCAACTTTTCATTGTGGATCCATCTGAGGAGAAACCCACATGGAGGATCCTAAATGTGCCGGGGCAGCCACCGAAGTTTGCATGGGGCCATAGTACTTGTGTTGTTGGAGGGACCAGGGTTTTGGTCTTGGGTGGTCATACTGGCGAAGAGTGGATATTGAATGAGTTACATGAGCTCCGTTTGGCCAGTAAACCTGATTCAGACCCCTGAGTTTTTTGTAGCATTATTTTCAAGTAAATGCAAGGTCCACTCTGCTACATATCCTAGTCCAGTTATAATTGTTTGAAGTTCTCCTCAAGGTTCGTCTGGTCGTTCTTTTCTTCTTTTTCCAGTTTTTCAGTACACTATGGCTTTATAGATTTTTATGAACCATGGTTTACTGTATATAATATATTGTGTATTTCTGTAAATTTCTCGATGCTAACCTGATTGATCATACCTGAGGCTTTGAATTTGGATATGCCATGAGTCGCTTGTTTGATTAAGAAAGACATTCCTGGCATTAATCAGGCTGGGAGCTTTATTTGAAAACAAAAATTTTTAGCCTAACCAGGTCTATATATGCATCTTAGTTTACATGCCATATTCTACTTTTGAGTTACACTGATATCATGTTAATTCTACAACCGATGGTATTAACAGCAATACAGTAGCAACAGGAAGTAATAAGAAAAAGAAGAAAAAAGAAGAAAAGAGAAATGAATAGGAAGAATAAGAAGAAGAAAAGGAAAAAAAGGTGAAATGGGTATCTCACGGAAAAATAAGTGATATAACTAACTTACTGAAGGCTGAAGCTGAAGTTTTGCATAGATAAAATGGAACCGTATGCTAACATAGGCGAAGTTGAAGTTATTTTGTACTAAACGAGAGAAGGTCATCTTTTTTTTTTCCGAAAAATGTCCTGTTACCTGATGAATCTTCGCTCATCCTTTACAGGGGGCAATCCATTGAATTTGCTAGTGAATTCCCACAGCTTATCCCCTTCCGCACCAAGACATTCTTCTCCATCATCACAATTGACTGCTCGTGAACAGTAGGAGCTTGGCTCCATAAAAGCTCAATTCAGCTTGAATTAATTCAAGCTCAAATCGAACTTGAGCATAAACTAAGGCTCGTTTAGTTAAAACGGGCTGAATTCAAGCTTTAGGTAGTTCAACTTGAAGCGGGCTGAGTTCAAGCTTTAGGTAGTTCAACTTGAAGCTCGACGAGCAAACTTGCTTGTATTTTATAGTTATATATTTTTTAAAAATATTAAATATTAACTCACTATAATTAATAAAATAAATTTTATTTGATATTAAGCCTAGTGCATCTTGTACCCCAAAACCAAATATGGGGGGTAGGGGGCCATGGTCCCCCCAAATATTTCCTACCCACTTTAAATTATAATATTATATATAGAGAGAAGGAAAAAGAAGGAAAGAGAGAAGGAAAAAGAAGGAAAGAGAAGGAAAGAGAAGGAAAGAGAAGGAAAGAGAGAAGGAAAGAGAGAAGGAAAGAGCGAAGGAAATTAAGAGAGAAGGAAAGAGAAAGAGGGAAGGAAAGAGAAAGAGGAAAGGAAAGAGAGAAGGAAAGAGAGAAGGAAAGAGAGAAGGAAAGAGAGAAGGAAAGAGCGAAGGAAATTAAGAGAGAAGGAAAGAGAAAGAGGGAAGGAAAGAGAAGGAAAGAGAGAAGGAAAGAGAAGGAATGAGAGAAGGAATGAGAGAAGGAATTAAATGAGGAATGAAGAATTTAATATTATATATTATTATTACATGACATTTATTAAAGTATTTATTTATTTATTTATTATTTTTAATTTATAAAATATTTATTAAAATATTATATTTTTATTATAATTAATTTATTAATTATTTATTTATTTATTATTATTATTCAAGTATTATTATTCATTAGTATATTTATTTTCCCATTATTTATTATTATTCCGCCATATTATTTATTATTTACATTATTGTTATATTTATTATATTATTTATTATTCAAATAGTGACATATTTATTATTATTATTTTATTATTATTTATTATTATTATTATATATATTCAAGTATATTATTATTATTATTATTCAAATTATTATTATATTATTATTATTATCCGCATTTTAATATTATTCCATCCTTATATTATTATTATTAATATGATTTATTATACCCGCGATATTAAACCCAACAATATCAAATATTGTTCTTTATTTATATTATTATCCATATTATTATTAACGTTTTGCCATTGGTTATTCGCATATTCATTCCGCCCGACATTATTATTATTATTATTATTCCCTGGCTTTATTATTATTTTCCGCGCATATTATTATTATTATTATTACGACCCTATATATTATTATCTTACCCGTTATTATATATTATTCCGCGCGCGCGCATTCATTATTATTATTATTATTATTATTATTATTATTATTATTATTATTATTGTTATTATTATTATTATTATTATTATTCGCATATTATTATTCATATTATGTCTCCGATATTATTATTATTATTATTATTCAAGTATATTATTATTATTCCCGACATATTATATATTATTATTCTCGCATATTAATTATTATTGGTTCTATTATTATTATTATTATTATTATTATCTATTATTAGTATATATATTCCGCGCTATTATTACATTATTATTATTATTATTCATATTATTATTATTATTCAAGTATATTATTATTATTATTCTATTATTATTAATTCGAGCATTATATCTTACATGTTATTATTATTATTATTCCAAGCATATTACTATTATTATTATTATTATTATATTATTGCGCCCCGTATTATTATTACATATTATTATTATTATTATTATTATTATTCAAGCATTATTATTATTATTATTCATTATTATTATTATTCCCTGCGCATATTATTATTATTATTATATATTATTATTCCCAAGTATTATTATTATTATTATTATTATTCCATATATTATTATTTGTTTATTATTATTATTATTCATTAATATTATTATTATTATTATTGTCTATATTATTATTATTCAAAACATATTATTATTCCCTGCGCGCGATATATTATTATTATATTGTTCATTATTCGCATATATATTATTCTATTCGCGCGATATTATTATTTATATTATTATTCGCATATATATATATTATTCGCGCGCGCCCGCATTATTATATATATATTAAGTGCGCGCTAGTATATATATATATATTCGCGCTGCATATATATATATATATTATTCAAAAGTATATATTATTATTATTTATTCATTATATTATTATATTACCAATTATTCCGCGCGAGATATTATATATTATTCTGTCGCCGATTATTTTATTTATATTATTATTATTTATTTTTAGATATTATTTTAATATTATATATTTAGATTATTATTAGATTAGAGAGAGAGAGAGAAAGAGAGAGGATCCAGAGAGAGAAGGAGAGAGATCCAAAGAAGGAGGGAGAGAGATCCAAAGAAGGAGGGAGAGAGATCCAAAGAAGGAGGGAGAGAGATCCAAAGAAGGAGGGAGAGAGAGTCCAAAGAAGGAGGGAGAGAGAGAGGGAGAGAGGGAGAGAGGGAGAGAGAGAGGAGAGAGAGGGGGAGAGAGAGGAGAGAATATATATAATATATATAATATATTATATTATATTATATGTTTTTTACATTTTTTTTTTTTTTGCCCGCAAGAAATTTTTCCCCGGCTCTGCCACTGCATGCAGTAATCCATTCTTCGTATGCACTTGCACCCCAAAATCAACTTTCATGCAGTAATCTATTCTTCATAGTAATCCATTCTTTGTATGCACTTGCACCCCAAAATCAACTTTCATGAAGTAATCCATTCTTCGTAATATCCTAGTCTGGCAAGAGTTTTGGAACCCAGATCCCCTTGCAAGAGGTCTCATAAACTGTATAAAGACCTTGGCCATGAGCTTTATCGCCAAAAACATTCTCCTCGTCAAAGTGTTGTGTGACTTTAAATTCGCAAACTGACATGGAAAAGTGAAAATCCGAGTCAACCCAAGTCGACTCGAATGAGTCACCCGAGAAAGGGCTACTCAGATTTGAAAAATAGGGTGAATCAGCAAAAATAATAAAAATTTATGAAAATAATTTTATTAAAAAATCTTCAATTTGGTATATAATATGCTATATAAAATTGTATAGATAAAAAAATCAAATTAAACAAGTATCTGGCCCTACAATATTAACTGTATTGTATAGTGTATATAGTGTATACATATTAAAAAATAATACAAAAAGCCTATCATGATATTAATATATTAAACTTAAATAATTGATAAATATTAATATGAAATTTTTTTAGTTCAAAATTATTTTATTTATTTGTAAATATGTGCCCTTTAACCCAAAAATTAGTCATATTTAACTTAAATATGACTTCATTCAGGCCGACCAATGTTTAGAAAATGGGTGTTTCTGCCAGAAAAAAATTTCAAAAAATCCTAAAAAACCATAAATCATTTTTTAAAACCTCTTCTATTTGACATATAATATGTTATATAAAAATGTATAAGATAAATGCATACAATGAACGAATGAGTGTATATAATTATGATTATTTTTTCCAAAAATGAGTGGTGCTTTAATTTTTAAATTAAAAAGACTATATTAACAACAAAACAAATTTTCCTTGTAAATAAAAACTATTAATTCATTTGATACACCATTATATATGACATATTATATATAAATTTGAATATAATTAGTTAAAATATTTTAGGTAAAATTTCTGATTTTTTTTGGGTTTTTCGTGCCTAGTCGCTCATTTTTTCTGAACTTGGATTTATTGGCCCGACTGTGCAACTCAGCTGAGTCTACCAGTCAAACCACTCGAGTGCCAATTTCTAGGGCGGGGCTTGTAAACTATTCACCCCTCGAACTGACTCGGGGAGAACGAAATTCGAGTCGAAAAATCTGGGGAGGACAAATAGAAGGTCATAATGTCCGTAAATCTTCTGCAGGGCTGATATAGAGTGGTATTTTATGATCTCTAATCTATGTAAACTTTATTTAACTCCACTGCGACCTTCAAGACCATGGCGACAGGGTAATATATAGATCATGTTTGCTCTAGACCAATGTTCCATGGAAGAGCTGCTCATGTTGTACTGTCGGGGTCAGAGTATCTTGTCCAGTGCCAAGGGCGCAACACATTCACAGATTCAGCTACCAAGTTCAGTATCTTGATACTAATCTCCATCGAGCACGTCTTCGCAAACACAAATGTGGTTTCTATAATGTTGGTGTAGTTCATTTTGTTTGGGCTGTTCTCATCCAATAATAGTCAAAGAGACATTCAACTCTGGTATTGAAGGTGAGATCGTGATGGGCGGTGAAGAAGAAACTTCCATGGCATGGGGCTCTTGATGTTTTGGAGGCATTCTTCGAAAATCTTGCTCAAGCTTTTGGCAATGCCTTTGCAAGTATTTGTGGCATTGTTCTCCATCATCCACACCTAGTTCACGGACTTTATGAGCTCCTCAAAGAGAGTCTCGAACTGATTTGAAGAGAAGTTTGAAACAGATCCTGAAGAGGGCTTTTATGGCTTTTTTGGAGAAAGGGCAAGAGAACAAGAGGGAGAGCTTACAACCTCCAGGTGTTCATTGAAACTAGGCCAAAAGATTGGGAACTAGGGAATGTCTGTACAGGCAGCAATAGTGATATATAAGCTCCCAACATAACCCAACCCTTTTTTCTTCTATCAGAGTACTGAATAATCCTCAAGTTACGCTCATATGTGAAATATGTTGTATGTATAAATTATTTTTATTTCTATATTTTTGTGTGAGCTGATTGATAGAGTTAGTTAAAGGATGTGCAAGTGGGTTGGTTAACAACTTGGATAGTTTGTTAGAAGGAGAGATAAGGTCGCTTAGGAGAAATACGGCCGATTAAGAGAAATAAAACTTTGTTTATAAATACAGACTTGCCAAGCTTGTACGGGGGGGAATGGAATGAGAAATATTTTATTGCTCCAAAATCATTCTTTCTTTTCTTTACATTCTCTGAATTCCTGCTTTCTTATGGTATCATAGCTCATAAAATTGTTGATCTTGAGTATCTTTTGTGATTCTTTCTTGTTGATTTGTCTTATTCTTTTCATTTTTGGTTCGTGGGAGAAGAGAAAAATCTTTGAAGCTTTGGTTATTCATCAATGGGGGAATCAAAGAATAATGAAGGAAATCCAAGGAATGATCCTTATCAATTATCAAGCGTTCATCTTGGTTTAAGTCTCACCAATGCTAAGTTCAAGGGAACAAACTTTCTTGGATGGAGTCGATCAATCAAAAAGATTTTGAACGCCAAATTCAAATTAGGGTTCATTGAAGGTACTATCACCAAACCTGGAGCAAATTTAGGTCTCTAGAAATGGATAAGATCATATTATATGGTTCGATGTTGGATCTTGAATTCTATGGAGAATGAATTGGCCGATATTTTCATCTATTCTGATTCTGCTAAAAATTTGTGGAAGTGGTTGAGAGGTATGGACATATTAATGCTCCTCATTTTTATCAGATTCAGAGAGAGCTAAATGAAATTTCTCAAGGTAGTCTCTCTCTTGCTGCATATTTTACGAAGTTGAAGTGATATTGGGATGAGTTACATGAATTATGGAAACATGAGTGTACTTGCTGAATTGATGAGAAAATCATTGAAACAGATAATAGGAATAAGTTAATGCAATTTCTAATGAAATTGAAATAGATGGATGAATGTGAAATGGTAAAGAGTCGAATTCTTGCTATGGAACCCCTTCCATCTGTGAACAAAATATTTTATATTGTTTAGTAGATTGAGTCTCAGAAGAATGTTACTAGACAGTTATCTGATATGAATTCTTTCATGGATAATGTTCCTGGAAAAAAGGGACAGAACACAGGAAGTAAGAACCTCAAGAAACGAAAATTTTGTGATAGGAAGTTTTGCAAATACTATCAGAGTAAGGGGCATGTATATGAGTAATATTTTGAGAGGATATGGTATCTTGATTAGTACAAAGGGAAAAGGAATAGGAAGGTGTCCAAAATTGCTGCCCTTGTTGATGCAGATGGCTATATGGATAACATGATTTATGGAATGGATACTTCTCTTGATGATGGAGGTAATGAGGCATGAATTAAGACTAGAAAAGCTGAGTTGGATCAGAGGTTGGTGGTTGTTGTTTGCTCTAAAGATGATGAAAATGTTCAAGGGAAAATTGTCTGTGTCAAACAGATAATATTTGAATAATGTCTCTGCAAAGTTTGCAGGTATACCTACTGAACTTACTGCTACTTTATCTTGTTTGAAATTAACTAGTAATAGGGTATATTGCCTACGCCTTTACCTATAAATTTACCTAATAGTCTACCATGTTTGTTTCTAAAATTGTCAAAATTTCCTTAACTCCGGACCTCATTATAGATAGTGTTTTGTACATCCTTAAATTCAAATACAACCTTCTTTCAGTTGGAAAGATGGTTGAGGACCATAATCATGTTGCTAACTCTTCACCCTATAATTCTGTTTTCCAGGACCCTTTGACTAAGCAAAACATTATGGTCAGCACTAGGTCAAATGCCTTATACAGATATAAAGCTATCTCTCAGAGAGGAGTTGGAGTTTCTTGTATGGATTAGATTTTAAACATGTTGAAGAACATAGGAGCAAAGTTGATTTTCTAAATAATTCTGTTTCTGTTAGTTTAGTATCTGCTACTGATGAATTGTATAAAATTCCATGCTAGACTTGGACACAGTTCAGTTTCTAAGCTTTTACATAATGACATGTTACAAGGATGTAAATCGACCCACTTGTTTTGTGATACTTGTTCTATTGCTAAAGCTCATAGATTGCCTTTTCCTATTAGTTCTTCTCATGTTGTAAAATGTTTTGATATTGTGCATATAGATCTTTGGGGGCCATATAAAACACCTGCCTTAAATGGTGCTACCCTTAGGGCTACATGGACTAATCTAGTGCTTCCATATTTGAAACTTTTTACAATTATGTTTTGACTCATTTTGATATCAAACTCAAATTCATAAGAAGTGATAATGAGGAAAAAAAAACAAAAGAACAAACATTCAACAAAGCATTGTATTCAACCACACATCATCAACCATTCATGCAGAATACCATCAACAACCATATAAATCAAAGCATAGCAAATCAAACACACAGGAAAGTAAAACACAAGAGAGTAAAACACAGGAAAGTAAAAGACAGGAAAGATTTACTAACCTAGATGTTGGGGAGGCCGAAGATTGCATAGAAGTGTGAGACAAAAGCTATCAAAAGCTATCAAGGTCAATTGTGAAGATGTTTGTTATGGAGATAATAAACATGAATGTGTCCTGATAGAATTCAAACTCTAAGAGATAGAGTTCGATCATGATGGAAATTTTTCACAGGCCGTGACTCACCAACTCGGCCAACAACACACTTGGTTGGCTCGGCTTCTCCTCTAACAAACAGCTGGTCTACTCAACCAATTGACCTTGAACTCAACGAGGCAACCTGGTATGCAATGAGTCAGCTCAACTCGCCAAGTCAACGCAAAGAGTCAGGCATTCGATAGCCAACCAAACTTTGTCGAATCAACTCAATTGGCCAACCCAATGAGCCAACCCAACTCAGCGAGCCGTTCGCCAACGAACCGGTCAACCCATCATCTATCGAGTCAGCTCGGCCCCTTAAGATCCTGTGCATTTTCCCTATGCATATAATCTTGAAGGGGGCATTTTTAGACATTGAAATTTGATTGAACCAAGATCCAACGGTCTAAAATTGACCTCTTGATCTATGACTCTGGTCAACTGAATTTCTCTTCAATTGAGGTCAAAATCAACAAATTGACCTTCACAAATCAAGGATGGGCTAGAGATTAACCAATTGTCAAAGTCAGATCTTCAATTGAGGGCCCAATTTTAATCTGATCAGCAATCTCAATTCCATGGTCAAGATTGTCGCAGTTTCATGGTCAATTGGCAAAATTCCCAAACTTGACCTCTGCAAATCAAGGATTGACCCAAAATTGGTCAATCGTCAAAGTCCGATATCCGATCAAGGGTTTAATTTCAATCTGATCTCCAAAATCAAATCGATGGTTAAGATCGGCTCAAATCAAATCAATCTCAAATCAAGTCAAATGGGCCCAATTAGGCTCGATACAAATCAAATCGGATCAATCTATGCTTAAGCCAGCCCAATTCAAAGCACAATTAGGAATGACATGTCAGCACATGCATCTTTACTAATTAGGTGACATGTGGCAACGCCGCCCAATCAGAATTCGACACGTGGGACGAATGACTCACCCAAAAGCTGACTCTGCCTCCACATGTGGCGCAATCTCATGAAACCTAGACTTAACCTCTGACACATGTTGCAATCCGAGTTAATTGGGAAAAAATATTTTGCCCCTAACATGTGGCAATCACTCATTCAACAAAATTCAAATTTAGAAGGGTAAAAGGGGAAAATCAAAATCAACCCTCTCCTCAATAAATACCAAGTCGTTTGAAGGATACAAGGTTGGAAAAATGGAGGGAGAAGATTGAAAGACTTAGATAGGGGTGGCAACGGGTTTCAACAAGTGGGGAACCCGCCCCACCTCGACCCTGCTTAAAGCAGGTTTGGTTGCAGATTTTTAACCCGCGTGGAGGGTATGGGTTTTTACATTAAAACCTGTCACGGGTTCGGGGCGGAGACGGGTTTCTCCCCCCCAAAACCCAACTCGACCCGTTTAGCTCTTATGTAATTTAAATAATTTTAAAGGGGTATAATTGGCAGTGTTTATAACCCTAAAACTCCCCCTAAATCTCTTCTTTCTCTCTTCCGTCACCGACTCTGCAACTTCCTTCAACCGCTCCTCTAATCTTTGTTTTTTCTCCCCTTTCCCTCTTTCTCTTCTCAAATCTCCCAAATCCCTTTGCTTTCTTTTTCTTAACAGAGAGTCGCTTTCCCTCTCTCTATTTCTCTCATGAGGTCACCATGATGCGAAGCCCACCACGACCCTTCCCAACTCTCTTCTTTGAAAAATGATTGATGTTTTGTTATTCTTCAGTAAGTGATAAATACGCCCTGGAGAAATCTAAAGGTTTGATATTTCTGTTTTCTCTCGGTTGGTTAGTTTCGATTTACTGGTACTTTGTTCTTCAAATATTCTTAGGTCTTTGTTTTTCTGCGTGTGGTAAAGATCCCGCGGGGCGGGTCTTTGCGGGTTTGGGGAGGGTTTTGCCCTGGACGGGGCGAGGACGAGTTTTTAGGGGGACGGGTTTCCCCAACTTTTTGCAGGGCAGGGACGGGTTTCTGAAAACCCGCCCTGCCCCACCTTGCCCCACCCCGTTGTCACCCTTAGACTCGGAGAATGAAGCTCTGCCAAAGAACAGGAAGTCTGATAAGATCACTAGAAACACTTAAAAGAACTATCAAAGAACATTGTAGCAGCAAGTAGTTCATCTACAACTATACAAATTGTTTTAAGTTCAGCCTAGATCTTTCGGAATCAAGTCCAACAAGTTCAAGATGTAGCTCATCATCAAGTCTCACACTCCATGAGGATTTACGAAAATAGTACCCACATTGTACAAATTATCAAATTACTATGTTATTGTGTTGGAAAGCTTGCCTGAGCATGAAAAAATAGCCTTCAATATGATGGCTAAGTTTGACCATCAAGTGCATAAAAATAATGTCGAGAAAAATAAAACAAACAAATATCATCAAATATATTAGAAGACGTACTGCCAATAATGTTTGTTAAAAAAATAGAACACCTGCAATTATGTACTGTTTATTAAAAATCTCAAAGATCGAAGAAAGTTATTTGTTTAAACCCTAGATGGAGATTCCATTACTTGAAAAGTGGAAAACGTTGTCATATGAGGAGAAAGAAAAATTCTAAAGTTAAACGTAGGAGGATGACAACAATCGAATATCGAAGATTACTGGGATCATGTCAAGTTTTTAAGGAACAAGTAGAAAGACTAACTTTTGAAGCATCACAAGATTAGGAGAGGTACTTTCATCGTTCTGTTGCAGCTACCCTAAAACAAAATTAGGAGAGGTATTTTCATTTTCGTATGCTATTATTTTATTATTTAATTAAATTAATATAAATAATTTAATTAAAGCAATACAAAACTTTTGTAGGAGTTGAGGATATGTATTAATGGTTGTGAGATTTAACATTCACCAAAATGAAATGTACTTCATGAAGTGTTTGCGTTGTTAATACAATTTAATTTTTCATCAAGTGATAAACATAACATCGTGATATTATAATTTACTATTGCATGTATCATAGTAAAATCACAATAAAAATGTCTTCTAAAACAAAGAATTGTATATACAAGATTAAAGTGGTATATTTTTTTTTTGTTATACCACTACTGAATTTCGTTTTATTTTCCAGGTACATGATTAATTTCATAAGTTTATATATTAGATCATTTAATTTATTTGATTATCAGTATAACAATGTGTTTTTTTCATGAAGACAATTCAATTGTTTTTTAAGATCTCTTATGATCATGCCACAATTTTGAAAGAATTCCCAAAAAAAATAATTATAGTGAAAAAACTATCACAATCAATGAAGTGGTCAATGTATTACCATTCTAACCAAAAATAACTTTTCACCAAAATAAAAAATAAAAAATTATTTTTATTGAAGATGGTATCGACGATGAGGAAAATGAAGTGGACAACTATACAAATTACGAGACAAGGTATGACATTTATAAATAGAATTATTATTACAGTATATTTAAAATACTTTACTTTTATGTACATAATGTCATTATTCTACTTTTTACCGCTTACCACCAATAGAAAATAATGAAGGGGTTATCTTCATAAAAGTAGATGTTGAAGAAGCTCATGAAAAATGTATGAATAGTTGATTTCTTATTGTAATTTTATATAAAATATCATTTTATTATTTTATATAATATATTTAATATTCATTTTTAGCAATTTTATGTCTATAGAAGATGAAGAGGATATATCTGTAAAATAAGTGATAAAATAAACAAAATTAGGTAAAAATTATACAAATTAATTTGAATAATATTTAATTATATTTGTAAGGGCACTATAGGGGTATAAGTAGTTCCTTGAAATATTTTTTTCTTTATTGTAATATCATTTTTCCCATTTCAATATAATTAAATTGTTTACACTTCTACATTTTAAGTATGACACAAGACAAAGATCTAGATATACTCCTAGAATCAGGAATCGAAAACCAACAATAAAATGGGTAAGCAGTTTAATATACTTATAATTTAATAACAAATTTTCTGTTAACAAAGTAAAAGAAGAAGGCCAACAATTACTGTGTGATCTATTAGAAGTAATTGAAAATGACCCAAGGTGAGTAACAATTATTGCATTTACATTCATGATACAATTCATATTACATCATACTAAGTAAGTTTTACCTTTTTTTTGCAAGGGAGACATTGATTATACAAAAGGAGTAGAAGAAAAAACATCAAATACAAATAAACAAAAAATTCAAAACATGACTATCCACCAACAAATGATTGAAGAACACTAACCTGAAGATGCAAGCAACAACAAGATAACTAATTATTCAAATGAAAACGAAAGCGAAATAGATGGATCAGAATGACCTATACATACTATGATTTCCAAAGCTTAAATTTTCATTAATATTAAACTTTTAAATTTGTTTCTACTTCCTTTATGTTTCACTTTAAATGAATAATAGAGTTTTACATTGGGACATACATTGGCGTTCATGATTGGAGATAATGTTAATTTTTGAAATTTTTTATCTAATTTAATTTAATCTAAATAAAAAAAATTATTTAGAATACTTTTTGAAAAAATGTATTTAGTGTAGACGCCAAAATCTGCATGGCCCATCTACGGCAAGCCCACTGCCCCATTAGCCCATCATCCATCCGTCACGGCTCATTGTCGGCCTGTCTAGTAACTCGCTAAGCTGTCACCGTCTGTAACAGGCCCACCAATGGCCTGTCCACCAGTTCTTGGAGCTCTAGTCCAGCAGCTCATCGTCGGGCCCGGTAATCTGCCACTTCACCATCCTCATCATCGTCGATGTCATCACTTCACTGCCACACCAACGCCACTTTACCTTGTCATTGACTACAGTTCAAATCACCAGAGCAACCAAGTTTGGTTGTCACCGAACACAAGAAGCCTAAAGTGGCAAATCCTCCACCATCGATTCCCCTCTTCTGAGGATCGATGGAGACAAAGAAGGAAGCGTCAAGTCTTCACCTCATTCTACCAGAAGTAATAAAACAAGAGCGGGATCCCCTTTCTGAGGATCAACCTCCAATAGCAACATCAACACACCGGCTACAAATAGTCGACAAACACTCTCTCTCGGGGTTCATAAATTTTCACTCAAAGTCGTCCAAACGCAAAAACTTTCTCGAGCCTGAAGTTCAAGCATCCTCCAATTCATCGAAGTTCCAATTCGTCGAAGCAGATTTGCATGTCCACCAGTAACGTCAACACGCCAAAACACACGGAACACAAATACTTTCGTTCGACTGACTACATGTGTCATCGATCGTGTACACTTACTCGGACACTCTAAGTTTGACATCAACTCGCAAAAAGCACCAAACTTCATTAACCAATAATAGAGATCGAACCAAAGGAAAGTAGATCGCATCCACAAAATTTTCCAATTTGCAAACACAATCTTGTAAATCTTTCTGTATTCTTGTTGACTTAATCAATTTGTGGCACCTTTCCGTAGACCGGCGGATTTTTGAGGAAACAAATTTGGCATACCTGATGGGACCTCTCCTACCTCTCATTTCCTTCTCCTAAAAAATAAAAATAAAAAAGTCCAAATACAGACCAATGGCAGGCTCCAACAACAACAATGCCGGCAGGAATGTCATCCTACTAGCTCAGCCCACTTGCGACCAATCGCAGGTTCTAGCTGAACCGCAACATTTGGAGCTTGCTGCTCATCGGCCAGCTCGCCGACCAATGTCCCCGCTCCAAATTCTCCACCGCCAGCAACACACCTGATGACAAGGGCTCTGTTCAGAAGCCTGTAGACCGAATAAGTACCCTTCATTAGAGACGCACGCCATCCGAGTGCCATCTTCCAACCTCAGGCTTCCACGGCCTCCGCCGAGCCAGCCGCGGCTCTGGCTCAATTGATCCTGGCAGCGGTCAAGCCAACCAATTTGATCCTTGCCACCACACCACTGGCATACAGCCCAGTGGTTAGCCCGACCAAGTCACCACGGGTCAATCTAGTCCCAACCATGATCGAACACTCTGAGTGAAATGGCTACCCGAATCCTTCCACTTCAGCAAGGAAGCCCAAGGCGCCGGGAGTGACCTCCCCAGCAGTTGTGGTCTTTCCATAATAGTTCACGTTGGCAACTACTACTTTCGCCCAATCGCCAACCGCGACCACTCCCTCAGCTTGGTCATCGGTCACTTCTCGGCCAATATCACTAGGCACTCGCTACTCCAGCCCGATCACCAATGGTAGCCTCACTGCTACAACTCACACTGGTGGCCATTTCTTCAACCTGGTTGCCAGTCAAAGCCTCGCCACTCTGACTCACAACAGGGGCAGCTTCTTCGCCTCCCACCATCAGAGTCGCAGCCATGGTAACATCGGCCAAAACGGTCGAAGAGCAGCTTGTTGAAATGCAAGCCATGCACAAGAAAGAAAATGAGTAAATCCACACAAAAGATGCACAAATTATGGCCTGCGACGTCCAAAACGCAAAGATGATGGAGAATCTGGAGCTTCTCACAGCAAACATTGGGGATGTTTCGTAGGAGGTGGAACGACAACAGGCGACAACCTGAAGCCTCACCATCTTAAAGATCAACAACCTGAATCCTCGACGGCCACTCAGGCGTTGTGATATGAGAAACCAACCTCCCTCTCCCTCGATGCGGTCAATGAGATGATCAACCGTGCCATTCGCAACAACGCCGGGGAGAGTCAATCCCAGGTGTACCGGAGGCCGTACACGCAAAGGATATAGGACATCCGGATGTCGTTCAGCTACCATCCGCCGAAGTTCCAGTAATTCAATGGCGACGAAGATCCCAAGCAACATGTTGCACATTTCATCGAGACCTGCAATAACAACGGCACAGACGGCGACATGCTGGTCAAACAATTCTGCCGGTCATTGAAGGGTAATTTCCTCGATTGGTACATCGAACTGTCACATGAGTCTATCGACAACTTGGAGTAGTTCGCACACAAGTTCCTCAGCAGGTTCTATAGCACCAAACGAACCGTAACGCTGGTGGAACTCACCAACCTGAGGCAAAGGAAGGGAGAGAAGGCCATTGACTACATCAATCGGTGGCGCAATCTCAGCCTGAACTACAAAGAAAGCACATCTCTTACCACAAAAACAGAAGTAGAGATGTGCATTGGTAGAATGAATTGCGGGCTCCTGTACTTCTTAAAGGGCAGAAGCCAAAGGACTTCCAGGAGCTGGAAACGAAGGCTCACAACATGAAGGTCCTAATCGAGCAAGTCGGCGACAAGGCTGTCTTGATCACCGACCCAAACAAAAAGGGAAAGGCCGCCACAAAAGAATCAAAGAAGAAAACAAAAAGCTCCTATGCGGCGAATGTCTCCAAGCCGATCAAGGTTCAGCCGATGCCCACCTACACTCCACGGCCACCCGCCTGAGGAACTTATCATAAGCTAACGTTGAAGGAGAGGCAAGCAAAGACCTACCCCTTCGCCGACACCGATGTTCCACTTATGCTCGAGCTGCTACTCGAGAATGACCTGCTCAAGCTGTAGAAAATCAAAAGACCCGACAACCTGACAAAGTCCAAAGAACCCAACTTCTGCAAGTGCCACAACTTGCTCGGACATTCAATCGAGAAGTGCTTCATCTTGAAGGACAGGATCATGGAACTCGTGGAGTAAGGCTGTATCAAAATCAAAGGGGCTGGAAACGCCGCATCAGCTAATGTCTTCTCTGTCCAGGCCGAGTCTAGTATGAGAACTAGGCTCAACTAACCTAGGGCCATGAGGAGAGAGTATCGTCCCAAATCAAGCCCTCCCAACAAACCACCGACGGAGGTCGTACCAAAGCTGGCGCCCCGAGAAGCCGCTATAGAAAATGCGGAGGGGTGGATTTTTGTCACCTAGCAAAAGAAAATCGATTCGAGAAGTTGAACCTCCGACAACCATCAAAACAAAGGCGAAGCAGCCAAAGAAGAAAACCGTGAAGCGCCAAAATGAAGCTCTGAAGACTGTCGTCCGAGGAACAAACAAAAGAAAACGAAGACTCGTCATATTGGCGAAGTTTTACCATGAAGACTTTCTCACGCCAACGGCGATGGTGGCTACTTATTCGACGTCTTCTCCCAAGCAGACAAGCCGAGAAGACAAAGTCAAATCACAAGTCGTTGAGTCCGACGACCTCAAAACATCCTTGGAGCAGATCTCTCCACTAAATGAGCTTGAGGACGACTTAGACCTGCCCTTTCGATCTTGTTCCAGCCGCGTTCGAAGAAGGAGGCCAGGCCATCGTGGATGAACTAAAGAAGGTCAACTTGGGCAGCGAAGAGGACCCAAGGGCGACCTTTCTCATTTCTGCACTAGCCGAGGAAGTGGAAGTTGAGTACATCGCTTAGATCTAGGAGTACCGCGACGTCTTCGCTTGGAATTACACAGAGATGCAAAGCCATGATCCAAAAGTCATCTTACATAATCTCATTGTACATCTCTCAATTTGGCAAGTCAAACAGACGCAGAGATACTTCCGACCATAACTCGTCCCATAGATCGAGAAAGAGATCGACAAGCTAATACGCGGCCAGCTTAATCTAGGAGATCAAGCACCCGTCTTGGATTGCCAACATTGTGCTGGTCAAAAAGAAAAATGGTCAAATTCGAGTTTGCATCGACATTCACAACCTGAACAAGGCATGTCCTAAGGATGACTTCTAATAAGTGTTTGAAATACACTATTTTTAGGCACATAAAATGATTAAAAATTCCAATTTTGAGTCAATTCTTAGCATAAAAATATAAAATATGACTCAAATTCATGTTTTGTGTCTCAGGCACCTGGTGGAAGAAGAAAATCTGAATTCAGAGCAAAAATGAAAGAAATATGACCAAAATAAACCAAAAAGATGTTTGGCGCTACCGCGCCGAGAAAATGGGTAAAATTTCAAATAAAGAGATAAAAATGGCCAACGGTTTAATAGCCATGAAAGAGAACAGTTGGGGAATGTGAAATGGCACGACCGCGCCTTCAGGTGGTGCTATTGCACCAGAAGGCTGGCGCTTCCTCACTTTGAAACCGCGCTACCGCACCGCGGAGTTGCCTATTATAGAAGTTAGAGTTGCCACTTTGAGACTTCGACGAAATTTCTGAGTGGCGCTACCACGCCACAACAAGGCAAAAACTGCTGTGACTACGCTATGAAGTTTCCTAATTCAGCTAGGATATCGTTGCCATTTTCGGACTTGGAAAAGATTCTGCTCAATTGGCTCTATTGTGCCAAAATCAGACACATCAATGGCGCGACCGCGCCAGTGACTCTGCAATGCAAAATCACAAAAATCTCAGGATTTTGACAACCAATCAAGTTCAAACTTGGGAGGTAGTGTCCTAAGAACATAAGGAAGGTGTCCACGAAGACTATAGAAGAAACTGACAGGATCCTAAGAGGTTTCAAGTTCCAGGAGGTGAAGTCCAACGCTGATCAGAAGACTGCCAAAGAAGGAAATTACAGTCCGAGTTTGAAGAGGTCATATCTGGATATTTCGACTTCCAATTGAATCCAAATTTGGACCATAGACTTCTGAGAGGAATAAAAAGGATAAAACAAAAAGTTAGGTCAAATTCAAGTCGTTCTTTTAGAGTTTTACATTTTCAAAAGTGATGAACCAGTGCTGAAATTGGCAGCAGAACTAACCCGACTTCTCAGCATCATATATCAAGTTTCCCAATTCAGATTAACCTCAAATTTCGTACACAAGTCAACCACCATGGAAGGAAGGTTCGTGTATAATTTTATACAATTCTGAGGTTGGGAAGGCATATTTTCAACCCCTGGATAGAAAACAAATTACAAGGCTTGGACTGAAGTTCAACTATAAATAGAGGTCCGAGGAGAAGTCTTGGGGATGGATCTTTTAGCCTAAATTTCTGTTGTTTTACTTAGTTTTTAGAGGAGAGAAATTCCAGAGGAATTATTGCATGACCTCTTGGTACTTTGGAGAAGAAAGGTGGATATTTCAAGTAAGGAGCAAGTTGTAACTAGGCGGAGTCTTCCAAGGGAGTTTCTATTATTAGTTTTAATTTGGTTTTCATGGCTGTAATTGAATCCTTGATTTGTGTTTTTTGCTTTCAGCATGGAGTAGTCGTCTTAGTTGGGAGTCCATGACTCCCTAAGCATGTAATGAGATTGATAAATTTTACTCTTACTTTGGTTCTCACTTTGGTGTATGAATGAGTATTGAAACTCCCAGTAAACTCAAGACGTGTATTCAGAAGTGTACTTACAGAATTTCCTGTAAACTTAAAACATGAGTGCAGGAGTGTACTTAAACCTGAGGACTGGTGTAATGACACTTAACGTTATACTCATAGACAAAAGACACACCACCAATTTGTTATCGCGGTTCGGAACCAATCGTTCCTAATCTGCGGGGCATTCGGCCCACGGTATCAAAATCCACTAGAAAGAGTAATACAGTAATTCAACAACATGACTTATAGTAATAAGTTCTCCTCCCCTCAAGGACTCGAACAATAGCCTCTTCCTAGACAAGCTTCCTGTTTACTCACTTCAACAGAAGCCCTTCGATACCCACACACTAAGTCTCCCCCTTAGTGTGTTCCCTATCACCAGGGAGTCTCTTCACGTAGGCTTCTTAGGATGAGAACACCATTACAATGGTCAATAGCTTCTTGATAAGCTTGTAGACCTCTTGATCAGCTTCAGCAATCACATATAATATTCAGGATGTAAATATATAGATATTCTCCTCCTTACTCCCCTTCAAAATCATCCTTGATAGATACTCTTTAGTTTTTGCGTAACCATAGCCCAGCACGTCCTGTGCTATAAATACCATTAGGGTTAAAACCATGCCCAAATCTGTCTTTAGACACCTTGCATCCTGTGCTCTTTTCTTTCCTTTCTCAACTAGGAAACTCCAGCACCCCAGACTCCTCGTCTGTTCCATGTTTATCCTCAATAATATCTTGTGATGATATCTTTCCTATACAACTTAGGAAGCTCAAATACCCTCAATTAGAAAACTCAAAATACTTACGATTCATGATTTCTATCTCTGACGTAGACCTCATGGTCAACCATAAAGTTTTGTCATAAATAGCCAATACAACTTCTATGCACCAACATTCTCCCCCTTTGGCTCTTTTTTGACAAAACTTCCTGTTGAACCTAATCAACACACATCATGACCACTGTTTTACATCCATTCTGAAATCAGCTATATCAAATCAGAGTTCCATAATTCTTCAGTCATACAAACACCACAAACATATACCATCCAACATCCATATATCAATTACATATGCAAACTAATACAACTATTCATCATCTATCAAGTATCAACAAAAAAACACAACAATCAACATTCAAAGGGTCACAATTTTCAAAGAAGCTTCTTTTTCTCCCCCTTTTTGTCAAAAAAAGACAACACACCGAACCTCTACTGTGAAGAGGGAGGCAGGTTTCTCTTGGAAATGAGATACTTGACAAGTCTCATCTTATTCTTAAGAAAATTTTGTCGTCGGACTAAGTCATCCATCTCCTTCTTTACACCTTGCAGTCTCCTAGTCAAATAATCAAGAGTCATATGATCGGCTGAAATACCTGAGGACGAAGAACCCTGAAGCATGGACCGTGCTTGAGAAGAGCTGATATTAATGCCATCTCCCATCGATAGTGGGGGCATAAGAACTGTATCTGATGTAGCCGACAGCGGATGTAACTCTGGGTGGTTATCAGGACCCTCATGCAAAGACATATCCTCAATATGCTCATCTCGAGGAAGTGATGGCGCCTCAGATACAGTAGTGACAGGTGCAGCACACACCACAGTCATAAGTGTACTGTCAGTGGAAATTGCACTTAATGGTATAGACACGGGTAGAGTAGGCACCACACTATCACTAACCACTGAATCTAGTATCTCAGCAGGATTAACCTCTTCAGAAATGGGAACCGCATCATCTTCTGACACCTTTTCTTTATTCAGAGTGCTTGGCTTGTTTCGTAGCTTGTTCTTTTTACTATGGACCAGGACTAACTCTGTGAGACCGATAGGTTTTTGCTTGTTCAGGATGCCATGAATAAAGGATGGAAATGTGAGACACCCTTGCTTATCAGTCTGTTCAGACACTATGACAATCTGTTCAAAAATCCGTCCACTGAGATCAATTTTCTGTTCTGTGCCTAATCTGTACAAAAAGTCCAGCATACTTTTGTGTACAGTCCCTCTATGTGTGGTTGGTATCCAGTTCCAAATAGCAATCTTGTGCAGTGCTGAATACTTTGGGGTTAACTTCAAGGCTGGAAAAACATGAGAAGCTGGCCACAGATGAATTTGTCCACCAGTCAATTCCTTCAGCATACTTTCATCATCTGTCTCCTCTGGTTCCATGTGACACAACTAAATACCGAGATAGTCTGCAATCTGTGTGACCCCAAATTCATACCAGTTGCCTCTTACATATACCTGACAACTCAAACCCTGTAGCGGTCTGTTCAGGTTCGCATAGAATTCCTGCACAACCGCTGGTGAGTATGGTGCAATGTGAGTAACAGTGCTCATGAAACCAAGATTTTCCAACTACGGAATGATAACCTTGAATTCATCCAAATTCAGCTCTCTTTTCGGACGAAATTATTTCTTAACGACTGTTAAAAATCTCTTCTCCGCAGCTGAGTCTGCAAACCTTGCATTTTTCGCCTTCGTAGGAGGCTTGGACTTCGTAGTAACCAATTTCTGGTGTTCTTTCGGTTTGCCTGCAACCTGTGTAGCCATTTTTCCTTTCTCTGCCCGTGTAAATCTTCGTTTTTGTTTGTGTGATTCTTGGACTGGCTGTAGAGCAGCAGTTTGAACTTCCATTTCCACTTCTTCTTCTTCATCGAGTCTAATAGGCAACTCGTCTGATTGCATACCCGGGATCCCTCTAAATCTCTGCAAAATTGTTGACTCTCGAAGCCGTAATTTCCGTTCCAAAGGTTGAGTAGCCTTACGCTTGCGAGGGATGATGAGCGGCAAGTCATCTTCTTCGTCGTCACTACTCTCAGCAGTCCTTATAGGACTTCTAGGTACACTTGTGTGTACTCTCCGTTTGCTCGACACGAGGACATCAAGAAAATGTTTGAGTGTGACATCGTCGTCCATCAAACCACTATCTTGCGACGGCATTTCTGCATGACCACTGTTTTCTTCTTCATTCAAGGAGGATACGGAAAATGAGGAAGAAATAGAAGAGTTCGTACCTTGGCCACCACTTGGTGAGGTTGAATCATCTCTTAGCCTTGCCATCTTCGTGGTAGCGCGTCGTTGCTGCAAGTTTCTCCTATGTTTACGTCGTCAAGCTCTAGAAATTCGAGCAATGGTACTGAGCTTGAAAAAATGATCACATTTTTACCTTTTCACCTTCCCCAAGTACACAAATTCGGGATTTTTTTTCTTCTTTTCTTTTCTTTTCTTTTCTGTTTTTATCTTTTTTTTTTTTTTTTTTTTTTTCTTTTTTTAGTGTTCTTACATGTCTAAGTACACTAATTGGTACTCTTATAAATACAGCATAGCCCCAAAGCTCCACGAAGGAACTCAAATCTTTTTGCATCCAAACTCTTTGTAAATAAGTCTGCCATGTGATTCTCAGTTGATAAATACTCTAATGTGACTTTTCCTCCTTCAACTAGTTCCCGTATAAAATGGTGCCGAATATCAATGTGTTTCGTCCTCGAATGTTGTACGGGATTCTTTGAAATGTTGATAACACTTGTATTATCACAATACACCGTAAGTACCCTACTCGGTACACCATAGTCTGCCAGCATTTGCTTCATCCATAAGAGTTGTGCACAACAACTCCCTGCTGCGATATATTCTGCTTCAACAGTGGACAACGATATAGAATTTTGCTTTTTGCTGTACCAGGATACTAGGTTAGTGCCTAAATAAAAAGCAACAACCTGAGGTGCTTTTTCTGTCATCTACATCTCCAACCCAATCTGCATCACTGTAACCTGCCAATATATTACTGGTTTCTACAACATACCAGATTCCAAGATTGATTGTGCTCTTGACATATCGTATGATTCTCTTAACAGTCTTCACATGTGACTCCTTTGGTGCTGATTGAAATCTTGCACACAAACCGACACTATAGCATATGTCAGGTCGACTTGCAGTTAGATAGCGCAAACTCCCAATCATGCTCCTGTATAACGTTGGATCTGCTGGTGTGCCATTTTCATCCTTGCAAATACGATTTGTTGTACTTATTGGTGTTCTCATAGCCTTGGCATCTTCCAAACCAAACTTCTTAACTAAATTTTGAGCATATTTCTCTTGAGAGATAAAAATACCATCAGCACTCTATTTTATCTGAAAACCCACGAAATAGGCTAGTTCCCCTACCATACTCATCTCGAATTCTTCTTGCATGTGTTTGACAAACTGTTGTTGAGCATAATCACTAGTGGACCCAAAAATAATATCATCCACATAAATCTGAGCCAATGTTAGCTCATGATCTCTTTTCTTAATAAACAGTGTCTTGTCTACACCTCCTCTTGTGAATCCTTTAGAACATAAGAATTGTGTTAACCTCTCATACCAAGCTCTAGGAGCTTATTTCAGTCCATATAATGCCTTGGTCAACCGATACACACAGTCTGGTTTATGAGGATCTTCGAAACCTTTTGGCTGTTCAACATACACTTCCTCATTCAGATACCCATTCAGGAACACACTTTTTACATCCATCTGTTGTAACTTTATTTTCATCATACTAGCAGTGGCAAATAACAACTGAATTGATTCTAGTCTAGCCACCGGTGCAAATGTTTCATCAAAATCAATTCCTTCTACCTGGGTGTATCCTTGTGCAACCAATCTTGCTTTATTTCTGATGACATTACCTTCCTCATCTGTCTTATTTTTGAACATCCACTTAGTGCCAATGACATTTAAATTTTCTAGACGAGGTACCAGTGTCCACACTTCATTCCTCTCGAACTGCTCAAGTTCCTCTTGCATAGCTCTTATCCATAACTCATCTTTTAGAGCTTCTTCCACTTTTCTGGGTTCCACTAACGAGGTGTAGCACACAAATTTAACCATATCTCCATAATTCTTTTTCTTACCTCTGGTCTTCATTCCTTCGTTTACATCTCTAATTATTGCATCAGCTGGGTGATTCTTCTGCACTCTTATAGATGGTGCCTTTTCTTTAGTAGTGACACTTTCCTGGATTTCTGTAGAAGACACTCCCGTATCTTCTGGTGTACCTTCAGATGTATCTGTAACTGTACCGACAGTTCCTTCTTTCTGGGTAAGAGTACTCGTTACTGTACTAACAGTTCCTTCTATCTGGGTAAGAGTACTTGTTACTGTACTAACAATTCCTTCTTTCTGGATAAGGGGAACATATTCTTGTTCATCATCTGACATCTGAAGACCTTCAGTTTGGTCCGCTACTTCCACATTCACAGTTTCAATGACTGTGTTTGCATTCTTCATAAATACTCTATATGCATGACTGTTCCTGGAGTAGCCTACAAAAATCCCTTCCATACTCCTGGAATCAAACTTTCTCAACTGTTCACGATCTCTGAGAACATGACATCTGCTGCCAAACTCACGAAAGTAATGTACCTTGGGTTTCCTTCCTTTCCATAGCTCATATGGTGTTTTGTGAGTTAGATACCTGAGATGTACACGATTGCTGACATAACAGGCCGTGTTTACAGCTTCTGCCCATAATTTGTGAGGTAGTTCTCTGGCATTGATCATAGTCCTTGCCATTTCTTGCAGTGTTCTGTTCTTTCTCTCTACAATTCTATTTTGTTGTGGGGTTTTGGGTGCTGAAAACTCATGAGAAATCCCTTTACTTTCACAGAAACTAGCAAAATCCTGATTTTCAAACTCCTTTCCATGATCACTTCTAATCCGAACTATCCTCCCTATACTCACCCCCTTTTTGGTTATAAGCTGTTTACACAGATTCACAAACAATTTGAAAGCCTCTGACTTCTCTCTGAGAAACTCAACCCATGTAAATCTGGTGAAGTCGTCAACACACACCATAACATACTTCTTTCCAGCTATACTCTCAGTCTGGACTGGTCCCATTAAATCAATGTGCAAAAACTCCAATGGTTGTTTAGTGGTAATGATTTTCAATGTGGGGTGTGGAGTTCGATGTTGTTTGCCTTCCATGCAACCTTTACACACAGTCTCAACGGTTCTAGTTAGAGTAGGCAACCCTCTGACAACTCCATACTTTATCAATTTCTGTAAACCTCTGGTGTGTATATGTCCTAGTCGCTTATAGCAGTTATCACCTGTTCTTGTTCCTTCCAGTACAGAGATGTGTTCCTCATCCATTACCTTACAACCATCTTTGGTAAAATTCACATATAAGTTCTGGTCACACAGTTGACTGATACTTATCAAGTTCGCTTTCAGCCCATCAACTAATAGCACATTCATTAGTTTTGGAAGTCCTTGAACATTCAAATCACCTTTTCCAATTACAGATCCTTTTCCCCCATCTCTAAAAGTAACTTGTCCACCATTTTCCTTATGTAGATTTGTAAGGAACTCAGTACTTCCTGTCATATGTCTAGAGCAACCACTGTCAAAATACCATATTCCATGTCCATGGAGCGTCGCGTGACTGAGGAAAGGGTCGCCGACGACCCTTCCCTTTCCGTCACGACCCAGGTGACCTCGACGGCGAAGGAGACTCCGGCGAGCAGCAGTGGCAACGTCGCAGAAGGTGTCTACGGCGGTGGTCGCGGTGAGGAGCAGCAGGTAGGGATCGTGGATGTGGTTCGGGAGGCTATGGAAAGTGTTGCAGGCGATTCTGTCCCTCCCTCGAGGTCTCAGGGGGCTGAGACGGTGAAGGCAGTTGCTCCAGCGGGCAGCACGGTGAAGGCAGTTGCTCCAGCGAGCAGCAATGGCAACGACGAAGCCATTGGTGAAGGAAATCGAGGCTGGGAGGTAGTTCAAAACCAGACCATGGAGGCTGCGATCGAGGGATTTGAGAATAGAACAGGCCACGCTAAGGGTGGAGGAAGTGAAGGAGAAGACTCGCAGGGCTGGAGGAAGGGGATCAGACTTACAACATCGCAAGGGGAGAAAAGCTCGTATATACGAGTCCCTGCGAAGGCCAAAGAAAATTTCTGTACGCAACTCGGGTTCCTCCTTCAGTCATTCAGCAACGGCCCAAAGGATAGGGAAGTATGGGTGGAGGATACGCAATTCGTGATGGGGATGGTGGTCGGGAGACGTCCCTTCTTCAAGATCGTGCAGCTCAGAGCAGGCCGTGTCCTTGCACGCATCCATATACCCTTATCTGCAGGCGGATTGGTGAGGGAAACCCTATTTGAAGTGGGTTTTGGGCTTTCGACGGAAAAAGGCAGCATTCCGACGAATTTCCAGAGGTCGCCGGTGCCAGAGAAGATGGCCGGAGCATCGCCGGTGCCGGAGAAGATGGCCGGAGCATCGCAGGTGCCGGAGACGATGGCTGGAGCATCGCCGGCGCCGGAGAAGATGGCCGGAGCATCGCCGGTGCCGGAGAAGATGGCCGGAGCGCCGGCAACTTCGTCGGAAATTCAAAATCCGATTCTTTCGGATTGCTTTGTTGCGTTCTCTCATCTCTGGTGGGACACAGGGGCAAAAGAGGTGAGCAGAACGCTGGTTTTGGCTAATTCCAGTGCTCCGGGAGAGAATGAGCAATTAAGCTTATTGTTGAAGCAGAAATGGGGACTCGTTGCAGCCCCCAAGACCTCCTTCATGGGGCAAGACAAATTGTTAATTTGGTTCAAAGTGGATGCGGAGATGAAGAAGGCACTGCAAGACAAATCTAGTCAACTTTGGAAATTTGAAGCATGGAGAAATGGTGGGCACCAGGGGTCCAAGTCTACTTGGATGCGCATATATGGGCTGCCCTTAGAATTATGGAGGAAAGCTAGCCTGAAAGCAATAGGGCAGTTGATGGGAGTAGTGGAGGAAGTTGATCAGGAGACGGTCAATTTGGTTAGAGTTGACTACGCCCGGATTCGGGTGAAAGCCAAGGACTGGCTGCCGCAGGAGAAGTCATTGATAGTGAAGGCAGGAGGCTATAGCTATGATATTTTAATACGATGTGAGGAAAGGGAGTCGAAGGGTAGTGCAGAATCCGTTCCCACTTCTGATAGAGGGAAGGGTGAAGACTCTCAATTTGGAGGCTTTGTTCTTGAAGGGGTCAGGTCCGAGGATGACTTAGGGGATTCATTTGCTGAGCCACCCCACCATCCGTCCCCAGCCCAAACATTCAAACAAGCCTTAATATCCACTCCAACCTCCCCACTCACATAACCAAATCTCCCCATCCGCCTTCGTCTGTCCCCCCCCCATTTGAACCCAACACCACCCCCACAAACTCCCGGCATCACCTTGATTTAATTGTACCTTCCCCCGAACCCCTAGATATCATCAGACCCACCTCATTCCCAGTCATTCTCTCTCCCCCACATCAGCCTATTATTTACCATAGAAGGAAACCGACCTCTGATTCCCCACACTTACACCTGACTCTATGGCCAGCAATGAATCCTCTCAGTCATACAACCGGGAAGAACGTTATGCAAGAAGGGTTGCTCTCAAGGCAAAATCCGTAGTTCCATGTCCGAGTTTATTGGACAATAACAACAAGAAGTCTACAGGAAGGAACACCACTCACTCTTGGGTGGAGTTGTTGAGCCAACACAAAGGAAAATGTGATGCAAAAGAGCTGGAAAAGGTCCTGGAGTTAGGGAGGAAGTTGGATGAGGTCAGGGAAGGAAAGGGATTTGGAAGTAGCAATGATCAAACCCCATGATCATTGCTTCTTGGAATATAAGAGGAATAAGGAACCCGGTCAAACGGGCCAATGTCAGGAAAGTGTAAGAGGAGAAGAAAGTGAAGTTAGTGGTTTTTCAAGAAACCAAAGTAGAGGAAGTTGATGAAAGTCTAGTGAGAGACCTGGTCCCATTTCACAACCCACAATGGGCGCTTCTAGAAGCAAGTGGAACGGCGGGTGGAATCTTGATTGTGTGGGATAGAGTAGCTGTCTCATTTGAAAGCCAAGAAGTAGGGCAGTTTTGCTTGGGAGTTAAAATACGAGATATTGCTGAAGATCAAATGTGGGGATTCGGTGGTATATATGGACCGTGCAGAAATGGTGAGAGGGATAGCTTCTGGGAGGAGATGGGTGATCTATTGTGTAGATGGGACATCCCCTGGCTCCTAGCAGGGGATTTCAATGCCATCCGTTACAGACATGAAAAGTCGCCTCCCTCTAGAACTATTACTAGTACCATGAGAAAATTCAATGATTTTGTGGACGCTTACGAACTGGAAGAGATTCCCACATCGGGAAAGGCATTAACTTGGAGTAATGGTCAGAACCAACCCACGCTATCCCGCTTGGATAGGTTTTTTGCCTCAGGGAGTTGGTTGAGAACGTACCCAAAGGTCTCTGGTACAGTTGGAGAGAAAGTGGTATCAGATCACTGACCCATTTTCCTAGACACGCGGTCTGGTAGTTGGGGTCACAAGCCCTTCCGTTTTGAGAATTGGTGGTTGAAGGAGGATGGGTTCCAAGATTTGCTAAAGACATGGTGGGAGGAGCTTACAGTCCAGGGCCCAGTAGGGGGTCGGCTGGCAATGAAACTTAAATTATTGAAAAAGAAGTTGATAGACTGGGTAAAGTTAAAGAAGGCTGCCACTGCTGCTCAAAGGTCTCTTCTCCGTTTGCAAGTTGATGCTCTTGATGCTCTGGAGGAAGGAAGACACTTAACTGATAGTGAGTTGACGGACCGTTCAAGGGCTGCTAGTGACCTGCGGAAATTAGTAGCCCGGGAGCGCATTGTATGGAAGCAACGAGCTAGATACAGATGGCTAAAAGAAGGGGATGCCAACTCCCATTTTTTCCATGCCATTACGTCCTCTCGCCGCCGCTCTAACCGGGTGAATTCTCTCATAGTCAATGGGGAGCTCACCTCGGATAGAGAGGCGATTACTAATGCACTTGTGGAGTTTTATGCAGGTTTATACACAGCAGAACCGGGTCCTAGACATTCTATGGATGGCATGCCAATAGCCTCCCTCAGTCCGGACAAGGCTATGTGGTTAGAGGCACACTTCTCCTTGGAGGAAATAGAAGCTGCAGTGAAGACCTTTCCAATGGACAAGGCGCCGGGGCCAGACGGATTCAATGGGGAATTCTTTCGGGCCTCTTGGGAGTTTATGAAAACGGACGTCATTGACATGCTCAATGACTTCTACCACAGGGGGATAGTGTACAGAAGTCTGGGGGCTTCATTGATTTCCCTACTACCAAAGAAGGAAGGGGTGGAGAATATTCAGGATTTCAGACCAATTAGCTTGATCTCTGGGCCTACAAGATAGTAGCAAGGATACTAGCAGGCCGATTAAAGACAGTCCTCCCAGACCTTATTAGTAAGGAACAGAATGGCTTCATATCATCCCGCCAAATCCTGGACGCTGCCATGGTCACACACGAAGTTGCAGACCGTTTCGCCAAGACTGAACAACCTCGGATCATTCTGAAGCTGGATATGGAGAAGGCTTTTGACAGGGTAGATTGGGACTTTCTAGAGGCCATGATGAGACAGATGAGTTTTGGGGAGAGATGGATTGGGTGGATTCGCTCATGTGTAGAGAATGCTTCATTCTCATTGTTGGTGAATGGGGGAGTGTTTGGACGCTTTGGCAGTTCGCGGGGGCTGCGGCAAGGGGATCCCCTATCTCCCCTTCTGTTTAATATCATGGGGGAAGGTTTAACCAGTTTGGTCAAGGCGGCATTAGAGGTGGGGTGGCTAACAAATGCTCTACCAGAAGGCCTCATACCCTTGTCCCAGTTTGTAGATGACACCATTATCTTTGGGGAGGGCTCGCTAGACCAGGTGGAGAAATGGAAAGCTGTTATCACACTATTTGAATTGAGATCCGGCCAGAAAGTCAATTGGAGTAAGACTGAGGTGTTTGGGTTCAATATGGACAGCAAGGTATTGCAGCATTTCGCAACCACGCTTGGATGCTCAGTCGGGACATTGCCGAGTACGTACCTGGGTCTCCCACTATTCCACAGCAGGATTTCTAAATCCCTCTGGTGTCTGATAATTGAGAAGGTTCAGAAACGTCTTTCTATATGGAAAGGCAAAATGTTGTCTAAGGCTGGGAGGTTGATCCTCATTAGGGCGTGTTTGAGTGGCATCCCAATGCACTACTTGTCATTCATGCATTGCCCCTCCAGTGTGGTGAAAGAACTAGAACGCTTGTACGAAACTTCCTATGGAAGGGGGCCACAGAGGACTTCAAGTACCATCTAGTGAATTGGAGGAAGGTTTGTTTACCAAAGAGTAAAGGCGGGTTGGGCATTCATAGAATCACTTTGGTAAACAAAGCCTTTATGCTAAAGTGGTGTTGGAGGCTTAATATGGACAGATCGGACAGTTGGTCCCAGTTAGTAACATTCAACTTCGGGGTGGATGGTGATACATGGTTCATGGGGTGCACTCCCCAAGGAAGCTCTCAATCATATGGAGGTATATTTTCAAGCTTTTTGATGAATTTCGAAATCACATTAGGTGGGCAGTAGGCAATGGGCAGCATACCCTGTTTTGGAGGGACATGTGGTTGGGATCCGCCCTGTTAAGAATCAGTCATCCTTCTCTTTATCGGGTGGCAGCTTCCCCTGATGCTACGGTCTTGGATACTTTGGGAAGCAATCAATCCCATAGTACGGATTGGGCAAGTGTATTTGGAAGAGCACTAAGGGAAGATGAAGTAGTCGCGCTGAGCTCCTTGGAGAGCTTAATTGGGAGTTTTTACAAGGACAACGGTAGACTAGATTCACTCATCTGGTCTCCATCCACGGATGGTAGTTTCACAGTGGCCTCTGCTTATAGTATCTTACTGCCCTCTAGTGATATCCATGTAAGCCGGCAGGCCTGGCAGCTTCCAGCCCCACCCAAAGTCCAATTCTTCATTTGGAGTGCACTTCACGGTAAGATACTTACTCGGGATGTGCTGGCAAGGAGAAGACAACAGCTCAATTCCTTGTTTTGCCCCTTATGTGATACTTTGATGGAGACAGCAGATCACTTGTTATTGCACTGCGAGTATACATGGATGATTTGGATTTGGTTCGTGGAGCAGTTCAACTGCTCATGGGTAGTACCAAACTCCTTTGCCTCTCTCCTCGCTGCATCCCCCCTCCCCACTTGTCCACTATGGGTCTGTTGATGTGGAGATGTTTAACCGCCTTCCTTCCATGGGCCATTTGGGGAGAAAGAAATAGAAGAGTTTTTCAAACGAAGTTCAAACAGTGGGAGGAAGTAGCCCATTCGGTTCAAACATTCGTCATCCAATGGCTGATCGTGCAAGGGAAGTTGAAGGACAGTGAAGTTGCAAGGCCTGCTTGGGGAGTGATCGCTTCTACACGTATCTTCCATCCCCCCAGCCCTCCAGCAGCATGGATCCCTCCACCGGCAGGTACAATCAAAGTCAACTTCGATGGATCTTCATTAGGCAACCCCGGCCCAGCTGGTTATGGGGGGGTGTTCCGGAATTCAGAAGGTGAGATTCTTATGTCCTTTGCTGGTCCTATTGGGATTGAAGACTCCACCTCGGCTGAAGTACATGGTGTTCTCCACGCGCTAAGACATTTCCAGAATCGCTTCTCCGGTCCGTTACTGATTGAAGGTGACTCTAGCAATGTCATTGGCTGGTGCAAGCAAACCTCGGGTCCTCCATGGAGGTTCCTATATATATTTAGAGAGATCTGACTTCTGACTTCTTCATTTGTTCATGAGTAGCATTGTACTCCTAGATCCGCCAATTCCTTGGCGGACTCTTTAGCTAAAGAGGGGACTCAACTCTCGGCTCCTATTGTGAGAGTGACCCCACCCTTTGTAAATTAATTCTCATATATTCAATAAAACAACAAATTCCTCAAAAAAAAAAAAATACCATATTCCATCAATGTTTGTTTTTCTGGCAGTATGAGCAACAAACAGACTAATATCTTTCTTTACCCAGACTAAATTTTGAGCACTGGACTTAACTCCTCTAAAATTTTCATTCCTTCTCCGAACTCTTTGTAACTTGTAGCAATAGGGTCTGATATGACCATAGATCCCACAGAAATGGCATGTAGGAATGAACTGTATGACCTTTTTATAACGAGGCTGAGTATAAGCTGATTTCAGAGATGAACTGGCCCCACTGTATCCCAGTCCATGCCTACTACCCCTTCGTTTCTCTTGAGTCAATATATCATCTAATTGCTGCTTTTCTTTGGCAAACTTCACCCAAATCTCCTTCGCCTTCCTTAGTTCTTCTTCCAGTTTCAGAATTCTTTCCTCTTTCTCATTCACTTTTTGTTTTAGCAAGTGGTTCTCTTCACCTAAGGCACAAGTCTGTTCTCTCAACGAGCCTTCTTTCCTTTTTGTTTCTCTGGCTTCCTCCTCTTTTTCATCAAGTTTTTGTTTCAACACGACTTTCTCTCTTTCAAGTACTACAACTAGCTCTTTTAGAACTTTTGTACTCTCAAGAATCCCATCCCACTGCTTGATGATGTTCTGTACTGTACCAATATCATCCTCATCATCTGTTTAATCATCCGAGACTATTGAGAGACCTTGTATTTTTCTTTGCACTGATAGTTCACTATGCGCTGGAGTATTAGCAGTGAATGCAACATAATTACATTCTTCATCTTCCAAAGTACTACTGTCATCACTCCATGCAGCCACAAATGACTTTTTCTTTTTCAGGTAAGTAGGATATTCTGATTGGATGTGTCCTCAGCCTCCACATTCATAGCACGTTATGCTTTTGCTCTTGTTTGCTGAATCAACAACTTTCCCTCTTGGTTTTCCTTCTCCTGAGGAGAAATTCTTCTTCTTACTTTTTCTTATAAACTTGTTAAGTCCTTTTGCCAAGAAGGACACTTTTGCATCTAACTCTGTTAAAGTAATGGTGGGAATATCAGACTCCTGTGTTGACTGAGTCACCTTATTACTTGCAAGAGTTTGAAGTGCTACACTTTCTTTCTTACTTTCTCTTATTGAATCACTTGACTCTTCATTCATCTCAAACGTTTTCAAAGATCCAATCAGTTCATCCAAGGTCATATCGTTTAAGGACCTGTTTTCCTCTATAGCAATTCTTTTCATCTTAAATTTTGAAGATAGTGAACGAAGTACCTTTTTGACCAATCGGTCTTGAGGTATCCTATCTCCCAGATTGGCAGATTGATTTGCAATGTCTCTGATCTTACCTTCAAATTCCAAGATCGTCTCATCATCTCTCATCCTCATGAGCTCAAACTGAGTCATCAGCATCTGCAATTTTACTGCACGTACACTTTCGATTCCTTCATAATGAACCTCCAATATCTTCCATGCTTCTTTAGCCGTGGTGCATGCAGATACTCTCCTGAACTGTTCTTCATCTATTCCTCCAAAAATTGCATTCAATGCTTTGAAATTGCATTTTGATAATCTATCCTCCACATCGTTCCATTCTGAACTAGGTTTTAAAATTCTCTTTTTATCAACACTTTCTCCAATTTCAACTGTTGAAGGTTCCCATCCATCTTCAACAGACCGCCAGGCTCTTTCATCCTGAGCCTTGATATAGATTTTCATCTTTGCCTTCTAGTAGGCATAGTTTATTCCATCAAGTAGTGGTGGTCTTGTGTATGAAGCCCCTTCCTTATGATACCCTACCATCTTCCTTCACGTCAAGTTTATAATACTGTTTATCTCCAAACTAATCTAGAGCCCGCTCTGATACCACTTGAAACTCCCAGTAAACTCAAGACGTGTATTCAGAAGTGTACTTACAGAATTTCCTGTAAACTTAAAACGTGAGTGCAGGAGTGTACTTACACCCAAGGACTGGTGTAATGACACTTAACGTTATACTCATAGACAAAAGACACACCACCAATTTGTTATCTCAGTTCGGAACCAATCGTTCCTAATCTGCGGGATTCGGCCCAGGCTATCAAAATCCACTAGAAAGAGTATTACAACAATTCAACAGCACGACTTACAGTAATAAGTTCTCCTCCCCTCAAGGACTCGAACAGTAGCCTCTTCCTAGACAAGCTTCCTGTTTACTCACTTCAACAGAAGCCCTTCGATACCCACACACTAAGTCTTGCCCTTAGTGTGTTCCCTATCACCAGGGAGTCTCTTCACGCAGGCTTCTCAGGATGAGAACACCATTACAATGGTCAATAGCTTCTCGATAAGCTTGTAGACCTCTTGATCAGCTTCAGCAATCACATATAACATTCAGGATGTAAACATATAGATCTTCTCCTCCTTACTCCCCCTCAAACTCATCCTTGATAGATACTCTTTAGTTTCTGCGTAACCCTGGCCCAACACGTCATGTGCTATAAATACCATTAGGGTTAAAACCATGTCCAAATCTGTCTTTAGACACCTTACATCCTGTGCTCCTTTCTTTCCTATCTCAACTAGGAAACTCCATCACCCCAGACACTTCGTCTGTTCCATGTTTATCCTCAATAATATCTTGTGCTGATATCTTTCCTATACAACTTAGGAAACTCAAATACCCTCAATTAGGAAACTCAAAATATTCACGATTCATGATTTCTATCTCTGACGTAGACCTCGTGGTCAACCATAAAGTTTTGTCATAAATAGCCAATACAACTTCTATGCACCAAGTATCAATATGCTGTTAATTCCTTTATTCATGCTTGTTGTCTTACGACGTACTGGTTATAAGGTGAAGTTTTGGCTTAAGGTGAGATATGTTTGATAGGATGTAAATGTTCGTTTTGAGTTCATACGCTAGGTGTGTCAAACTTATCTTAGGGTTAATCCTCGACCTTAAAGTAATACCCTTTGATTTGATTGATTTATCTATGGCATAAGACTTAATTCCCGACCATAGGTAGGGTCGCTAAACTTTATATTAAGCTTGTCAAAAGTTGATTTCCAAAACTTTATCTCCATTCAATCTCAGATGTGTCTAGGGAGGGGATTGGATTCCCAACACCACTTTCTCCTTACTGAATTTTATCAAAATCTCTCTCTCAACTTGTTTTAAGTAACTGTTTAGTTTAATTTTCTATTTTTACTAGGTTTTTCAAATTGGGATACTCAAAATTTAATTTCTAAATAAAAATTAATTAGCTACTAGCTTGGTCCTTGTGGGACGATATTTAGACTTAACCTAAGTCTATATTACATAGATTAGTCCTCTGGCTAGTGATTAGCTGGGATCACATCAGCTTCCCGCTACCGATTCCGGAGCACCTGGTGGATGTGATGACAGGACACGAATCACTCTCCTTTATGGACTGGTCATCCGAGTACAACCTGATCCGCATGGATCCAACAGACAAAGAGTAGATAGCGTTTCGCAAACCCAAAGGTATTTTCTGCTACAAAGTTGTGCCTTTTGGTCTGAAGAACGCCAGGGCAACTTACCAGAGAGCCCTGCAACATATTTTTGATGACTTCCTCCACAAGCACATAGAATGTTATGTTGACGACTTGGTGGTGAAATCAAAAGAGAGGTCCGACCATCTACTCGACCTCGAAGCGGTCTTCGAATGGCTACATCGATTTTAGCTTAAAATGAAACCATTGAAATGTGCATTCGCCATCACATCCGGGAAGTTTCTTGGATTTTTCGTACATCATCAAGGGATCGAGATCGACCAGACGGAGATTGATGCGATCCAAAAAATGCCTTAGCCCAAAAATATTTCCGAGCTCAAAATTTTACATGGTCATTTGGCATATATTCGGTGATTCATCTCTAATTTGACTGGAAGATGTCAACCTTTTGTCGGCAGATGAAGTAGGCTGTACCCTTTGAGTGGGACAATGCATGCCGAAATGCTTTCGAAAGCATTAAGGCATTTCTCACCAAACCACCAGTGCTTGTCGCTCCTTTTGTCGACAAGCCATTGTTGCTGTACAACGCCAAGCAGGAGAACTTGCTGGGGTTATGTTGGCTCTGAACGACGAAAATGGCAAGGAGAGTTCACTCTACTATTTTAGTTGGACCTTGGTAGGTGCTGAAGTCAAATATACGCCTTTCGAGAAGATATGTCTGGCGCTTATCTTCGCGATTTAGAAGCTGTAGCACTACCTCCTGGCGCACTCGACAAATCTCATTTCACGCGCCAACCCGCTCAAGTACGTAATGTCATAGTTGATGTTATCAGGACGACTAGCAAATGGGTGCTCCTCCTCTCGGAATTTGAAACCAATTTCGTGTCGTAGAGGGCCATTGAAGTCCAAGCCTTGATTAATTTCCTTGCCGACCGCCCGGTGTTGGTAGAATGGGAATTAGCAAAGGAGCACACCGATGAAGAAATTTTCCTCGTCGAAGTACTTCCATGATGGAAAATGTATTTTCACGGCTCCGCTAGAAGAGACAGAGTCGGTTCAGGAGTTTTCTTCATCTCACCGGAAGACGACCTCCTACCATACTTATTCGGACTCACACAAAACTATTCGGACAATATGACAGAGTATCAAGCACTCCTCCTTGGCCTCGGTATGGCGGTTGAAATGAAAATACCACAACTCGGAGTCTTCAGCGATTACGCACTCGTCATCAAACAACTCACATGAGAGTTTGAGGTCAAGAATATCGAGCTCATGCCATACTGGAAGCATGCCAGCGAAATTTCAGGTGCTTCGCTCCACTACATCCCACGCATCGGGAACGCACCAGCCAACACTTTGGCTTGATTGCCCACCTGGCGCGATTTAATAGCAAGCCAAGCCAAGTGCCCATTTGGGGAAGATGGGTGGTCCCTCTGCCGGCTAAAGAAGAAGCAGAAGAAGCGGAAGAAGTAAGGAAGAATCTCTTCCCACCTCGATCCGCGAAAGCGAAGCCAAAGACTGGCAAGATCCGGTCGCAAATTTCCTCCGACAGACTTGAGGGAGCGAGTTCATATTCGTCAGACAGCACCAAGGCACATCTTCGTCAATGACGTGTTATACCGAAAGTCGTATAAAGGCTTGCTCCTTCAATGCTTGTCCAAAGAAGAAGGGCGACAAGTACTGAAGGAAACTCACGGAGGAATCTGTGGCGCATCATGTCGGGCCAAAACTCCACATGCAAGTCAAGTAGTTTGGATACTACTGGTCGTCGATGCTTCGAGATGCCATCGAACTGGCGTAGGCATGCAGGGTGTGTCAACTTCACGCTGATTACATCCACCAGCCGTCAGAGTTGCTTCCCCCAGCAGTCGCCTCTTGGCCATTCGAAGCGTGGGGCATGGACATAATTGGTCTACTCTCCCCCAAATCCGACTCCGATTGTCAATACATCCTTGCTGCAGCCGACTACTTTTCCAAGTGGGTCAAAGCCGAGGCATTTAGAGAGGTCAAAGGCATCACCATCACTGACATCATCCAGACGCAAATCATATACCAGTATGGAGTTCCTCGGTACATTGTGACGGACAATTGCACACCTTTTCGAGATTGGGTCATGGACCGTGTATGCAAAAAATTTCACATAAAGCAAAAAGTGTCTTCAGTTTACAACCGGAGGCCAATGGTCTCACAGAAGCAATTAACAAAATGCTCTGCAAAATCATGAAGAAAATGGTGGTCGGCCACAAGCGCAACTGGGACGAAAAGCTTGGCAAAGGTCTCTGGGCGCACAAAACTACGTTCAGAACAGCGACCCAGCTGACCTCATACTCACTGGTGTACAACGCCGAAGTAGTTCTGCCACTCGAACTTCAACTCCCCTCACTCCTGGTTCCAGTAAGAGAGGGAATAACGACAAGGAATGTGCCCAACTCCGACTAGCAGAATTAGAGTCACTTGAAGAGAAAATGATCGAGGCCCAACAAAGCCTCGAGTGTCATCAATCACGAATGACTCAAGCCTTCAACAAAAAGGTTCGATTGTGGCCATTTCAAAAGGGCGACCTGGTACTTGTTATCCAGCAACCAATGCTCTTTACAAGCAAAACTGGGAGAAAGTTCTCGCCAAAGTGGGATGGCAGTTACGTTGTTCAAGAAGCGTACACAAATGGCACGTACAAACTCATGAGATCGAACGGCTCGGAACTACCATCACAAATGGTAAACTCAGTCTTACGAAAATACAAAATTGGTGACATTCAAGAAAAAAAAAAAGAGGAAAAAAAAATCAAAGTCTAGGGAGCTCAAAAGTGGCAATCGTCTCCTTCAATCGGGGTCACTTTATCATAGAACGTGCCCGAAATTAGCAGTCTACAGATGCGATGCAAATCCCAAAGAGAAATCAATAGCTCTCCCTTCCGGGTTAAAACAATGTTGGTCGTTGGGCACCACAACTCCAAAAATGCGTGAACAACGTGATCGGCGCAATAGTAGTTAAACATGGATGTCCGTATCGGCTTTAGAACACCCACTTTGGCTAGTGTTTCTTGGCAAATGTTGAGAATTAGGTTCGCCCATTCAAAGAAGAAAGGCATGTGTTGGAGAATCGGGAAAGCAGACTAAGGAGAACATTCCCTTATGCTGTAGATGGGGTTGTTGATCAACAACTTCGGAGTCGTGAGCTCCACCAAGATATGCAAAGAACTTAACAAGATGTCGTCGCTCGCAACACCATGGGAAGAGGGCAGTGATTCGTCCGCACCTAGAAGGCTGCACAACTGGTTGTCGTCAACTGTAGGCCGGCTCCCTAAGTCGGGATGATTTAGGGGAGTGGGTGTAGTAACGACGCCACCCAATGCCGACTCTCCACTGGGGCACAAAATCGAGCCGCTCAGTAAATACAGATCCTGAATTCCAAAGAAGCGTTCCGCAACTCGGTCGATGAAAGCTGACATATCCGAAACCTCCAAGCCCAAAAGGGAGTAAGTTGAAGAAGCCATCTACGACAGAACAACAGATGGTCAGCAAACCCGAAGTCAGGTACGCAATTTCCTTCTACTCAAATTGAGAAAAAAAATCAAAGTAAAAAATGCAAACGACAAAAAAAAAAGGAAGTCTTAAAAGAAAAAAAGAGAGAACGGAGAATAAGAAAAAAAATAAAGAGTGGGCAACTGCTTGTCGAGAGCACACTAACTCTCGACAGGCCGACAGCAGGACCAAACTGAAAAAAAAAAGTGGAAGTTTGCAGAAGCAAGTTGCCCAGATTTGCCGCACCACCGCTGCACCGGCGAATTACAGAATAGGCGCCGACTCTTCGTGAGTCAGAAATCATCGTAAATCTACCAACAAATCAAAGTCGGCAAAGAAGAAAAAGTTTGTAGAAGTCAACCATCTTACTCTGTCGTAGCACCACCGCACCAATAAGTTACAGAAAGGATGTTGACCATCTACAGTTCGGCGGCCAAGATGAACTAAAACAAGAAGACGAGACTTGACAGACAGGAGCTCGACCAAAGCGCCCGACTTTGTCATTGCACCGCTGCATTGGCGAGCAACGGATAGGACAACGACTCTCTGTAAATCGGCAAACAAATTCCCGCAATTCAACAACTGAGTCAACTTTGGCAGGGGGACTTCATCAAAATTCGAGTTGTTCAACTCCATCACAGCACAACCGCACTGGCAAGCTACGAAAAGGACATGAACTGATGCACTTTGGCCGACAGGCTGAATTCGACAGACCCGCAACAACAACCTGCAGAAAGAAGCAGTTGGAAAGGGACAGATCTGGACTCAACCAGAATTTGTCACAACTCAGCCCGGCGACAGATCTGAACTCAACCTGGAAACATCGACTCGTCGCGTCTCGGCCAAACATGCAGAACGCGATATAAGGACAACTCACTGACATGCCCAATTCAGTCAAATTACTGCCTGCATTGGTGAGCTACTGGACAGGGCGTCCACTCAGGCGAAGTGACGAACAACTCAAATTCAAAAAAAAAAAAAAAAGGGACCGACAATGAGAAAGAAAAAAAACAAAGCAGAGAATTTGAGACATAGAGAAAAAGACAGAGGGCGACATGCAAAAAAAAAAGATGAGTGAGAGAGAATAAGAAGAAGAAAGAGGGGGAAGGAAAAGAAGAAAAAAGAGAGAAGGATAACTCCCAGCGACTTTGAGCTAGACAAAATTGTGGCCTTGAAAGCAGCAAGGAGGAAGTGATAAGTGTATGAAAGACACTGTCATGAATTAATGATAAGAAATCCAAATTTTGAGTTGATTATTGTTAGGTGTCAAGCAAGTGCACTAGGTCAGCAAGTAATATACACTCGAGAGTCCAGATATCGATCCCACAGAGACCTTGATGAGAACTCGGTTTAAGCAAAGATTTTTCTACTGATTGAGGAAAAGAATTTTTTGGTTTTAGAACTGAAAAAAATAAAACAGAATTAACTATTGGAAAAACTAATAGAGATGAAATGTTGGGGAAGAATGTCAATCCCTCCTAGCTTTTAACATGTAAAATTCTGATTTTATAGCTAAAGCACCTTTACCTTGAGTTACCTTTTGAAAACCCGGTAACCCATATACAGGAAATAACTTTCACTTCGTCTTTGAACTCCTTCTCAACCGGAACATTCAAATCCTAAGTGCATAAATATAAAAGCTTAAAGATTAACTCTCTCTTATTCAGAACAAGAGTTTAATAAGTCACATCGCCTTCCACTAGTCTACTTCGAAACCGAAACAATCTAGTTTAAAAGCGAGTTGTTTTAGAAAACAAGGAATCATATAACTAACCCAAATCTTTACTGAAATTTAACTTCTCAATCCGTACCTCATTAAACTTCAGATATCAATCTAAATTAGCAATAAACAATGAATACAGATTCTAAAACAAAAGCAGAGTACTTTATTGCTATAGAATTCAGAACTTAAACATGTAACAACAAGGAGTTCATGACTTCCCCAACAAAGAGAGACTACTCCATGATAATATAATAAGCACACAAAAAAGATTCAATTACAGCCACGAAAATAAGAAGAAAATAAGTAAAGAAAACCCCCTTAAGGACTGCCCTTAGCTTCAACTCCTCCCTTAGCTGAAATCTCTTCCTTCTCTCTCTAAAGTACCAAGAGGTCGTGCAAGACTTCCTCTGGACTTTCTCTTCTCTAAACTAACTACAAAATAATTAAAACCTAAACTAAAAATTATTCTAAGAGCTGGAACTCGGAACTGGATAAAAACTGAATTCAAAACTCCCTTCTAAGCTCTAAACTCGGACGCCTATTTATACTTGTCCTGCTGCCCATGCCTTGTAAATAGGTCTCTGTCCAGGGGTATGAATTGTGACTTCCCAACCTCAGAATTGGCTGAAATTACATCCCAACCTTCCTTCTGTAGTCCTTTCCTTTCTCACAAAATTTTAATCCATTCTCAGTTGGGAAACTCGAGATATGATGTAGAGAAGTTTGATAGTTTCTGCTGCCAACTTCTGCAATGGGCCCACCACTTTAAAAATATAAAACTCCACAATCCCGACTTGGATTGGCCTGATTTTCCGTGTCATGCCTCTCAGGAAGCTGTGGTCCAAATTTGGATCCAATTGGAAGTCAGAATCTCCAGATATGGCCTCTTCAATCTCGGACTTGTACTTTCCTTTTATGGCAGCAATTTCCTTCTTTGTCTTTGACTTCTCCTCTTGACCATTCAATGCACCTAGACTCTGGCAAATTTCCTTAAAACCTTCGTGGATACCTTCCTTAGTCATTTAGGACTCCTTCTCCCAAGTTTGGGCTTTGATTAGTTGTCAGGATCCCGAGATTTCCATAATTTACGTTTGCTGAGTCATCGGCGCGATCGCGCCGAATTGTTCTCTGTTTTGGCGCGGTCGCGCCACTCCTTAGACTCGTTGCCGACTTCTCGAAATTGCGCTTTGGACCCCTTGTATGGAAACTGTCTGGCACGCCAGCACCACTGGTAGCGCCATCCTCCTGGGGCGCTAGCGCCCTCATGGGGCGCGATCGCGCCATTTCACATTCCCGAATTGTCTTCTTTGAGTCTTTGCTAGCCGTTGGGAATTTCTTGGATTTATTTGAATTTTTGCACATTTTCCCGGCGCGGTCGCACCGTTCCCTTTTTTGGTTCTTTTTGCTCCTTTTTCCTTCAGTTTCACTCAGAATCCAGATTTTCTTCTTTTATCTAGTACCTGAGACACAAAACATGTATTTGAGTTATATTTGTCACTCTCGTGCTCATATTCAACTCAAATTAAGAATTTATTATCAATAATTCATGCATAAATAAGTGTCTTTTAGACACTTAGCACAACCCCAAACATAAACCTTTGCTCGTCCTCGAGCAAAACTCTGAAATAAATACCAAATAGATCTGTAAAGACTAGGAAAAATTCAGTGATCCTCCCTTTTAAAGTTTTCAAGATAGATGATTCACTTCTTTCCTAATGATGGTTCTTCTTGCTAAGTCAAAACAGATTTCGAATTTACCTCAAAATTTTTCAAAGATGTACATTCTCATACAAGTAATAAGTCTCAATTCAACTCCATAGGCCAACCCTCAGTCCACTCTCCACTAACCTGAAGGAATTCTCAATTCTAATCAATAGGTCTTTATGGGTTGTAATGAGGCAGGGGTTATGGGTATGATGAAGAAATTTTGTTTTCTTTTGGGTTTTATTCTCCTCCTCATATCCATTTTCTATTTTCTTGAGCATGAATTGGATTTGTGACTTTTCCTCCAAGCTCTTCCACCCCAAACTTATTCTTTTGCATTGATCCCTCATTTTTCTTTTGCCCTTTTTTTTTTTTCTTTCCCATGTATCTTTTTCTTTGGGTTTTGTCCAGAGTCTAGCTTACCTCGTCGGTTGACTCAGAGTCCCTAAGCTTGCTGAGGCCCGAGACCCGGTGCACACACGAGGTGGCCTTCCTCTTGACTAACCCACAACCTTTTCTCTCTTTTTCTTTAGCTTTGTTGGGAGTCCAGCTTACCTTGCCGGTTGACTCAGAGACTCTAAGCTTGCTGAGGCCCGAGTCTCGGTGCACACACAAGGTGGCCTTTCTCCTACTCAGCCCATAACTCTCTTTTTTCTCTCTCTTGCTCCTTCCCCTTTACGAAGAAATATTTCTATACCCTTCATCCTTCCCTCCTTATAACTTCGAAATCTTTATCTATGCTCATTCAAACAGAACACTTCAATAATTTGGAGAATCATGGGTAAGAAAGAAACAAGTTTATTTATCACTAAGGTTGGTTCATGTAGCATGGGACATTGAAACAAAACATGGATCTTTTTTACTCAAAAAGTTTGGCAAAAGGTGATGCAACTTGTGCATTGAAATAGGTGGCTTTGAAAAAGGTTCAAATGATTTTTTAAACAGGTGCCTAAATAACCTCAGAATTTTGAAAACCTTTCTCTGTTTCGCCTCAACTTTTCCTCAGGTTGGTTCTAGTGATTGAAATCAACTTGCTCACTTGTACTTTGTTTTCGAAAAATATTTTTAAAGAAGAATTCTCATCCATTCAATACTAAGCATTTGAACTAATATATTTTTCCAGAAAGTGAATCATGCTATTCATATGATCAGGGGTTTTCACTGGTATTATTCAAAGTCTCTATTGGATTTTCTAGTGAAGTTTTGAAAAAAATAGTGCTTTTAGATCCATGCATGAAAGTATCCCATCCCAAACTTAAAATTTTTCAAATCCCCTTAAAATTGCATGAAGAGTATCCCACCCCAAACTTAAAAACATGCTTTGTCCTCAAAGCAGTAGTAAATAGAGATACTTCCCTGACTTTCTGGGTGGATTGAGGTTGGATGGATCTCCCTTGGTGGCTCTTGCATTTATTTTCTTGGGTAAGTGATAAAAATTTGCATGATTTTTAGCAATTAAAAATAAAAATTGACTAGAAGTGTCTCTCAGGCATAAAATGTATGTTAAGAAGAATACCTGCAGTGGAAGTTGTGTTGCCTCACCTCTGTAGTGGCTGTTTTTTCTCAAGGTAGTGGCGCAGGCGCGCCGTGTAATTTCATGAAATCTGCAGATCTTGAATGAATTTTGAAATTTTTCCACTTTGGACAAGTAAATATAAGATATAGGCATGCTTTGGAGTGATTTTCATATATTTTCATTGGAAGAATGAAGAAGTTCATGCTTTGAGACAAATAATGAGAGTAAAAATCAGAATTTCAGTAATATGAATGGAGATTGAGTACATATTAATGGAATTGTATTAAATCACACTCTCAAACATAAGCACACAAAAGCAAGCTCACACTCAAATTTCAGCAAGGAAAAGTTCCAAAGATATAGCATGAGCTAAAAATTTCTACCCTTCTTCTTCCTCATCATCTACTTCTTCCATTTTCCAGTTTTGAGTTTTCTAATTTTTCTGTGGTTTTCTGTTTTTTTGAAGCTGAAAATTTTTAAACTAACACTATTCCTGTCCTAGGTCTATGCAAATAAATAAATAAAATAAGTCCTAAAATTTTTGAAAAACCTTATTCAAACCATTTTACACAAAGTCCTAAAAAAAATTCAAGCAAATTCAAAAATTCCTACTCCTATTCCTACATTACCTACTGATCCATGTACTCTGATCCACTAGGATCGAATGGAAACTGGAACCATCCATGCTTGAGGGTGTTTTTTACTTTGGAATGTGTTGCATGGTGATTATAGCTTTTGAGCAAAGAGCTGGTCACTCTTTCTCTTTTCTGGTTAGCTTTGAATCTGGTTTGCTCAATTATTTTTCGCCAACTTTTCTTCACACTACCCAATCCTAATAAAATTTTAAGTTTAACTTTTATGGGTGGTTTATAGTGCTGGATAATGAAGAAATCTATATCTAATGAGAGGAAAGAATGTTCATTATCCTTGGTGTCCTCTATCCTAACTTCTTTATGCTGTTCATGGGGTTTCTCTTCTTGTTCTACCCCATCCCCTTCTTTTTCGTCTACTTCTTTTATCTCTATGATCTTTTCATCTTCTCCCTCTTGAAGTTTCTGAAAATTACAACAACTCTCAGCTCTCTCCATTGTATCTATGAGTTCTGATATGACAGTGGCCATCCGTCCTATTCGTATTTTCAGATTTCTGATGGAAGCTTCTTGATTCTTTAGGATTGCTTCTTGAGTGTCAAGCCTGGCTTCTGTCTGATCATCTCTTTTTTCTTGATTTTTTAGGAACTTTAAAAACATCTCCTCAAGTCTGGCTCTTTGTGAATCATCAATGGTTTCTAAACTAGGTTGTTCATCAGGTGGATCTAACATAGTATCTATTTGGGCAGAATAGTTATCCACAAGAGTGGTCAACCTAGGCCAGTCTTCTTGAGGCTGAGGGGGATATGCATGTTGAGAAAAAGAATCACTGAACATAGGAGGGTAATCATACATGAACCTAGACAATTACCCATGTGGCAAATTGTCCTGCCAATCATTCTCAAAATATGGATTTACATTTTTCTTAGAGAAATAATTATCATGCTCTGCTTCATAGAAACTATTAGGTTCATTATCAAAAAAAGAACATGATATATTAGAATCATACCTCCATAAATCATGATTGGAAGATGCATATGGTTTGGGAATTTCCAAATAAGAGTTAGGATATGGACTTATCTCATTCTGCACATAATTCCACCTCTCATCTAAGTGCTCTTTCCAGTTCCAGATCGGGTTCATCTAGTGGCTCACCACTAATTCTTGTTTCATGCACTGATCTGGTTCAACCTGAAAAGATAGAATAAAAATTTTAATCTGAATCAACAAATCAAAATTCACTTAAACTTACTCTCAATTCAATGGTCCCCGGCAACGGCGCCAAAAACTTGTTGGGTGTCTAGCAAGTGCACTAGGTCAGCAAGTAATATACACTCAAGAGTCCAGATATCGATCCCACAAAGACCTTGATGAGAACTCGGTTTAAGCAAAGATTTTTCTACTGATTGAGGAAAAGAATTTTTTGGTTTGAGAACTGAAAAAAACAAAACAGAATTAACTACTGGAAAAACTAATAGAGATGAGATGTTGGGGAAGAATGTCAATCCCTCCTAGCTGTTAACATGTAAAATTCTGATTTTATAGCTCAAGGACCTTTACCTTGACTTATCTTTTGAAAACCCGGTTACCCATATACAGGAAATAACTTTCACTTAGTCATTGAACTCCTTCTCAACCAGAACATTCAAATCCTAAGTGCATAAATATAAAAGCTTAAATATTAACTCTCTCTTATTCAGAACAAGAGTTTAATAAGTCACATCGCCTTCCATTAGTCTCCTTCGAAACCGGAACAATCTAGTTTAAAAGCGAGTTGTTTTAGAAAACAATGAATCATATAACTAACCCAAATCTTTACTGAAATTTAACTTCTCAATCCGTACATCATTAAACTTCAGATATCAATCTAAATTAGCAATAAACAATGAATACAGATTCTAAAACAAAAGCAGAGTACTTTATTGCTATAGAATTCAGAACTTAAACATGTAACAACTAGGAGTTCATGACTTCCCCAACAAAGAGAGACTACTCCATGATAATATAATAAGCACACAAAAAGGATTCAATTACAGCCATTAAAATAAGAAGAAAATAAGTACAAAAACCCCCCTTAAGGACTGCCCTTAGCTTCAACTCCTCCCTTAGCTAAAATCTCTTCCGTCACTCTCTAAAGTACCAAGAGGTCGTGCAAGACTTCCTCTGGACTTTCTCTTCTCTCTAAACTAACTACAAAATAATAAAAACCTAAACTACAAACTATTCTAAGAGCTGGAACTCGGAACTGGATGAAAACTGAATTCAAAACTCCCTTCTAAGCTCTAAACTCGGACCCCTATTTATACTTGTCCTGCTGCCCAAGCCTTGTAAATAGGTCTCTGTCCAGGGGTATGAATTGTGACTTCCCGAACTCGGAATTGGTTGCAATTACATCCCAACCTTCCTTCTGTAGTCCTTTCCTTTCTCACGAAATTTTAATCCATTCTGAGTTGGGAAACTCGAGATATGATGTAGAGAAGTTTGATAGTTCCTGCTGCCAACTTCTGTACTGGGCCCACCACTTTGAAAATAAAAAACTCCACAATCCCGACTTGGATTGGCCTGATTTTCCGTGTCATGATTCTCAATCCTCTCAGGAAGCTGTGGTCCAAATTTGGATCCAATTTGAGGTCGAAATCTCCTGATATGGCCTCTTCAATCTCGGACTAGTACTTTCCTTTTATGGCAGCAATTTCTTTCTTTGTCTTTGACTTCTCTTCTTGACCATTCAATGCACCTAGACTCTGGCAAATTTCCTTAAAACCTTCGTGGATACCTTTCTTAGTCATTTAGGACTTCTTCTCCCAAGTTTGGGTTTTGATTAGTTGTCAGGATCCCGAGATTTCTGTAATTTATGTTTGCTGAGTCATCGGCGCGGTCCCACCAAATTGTTCTTTGTTTTGGCTCGGTCGCGCCACTCCTTAGACTCGTTGCCGACTTCTCAAAATTGCGCTTTGGACTCCTTGTATGGAAACTGTCTGGCGCGCCAGCGCCACTGGTAGCGCCATCCTCTTGGTGCGGTAGCGCCCTCGTGGGGCACGATCGCGCCATTTCACTTTCCCTAATTGTCTTCTTTGAGTCTTTGCTAGCCGTTGGAAATTTCTTGGATTTATTTGAATTTTTGCACATTTTCCCGGCGTGGTCGCGCCGTTCCCTTTTTTGGCTCTTTTTGCTCCTTTTTCCTTCATTTTCACTCAGAATCCAGATTTTCTTCTTTTATCTGGTACCTGAGACACAAAACATGTATTTGAGTTATGTTTGTCACTTTCATGCTCATAATCAACTCAAATTAGGAATTTATGATCAATAATTCATGCATAAATAAGTGTCTTTTAGACACTTATCAATTATCAGCATGAAAATGACGAATATAACTCAAATTCATGGTTTATGTCTCAGGTACCTGTTTGAAGAAGAAAATCTGAATTCAGAGGGAAACTGAAGGGAAAATGAGCAAAATGTGCCACAAAGGGTATGACGCGACCGCGCCGATTCTAGCACCACCGCACCGAGAAAATAGTTGAAAATTCAAATTAATGGAGGAAAATACCCAACGGATAGGAAGGCTTCAAAGAAGACTATTTGGGAAAGTGAAACAGCGCGACCGCGCCCCCTACAGGCGCTACAGCGCCAAGAAGATGGCGCTACCTATGGCGTAGGCACGCTGTACAGTTGCCTTACATAGAAGTCAGAGTTGCCACTTTGGGATGTCGGAGAAGATTCTAAGGACTGACGCTACCGCGCCACATCTCAGCATAAATTGGCGCTGCCGCGCCAAGATTTTTCCTCAAGCTGCATGGATACGGTTGCCATTCCCGAACATAGAAAGGATTCTACTCAACTGGCGTGACTGTGCCAAAATCAGAAGAATAAATGGCACAGCCGCGCCAAAATCAAAAGAGTAAATGGCGCAACCGCGCCACTGACTCAGTAACGTAAAATTACAGAAATCTTGGGATTCTGACAACAAATCACGGTTAAACTTGGAAGAAAGAGTCATAAGCACATCAGGAGTACATCCACGATGACTCTTGGAGAAATTTATGGAAATCCTAATAAGTTTTAATTATCAAAGTGATGAAAACTCAAAGCTGATTAGGAGACTGCTAAAGAAGGAAACTATAGTCCGAGTTTGAAGAAGACATATATGGAGATTCCGACTCCCAATTGACTTCAAATTTGGAACACAAAACTCCTGATGGGATTCACAATCACATAACGAAAAATCAGATCAATCCAAGATGGCTTTCTGGAGTTTCAATCTTCAAAGTGGTGGACCTAGTGCTGAAATTGGCCACAGAATCAATCCAACTTCTCAGCAGCATATCTCAAGTTTCCCAACTCAGAATTACTTCAAATTTTGTACACAATTCAAGGACTATGTAAGGAAGGTTCGTGAGTAACTTCATGGAATTCTGAGGTCAGGAAAGCATGATTTCAACCCCTGGACAGAGACCAAATTACAAGGCCTGGTCAAAAGTCCAGCTATAAATAGCGTTCCAAGGAGGAGTAAAGCATCAAGTTCTGAATCCAGTTTAAATCTAGTTCGGGATCCAGTTCTAGATCTAGTTTTTGTTTAGTTTCTTATTGTTTTTAGTTAGTTTGGAGAGGAGAGGAAGTCTAGAGGGAGTCTTGCACGACCTCTTGGCACTTTGGAGAGAGGAGGAGGAGATTTCAGTCAAGGCGCAAGTGAAGCTAAAGGCAGTCCTTCAAGGGGGTTTCTGTACTTAGTTTATTTTGATTTCCATGGCTGTAATTGAATCCTTTTTGTGTGATTATACTATTAGCATGGAGTAATCTCTCTGTTGGGGAAGTCATGAACTCCTAGTTGTGATATGTTTAAGTTTTGAAGTTATACCAAAATAGTATCTTGTCTTTGTTTTAGAATCTGAGTTCATTGCTTATTTATAATCTGAATTGATTTCTGAAGTTTAACGAGGTTTGAATAGAGAAGTTAAAATTCAGTAGAGATTTGGATTAGTTGTTTGATTCTTTGTTTTCTAAAACAACTCATTTTTCTAACTAGATCGTTCCGGATTGTGATGGAGACTAGTGGAAGCGATGTGATTCTTTATACCTCTTGTTCTGAATAGGAAGGAGTTAATCTTTAAGCTTTTATATTTATGCACTTAGGATTTGAATGTTTCCGAATTGTTATGGAGTTCAAAGAATAAGTGAAAGTTATTTTTTATATATGGGTAATCAGGGTTTCAAAAGCTAAGTCAAGGTAAAGGTACTTGAGCTGTAAAATCAGAACTTTGCATGTTAATAACTTGGAGGGATTGACACTTTTCCCCAATGTCTCATCTCCATAAGGCTTAGTCATCTAATCTAGTAGTTTAATTCTATTTTCTTTTTCAGTTTTCAAAAACCCAAAAATTGTTTACCTCAATCATCATAAAAATCTTTGCTTAGACTAGGTTCTCATCAAGGTCTCTGTGGGATCGATATCTGGACTCTTGAGTCTCTATTACTTGTTCACCTAGTGCACTTGCTAGACACGTAATAGGAAGGAAAATATGATACCTAGAATTATAGTTTGTGGAGTGTCTGGAGATGTCTGAAACAAACTCGAGGTTAAGTTGAGATCACTGGAGAAATCAGCACAAGGGTCACAACGATGAAGAAGAACTCAGCTATCGAGAACAGCAGAAGAACGCAGCCACTGAGAACAGTAGACCAGTCGAACACACCGATGAGAAGCCAAAGACAGAGAAGTGAGAAGCAGATTGCAACAATGAGAGAGAGCAGTAGCCGAGGCAGCCTTTAGGAGATGGAGGGTCGCGAGCTGAAGACAAGAAATCGCAGAGAGAAGAGAGGGAGCTAGACCATCTATATATATATATATATTATAGGAATGGGGGTCGAGTGAAAATAGGGGCAATTTTACTGAGGTGGCTTCTCCTATGGGCTCCTTTCAATTTATTAAAAATAAATAAAAAATCTAAGAAAAACTTTAAAAGGGAGAAAAATAAGGAGCATTTATTGGACCAGAAGAAAGAAATAAGGGGGGCGATATATTATAGGAATGGGGGTCGAGTGAAAATAGAGGCAATTTTATTGAGGTGGCTTCTCCTATGGGCTACTTTCAAATTATTAAAGATAAATAAAAAATCTAAGAAAAACTTTAAAAGGGAGAAAAATAAGGACAATTAGTGGACCAGGAGAAAGAAATAAGGGGGGCGATATGGAGGAGGTGGAAGCCAAGGGCACGTCAAAAACTACTCTACCTCAGGGCTTTGTAAAATGGCCTTAGGTCTCCAAACTTATTTAAGCGAGATGTGCCCATCTAATATTTCAATTTCTTTAGCAAGTATGTAATTTTCTCTCCTTCCTTTTTTTCTTTTTATTCCTCTTTGATAGTTTTTTTTTTCCTGTAAATTTTGTATTTCGATTTCGATGGATACAATGTCAAATTAAATAAGAAGAAGCAACTTTCTAGATTAGTCCTGCTCTACTCAAGGGATGCTCCAGTCCACCGTCCTCAGGTGTTCTATAATTTTTTCTGCTTCCTTTTTTAGTTTTTTCTCTCTTTGATTAATCTTGACTCACTTTTTCTTCTAAAAATTGTCTTTAATTTCCATATGATGTACATTCAGGTTGTGGAGAATTTTAGAATTTCCACATCAGCAACCCATAGTTCTTATTTCCCTGCCGGGGTACAACTCTACCTTCCTCAATTGAATCGTTCCCATTGTAACCAGAATCAGAGATTTGATTTGGTTGAACCAGAATTGGAGGTAAGTCTGGTTCTTATTGACTCGGCTCAGTTCTTTGTAATCAGCATTATTTTTGTTTTTTCCTTATATAAATATTAAATATATGTAAAATATGGTGTATATTCAACGGTCCAACCCGGGCTAATCGGGTTCCACCAAAACCAGACATAGTGTCGGTTGTATGTCTGGTTTGGTTTTTAAAACATTGAAATAAACACTTCATTTTTACAAAAAAACTATTTTATTCTTTTACTTCTTTATATCTCTTTATTTGAGCTAGAAATATTTGGATAAATATTTTAATTTATTTATTAAAACGACTCTAAATTTCTCATGTCTATTTTTAAGCTAATAATAAGACATTCATATTAAAATTTGGATAAAATTTTTAGTTTTATTTATATATGTCTCTAAAGTGTTTGACTTCTTTAAATTTTTTTGTATTATCATATAAAATAATAAAATATTTTGAATTTTAATATACTTTAAGAATATTTAAAAATATTACAAAAAAGTTACCATACGCATCACTGAACTTTGTCAAATAAATAATATTAAATAGGATTGTTTGTTTATATTATAACTTTGCTAACAAATAAACCAATGCGTAGTTTCACTTCGTGGCTATTAAAACTAGACCTCATGGAATACAAACAAAAATTAATAGTAATGCAAATCATGATATTGTATTTAAAAAAATATTTTGAATAAAATATACTTATTGAGATATTATTTGTTTAAAAATGGTTATATATGAGGAGATGATGTAGCTAGGTAAGGGAAATTGGACAGCCTTCAAAAAAGAGGCGAGCGATGAGCGAACCGAGGCAGAGCGAGCGAAGGGGAGTAGGAGACGGAAGCCGAGAAGGTCAAACGAGTGGAGAGAAAGTCTGTGGCGCAGAAACGGAGGATGAAGGTAGCGAATGGATCAAAGTGGTGAAAAGAGGAAGGACACGATCCCCTCTGAAATCAAGAGTGATGCGGTTCGACGACTCCATCCTCAAAATAGACGAATGGATAGACAATGAGGAAGACAAGAGGAAGAGCATAATGATCTCAGTCAGCAAGGGAGAGAAGAAATCATTCATCACGTTCCCAGCTAAACACCAACAACAATGCATAACGGCCTTGGAGGAATGCCTAAGGATCGAAGGAGAAAAGTTCCAGAGGAAGACAGTCAAAGCCAACGGTGACACATATGTCTTCTCTACAGCTTCGGGACGCAGGAGAATGTGATGGATATCACGATGGCGAGAAGAGAAGATACTAGCCCGACTACACATACCGGCAAAAGCTAGGGAAGACTTCATTTGGAACACCCTGATGGAAGCCTTAAGGGAAATGCTGCCCCAAGACCTGGGAGGAAAGCAGACATATGCGGACTTCGACAACCAGAACTTGGGACGAGAATTATTGGAGAGCATATCAACATCAAAGCGGGAAATAATACACTTTCATTTGGAGGAAGGGAGAGGAGAACATGAAGAGTTTAACGGTGATACGGGCGGTGGAAGGAGTCGAAGACTAGGATCTCAAGCAGAGAATACGAGAGGTGAACCCACTGAGCTATCTTCCAACAATCTCTACCTTTGGAGACCAGATGTGGCTCATCTGGATGTTAAATGAAGCCGATAAACGACACTTTGATGAAACCTGGTCCGAGAAAATCAAAGACCTCCCCCTCCATTTGGAAAACTGGAAGGATCAAATCAAATCTTTAAAGGCGGAGCTGGCTAGAAGCACGAGGAATACCAATGGAGTTATGCAACAAAAGTAGCATCGAGCGCATATTTGGGCATTTCGGAGAACTACAACACCTTGAGGGCAGCACCCTAGCGAAGGAAGATTGTGGCTCAGCGAAGGGCCTGGTAAAGACACCGCTATCAAAACCAATGGAAGGCACCAAGATAATCCGGGTGGGAACATGGAAATTTCCGATCATCGGAACTCTCATGCACCGGCCACCGCAGTTAGACAAGATGAAGCTGAGCCCGAAACAAAGCAACTCGGTACAAGGATCAGAGGGATCACTTAGCAACTCAGTGAGCCACAAAGGCAACTCGGACGAAATATCCCTGGCGGGATGGAACGGCAACGTCCAGAGTTCAAATTCAAATGCTGAACTTGACGAGCCATCTACTCAATCTGACAGGTTCCCAGAAATCCCACTGATAGAAGAAAGAATTAAATGCTGCAGAAGTCAGGAGAAGGAGGATAACCAAATAGACCATCCCCCATACCAGCCAAATACAACGTCCTCCCCAGCACCCCTCTTGAATGCAGCCTCGAAACACACACCTTCAACTCCCCAACATATCCCTACCACACCAAACCCATTCCACCTACTAGAAAACTCCCTTGAATCCAACCTCGATACCTGTTCCACAACACTGCAGGTGGTTGGTTCATCGGATACCCCCATGCAACACACACCCATCTACAATACCACAACCTCATGTTCTCACCTGAGCAAGGAGAAACTCTACCCCACCTCCCCAATCCTGTCCAGGCCAAACCTGCCGACGACGGAAGCGAACTGCAGGAATTTCTCCACCCCAAAACTCTCAGACACCCCTCATCAACACCTCCTCCACATACACCACATCATCTTCAAACATCATAGCAGAAATCACCCCCGCATCGACCACCGCCCAATGCATCATGCCGCCTCGCAGATACTTGCAGCCTAACCCATACCGAAGACGTCCACCTGAAAGCCCAGAACACTCCTCGTCATCTCCATCACCCCCAGAAAGCCCCTCCCCTGTAACCCACCCCCAACACATCTAAAACCAAAACCTAGTGCATAGAAGCGTGATTGTCTATTTTATGACAAAACGTAAGTTTGCCCAAGTCAACAGTCTATTCATGAAGCGTGAATATCTGGACTCGTGAAGTATTAAGTTTCCTAAACTCCATAGGAAAGAAATCAGCATGCAATATTACTGGTGATAAGATTAATAGAGTTTCCTAGTTGAGATAGGAAAGTAATAGAGGATGTGATAAGTCAAAAGACTGATTTAGACATGACAAAACTCTAATGTATTAATAGCATATGAGGTACTGAAATAGGGTTACGCAGTGATTAACGAGGATCAAGGAGAGACGCGTTTGAGGGGGAACAATGCGTAACAGGTTATGAAGTTCACATCTTGAAGGTGCTAGTTTTGATGATGTATGTTTGTTACTGAAGCTGATTAAGGGTCTATTGGCTTTCCAAGAAGCAACTGACCATTGTAATAGGTGTTCTCATCTTGAAAAACCTTCGTGGAAAAAGTCCCTGGTGAGAGGGATCACACTAAGGGGGAGACCTTGTGTGTGCGTATCAAATAGCTTTTGTGGAAGTGTGTTGACGTAAGTTAGACCGGGAAGAGGTCTGCTGTTCAATCCTTGCGGGGGAGGAGAACTTATTACCGTAAGTTATTCCGTTGAACTACCGTAATACTCTTTCTAGTGGATTTTGGTACCACGGGCGAATGCCCCGCAGATTAGGAACGATTGATTCGAACTGCGATAACAATTTGTGTTGTGTCCTCCCTGCTTATAAGAGTAACTCTAAGTGTCACTACACCGCCTTCTTGTTGTAAGTACACTCCTGCGTTCACGCTTAAAGTTTACAATAATTACAGTAAGTACACTTCAGGACTTACGGTAAGTACACTTCAACACACGTTTAGAGTTTACGATTTTCAAGTGGTATCGAGGCGGGCTCCGTTAGTTTGGAGATAAACGTGTTTTAAACTTCGGCGTGAAGGAAGATGGCAGCATATCATAAGGAAGGGGCTTCAAACACACGACCACCGCTACTTGACGGTACAAATTATGCTTAATGGAAAGCAAAGATGAAGATCTATATCAAGGCTCAGGATGAAAGAGCCTGGCAGTCTGTTGAAGAGGGATGGGAACCTCCAACTGTTGAAATCGGAAAAGATGCTGATGTAAAAAGAGTTGTAAAGCCTAGTTCAGAGTGGAATGAAGTGGAGGAGAAATTAGCAAACTGTAATTCCAAAGCATTAAATGCAATCTTTGGAGGAATAGATGAAGAGCAATTCAGAAGAGTATCTGCATGCACCACGGCTAAAGAAGCATGGAAGATATTGGAAGTACATTATGAAGGAACTGAAAGCGCATCTGAAAGCAATAAAATTGCAAATGCTGATGACTCGGTTTGAACTCATCGGGGATGAGAGAAGATGAGACGATCTTGGAATTGAAGGAAAAATCAGAGACATTGCCAATCAATCGGCAAATCTGGGAGACTGGATACCTCAAGATCAGGTGGTAAAAAGGTACTTAGCTCACTCTCTTCAAAATTTAAGATGAAAAGAATTGCTATAGAAGAGAATAGGCCTTTAAATGCTATAACTTTAGATGAACTTATTGGATCTTTGAAAACGTTTGAGATGAATGAAGAGTCAAGTGATCTGGTAAGACATGTTAAGAAAGAAAGTGTAGCACTTCAGGACTCTTGCGGTAATGAAGTAACTCGCCAATCCGTAAGTCGATATTCCCACCATCACTTTAGCGCGATCTAGACGCAAAAAGTGTCCTTCCCGCTAAAGGACTTAACAAATTTATCGAAAAAAAGCAAGAGGAAGAATTTTGTTTCAGGTGAAGGGAAGTCGAGAGGAAGTGGTTCTGATTCAGCAACCAAGAGCAAAAGCATAACCTGCTATGAATGTGTGGAGGACGAGGGCACATACAAACAGAGTGTCCCACCTATTTGAGAAAGCAAAAGTCGCTTGGTGGCTGCTTGGAGTGATGACATGGCGCTTGTAAGATGAAGAATGCAATTATGTTGCATTCACCGCTAAGACTTCAAAGTGAATATGGAACTATCAGCACAAAGAAGATTACAAGATATGTCAATAGTTTCAGATGATGAGTCGATAATGAGGATGACATTGGTACAAAGGCAAAATATTATCAAGCAATGGGATGATGTTCTTGCAAGTACTAATGTTCTGAAAGAGCAAGTTGGAGTCTTGGAAAGAGAGAAGACAATGTTAAAACAACAACTTGATGAAAAGGAAAAGGAGGTCAGAGAATCAGAGAGGAAAGAAGGGCTGTTGAGAGAACAGACCAATGCTTTAAGTGAAGAAAATCACCTGCTGAAACAAAAAGGAAATGAGAAGGAGGAAAGAATTCAGAAACTAGAAGAAGAACTAACAAAGGCAAAGGAGATTTGGGTGAAGTTTGACAAAAGCAAACAACAATTGGATGAGATATTGACTCAAGAGACAAGAATGGACAATAAACATGGACTGGGATACAGTGTGGCTAGTTCATCACAGCCACCAGCTCATATTCAACCTCGTTATAAACAGGTTAGAAGATTCATTCCTACATGTCATTTCTGTGGGGTCTATGGTCATATCAGACCCTATTGCTACAAGCTACAAAGAGTTCAAGAAGACATGAAAACTTTAAAGGAGTTAAGTCTAGTGTTCAAAATCTGGTCCGGGTAAAGAAGGATCTTAGTTTGTTTGTTGCTCATACCGCCAGAAAAACTGACATTGATGGCATATGGTATTTTGACAAAGTGGCTGCTCTAGACATATGACAGAGGCAAGTAGTGAGTTCCTTACAAATCTACAAAAGGAAAATGGTGGACAAGTTACTTTTGGAGATGGGGAAAAGGATCAGTCATTGGAATAGGTGAGTTGAATGTCGAGGGACTTCCAAAACTGAAAAAATGTACTATTGGTGAATGGGTTAAAGGCAAACTTGATTAGTATCAGTCAACTGTGTGACCAGAACCTATATGTGAATTTTACCAAAATTGGATGTAAGGTATTGGATGCAAGTCACACTTCGCTAGAAGGGACACGAACAGTGACAACTGCTAAGATAGTTTTGTCTCATCGGTGTCAGATACACTAAAAGCACACTACTCAACTATGGCATAGCGACTTGGACATATACACTTCAGAGGGGGTTGCAGAAGTTGATAAAGTATGATGCTGTCGGGGATTGCCTACCCTAACTGGAACCATTAAGGGTGTGTGTAAAGGTTGTATGGAAGGCAAGCAACATCGAACTCCACATCCTGCATTGAAAAGTATTACCACCAAACAACCACTGGAGTTGTTGCATTTTGACTTAATGGGGCCTGTCCCGGTGAGAGTATAGCTGGAAAGAAGTATGTTATGGTGTGTGTTGATGACTTCACCAGATTTACATGGGTTGAGTTCCTCGAGAGAGAAGTCGAAACTTTCAAATTGTTTGAGAACCTGTGTAGGCAGCTTATGACTGAGAAGGGAGTGACAATAGGGAGGATAGTTCGGATTAGAAGTGACCATGGAAAGGAGTTTGAGAATCAGGACTTCGCTAGCTTTTGTGAAAGTAAAGGAATTTTACATAAGTTTTCAGCACCCAAAACTCCACAACAAAATGGGATTGTGGAAAGAAAAAATAGAACATTGCAAGAAATGGCAAGAACTATGATAAATGCCAAAGAACTACCTCACAAACTATGGGCAGAGGCTGTCAATACGGCGTGTTATGTCAGCAACCGTGTCCATCTCAGGTATTTAACTCACAAAACACCCTATCAGCTATGGAAAGGAAGAAAACCCAAGGTTCACTATTTTTTTCGTGAGTTTGGCAGCAGATGTCATGTTCTCATGAGATCGCTGAACATCCGACAAAGTTTGATTCCGTGAGTACGGAAGGGATCTTTGTAGGTTACTCCAGAACAGTCATGCGTATAGAGAGTATTGTTGAAAAACACAAACACAGTCATTGAAACTGTGAATGTGGAAGTAGCTGACCAAACCGAGCATCTACAAATGTCGATGATGAGCAAGAACATGTCCTTCAAAACCAGAAAGAGCTAAAACAAGTGCAGTGACAAGTACTCTTATTCTGGATGAAGAAACCGTCGTCCGATTCGCCTGGGGACACATGAAGGTGCACCCGAAAGATACGGGAGTGTCCTCTACAGAGCCCGTGAAACCGCCATTACTACGTAAAAAGCACCGCCTATTAGAGTGCGAGAAGAATCACCCTACTGATGCAATAATTGGAGATATACATCAAGGCATGAAGACTAGAGGTAAGAAAAAAGAATTATGGAGATATGGTTAAATTTGTATGCTATACCTCTGTAGTGGAACCAAGGAAAGTGGAAGAAGCTCTAAAAGATGAGTTCGGATAAAAGCCATGCAAGAGGAACTTGAGCAATTCGAGAGGAATGAAGTGTGGACCTTAGTACCTCGTCCCGAACACTTAAATGTCATTGGTACCAAGTGGGTTTTCAAAAACAAGACGGATGAGGAAGGTAATGTCATTAGAAATAAGGCCAGATTGGTGGCACAAGGTTACACCCAGGTTGAAGGAATTGATTTTGATGAAACTTTTGCTTTGTTGCTAGACTCGAATCAATTCGGTTGTTACTTGCTACTGCTAGTATGATGAAGATAAAGTTACATCAGATGGATGTAAAAAGTGCGTTCTTGAATGGGTACCTGAATGAAGAAGTATATGTAGAACAGCCAAAAGGGTTCGAAGACCCTCATAAACCAGACTGTGTGTATCGATTGACCAAGGCACTATATGGACTGAAACAAGCTCCTAGAGCGTGGTATGAAAGGCTGACACAGTTCTTATGCTCTAAAGGATTCACTAGAGGAGGTGTAGACAAGACACTGTTTATTAAGAGAAGAGATCATGAGCTCACATTGGCTCAGATCTATGTAGACGATATTGTCTTTGGATCCACCAGTGACTATGCTCAAAGACAATTTGTCAAACACATGCAAGAAGAGTTCGAGATGAGTATGGTAGGAGAATTGGCCTATTTTTTAGGCTTTCAGATAAAACAGAGAGCTGATGGTATCTTTATTTCACAAGAAAAATATCACGAAAATCTAGTTAAGAAGTTTGGTTTGGAAGATGCTAAGGCTATGAGAACACCAATGAGCACAACAGATCAAATTTGCAAGGATGAAAATGGCACACCGGCAGATCCAACGTTGTATAGGAGCATGATTGGGAGTTTGTTTGTATCTAACCGCTAGTCGGCCGGACATATGCTATAGTGTGGGTTTGTGTGCTAGATTTCAATCAGCACCAAAGGAGTCTCATGTGAAAACTGTTAAGAGAATCATAAGATATGTCAAGAGCACGATAACTCTTGGAATCTGGTATGCTGCAGCAACTAGCAATATTTTGGCAGGTTACAGTGATGCAGACTGGGCTGGAAATGCAGATGACAGAAAAAGCACATCAGGGGGTTGTTTTTACCTAGGCACTAACTTAGTGTCCTGGTACAGCAAGAAGCAAAAATCTATATCATTGTCCACTGCTGAAGCCGAATATATCGCACCAGGGAGTTGTTGTGCACAGCTTTTGTGGATGAAGCAAATGCTAGAAGACTATGGTGTACCGAATGGCGTACTTACAGTGTATTGTGATAATACAAGTGTCATCAACATCTCAAAGAATCCTGTGCAACATTCGAGGACTAAACACATTGATATTCGGCACCATTTCATACGAGAACTAGTGGAAGATGGAAAAGTCAATCTGGAGTACTTATCCACGGAAAATCAACTGGCAGATATATTCACGAAAAGCTTGGATGCAAAACATTTTGGGTTCCTTCATGGAGCTCTGGGACTTTGTTGTGTTTGACAGAGTACCAGTTAGTGTACTTTGACATGTACGCATTAACAAAAAAAAAAAAAAAAAAAAAAAAGAAAAGGAAAAAAAAAAAAAAAAAAAAAAAAAAAAAAAAAAAAAAAAAAACCTGATTTTGTGGTTTCGGAAGAGTGAAAAGGTAAAGTTAAAAATGCCATCTTTGGTTGATTTCAAACCCACAGTTCAACTTTTGGGAGGAAGGAAGGTAAAGGAGAAATCTTACCGTGACGCCGAGCTCTCCAAATGGCTATACTGACTGACGATTCAGCCTCGCCAAGCAACAGCCAAGGTACGAGTTCATCCACTCCCTCGTCGATTTCAGCTTCTTCTTTGAATGGCGAAGACAATGTAGATTATGAGAAATCTGTAGCGTCATCATTGGAAACTCTGGCTGCGGTTACGGAAAGACTCTCCCAGGCAGATGCACCGGGCTTGATGGACGACAATGTTACTCTTAAGCAGTTTCTTGATGGTATTGGGTCACACAAACGAACAGTACACAGAAGTGTACCTCGTCGCTCTCTGAGTAGGGTTGTGGAGAGCAGTGATGAAGAAGATGAAGATAGGCTACCTATAATCTCACAGAAACGTAAGGCTCCTCATGTGTCGGACCGGCGAACACGTCTTCGTGAATCAACTATTTTGCAAAGATACAAAATTGTCCCAGGTATGCGACCAAGTGATTCCCCAATTCGACTCGACGACGAAGAAGAGGAAGGAGAGGTCGATTTGTCTACTGTCCAGGAGTCAGTCCAAGTGGTTGAGAAACAACAGCAGCGTTTTGCCAGTGCAGAGAAAGCGAAGGGGGTCACACATGCTACGGGTCAATCAACAGAGGGTAAAAGACAGAGTAAGAAGAAACTCATGCCGTCAACAAAAGCAAAAAATGACAAATTTGCAGACACATCTGCTGAGAAGCGTTTCCTGACTGTAATCAAGAAGGAGTTTCGTCCAGAAAGGGAGCTGACCTTAGAAGAATTCCAAATCATTCTTCCTCTGCTTAACCATTTGGGTTTCATGCGGACAGTCACTCATATTGCACCGTACTCTCCCACCGTGGTACAGGAATTTTATGCAAATCTGCACAGATCACGCCACAGTCTAAGCTGTCAAGTATATGTTAGAGGCCATTGGTATGATTTTGGTGTATCTCAGATAGCTGAATACCTTGGACTTCCATTATGTCACACTGAGCCCGACGAAATGGATGATGAGAGTATGTTGAAGGAATTGACCGGCGGACATATCACAATGTGGCCAGCCTCTCATGTTTTCCCAGCTTCGAAACTAACCCCAAAGTATTCAGCCTTACACAAAGTTGCAATTTGGAACTGGATACCCACTACCCACAGAGGAACTGTCCATAGAAGTATGCTGGATTTTCTGTACAGGATAGGCACGGAGCAGAGACTAGATTTATGTGGGAGGATTTATGAACAGATTGTCAAAGTCACTGAGCAGACAGATAAGCAGGGGTGTCTCACTTTCCCTTCGTTGATTCACGGAATTTTGAACAAGCAAAAATCAGTTGGTCTCACAGAGTTGATTCCGGTCCATAGCAAAAAGAATAAGCTACGCAACAAGACAAGCCTTTCGACTACAGAACAGGTATCGGGAACTGATATGGTTACCACCCCTGCCGAGGGTGCTCTGGCTCAGCCAACGGGGGCAGTGTTTAGTAGCAGTGAGATGCTCCCTCCGCTCACATCTCAGTAAGTGCAACTGAGACAGTCAGTACACCTATGCCTCGTTGTGTGTACCGCACTGCTTTGTGGTTCCACCATTGAGTGCAATTGTCACTGACAGTACACTTATGACTGTAGTGAGTGCTGCATCTGTTACATCTGTATCTGAGGCACCATCATTTTTGCGAGATGAGCATATTGAGGATATGTCTGTGCATGAGGGTCCGAATAATCACCCAGAAGTGCATCCCCTACCGGTTACATCAGATTCAGTTCTCATACCTCCACCATCTATGGACACTACCACTAGTCTCAGCTCTCCTCCAGCACAGCCTGTATTGCAAGGCTCCTCGTCCTCAGGTATTTCCACCGATCAGATGACTCTTGATTATTTGACTAGGAGGTTGTAGGGTGTAAAGAATGAGATGAATGACTTAGTCCGGCGACAGAATTTTCTTTAGAATGACATGAGACTTGTCAAGTTTCTCATTTCCAAGATCAGCCAGCCTCCATCTTCCCAGTAGAGGATTGGTGAGTTGCAATTTTTTTTGACAAAAAGGGGGAGAAAAAGATGATAATAGACTTGTGAAAGTTATACCCTTGTGATTCTGTTGTAGTGATAGTCGTTGGCATCTTGCTAGTGGTGAAAGATAGCTGTGATGTGGAATGATGCTTGGTTTGGTTGTAGTATGTTTTGTGGAATTGAATGCTTAAGCAATCAGTAACTCAGATTATGTTTGTGATGTCTTCTATTTTTGCTACATATGAGATGGTGAAGCGATTTTTTAGTTGCTGCTTGCTGTGTGAAGGATTGATGTGATAAGGATAGATGAATGATATGTGCATGTGATGTGGAAAGATGAATGATATGTGCATTCAGATTTGTGTGTTTCCATGAGAATTTGTGCTCTTAAAGATTGGTATGCTTGAAGAATCTTGGAACTCAGATTAGATGCAATTGATTTCAGAATGGATGTGAAACAATGTTGATGATATGTATGGATCAGGTTCATCAGAAAGTTTTGTGTTATAGCTGATTTCAGAGTGTATGTTGAACAATGATTGTGACGTGTGCTAGTCAAGGTTATCAGGGAGTTTTGTCAAAAAAAATCCAAAGGGGGAGAATGTTAGTGCATAGAAGCATGATTGTCTATTTTATGACAAAACGTAAGTTTGACCAAATCAACAGTCTATTCATGAAGCGTGAATATCTGGACTCGTGAAGTATTAAGTTTCCTAAACTCCATAGGAAAGAAATCAGCATGCAATATTACTGGTGATAAGATTGATAGAGTTTCCTAGTTGAGATAGGAAAGTAATAGAGGATGTGATAAGTCAAAAGACTGATTTAGACATGATAAAACCCTAATGTATTAATAGCATATGAGGTGCTGAAATAGGGTTACGCAGTGATTAACGAGGATCAAGGAGAGACGCATTTGAGGGGGAGCAATGCGTAACAGGTTATGAAGTTCACATCTTGAAGGTGCTAGTTTTGATGATGTATGTTTGTTACTGAAGCTGATTAAGGGTCTATTGGCTTTCCAAGAAGCAACTGACCATTGTAATAGGTGTTCTCATCTTGAGAAACCTTCGTGGAAAAAGTCCCTGGTGAGAGGGATCACACTAAGGGGGAGACCTTGTGTGTGGGTATAAAATAGCTTCTGTGGAAGTGTGTTGACAGAAGTTAGACCAGGAAGAGGTTGTTGTTCGAATCCTTGCAAGGAGGAGAACTTATTACTGTAAGTTATTCCGTTGAACTACTGTAATACTCTTTCTAGTGGATTTTGGTACCCTGGGCCGAATGCCCCGCAGATTAGGAACGATTGGTTCCGAACTGCGATAACAATTTGTGCTGTGTCCTCCCTGTTTATAAGAGTAACTCTAAGTGTCACTACACCAGTCTTCGGGTGTAAGTACACTCCTGCGTTCACGCTTAAAGTTTACAATAATTACAGTAAGTACACTTCAGGACTTACGGTAAGTACACTTCTGAACACACGTCTAGAGTTTACTGGGATTTTCAAAACCTACCAAAGCTAAGCTACACCCGAGCCAGAAATTGAATCAACTGCCATTACCCGAACGCAGTTGCCATTCCAACATCCCGCCGCCCAAGTGACAGTCAGATTGATCGAGACACCCAATCATGGCTAGAAAGTGTTGGCTATTATTCCATACCAATGCCAGAAGAAACAAGGGAAAGGATCATCTCACTAGCACTGGCCCTAGAAGAAGCACGAGAGGCCCAAGCTGACAGACGAAGGACCCCGATGCGACTTCGGGGAAGAGGATGCATCATATCAGGCGTGGAGTTCATCAACCCCGGCCCCCTTAATGAAGTTAATTTCGTGGAACGTACGGGGTTTGGGCGGCCCCTCAAAAAGAGCCAACATCAAGGAAATTCTCAAGCAAGGAGTAGGAGTAATTGTCCTGCAAGAAACAAAGCTAAGCCAGACCCTGATGTGAGAAGTATAGCGTGCTTCCCAGACCCGCAATGGAAAGCAGTCGACGCAACGGGAACAGCGGGAGGAATACTAATCGTATGGAACCCGACGGAGGTAGAGGTGATGGAGGACGAGTTCGGGGTTTTCTGCCTAGGAGTCAGAATGAAGGATAAAAGCACAGGCAATATTTGGTGCTTAGGTGGGATCTACGGACCAAGCTCAAATGAAGGGAGAGTGCAATTCTGGGAGGAATTAGAAGATCTGCTACACCGATGGAACGACCCATGGGTTCTAATTGGCGACTTCAATGTCACCAGGTACAGATGGGAGAAATCATCGGCGGCTACGCGCATCACAAGACAGATGAGAACCTTCAACGATTTCATTGATGCCTTCTTCCTCGATGAAATAGCAACGACTGGAAAAAGATTTACTTGGAGCAATAACCAGGCGCAACCGGTGCTCTCTAAGCTAGACAGAGTTTTGGCTACCCTGGAATGGCTGAGAACCTACCCCGGGAAAGTAATCTCTAAAGTCATATCGGACCACTGGCCGATAATACTCGATACGAAGGTGGCAGCATGGGGAAAGAAGCCTTTCAGATTCGAAAACCACTCTGAAATCTTGGTGGATGGATCGATAATGTCAAGGTCCCAAGGGTAGCTTAGCAGTAGTAAAGTTGAAGAAATTGAAAGCAAAGATAATAGAATGGGTTAAAATGGAGCGGGCAAAAGCAATGATTCAAAAGAGGTTGCTCAACATACACATCAGAGGCCTTGATGAAATGGAAGAAGACAGGACTCTCTCGCCAACCGAAAGATCAGACCGACAAACGTCAATGACTTCCCTTCGCTCACTCATATACAACGAAACCACCTATTTGAAACAAAGAGCACAATTTCGATGGCTAAAAGAGGGGGACTCGAACTCATCGTTCTTCCATTCCATTGCATCCTCTCGAAAGCGATCTAACAGGATTAGCTCTCTAACAATAAACGGAAAGCTAACGTCTGATAGATCGCTAATAACTAACAAATTAGTTAGTTTTTTTTCAGAGTTATACAAAGACGATGGTAGCTGCAAACCTTATGTAGAAGGATTGCCTTTCTACCAACTCACCGGGCAAGAAAGTAGCAACCTCGAAGATCCCTTCCATATGAAAGAAATAGAATAAGCAGTGACGCGAATGCCACTGGACAAAGTAGTGGGACCCGATGGTTTCAATGGCGAGTTCTACCGTGTATCTTGGGATTTTATGAAGAGCGACATAGCCAACTTGATGGAGGACTTCTACCACAACGGAATCAAACACAGAAGCCTAGGCTCGTCAATCATCACGCTGGTACCCAAAAAGGAGGGAGCAAAAAATGTACGTGAATATCGGCCGATTAGTTTGATCTCAGGATTATATAAGATCATAGCCAGAATACTGGCCTCCCGCCTCAAACAAGTCTCCGCATCCATTATCAGCCTGCAGCAGAGCACTTTCATCAAGAACCGACAGATCCTCGATGCTGCCATGTTCATACAAGAAGCCACCCATTGGTTCAAAAAAGAAGGCAAGTCAGCCTTTATATTGAAGCTAGATCTAGAAAAGGCTTTCGATCGTGTCAGCTGGCAATACTTAGATCTAATCATGAAGAAGATGCATTTTGGGAACAAATGGAGGACGTGGATTAAATCATGCTTAGCCTCAGCCCAATTCTCAGTGGTGTTGAACAGGGGCTTATTCGGTTACTTCACAAGCAGGAGAGGAATCAGACAGGGAGACCTTCTATCCCCTCTACTGTTCAACATTGTAGCAGAAGGCTCGGCAGCTTTCTTCGAGCAACTAATACGCATTGGGTGGCTTGCAAATCCTCTGCCGGAAAATGAACTCCCGTTAGTGCAATTCGCGAATGATACGGTTATCTTCTGCAAAGGCAATACCGAGCAAATACAAAGACTCAAGGTGGCTTTACATCTACTGGAACGCACATCGGGGCAAAAGGTAAATTTGAGCAAATTGAAGCTATTAGGGATCAATGTCACAAGAGGACTCATGGAAGAGGCGGCAGAAGCTCTGGGATGCAGCATAGGAGAATTCCCGATGAGTCACCTAGGCCTACCCCTCTTCGAGGGAAGAATTTGCAAGCAACTATGGGATCCAGTAATAGAGAGGCAGCGGGGAAGACTATCAGCGTGGAATGGAAAGCACCTATCCAAAGCCGGAATGTTAGTACTCCTTAAATCATCATTAATGGGAATACCAACCTTCCTCCTTTCTTTTCTACACTGCCCCAAAGCCGTGGCGCGGGACATGGAATCGGTGACGAAGAAATTTTTATGGAGAGGTGCGACCGAAGACTTCAAATTTCACCAAGTGGGGTGGAAAGAGGTATGCCAAACAAAGAAGGCTGGTGGACTAGGGGACTTCAACAAAGCACTCCTACAAAAATGGTGTTGGTGTCTCAATGAAGAAAGCAAAAGCCCCTGGGCAAAGCTCGTCAGAAGAAACCTAAATGCGGATGAAGGAGACTGGATACGGAGAAGTCACAGCGCTAGAAGACTGTCGCCGATATGGAGGAGTCTATATAAAAGGTTCTGCTCTTTTGAGCAAAGCATCAGACTCTTACCCGGCAAAGGAGACCCCTCCTATTCACTCTGGTAAGGGAAAGAGAAGCTACAGTGACCTCTATACTTCAGAATCAAGATGCAAATACAATAAACTGGAGTCGACTCTTCCGGAGGGAATTAAGGGATCAAGAAGCAGTAGAGGCAGCGGAGCAGGATAGACTGATCTCAACGGTATATCTAGACCGTAACCAGGAAGATAGGATGATATGGGCCCCGGCGACCGAAGGTCAGTTCACAGTGAAGACGGCCTACGACGTCCTAGCAAACACACAAGTGACTGAAGCTCACCCTTCCCACCTTGCATGGACCTTAAGTGATCCACCTAAAGCACAGTTCCTACTATGGGTCGCCCTGCGAAAGAAAATACTCACCAGAGACAATCTGGCCAAAAGAGGAAGGACCCTCCCAACGACGCTATGTCCATCATGTGGACTCCTCACAGAGACCGTTGATCATATCATCATCCACTGCACCGATTCATGGAAGATATGGGCAGCGTTAACGGAGATGTTCGACTTCCACTTCTGCACACCATACAACTTGCACGACCTTATCATACAATGGAGGGCAGTACACTCAGGCACAAAAGGGCGGATGATGGCTGAAGTAACCGGAACCATTGCAACATGGTGCATTTGGGAAGAGCGTAATAGGAGGATCTTCCTAAACAGAAAGATGGAATGGAGGAATATACTACAAACCATCATCACAAAGGCGGTAGAATGGTTGCGAACCAAAAAGGAATTCTCTGAAATTTGCAAAAGCCAACTGAGGGCAAACTGGAGGCAAACAGCAGAACTGTCCACTCCACAGAAGCCCAAGCAAAACCAGGAGTGGAAGGCCCCACCACTGGGAAGAATGAAATTAAACACAGACGAATCCTCGATGGGAAAACTAGGACCAACAGGGATCGGAGGACTCTTTCGGGACCACAATGGAAACACCTTGTTAACATACTGCGGCCTGATTGGAGTTACCGACTCTACAGAAGCTGTGACCAGAGCTATCCTAGAGGGAATTAGGATATTCAGAAATCATCTATCAGGGGAGCTGGAGGTAGAGGGGGATTCAAAGAACGTCATACACTGGTGTGAACGACATAAGGACCCCCCTTGGAGACTTATTGCACAATTCAAGGAAATTTGGGAGTGCAGTACAATGGTAGTCAGCTGGAAAAGGGTACCGAGATCAACCAACTCAAGCGCCGATGTATTAGCCAAAGAAGGAGTGTCACAATCAAGTTTAACAGTGAGGAATTGATTATGTAAATATTATGAAGTAATTAACAATGTAATCATCTTTTTTAAGTAATATAATCACAATTTCCTGTTAAAAACAAAAGGTAAGGGAAATTGAAATTAAATAGAGATGTACAAACAAAACCCAAACTACAACTTAATTTTTTTTCGTTTAGTTGAGTCAATATATAATAACTGTTAAATGCTATCTGTCTTTTATATTATAATTATTTAAATATTTATAATGTGTGTTAATTTGAAATTTTATATAGACATAAATAAAGGGTGACTATATTAGGCAGACTTGTCCAATGGGGACGTAGGGTGGCTATATTAGAAAGACGCCTTGTATGGGGATGTTGGGTAGAGATGTTGGGTAGAGATGTTGGGTTGGTATATTAGGTGGGAATGTTGGGTTGAGACATTGAGTATGGGATGTCATATAATTTCATTATATGTAGGGGTGGGCATCGAGATGGGTTTTTCGGGTAACCCAAGTCAAATAGGTGAATCTTTTGGTTAATTCTAGAAATTGTCTGTTTGCAGGTGAGTGCTCATGTTAAGGAACTTAATGTGGAGAGGAGTTTCCTTTCGTAAATGATTGATGTGGAGAAGAATTCAGGTTGTTGCATTACAGAAGTTTTTTTGTATTTTTTACTGCAATTAATGACAATTAAAGCTTGGTTTCAAGATAGGGATATTGTAATGATGGTGTTCCATGTATAAGCCGACCTTTCAGTATGATGGTGTTTATCTGTTTTGAGTTGATTAACAAAGGGATAATGTTATGATGCAAGCTGAGTTGATCAAATTCAAATGATGCAAGTGGGTATAATTGTAAACTACACGGCCAAGCTCCTTACAGATTATCAGTTTTGACTCAGCAAGTCTCCAAACTTATTACCACTTTCTTGCCCAAAAATACCACATTTTATGTGCAAATACCAGTTTTCAACATTACTTGTAAAACCAAAGATTACCATATTCCCACCCAGAAATACCATATTTTGTGTGAAAATACCAGTTTTCTACACGCTCTAAAAAACTTAAGATTACCATATTCCTACCCAGAAATATCATATTTTATGTGAAAATACCAGTTTTCAACATGCTCAGAAAAACTTAAGATTACCATATTCTCAACCAGAAATACCACATGTTATGTGAAAATACCAGTTTTCTTCGTGCAAACTAAAACTTAAGATTACCATATTCCCCCCTAGAAATACCATATTTTAAGTGAAAATACCAGTTTTCATTTCACCTTGAAAAACTTAAGATTACCATATTCCCACCCAGAAATACCATATTTTATGTGAAAATACCAATTTTTAACACGCACAGAATAACATAAGATTACCATATTCCCATCCATAAATACCACATATTATGTGAAAAGACCAATTTTCTTTGTGCATTCTAAAACTTTAGATTACCATATTTCCCCCCTAGAAATACCACATGTTTAGTGAAAATACCAGTTTTTATTTCACCTACAAAAACTTAAAATTACCATATTCTCATCCGAAATACCACATTTTATGTAAAAATACCAGGTTTCTTTACGCTTACTAAAACTTAAGATTACCATATTCCCCCACAGAAATACCATATTTTATGTGAAAATACCAGTATTTAATTCACCTAGGAAAACTTAAGATTATCCTTTGTTACTACATTCCACTCAAAAACACCATATTTGCTCCTCAAATACCAATTTTGAACTCAGTTCTTGTTTCCTCTCAAAATACCAAATTCCACACCAGAAATACCATATTTTATGTGAAAATACCAGTTTTTACCGCTTTGTTTTGTTAGACTTTTTCCTCTATAGTTTCTCTTGGTGCATGTGAAGTGGTCAATCTGTAATGTTAACATATTGAATAGTTAAGTAGATATAGACAGCTGAAGCTCAATCAAGAAATACACAATTATATTTCCTTCACTGAAACTGAAATTGAACAGAAATAGACAAATGTAAGAACACAACATAACTAGACAACTGTCTGAATAAAACATAAGTACACAACTGTATAAATAGATAAAGAACTAATCACTTCAATTGTTTAACACCAAACAAAAATAAAAAACGTTGTGCTACAAGTGTCTTTCATACAAGGATAAGATGTATTCACATGAATAACAATCAAAGAACTCAATCACGTATTTTTGTTCCTCCTCCACAGACAACTGGGTCACTAATCGTCCTAGAAGGCCGAACTTGCCTCCTCTGGGTCGCTACAACCTCCAGATCCGGGTCAGGCTGCTCTTCATCTGGCTGAGGATCCGATCTATGGTACTCTTCATTTGGCTCTTCCTCATATTATGGCTCAGACTGCTCTTCGTTCATTTCGTTCGTAGCCGCAGTCTCTGCAGTCAAATTGATGTCCAACTGTAAGTGATCACACACTTGTCCAAGCGCCCGACGGAGAACTCCAATTTCTTGTCTCATATCACTTATCTCTTCTGTATTACTTTGGGACGAAGATTGTCCAACTTCATACACTTGTCCCTAAGAATATAAAACTATAATGTTAGAAAAAAATAAAAATTGTGATATGGTGAAATGGAACTATATCAAATGAATACTTACCGAGACCATTTCATTCATGTACACTCCCTTCCTCCGAAACCTGCGATTTCCCTACTTGAGGACAGGTGGGTGTGCACTTGGGTCTACAAGCTTTCGCCTAGACAGTCTTGAGTCACCCATGGTGCTCATAGTCTCATAATACCATGTCTGCAAAAAAAAATGTAAGTACACATAAATATAAAGTAAAATAATACAAAACTTTAAATATTTTAATTCTTACAGTGGCTGCAAGTGCACATCCTCTAAAGTAACAGGTTCTCTTGTCCTTGACATGCTCAAATTGCTTGATGACGTGTTGATATACAGCATCACCCACGCATACTTGCCAAGTACCTCTAAGTCATCTACATAGCTAAAGAGGCTTAAAGGGATATGTTTGTTCGACTGAGGGAAGAGGATATCCGTAAAAATCAATAACACTGTCAGCTGTGCAACTGGCTTCGCATTTCTTCTGCCCACTAAGGAGGTGAGCTTTCGAGAAATGTCATCTCTTGTAGGGATCTTATTGTCGAAGTGTTTGGTCACTAATTCGGAATCTCTATAACTTCTAACAACATCGACATACTCCCCTTCTTCGGCCAGGCCCAAGACTCGACATACAACTTCCCGTTCAAAACAAACATACATGTTGTTAATTAAAAAGGCCACCTGACCAACATTGTACTGTTGACATAGGGTGCACAGTAACGTGCCCTCAATGTTTGCCTCCTTCACGTCTAACAAGTGGCCAAATGGAGTACTTCTGATTAACTCAAGGTGTACCTCCTTAAAATTTAATAACTTCATAGACCTCGCAAACTGGCCTAGGGTACACCTGGTCATAACATATATGGGTAATGTCTCCATAAGTAAAAGATTGAGAAGATTTAAATCATCAGGAAGTGAAGAATTAAATGAAAATAAAATTAAAAAGTAAATCAAAAGGAATAAATATTTAATTGAGGAATAGAAAAATAAATCATATGCAAGGCAATAGTAAAATCAAGGAATCTAACTCTTGGCAAAATAACATATTTCATACAATACAAAGATTATCAAAATAAAAGACGATATGACCAAAAATAAATTTTTTTTTTTTGGAGGGAATCAAGCAACATTTCCAGTTTGCAAGGACTTCATCAAAACCAATGGAGACACAATCTAGTTGATCAGGGCAACTTAGGCAATGAATTACAACAAGAAAAAAATAAAATAATATGGAAAAAAATTAGAAAAAATACACAAAGTTAACATGGATACCAGTTTGAACATAGACTTAATTTCCAAAATACAATTCAAACCCATCCAGTAAAATACAAAATTAAAACATAGACAGCCATTGCTTACGAGTGTTAAAGTAAATAGACTTTATCAAAAAGTTATTTACAAAAATGTACACGACATGCTAAGACATAGATAATCTTGTCAAAACAAAACAAGACTCAAACTTGTCAAAATAACACAAACATCAGAAGAAGCAGTGGCTTTTGTCCGGGAGAGAGAGGGGTCGAAGGTTTGGGAGGGAGGGTTTGGAGGTCTGGGAGAGAGGGTTTGGAGGTCTGAGAGGGAGGTCGCTCCTCGGTGAAGACCAGGTGAAGAAGCTAAAGGTCGAACGAGCCGCAGGAGAAGAAAGACTAGGAGAAGAAGCAGAAGGTCAAACGAGCCACAGGAGAAGAAATCGCAGGAGAAGAAGCTGAAGGTCGAATGAGCCGTAGGAGAAGACCTCGCAGGAGAAGTTGAAGGTCGAATGAGCCGTAGGAGAAGACCTCGCAGGAGAAGAAGCTGAAGGTCGAACGAGCCACAGGAGAAGAAATCGCAGGAGAAAAACTGCAGAAGAAAAATTGCAGGAGAAAAATTGCAGGAGAAAAATTGCAGAAGAAGAAATCGCATGAGAAGAGAAGAAATCGCAGGTCGCAAGAGAACAGAAAGCAAGCGGGAAATTTGATTTTGGGAAATAATAAGAAAGGGGAGGGGGGGGGCAGGGGGGGTTGACGTGAAATTAAATGGGGGACCTTAACTGGTCTTCCATTTAATCTGTGGTGGGCCCCAGGGCGCTCTATGTGTCGCGTCATGGTTCTTTGGGCGTCGCCCAAGGCAACGCCCTGTGCATAGCAAATTTGAGCCCCATTAGAATCACTTTGATTCCTATCGTAACCGCCAAAATCCAAGTTTGTCGCAATGCAAACGCAGTGGGAGGAGTCGGCCATGCCCTGGTGGGGCCCACCACACTCCTTTCCTGCATGACCAGCACTTATCCCGGCTATGTTCGCTCCAGTTCGCAACAGTAGATGTTCGCTCCAGTTCGCAACAGTAGACTCTACAGAGTTGTCGCAAACACTTTGGATCATCCTCCAATAGCAAATCAACACATCGGCTACAAATAGCCGACAAACACACTCTCTCGGGGTTCAAAAATTTTCACTCAAAGTTGTCCAGACGCAAAATCTTTCTCGAGCCTGAAGTTCAAGCATCCTCCAGTTCGTCTCCAATTCACCGAAACAGCTTTGCACGTCCACTGGTAACGTCAACACGCCGAAACACAAGGAACCCAACTACATCAGTCGTTGATCGTATACACTCACTCTGAGAGTCTAGAGCCCCATTAGAATCACTTTGATTCCTATCGTAACCGCCAAAATCCAAGTTTGTCGCAATGCAAACGCAGTGGGAGGAGTCGGCCATGCCCTGGTGGGGCCCACCACACTCCTTTCCTGCATGACCAGCACTTATCCCGGCTATGTTCGCTCCAGTTCGCAGCAGTATACTCTGCAGAGTTGTCGCAAACACTTTGGATCATCCTCCAATAGCAAATCAACACATCGACTACAAATAGTCGACAAACACACTCTCTTGGGGTTCAAAAATTTTCACTCAAAGTTGTCTAGACGCAAAATCTTTCTCGAGCCTGAAGTTCAAGCATCCTCCAGTTCGTCTCCAATTCACCGAAACAGCTTTGCACATCCATCGGTAACGTCAACACGCCGAAACACAAGGAACCCAACTACATCAGTCGTTGATCGTATACACACTCTGAGACTCTAAATTCGCTATCAACTCGTAGGAAGCTGCAACTTAATTAACCAACAACGGAGATTGAATTAGAGGAAAGCTAGGAGATCACATCCACAAAAATTCCCAATTTGCAAACACAATTTTGTAAATCTTTCTGTATTCTTGTCGACTTAGTCAATCGAGGGCATGTGTAGCAAATTCATCAGGCCACATGATTCCAAAAAGTTATGAATGGTTAGTATCGACCCTTTTTTTTTTTTTGGGGAATAGCCATTGTTTATCCTCTCTTGTTTCTAAAAAAAATTGTATCTTCTCTTGGAAATTTTTGGCTGAAAACAGTTCAGTGAACATAATGGGGGAAATATGTGCTGACTGGTGATAGATTCACTCCGCAAATGGTCGATGTTGCCTACATGTTAAAGTTTAAGGAAGCTATATTCACAGCAGCAATTTTAGATTTCTGCTAGAGTTTTATAGGTATAAATATTTAAATTCTTGTTAATTCCAATTAAAATAGCATCATTTTATTTTTTAGGTTAAGATTAACTGACTATTATAATTTTACTGTGTAAGGTCAATGATATCTTGAATTCTATTAAGGAGATGGCTAACACTAAAAGTTTTCCCCTTCTACTATGCGGTGATTTTAATACATCGTTGAAGAGGTAATCTCATTTCATCTCCTAAAAATATGATTATGTTTTCTTTTCAAGCTTTTTGTCGATGAGGTATTTTATAAATTTTTATTTTCTTTGTGAATTTCAATGGTCTATACCACCTCATCATAAGGGGGCACATTAAATGGAAGCATGGTGATTAAAAGTCTTACATACCACTTCTAAAAGAAATAAACCTATGGTACAAGTTAAATTTGGTATGTTTTTTTTATTTTGTAAATATTTTTTTAAAAATATGGCATAAATAAAAGTTAGCTAGTTGAATAAGTTTTTTAAATATGTAATAAAGCTTAATTTACTTATTTTCCAAAAAAAAGTGTACATTGATAACATGACACAAGCACATGGAATATTCTCTTAGCAAAGAAAATGATGGTTGACTACATGTTTTTTTCTTGTAAGTCTTGCTTCTTGATATATTAGTTTATTTTTTGTAGTATATTAATCTGTTTTTGTGGTTTATAATTTAATTTTTTCTTAATATGCAACAAAATTTCTTCCAAGTACAAGAATATTTGAGGTTTTTCGCTGAAATACAAAAATTTTAAAGAAAATGCCAAATAAAGACGAAGCTTCCGACCATTTACTTTTGGTTGCAACATATGCATTTGTGGGAGCTATTATAGTAGAAAGGGTCAATAATTGATGCTCTTTCATCTCTTGCACCATTGGACTATGACACTTCTTTAAGTTGTTTAATACTTGGATCAAGTAATTTTTTTTTTTTTGACCATTTACTTTTGGTCTCAAAATTTGCATTTGTGGGTGCTGCTACTACAGAAAGGGTCAATAGTTGACTCTCTTTCATCTCTTACACAATTAGAATAAGAAACTATTCTATGAATTGTTTAATACTTGAATCAAGTATTTTTTGTTTCAACCATTTACTTTTGGCCGCAAAATTTGCATCTATGGCTGTCACTACTGCAGAAAGGGTCAATAGTTGATTTTTTTCATCTCTTGCATCATTGGAATATGACACTAATGTATAAATTGTTAAATATTTGTATCAAGTGTTTTTTTTTTCAACTATTTATTTTTTGTCGCAAAATTTGCATTTGTGGGTGCCACTATTGCAGAAAGTGTCAACAATTGACGCCATTTTATCTCTTGGACCATTGGAATAAGACCCTATTCTATAAGTTGTTTAGTCTAGGATCAAGTTTTTTTTTTTTTTTTCAACCATTTTAGTCGCAAAATTTGCATTTATGGGTGTTGCTACTGCAAAAAGGGTGCACGTTTGTCGCATTTTCATCTCTTGTACCATTGTAATATGACATTATTCTTTAGGTTGTTTAATACTTGGATCAAGTATTTTTCTTGTTTTTCGACCAATTACTTTTGATCGCAAAATTTGCATTTGTGGATGCTACTATTGCAGAAATGGTCAACAATTGATGTTATTTCATCTCTTATACCATTGAAATATGATATTATTCTATGAGTTGTTTAATACTTGGATCAAGTACTTTTTTTTTCCAACCATTTACTTTTAGTTGCAAAATTTGCATTTGTGGGTGCGGCTACTACAGAAAGGGTCCACAATTGACGCTCTTTTATCTCTTGTACCATTAGAATATAACATTATTCTATAAGTTATTTAATAAGTGGATCAAGTACTTTTTTTTGTTCCAACCATTTGCTTTTAGTTGCAAAATTTCCATTTGTCGGTGCGGCTACTACAGAAAGGGTCCACAATTGACGCTCTTTTATCTCTTGCACCATTAGAATATAATACTATTCTATAAGTTGTTTAATACGTGGATCAAGGTTTTCTTTTTTTGTTTCAACCATTTACATTTGATCGAAAAATTTCCATTTGCGGGTGCCGCTATTGCAGAAAGGGTCCACAATCAACGCTCTTTTATCTCTTGCACCATTAGAATATGACACTATCCTATAAGTTGTTTAATACTTGGATCAAGTATTTTTTTCTTGCGACCCTTAACATTTGATTGCAAAACAAGTATTTGTGGGTGTCGCTACAGCAAAAATAGTCGACAATTAATGCTATTTCATTTGTTGGACCATTGAAATATCACATTATTCTATAAGTTGTTTAATACTTATATCAAGTGTTTTTTTTTTTTGACCCTTTATTTTTTGTCACAAAATTTGCATTTGTAGGTATCTCTTCTAGAGAAAATGTCAACAGTTGATGCTCTTTCATCTCTTGCACTATTGGAATATGACATTATTCTATAAATTGTTTAAAACTTTGATCAAGTATTTTTTTTGTTTCAACCATTTACTTTTGGTCGCAAAATTTTCTTTTATTTGTGTCACTACACAGAAAGGTTCAACAGTTGACTCTTTTTCATATCTTACACCATTGGAATATGACATTATTCTATAAGTTATTTTATACTTGGATCAAATTTTTTTTTTTTTTACCATTTACTTTTGATCGCAAAATTTACATTTGTAGGTGTCGCTACTGCAGAAAGGGTCAACAATTGATGCTCTTTAATCTCTTGCACCATTGGAATATGACTTTATTCTATAAGTTATTTAATACTTGGATCAAGTTTTTTTTTTTGTTCTGACCATTTACTTTTAGTCGCAAAACTTATATTTGTGGGTGTCGCTACTGCAGAAAGGGTCAAGAGTTGATGCTCTTTCATCTCTTGCACCATTGGAATATGACTCTATTCTATAAGTTGTTTAATACTTGGATTAAGTTTTTTTTTATTTCTACTATTTACTTTTAGTCGTAAAACTTGCATTTGTGGGTGTCACTATGCAAAAAGGGTCAACAATTGACCTTTTTTCATCTCTTGCACTATTTGAATATGACATTATTCTATAAGTTATTTTATTATTGGATTAAGTATTTTTTTTTTCCCACAATTTACTTTTGGTTGCAAAATTTGCATTTGTGGGTGTCGCTACTGCAAAAAGGGTCAATAGTTGATGCTCTTTTAACTCTTGCACCATTGGAATATGACATTGTTCTATAAGTTGTACAATACTTGGATCAAGTGTTTTTCTTGTTTCAACCATTTACTTTTAGTCGCAAAATTTGCATTTGTGGGGACCACTACTGTAGATAGGGTCAACAGTTGTCGCATGTTCATCTCTTGCACTATTAGAATATGACATTATTCTATAAGTTGTTTAATACTTGGATCAAGTATTTTTTTTCGACCCTTTACTTTTGGTCGTAAAATTTACATTTGTGGGTGCCGCTACAGCAGAAATGGCCAATAGTTGATGCTCTTTCATCTCTTGTACCATTGGAATATGAAACTATTCTATAAGTAGTTTAACACTTGGATCAAGTTTTTTTTTTTAATTCTAACCATTTTCTTTTAGTCGCAAAATTTGCATTTGTCGGTGCAGCTATTGCAGAAAGGGTCAACAGTTGACGCTCTTTCATCTCTTGCACAATGGGAATATGACATTATTCTATAAGTTGTTTAATACTTGGATCAATTGGTGTTTTGTCTAACCATTTACTTTTTCTCGCAATATTTACATTTATAGGTGCCACTACGGTAGAAAGGGTCAACAGTTGACGCTCTTTCATCTCTTGTACCATTGGAATATGACATTATTTTATAAGTTGTTTAATGGATCAAGTATTTTTTTGTTTCAGCCATTTACTTTTGGTCATAAAATTTGCATTTATTAGTTCCACTACTACAGAAAGGGTCAACAGTTGACACTCTTTCATCTCTTACACCATTGGAATATGACACTATTCTTTTAGTTGTTTAATACTTGGATCAAGTTTTTTTTCTAACCATTTACTTTTGGTCGCAAAATTTGTCAATAGTTGACGCTTTTTCATCTCTTGCACCATTGGAATATGACAATATTCTATAAGTTTTTTAGTACATGGATCAAGTTTTTTTTTTATTCCGACCAGTTGCTTTTGGTGGCAAAATTTTCATTTGTGAGTGTCACTTCTGCAGAAAGGGTCATGCTTTCCAAGGTGAGATGAGTTCTGATGCGATCCCAGCTAATCACTAGCAAGAGGACTAATCAATATAATATAGACTTAGGTTAAGTTTGAATATCGCCCCATAAGGACCAAGCCAGCAGTTAATCGCTTTCTGAATAAAATTTTAAAGTTTGAGAGTCCTGATTTGAAATACTTAACAAAACAGAAATTTAACTAAACAACTACTGGAATCAAGTTGAGAGAGAGCTTTTGAGGAAATTCAGTAAAGAGAAAAGTCGTTGGGAATCCAATTCCCTCCCTAAATATTTTTGAGATTAAATAGAAGTTGAGTTTTGGAATTCAATTTTTTATGAGCTTTTGAAACCATGGTCACTTCCGCATCGGCATCACCTTCTATCTCCTAGAATAAACCAGCCGGCATGATCAGCTCTACTTGATAGCATAAATATAAAGCTCAGCGACCCTACCTATGGTCGGGAATCAGGTCTTATGTCATAGATAAATCAATCTAATAAAAAAGGGTATTACTTTAAGGTCGAGGATTAACCCTAAGATTAGTTAACCTACCTAGTGTATGAGCTCAAAAAGATCATGTACACCCTATCAAATATATCTTACCTTTAGTCCAGTACATCGCAAGACAGCAAGTATGAATCAAGAATTAACAACTTAGGAATGCTCATTCATACACCAAATTGAAAACCAATTAAAGCATAATGTATCAATCTCATTGCATGCCTAGGGAGTCCTGGACTCCCAACTAAAAATAACTACTCCATGCTGAAAGTGTAAACACAAATCAAAGTTTCAATAACAGTCATAAAGAAAAATACAACTAAGTACAGAAACTCCCTTGGAAGACTGCTCCTAGTCACCCTCGCTCCTTGGCTGAAATCTCCACCTTTCTTCCTTAATGCACCAGGAGGTCGTGTATTACTTCCTCTGGACTTTCTCTCCTCTCTAAACTAAAGAATACAATAGGAAATTGAACTAAAATTCGATGTCTTTCACTCCTCCTTAGACCCCTAATTATAATTGAAATTCTGTCTGTGACTTGTAATTTGGTCTCTATCCAGGGGTCTAAAATATGTCTTCCCGACCTCAGAATTGGATGAAATTACATGAGAACCCTCCTTCCGTAGTCATTGCCTTTTTATGAAATTTGAGTTCAATTTGAGTTTGACAACTTGAGATATGATGCTGAGAAGTTGGATTGCTCTGTTGCCAATTTCTGCACTAGGTCCACCACATTGAAAGTATAAGACCTGAGAAGCACGACTTGGATTGACCTGATTTTTCGTGGAATGATCCTAAATCCTCTCGGGAATCTTCTGTCCAAATTTGGACTCAATTGGAACTCGAGAACTCCATATTTGATCTCTTCAAACTCAGACTTTTTCTTTTGTTCTTTCAGCAGCTTCCTTATTCGTATTGAACTTTACTTCTTGGACATTCAAAACACCTAGGACTCGACCCAATTCCACTAAAGTCTTCGTGGATACCTTCCTTAGGCACTTAGGACTTCTTTTCCCAAGTCTGGGCTTGATTGGTTGTTAGGATCCTGAGATTTTTGCGACTTTGCGTTGTTGAGTCATTGGCGCGATCACGCTGATGATGTGCCTGATAATGGTGCGGTCACGCCGCTGGAACAAAATCCTTTCTAAGTCTGCAAACAGCAACAAAATCCTCGATATGTTAGGAGACTTCTTAGCGTGGTAGTGCCAGATTTTGCTGTTGCAGTGGCGCGACAACGCCACTCCTTAAGACTTTTTCATTGGACCCCAGAATGGCAACTCCTCTTTTTGTATTTAGCAGCTCTTTGGCGCGTCCATGCTGTCTCTATGTAAGGTAGTGCCAGTTCCTTGGCACGGTAGCGCCCTCTGAAGGCGCGGTCTCGCCACTTCACATTCCCCAACTGCTAATTTTCATGTCCGTTAAGCCGTTGGGCATTTTTATCATTTATTTTGAATTTTTGCCCATTTTCCCGGCGCGGTGGCGCCGATTATGGCACGGATGCGTCATACATTTTTTTTGCTCCTTTTGCTCATTTTTCCTTCATTTTTGCTCCAAATTCAGATTTTTTTCTTCCACTGGGTGCCTGAGGCACATAACATGAAATTGAGTCATATTTGTTACTTTTATACTCATAATTGACTCAGAAATAGATTTTCCAATCAATTTTCATGCCTAAAAATAGTGTCTTTCAAACACTTATCAAATTTATTTGTCCGACTTCTCTTCATGGTCATGCTTTTAGACTGAGCATTTTTTTTTTTTTGTCTTCTTGCTCTCTGCTTTCTCTCTTCTTTTTCTCTTTCTCATGGTTCTCTTTCTTGTTTTGCACTTCTCATCATCAATCGACTTTGTTTAATAACTTGGATGAATGTCGACTATTCCACCTTATTTTCCTAACTTTCCTCCCTGTTGTTCTTCTAGTTTATCTCCACAGTCCACAACCCGCCAATTGAACCGTTTTGACCCAACTCGACTACTTTTATAGGTCATTGTCCAAGTCGGGTCTAATAACATTGGGTGGTGGTGTCTAGTGGTGGGGCCGAGTTAGGGGGGGGAGGTCACGAGGTGGGTTTGTACGTGCGGGTCACAGACTCACAGTGGTATAGGTGGGTCAAGATGGGGTTGGGGGTGGAGTTGGGATTGGGTCAAGAGTGTGGTCGTGGATGGGGTTCTATGTTGGTGTCACAGTGGGTTGGGGTGGGTTGAGGTGGGTTTGGATGAAGGGGGTAGTAACACAAATTTGTCATTTAATAGTGACACCCACCATATTTGTTTTATACAAAACCTAAGTACCAAAAATCTTTTAGAAACAAGTATAAGTTTTGTTTTAAAAATCAATGATAGGATAAGGAAATTCCCACACTAGGACAGGAATATGTTCATTAGTTAATAGGAGAAAAACCAATGAAACTGTTTTGTTTTAAATTGAGACTTTATTGGCACTGAAAGTTGGGGATAATGTTGATTATTGGACATTTTTATCTAATAAAGTATTAATATATCATTATTGTAGAATTAGGTTAAATAAATAAAATAAACACTTAAGGGTTTATTAATTAATAATTATTTAATTATAACCAAATAATTACAAAGCAGCAAGTTTATTACAAATAAGGTCCATTCAAAATTTAGTTTTATTTTTCTTTGTCTTTCCTATGCATTGCACAGGCTTTCCACTAGTATATCAAATTAAAGATAATTTGTTTACAATACGAAGTCTGTTATTTTTATATATTTTTTAAGTCTTGTTAATACTGAGTTGTACCTTTTTTTTTCTAAAAACCTAGGTCGTTTTAAACCGATCGAGTTGGGGTTTGGGGTTTATAGCGAATCAACCCCCCCGAGTGGTACTAGGGTGGTCAAAAACTTAGTTACTTTTGTTGTACTATTTGGTTTTAAATATACTTTTGTGTGCGACCTTGTTTTCATATACTTTTATAGAGTTTGATATTATCATTAGTTAAATTAATAGGTTATTTATTTAATTTTAAAAAAAATATTGGTACTAATTTTTTTTATATGGATTATTTTAAGGTACTTATTATTTTAGATGCACCGTTTGAGCCATATTATCGATCACAATCGTATGGTTGTGTGCATACAACTATGGTAATCATATTCTCCTATATCTATTGGATATTTAGGTTCCATTGCACTTTATGTTTTGTATCGGCATAATTTATTTTAAAAGCTTATATCTTTTAAATTGAATGGAATTTTTAAATAAAAATTTTATGTAGATGAAATTGAGTTAATTTTACACAATTCACCTGTACTTTTTTATTTTTTTTTTACACATTTTATCTATACTTTTAATTATTTTTGCGATAATTGCCCCTTGAAAATCGGCACGATAGATTTTTGTCTAAATTATTTTTTTCATGTTTGAAATCTTATTATAATCATTAAATTATATATGTTAATTTGTAGACAACCTTCAAATTTAAAATATACTTAATAAATATTTCAAAATATCATTGAAAATTTTAAGTTTCGAGTATCGAACCTTTTATGCTCAGCATGAAACAATGTGTATTCAGATCTTTGCCTTATTCTTAAGTTTTTTTAATGAAAAATCACATCAATTTGATCGCAGTGTTTTAAAAATTGAGCCGAATCGACTGGTCTGACCCGGTTGAACCAGAATCAGAGGCCAATCCAGTTTTTATTGACTCGGCCTGATTCACTATAACCAACATTATTTTGGTCTCTTTTCTTATTGAAATATTATATATATGTAACATATGACATATAATATTCAACGGACCAACCCAATCTAACCGGCTTCAACCAAAACCGGACATAGCGCCGATTAGATAACCGATTTGGTTTTTAAAACATTGATCTGAAGTAAATAAAGTAAATTATTTATACATATTGTTTCACCGAAAACCCGCCGGTCCGCGTAGGGGCGCGACCGAGAGAATATATCGATTAATCCAGAATATTTTGTGTTTACAATTTGTTTGAGTCAGAAAGATGCGAGTACAATCTCCTAGGCTTCCTCTGATTCGATCTCCGTGTGAATTTGATGAAGTTTCGGCTTCAAGCGAGAACATCGGAGTTTCAGTTCTGGGAACGAGTGTGCACGATCTAGTGTGGCTTTAGTCGGTCGGACGGAGGTATTTGTGCTCCGCGTGTGTCGACTTATGACGTTGCCAGCGAACGTGTAGAGCTGCTCCGATCGAACTGTTGAACGACGGACTGCGAGTGGTTGAACTTCTCTGGTTCGAGAGCTTCTGGGAGTGGAGTTTCTTCTCGACAAAAGGTTTTCGAACTCAAAATTTTCCAACCCTTGAACCAAACGGTTATGGCTATTTGTAGCTGGTCTTGTGCAATGGTTTAGGATTTTTTTGGGAAAGGGAATCGTGATCCTCTTTCTGCTGATGAAGTTGAGGAAGAAGGGCGGAAGAGGAAGACCAGGATCGTGGCCTCCTTTTCCTCCTTCAGACCAGAACTGGTAGTTTAATTGTTGCTGAGGCTGATGTGTGCGGCAATAGGGATGGACTTCGCGATGGGTTGTATCAGATTACCTTGAGAATTGTCGGAGCCTACCCACGATCCTTGTTTGTTGGATTGGTGGACTCCTGGACTTGTTGAATTTGGGTCATGCACATTTTGGTGCATACACATATATTTTAAGAATTATTTGGTTTTTTATACCCATAGGAGCACGTAACCTTGTGTGTTAACTTGACATTGCATGGCTGATATGGGCTGAGACATAATGTGATACGCCTGATACGTAATGTGTTAAGCTCGATACGCATTGGATTTTTAAGAGTCAAATGTATATCGGGTTTTTGCTAAGAACAACCCTAGATATATGTAATCGCCGAAATAGTACAACCTGATACATCTGATGATTAAATTTCTGTGTCCAAAACATGCTACTAACCTAATCCAATACAAATGTTATCCATTTACTGGTGAGAGTCTAAAGATTAAGGTGGGCAATCCCAGCCCAATAAATGAATAAAAACCATATACAAGAGGCACTCACCTCTCCACTCCTTTGCCCTTTGGACTTTGATGTGGTGTCATGCAGTCCGTGGTTGTGTTAAGGTTAATTGAGATGGATTTAGACATTATGACAGTTTCGATTCGAGTCTCCAATGAACTTGTGGTATAGTGGTATGTGACTAGGCATGTTTGGAATTTTTTTTTGTTTTTTTCATCGTCGTTCTAGATTAAGCATATGTACACGTGACTAGGAATTTTTTTCTAATGAATACCATTTGCCTGGATTTGAATAACTTGAAATAAAACTATTTAAAATCTATTAAATAGTTAAACACAATAGCAAAACACATGTCTGGTTTTGGTCCAACCCGGTTCGACTGGGTTGTAACTGGTTCTTGTCTAAATAAGAACCGGACTGGCCTCCGATTCCGGTTCAATGTCGTCGTCATGCTGTCCGGTTCGGTCCGGTTTTAAAACTCAATGGACTCTAATCGTATCATTACCAAATACATTAGAAATTCAATTTTAAGTGGGAACTAATAAAAGAAGTCAGGTAGGTTTTAGTTGTTATCTAATGAAAATAATGTACATATTGTTTTAAGTTCCTTCAACGAAAAATAAAAGGTTGGGTACGATTATTTCTTAAATTACACATTGTCATGATCGCTAATACTAACAATGACTTGTGGTCTCATTAATTAAGCGATTACTAGCTAGGGTACTATGTAGGTTGATAGTCAAAATCACATAACTTAAATAAAACAATGTTTAACATCAGACTTACTTGTGTAACTATTAGAGAGTGTGACACGACGGAAGACTTCCGTCGTTTCTTTATTAAATTTTGGTTTAAATGTTCATTATATATAAGCATAAGTTTTCCAACAAGATGGGAACCTGTCTTGTCATTGGAACACATCTGATTAATTACTAGTAGGCCTGACTAGGGATGTCCACGGGTCCGGTTTGGGTTCCTTTTTTTTTAAACCCAAACCTAAGAAAAACTTGAGGGGTTTCAAAAATCCCGCCAGAACCTGACCCAATCCCTTATTTTGTAAACAACAATCATGATCAATGTGATCCCCCACTTCAATAAAAACATTTTATGAATGCGAGTCTTCAAAATATAAATAACAATAAAAAAAAAAAAAAAAAATCTTAGTACAAATTGCTATAATACATGTTTACTTATGAAAAAATTAGTATTCGTATTAAACAACAAAAAAGCACAATAGAAATTGTTTATGGCTTAATATGTTTATTGAATAGCTGAAAGTAGGCTTTGTTGAGGATGGGGATCATTTATACTAGTAAAAGTCAGTTGTTGGTGATCATCATACATCCACTTTTTTATGGCAAGCAAGATGTTGAAGGCTTTCTTTTACCAATTAAAGATTTGTATGACTTTTAATTGCTCAATAAGTGCTACCTATAGTACATATCCTTGCACCCTCACCAATCATTAAAATATAAAATTCAATGCTTTATAACTGATTTATTAGGGTATCCTCCTCCAAAATTATTTTTGAGAGTTTAAAATGAAAAGAATATCACAAAATAATATAAATTTATTAAACATATCACTATGCTATGACATATGTATTTACACTATGTTATGTCGTATATTAATTTATACACATATTTTGTAGAGTTTGTGTACCTTGTAGGGGAAAGGGGGTCCTCTCCTCTTGTTATTAGTTACCTCAATTGGAATGTTACTCCCTCCTTAATGGCCATGGGGGGTGAGGAGGTAGTGACCAGTACTTCTCTTTCCCCCTCCCTTACTATTTTTGTTATTCCCCTTGAGTAAGATCAAATAGCTTTTAAATTATTTGATTGGTGTTTAGACCCAAAATTATACTTAAAAACTAGCTAATTCACCCAAAGATAATCATGCTTATGTCAAAAAATTAGTTTACATTAAAGATAGGATAACTAAACCTCACAGTAGTATTATTTCACCTAATTAAACTAACTAATTCAACTACAAAGGGGTATAGTAAAACTTAGGTCTAGGGTTTGTTGTCCAGATACTTTCATGTTTAGCTAGGAAACTGAGACCAAGGCTTTGTCAACTTGGGATCTAGACTTGAGTGTGTCTCTCTTGACTTAGGATTGACAGAGTCGACCCTTGGTTTTACTTGGAATTGTGGAGGCAACACGCCTAGAGTCGAACTCGTCCATCTAGGTACAATCAAAATTCAAGTTAACTCGGTCGATTCACTTAATTGAGTCTGCTCGACTGTGTCGGGTCAATCAGTGGGTGGTAAGCCATGGTTTGTTGGATGAGGAAAATCGGCTAGAATCTAGCCATCCATAGACGACACTATACGTATCCAGTATTCAAGTTTAGGTTTCACGAGTACTCGATCCGTCTTGCCCCTAAAAAAAAAGAGGATGGGGTGAACATTTTGTCCCCATGGGGCCAGGGACACGACAAGGTTAAAAAGTCCTGTCGGGTTTTGGGTCGAGTTTGAGTTTTGCCAAACCCAATCCAAACCCAACCAAAACTAGTCATGAACCGACTAACAGATAGATCTCATTAATTTTCTGTGGAGAATTTGATAATAATGTATCATCCGACTGAGTTGATTCAAGGATTTGAAACCCGGCCGGGTTTTTTTTTTTTTTCTTAAAGACGGGTTTTAGGGTTTAAAGGTTTGGTCTGGTTTAGGAAAATTGGACCTTAGACCCACCCATGCTCACTCGTAAAATGTGATGGTTGAGATCAATGTTTTAAAAATCGAACCGGACCGATCGGTCCAACCCGGTTGAACCAGAATCGGAGGTCGATCCGGTTCTTATTGACTCAGCCCGGCTCACTATAATCAGCATTAATTTTATCTTTTTACCTATATGTATGCACCAAAATGTGCATAGCCCAATTTTGACGAGTCCAGCAACCCACCGATCCATTAAACAACGATCATGGGTAAGCTCTGTCGATCTTTGAAGTTCATTGTTACAGCCCACCGCCGGGTCCAACCGTGTTGTCACGTCATCAACCACGATCGGCAAAGACAATCAATGAAATTTGTCTAGTCAGCACCGGCCAGCATGCCTCGTCAGCACATCACTCAACTCAACAATCAAATGACCAGAACTGGTCGTTAACCGAAGGAGGAAAAGGAGGGACCATAATCCTGGTCTCCCTCCTCCATCAACTCCTTCAGCATAAAAGGGATCGTGATCCTCTTTCCCAGGAAAAAGCTTCAACAACCGAAGAGGACAGGCTACAAATAGCCAGAGAGTTCCCTGTCGCAGGGGTTGGAGAAATCAAGTTCGAAAAACAGAAGTCGAAGTGCTCATTCACGCACAAAAGCTTTCTCTCGAGACTAAGGTCTGAAAAATCCTTCATCGAGAAGAACCATCAGTAGCTCTCTCTCGAGACAAAGGTTTGAAAAATCTTTCATGGGGAAGAACCATCAGAAGCTCTCTCTTGAGACGAAGGTCTGAAAAATCCTTCATCGAGAAGAACCATTAGAAGCTCTCTCTCAAAACGAAGGTCTGAGAATTCCTTCATCGAGAAGAACTTTCACGCACAGAGTTGGAAAAACTTAAGTTCGATAGTCTTCTTGCCGAGAAGAAAACTCCACTCGTGGAAGCTCTCGAATCAGAGAAGTCAAGCAAATCGCAGTTCGTTGCAACTCAACATTTCAATCGGAGCAGCTCTACACGTTCGCCGGCAACGTCACAAGTCGAAATACACGGAACACAAATACTTCCGTTCGACCGACCAAAGGCGTTACCGCTCGTGCACACTCGTTCCAGAACACGGAGTTTGTCGCCGACGCGCTAGAAACTGAAGCTTCACTAAATTCACACGGAGATCGAATAAGAGGAAGTTTAGGAAAGTGAACTCGCATTCTTTGATACAAAACACACCCTGTAACACGAATTATTCTAAAGTAATTGAAATATTCTCTCGGTCGCGCCTCTTCACGGACCGGCGGATTTTTGGTGAAACACTATAGAAATATAATATATTATAAAATATAAAAGATAATTTTTAATGGTTAAACCTTGGTCAACCCGGTCTAACCAGGTTCGCCGAAACTGAACGTACTACCGATTTGATGGCCCGTTCGGTTTTTAAAACATTGGTCAAGATCACCACAAAATCAACTATGTTATTTTGCGAGCATCCTGTTCCTTCGTCCTGCAAATAAATATTTGCCGGTGGTGGTATTTCTGAAAATTAATGAGGGTATTAATAGAACTCAAATTAAATTTGCCGAACAGTCGTGTGAGAGACCGTGACTTTTCCATGTCACTCCAACCGTTAGAAACACAAATATGATGAGGCCACCACTACAGAGACGCGAGAGCCCAAGGCGCGGTCGGAGCATGCGCGACTGTGCGCACTGCGCACGCATCTCCCGTAGGCGGGAAACACCACCTCGGTACAACTTAGAGCGCAGCGCTCCAGGAGATTCATATGCGCGGGAGTTAATTTTGAGAAGCCAAAAAGACGCCCTCGTATTAGTCGCGTTCCGGTTGGGAGCCACGCATTTTTTTGTCCGAATACCGCCGTCCGTATCGTCACACGTAGACCGTGAGATACCTCTGAGAAGTCGGGTCGGCAGCGGCAGCAATGCAAGGGGTAAGAAAATATGATCGGGGGGCGCGACGCTTCTTACGGGAGGAGTCTCGTTCTATATGATGCGGGAATAAAGTAAGATTATCGGCTGGGGGAACAGAGTAGAGAGGAACAGTGTGGGAGACGGAGATCTGCTGCTTACCAGCGAAGCTTTCTCTGCTTCCAAAGGTTTTTTATTCGTAAAACAGCCTTTTTTCACATTCACTCTACTCTCTCCCTCTCTGCTCTCTCTCTCTCTCTCTCTCTCTCTCGCTCATATCGCGTAGGAGCGGAGACGAGGAGGTTTTTAAAAGGAAAAGGGTGCTACGTTTCTCTCTTTCTCTCACTCTCACACACAGGGGAGCCCCGCTGTTCACTACATTGTGGTAGTAGAGAAGGTGAGGGAACTGAGAAAACGACTCGACAATAAGAGAGAGAGAAGAGAATAGGTAACCCTAGGAGTGAAGAGAAGGGAGTAGATTCTGCATTTTCTGAGGCCGGAACCCTAATTCTTTCGATTGCTGGCGTTGGAGATTTGAGGATTTGTTCGCACTCGAATGTGAGATTGGCAGATCCGCGATGGCCGACGTTTCCGGCGAGGGGGACGGACTTCCGGCTACTTCGGCGGAGCTCAATGGCCGGCCGCCGGCGGTGCTGGACGTCGCCACCACTTCGCCGGCGCCGGCGCCGTCTCCGCTGATGGTTTCGGCGTCTTTTAAGGAAGGGAAGGGAGGGTCCAGGCGGCGTACGTCCAAGAGACCGAGTATGGAGGCGGATGAGTTTATAAATCTCTTGCACGGATCGGATCCGGTGAAAGTCGAGTTGAATCGGTTGGAAAACGAAGTCAGAGGTGGGAATGCGATTCGATCTGTTAGTTTTTTCGTTCGGGTCTTAGATTTGATGCCGGTCTTCAGCGTGATTTGTTTACTGTGGATTTTTTCGGCGGATATGGTTAATGTTTACAGAATTTCGGCGCATTTGCCAGTGTGATTTGATTCGTACTTTCGTCTTCCCGGTAGTTCATCGAGCATTGTGGAGTTTGTACCATTGATAAGGTTGAGAAGGTTAGAGTTTTACTGGATTCCTCGGGAGCGAGAATATGCTTGTTGATAATTTTTCTGTTTTTTTTTTCTTTCGGTGATTTGGTGCAATCTGCCGGTACTCAACAATGCGACCTGTTTTTGGACTTGGATTTTACGCAGTTGACAAGTTTTGAACCTTACATTAAACAAGTGGTTTTTGAACGAGATTATTGTTCAAGTGTTTTGATACAAAAGTCCTTATGCGCCGGTTGATGTACTGCGAGACTTGCATTTTACTTGGTTGTGATTCGTTTTTGTCACCGACAGCATGTTTCGATCTCTTACTTGGCTAGCTTTTTACGTTTATGTCTGAAGATATTTGAAGGCTTCTAGTAAAAGTGGCATTTTTTAATTTGGTTTTGGTAAGCTTACAGTTGTTCTATCATATATCCAGATAAAGATCGGGAATTAGGAGAAGCTCAGGCCGAGATCAGGGCTTTGCGGCTTTCTGAACGGTTGAGAGAAAAAGCTGTGGAAGAGGTTCTTCCTTTCCCCGCAATTTTGATTTACACAGATTTTTAACCTGCATATGTAGGTTTTTCTCTTGTAAACCAGATCTTACTTCTATAACAGCGTAAATTGGATCTTATTTCTGTATAGCATAAATGGGCTAATTGAACCTCTGTCAAAATTTTGTATTATCTTATTTTTGTGGGACTTTTTACTCTGTTTAATGTGCTTGTTTTTATCCAGTAACTCTCATGTTAGATGTTAGCCATTTGGGGTTTGGATCTTAAACAAGTTCAATAATTTGGCAGTTGGTGAGTGTGAGGATTTGAAGTTGTATTCTATAAAGTATTTAAAACTGGAATTTATTCCCCGATTTCTGTACATCTGTTTAGCATCTTAGTCTGTAGGAATTTGTATAATATCAGCTGGTTTTACTATGAACGTCCCAGTTTCTTTGAGCTGTAAATATCTTCATGTGTTTAACTGCTCATTTTCTTGTTTGGTCCATGTTGTTTTCATATTCACTTTCCCTGGTGGCGTTTCTTACCTGTAACTTTAGCACTCCTTCATTTTGGCTCTGGAATTATCGCTCATAATTATTTCTGATATTTTTATGGTGCAAAATTAACTCTTCTGTTGTTCTATTCTTTTGGTAGCTCACTGAAGAATTGGCGAAGGTAGAAGAGAAACTTAAATTAACTGAATCACTTCTTGAAAATAGGGTAATGCTCCAAACACATCCTTTTGTCTTGAGAGGCTACTCTGATGTCATTTTTTTCTATATTGCTTAACTTGGGAGAAATTATTGTACAGAATCTTGAGATCAAGAAGATAAATGATGAGAAGAAGGCTTCCATGGCTGCACAGTTTGCAGCAGAAGCCACACTTAGAAGGGTTCATGCTGCTCAGAAGGATGATGACATGCCACCAATTGAAGCCATTCTTGCCCCACTTGAGGCAGAGCTCAAACTTGCCCGTCAAGAGGTGCTCTACTTAACCCTCAACTTCTTGCATACTGTTTCCAACCTTATCATTCTGATTCCAGGTCCTCTTTACAATTAGCTTATCAATGCATATTCTGGTAGAATCCATTGATGGATGACCGATTTTATAAACCTTTGATATTTGCTCATTAACCGTGCTGGTTATTCTTAGATTTCCAAGCTTCAAGATGACAACAAGGCTTTAGATCGTGTTACTAAAGCAAAAGAAGCAGCTTTACTTGAAGCAGAAAGAACTGTTCAGATGGCTTTAGCTAAGGCTTCAATGGTGGATGATTTACAAAACAAAAACCAGGAGTTGATGAAACAGATTGAAATCTGTCAGGTAATTTGGAACTTTTGTACTTTTTATTTTTATTTTTATTTTTAATTTTTTGAGAGAGAGTGCTTTAAGATTAATAGCTTAATGCTGAAGCCTGGAGGCAAATTAGAACGGGAGTCTCTACAATAAGGCCTTGCAGAGAGAGGTTACCTCTATAGCTTGAGAGGTTACTTGATAAATTGAAATCTGTTAGGATTGGAACTTAGAGTTGTTTTATTGTGGACATTTCAAAAGCTTAGGACATGCATTTTGTGCTTGATAATTTGGGTTCTTTGAGTGACGGTAAAACAAATAATTTTGTATGCAGACTGTGCTCTAGTCTCCTGTTGGTTAATCAGGCAGGTTGAATGAAGCGAAAACCACCTTCATAGGAAAGTTGATTACCTACTTTCCTATGAGGATTTTAAGTTTATTAAGTAATTAGACATGAAATAAAGTCCAAAGGCTGATACCTTGCGGAGTTGGTTTGTTCTATAGCTCTGTGCCATATGGCCTAAAAGGAGGAGGGCTGCCTCTCCTATTCACCACACTCAAAAGAAATAACTGTTCTATATGAAGGAAAGAGTTTCTTGCAGAAAGTGCAATTATCAGAAATAATGAGTCATCATAGCAATATATTGGGTAAAATTGCCACAAGAAAGAATAACTTGCATGTTTATTGTTCATCTCAACAATTAGTAACCGGTTTATCTCAAGTAGGAAGCTTTTTGCTCTTGTGATTAAGCCCATCTTTGTGCTGTGTTCAGGAAGAAAACAAAATTTTGGACAAAATGCATCGCCAAAAGGTTGCTGAAGTTGAAAAGCTCAGCCAAACAGTGAGGGAACTGGAAGAGGCTGTTCTAGCAGGGGGTGCTGCTGCAAATGCTGTAAGGGATTACCAGCGGAAAGTGCAAGAGATGAATGTAATGTTCTTTTCCTTTCTTTCAATGGTCTTTCACTTAATATGGCGGAAATATTTAGTTACACTTTTTGTTTGCTCTGAAATGTACCATACTCTGGGGTCTTAAATTTATGTAGATCATTCTATATCTTTTAGGAGGAAAGGAAAACTTTAGACAGAGAACTGGCCCGTGCCAAAGTCACAGCAAATAGGGTGGCTACGGTTGTAGCAAATGAATGGAAAGATGCCAATGACAAAGTAATGCCTGTAAAGCAGTGGCTTGAAGACCGAAGATTTATGCAGGTACACAAACTGGCATTGTTTCTTTTCTTATGTATACCTTGAGGAGCTTTTAGAGATTTCCAAGTTTGCAGAACTATGTAAGATTTTTTATATTTTTTGCCTTTTATGGGCGTTATAGTTATCCTATTTTTTGTTTGTGCAGGGTGAGATGCAACAACTTCGAGAAAAACTTGCCATAGCAGAACGTGCAGCCAAATCTGAAGCACAGTTGAAAGTAAGATTTATTAGTTTATTACATTTCTGATGATAACAAAAAGTGTTCATCTCTGCACTGAACCATTTGTGGTGTTGTTGACTTGGTTGGCTTCATTTGGAAGAAAAATGGAGATATATTTTATTTATTTTCTTGCATTCAGGAGAAATACCAATTGCGGTTGAAAGTAGTGGAGGAAGGGTTGAGACCGTCTAGTGATGGAAGTAGGCGTTCCACTCCTGAGGGAAGAAGCTCGAGCAATGGTCCATTGCGAAGGCAGTCCCTTGGTGGGGCAGATAATTTTTCTAAACTATCTTCAAATAGCTTTTTGTCTAAAAAAACACCTCCATCCCTGTTAAGATCGTCGCCTTCAAGTGGGACCAGCTCAATATTGAAACATGCAAAAGGAACTTCAAAGTCTTTTGATGGTGGTACCAGGTCATTGGACAGAGGAAAGGTTCTTCTAAATGGAATTGGCTCACTCAATAAATCTTCTGATGCATGCAAAGAGACAGAGACACGAAATACATGGAAGGAAAATCCAGATGATAAGCCCAATGAGAACTCTAATACTGACCCAGAAGATTTTGTCTCAGGACTGTTGTATGATATGTTGCAAAAAGAGGTTATTTCTCTGAGGAAAGCATGCCATGAAAAGGATCAAAGCCTTAAAGACAAGGATGATGCCATTGAGGTTGGTTCTGTTCTGACTTTAAAAATGTTTTTAGCAGTTTAGGTTGATAATCATAATATATGATGAATGTCGGTTTGCCTTTTTTACTAGATGTTGGCAAAGAAGGTCGAAACTTTGACAAAAGCAATGGAGGTTGAGGCAAAGAAAATGAGAAGGGAAGTTGCAGCTATGGAAAAAGAAGTTGCTGCCATGCGTGTGGAGAAAGAACATGAAAGCCGTGCTAAGAGGCTCGGTGGTGGTTCTAAGGCTTCTGTAAATAGTTCTTCTCAGATGCTTCCTGGAAGGTAATCATGATAATCAATACTGTAGGTTGTGTTCTAACTTTCCTTGTAGGACCATATGTCATCCTTCCTGTTCTTCTTATTTTCATGTCCCCTATTCCATTTAAGTTTCCTTGGGATTACTTATGTTTTGGAATTTCTTATATCAGTTTGTGCATTGCCTTAATATAGATGCTACGAGTTACCAGCTTTATTGTTATTTTACTTTGATTAGTGTTTCACCTGATAGTTTACTTCCTCTGCTTTCTTTTTAAGGTCTTTATCTACTCATGTTCTTATCTGTTTTTAGTATTACTTTCTAGTTTTACAGTTCTTATTCAATGATTACCCCAGAGAGCTTTTAAAAAGTAATGGTCTTGGTGTTTTTCCTGTCTCTTTCTTTTTACATAAGATACTACTCCTTCCCATTGTGGTAGTGACCAGTTCTCTGCACCTATTCAGAAGGATTATTATTTTCCACGTGATAAGACATTAATCTCGCTTGATAGATATGTGGCTCACCTACTAACTTTGTTCTGAAGATACCAAGTATGTTGTGGGATCCTTCTATTTTGGTATGTAATGGCCCCATTTGTGGTGGTAACTGAGATAGTTATGGGACTTATATCCAAGCCCTTATTCCTTAAATTATAACTTAAAGACCAAATCCACCACAAGAAAAACTGATTGTGCCACACTTTTGGTTGGAGTAGTAGTTTATCATTGTTGATAGTGTTGTAATCGTTGTTAAAATTTGTCAATAAAAGTTAACGATAGGTTCATCTGCATTAGAAGCTAATTTATTGTCAAATGGAGTTGTAGGCTCTGCTAGGATTGAGCTGATTATATATTTTCCATACAGAATGGATTTGATTTTATTTTGGAGTGTCATTTATTATTGGAATTGAAGTTTATTGGCGTGTCAAAATCAACAATAAAGTATAATGTAACATGGTATTCTTTCACTATTTAAAACATGGTTGTACGACTTGACTGGATCGACTCTGGTTATTGATGGTCTGGGATGAGTTGCAGATGGACTTGCCCCTTCCTTGGATGACCTTATCTCCCTGGACAGGGGCCAAGTCTGATGGAGTCCAGTTTGAGTCAGACAGACTTGGCCAACCTGACCTGCATTTTCAGGTATCCGACTCGGTTCCCAAGTCCGAGTCATGCAACCATATTTCTTTGAAACTAAGTCCCTTGCCTACTATATGATTAGGGTGGATGTCATGCCTAATATGAAAAAAAGTTTTGGTTAGAAGAGTGTTTTTCTTAGGTTATTGATTGAACCCTGTTGATAAGCAGTTGTGTATCCTTTTCCAGTCTGGGAAGTTTTATCCCCTTGCAACATGTAAGTTTGAAAAATGATATTCATGTTAAAAATTTTGTGTTCCTCTAGGGGCTGTAAGGCTTCATCCCTGACGTTTTCCTTTCTTTAAGAATGAAGTAATTCTGATTCTTCAGTTTCCTTCTGCAAGGCATTTGCTTCTCATTTTTTTGTGGTCTAAAAAATTCTGTCCTGGTGCGGGAGTCTGTATGGAGAAAATCTTATGCGCTCTGCTTGGTGCTGATGAAATAGTCTCTGGCCGGCTGTTTTGTGGTGTTCAGTCTCTGGACCTCTAAGATTGTTTGGTTTATCTTTCAAATTAGCTTCTGATGACGTAGTCTAGTTCACAAGCTCTGTGAAAGTGAGTTTTTTTATGTAATTGCAAAAGAAGACCCTAGTAATCCAGTTTGCTTGTAATAGATTCCTTTATTCAACACAAGGAATATGTAATATGATAATCAAAACGGTCATGTATTTTAGCAGTAATTGGCATGACCCATCTTAGGTCACTGCTTTTTATTTGCTCGGAGGAGCACGTTATTCTGTTAAACAATTTTGATTTGTTGTTTTTAATATGTGCAGAACTGTGTCAAGAACTGGATCCATGCGCAACCTCCAATGACTATAGTTATGGAGCCCAAAGTGGTAAGGCATAATCATTTTGTCGTAGGCTCCAAATCTGCCTTCTTTTTCACGTGGTCCTTTTTAAGTTCCATAACTGGCGGCCTAACATCACTTCGATCATATGGAATTTGGAGCAAAAATTGGAGAGGAAGAAGTTGGTCCGCTGCTGACTTGACATCTGCTGTATTGAATTAATGTAGCAAAAGTGAACATTTAAAGTTGGCTAACCTGTTGTAGTTGGTTTTGTTTGATCAATAGTACTTGTTTGGTTGTATAGGTTTTTGGGCTTTTGTTTCTTTCGTTCTTGTCCAATCTGTATTTTGCAGCTAGTGTGTTGGTGGTGTTTCCAAGGTTGTGAATATTCTATAATTCAGATTAGTGGCTTTCATGCTACCTCTCAAACTTGGCCCCTTTCAACATCTGTTGTTTTTCTGCCTTTAATGATGATTTGTGACCTGGAGGGTAAGCGATCGGACATGAAATTGTAATTGTTGACCTTGATCTTTCAGGAGCTGCCTGAACGACTGAACGTGCATAAAAGTGGGGTGCAAAGTGCACAGAGAGTTCAGGAGGTTTTGGTGAAAGATAAGATACATCGTGAACACCAATTTGCGTCCCTTACAATTCGCTGGTTTCCAGACTTAGCTGGTACCCGTGGAAAGGACGGCTTTATGAACAAAGCGGAATAATGTGTACCTCACACAACAATGACTCATCTGAATATTTGAAGGGATCTTTAGATAAGTCTTGGATCTTATTACTGGATATTATTGTTCAGAGAAACAAATTAAGCTCCAAATACCAAATGATAACACGGTTTTTATTAAGATATTCTCATTTTAATTTGCTACAGTTACTTTAAACTCTGGTGGCGAAATCCAAGTTATGTAAAAGTAGGGTTATTATAGATTCGAATTTTAAGTACATACATCTATTAGCTTATTTTTCTCTGTACGCTCGTAACATAAACTACGTTCGATAAAGACAAAATTTCCTAAAAATAAATTTTACTTTTATTTAAGATTGATTCGTACTCTAGGGTCATTTACAGAGTGGAAGGGAATGGTATTGATCTACCTCGGCATACGAAGGGGGTGGAGACACTCTGGAGCCCCACTTTCCTAAGCATTGCGTAGATGGTAAGGTTTTCTTTCTCTTGCACAAAGTTGCATACGAACTGGCTGAACGTGGGACCGTGACATTTGCATCAGCACAAGCCTAGAGATCGAGAAAGTTCAGATCAAATCCGACATTGCATATCGAATACGAAATTACTCTGGTACGCCTCATTAGTCCCAAATTCATGTAGGGGACGGACAGCTTGTCCTTCACATGTAATAGGGAAGAGGAGATGCGATTCAATGCATGCTAGTGTTAAGATGGAGGTAATCCTGGTATTTACACCTTATATATTACTTCTTCAACTGATCCTCATATTTTATATCGTTGCAAATTTTATAATATATTGCATTTTAAGCAGTAACAGATTCAAAAGTGTACTTAAATTAGAGTTAATGATAAAAATAATAAACTTATATATATATATATATATATATATATTGTTTCACCAAAAAACACGCCGGTCCACGACCAAGAGAGTAATTCGATTATATCAGAATATTTTGTGTTTACAATTTGTTTGAGTCAGGAAAAAGTGAGTACAATCTCCTATGCTTTCTCTGATTCGATATCCGTTACAATTTTGTTGAAGTTGAAGCTTCTGGCGAGTCGTCGTCGAGACTCGAGTTGCAGGAGCGAGTGTGCACGATCTGGTGTGGCTTTGGTCGGTTGGACGGAGGTATTTGTGCTCCGCGTGTATCGACTTGTGACGTTGCCGACGATCGTGTAGAGCTGCTCTTGGTCGAATTGTTGAACGACGAACGGCGAGTGGCTTGACTTCTCTGGTTCGAAAGTGTTTCTGTCGATGGGAGTATCTTCTCGGTGGAGAAATTGTCAGACCTTCCTTTCGAGAAAGAACTTCTGTGTGCGAAGTGATTTCTTGGCAAAGCATTCTAACCAGAATTTTTCCAACCCCTGCGACAGGGAATTCTCTGGCCTTTTGTAGCCTGTCCTTTGTTGTTGTTAGAGCTTCTTCTTGGGAAAGGGGATCACGATCCCCTTTCTTCTGGGCGAGTTGATAGAGGAGGGAGACCAGGATCATGACCCCTCCTTTTCTTCCTTCGATTAACGACCAGAACTGGCCGTTTGAATGTTGAAGAGGCTGATGTGTAGCTTGGCTTGGTGACTGGTGCTGACACGACGGATTTTGCTGACTGGGGCGCCGACTGTGCCGATGATGCAGCGACGCGGTTGGACTTCGCGAGCGACAGACTTCGAATTTTGATAGAGTCTACCCACGATCGTTGTTTGATGGATCGGTGGATTTCTGGACTCGTCAAAATTGGGCCGTTCACATTTTGGTGCATACAGATTGCCCCCTTCGAGACTTGACCGTTTTGGAGAAAACGATCAAGTTTCGAATGTGAAGATGAACAAACACAACACACACACACTTTTCTTTTTTTTTGTTAACCCTATTACTAATTTAGGATCGTTTATCTTTTGTGTAAGTATTCTTTTCTGTCCTCTTGGTTTTGTACACTTTGTATGTATTTTTTTTTTCTTTTATTTTTTTTTTGCTCTCTTGTTGTTTTATAGCTGTTTGCTTTTTTCAATTTTTTTTTTTTTGTATATGCGTACGGAGGTACGGTATGTAGAGAGATAGAGTACCTGACCATAAGTGTTGTTTAGGTTTGATCGTCAATGCCGAGTTGATGCCGACTGAATAGCTGGTCGTGGTATGCTTGAATGCCGCGGCCGGATGTTGCTTCAGGTGACTTAGTTATGTGCCGGATAGAAAGTTGAACTCGGTTAGAAACCATAGAAACTGCGGGTCAATCCTTCTGACGATGACGATGAACTTTGCTGGCTTCGACGAATTTCAGCGACTTGGAGGATGGGGAAGTGTGTTGCAAATTGGAGCAAAGCAGGACTGTTCTGCTTCGGTTTAATTGTATTCCGCCACCCGACAACCTGCTTCTCTTCTGATTCCGAATTGGAAGAAGGTCATAGACGGCGTGAGGGAGCAAGACAGGTCGCGCTTCGCGTTGTATTGAGAGATTGATGCCGCTTGAATGAAGAACGACGGGCTCCTCGGATTAGTTTCGACGAACTTCTCAGTGTCGCAGTGTCTGAGTATAATGGGCATCGCTTTGATCACTCTGGCCTGTTGTTACACAGATTGGTTTTGCGCGTCGCAACTGTTGACGAATAAAGCTTCTGTCATCCTCTCTAAATTTTGGGGAACCTCGTATTGGCGTCCTCTTCCTTCTCCCGAATTCGCTGTGGCTTGTAATCGAGCTTGGGTAGTTTAGAACAAATTTGAAGTGGCGGGACCCACCTTGGTCTGTTAGCGATCCAGCGTTGTTCCTTGATCAAGCCTCCATGCAGAGTTTTACCGTGAGTGAAACTCTGTATGGAAACCTGTGATCGAATCCCTCTTGAGAAGGGATCGTCGATCTCCCCAGATCGAGGGAGACCCTTCGGCTTCCTCACTAAATAACTACCCTTTAATCAACGCGTTGGCTTTTCTGGATTAGCTCTCCTTCTACGATGACCCTTGAGTTCATGCGACTTGCAGCTTCTTCTACCGTCTGCGATTCTGGTTTGAATCACAGCCTGCAATTTGGTGCTTCAGTTCGTGGTTCTGGGTCCCAGCGACTTGCTGTCTTCTGTCCATCAACATCTGTCTGTGAATTAGAGAGAGATAGAGTCAGCGATTTTGGCTTCTTTGTCAGACTGCGAATTAGGAGACAGTATGAGGGTTTGATTTTGGAGAGGCTGCGACTTCTGAGAGACTGCTACCTTATATCTGTGAATTTGACTGTCTGTGAATCTGCTCTGCGATTTTGGTCAGGGAGGTTGTACCCGGGAGATTGTCTCTATTTGCGAATTCACTTTGCAGTCTTCTTCGACTCCCCGGCTTGCGTTAGAACTTCTCCGCGAACCAAATTTCCAAGATACTGTAGGCAATTCCTTCTCTCTCGGCAGCCTTGGATTGATTTCGAGTCAGCTAGGGTCCCCACTCTCTTTTCTTTCTTCTTATCTTGCTCCCTCTTTCTTCTTCTTTTTCTCTCATCTCATTTTCGACTCCTCCCTCGATCTCTATCTCTTTTCACGATTCTCTCTCTTTTTTTTTGTTTTGAATTTTCTCGCTGTCTCGCTTTCTTTTCTCTCGTGCTCTAAGTATTTGTCAATTTGTCAATACGACAAATTGACAACCTTTCGTGCATTGTTTGCTCCTGAAGTGCACCTGGCTCTGTCACCATGTGTTGGAGTTTAATCTGGGTCGCATCCGGCTCGGTCGTCGAATGCTGAATTCTGCTTTGGTCGCACCCGGCTCGGTTGCCGGGTGCTGAAGTTGTATTTTGGCTGTGTCTTGCTTGGTTGACGGGACGCAGGAACTTCTCCTTCTCTTTTTTTTTCTTGTTTCGCATCCGGCTCGGTCGCCGGGACGCAGGAGTTTGTGCAGCTTAGTTTTTTTTTTCTTGTCGCTATGGCCGGCTCGGTCGCCGGGAGATGAAACTTCTGTTTTCGTCGCCGGGTGCCAAAATTTTGATTCGGCTGAGCCCGGCTAGGTTGTCGAGAGGCGGAATTCTTGTGCTAGTGCACCCGGCTTGGTCGCCGAGTTATAATTTCAGCGTGGTTGCGGCCGGCCAGAGTTGCCGGACGCGATTTGTCTTGAGGTGGCAGCCGGACAGGGTCGCCGGGTGCAAGTTGACCTCCTTCTATTTTTCTTTGCGACTGCTTCTTTTTGTTGCAGCCTTTTTTTTGCTGACGACTTCTTTTTGTCACATCCTTTTTTTTTGTTTTTGTCTGCGACTGCTTCTTTTTGTCGTGATGCTATTTTTTTTGGTTATGTGACGACTTCTTTTTGTCGCACTGCCTTTTTGTTTTTTGTTTAGAGAAGAGTTACATACCTGGCTCTGATTGGCTACGTCCGGCTCGGTCACCGGTCGCAGGAGTTTGTTGCGCGACACCCGGCTCGGTTGCCGAGCGTAGAGATTTTTGTTTTGACTCCTGGCTTGGCCGCCTGGCTTGGCCGCCTGGCTTGGCCGCCGAGAGTTGCGAGACTCTGTTTTGATGGCACCCAGCTCGGTTGCTGAGAACTGCAGTTTTGTTTCATGCCCAGCTTGGTAGCCGGGGATTGAATTTCTCTTTCGGGTAAGGGTGTCAATTTTACCCGATTACCCGATTACCCGATTACTCGAATGGTAATCGGATGGATAAGGAACAAAATTATGTGTTTCGATTACCAATTACCCGATTACCCGATTACCCAGATGGTAATTTGGTAATTTTTTTAAACTTTATGCCCTTATGTATTATCCCCCACCACCCAGTACAACCCTTCAATATCAAGGAGTAGTGGACTTGAGCCGAGCCAGTTCGCGAGTAATTCGGGCTCGGCTCGATTTTTATTCGGCTCAAGCTCGAACTTATAAGAAAATTTGCTATGCCTCATGAGTTGAGTTCGAAATTTCAATAATTCGACTCGTCGGCTCATGAGCCGGCTCGTGAATAATTTTGAAAAAGGTTTAAGATAGCATTTAATGCCTGACTTCGATGGGCGTAAAATATATTAAAAAATTTAAATTCATGAATAATTTTTATATTTTAATCATATACTTTTCAAAAGGACAGATTTTCTCTCCCGATTCATTTTCCTCCACGGTCATCATTTTTGTTATACTTCCTCAAAACAGTCTCCTCCCTCAACTGGTAAGTTCTTCATACTTTCCTCTTTATTTGATTTTTTTTTTATCGAGACGTTCGAGCTCGAGTTCGAGTTTGGTAAAATCACTCGAGCTCGAGCTTGATCTCTACTTCAGGCTCATGACGAACTCGAGCTCGAGCTCGAGTTTTCATTTCTTTCACGGAGCCGAGCTCGAACTTACATATGTTCGGCTCGATTCGGCTCAAATCCACCCCTACTCTCTACCATCGCAAGATTTCCTTCCTCGCGAGTTGGATCCTCGTCCTTACTACCCAGGTACACACACACCCCTATTTTTCTTTGATCGAAGCACGAATCGATCCTGGGTTTTACGTATAGGCCATCGATCGTGGCTGATAGATGTTTGATTAACGAAGGTCTTGGGATACGGCTGGGCAGGAATCATGAAGAAGTTCGTCGTGGAACCACCCCACATGTGGTGGACCAATACCCTCGTTCAAGTTTCCCTGTTCCAGTAAGCTCTCTTCTTCTCCGAATCCTTGATTAGTTTCCCTGTTCCATTAAGCTATCTTCCAAAGAAAAACACTTCGTCCATCCGTTTCCAGAAGCTTCCGCAGAACCACCCTCCCTCAGCATCCCCTTCATCTTCGCGAACTCTTTATTTACCCGATTACCCGATTACCCGATTACCCGATTACCCAATCGGGTAAGAAATTCGGGTGACGGAATAAAGGATTTTTATTCGGTCGAAACGGGTAACGGAACATGGGTAAGATAATCGAAACGGGTAACGGAATAACCCTTACCCGTTTCGATTATTACCCGTTTACACCCCTACTTTCGGGTGAGCCCGGCTGGATTGCCGGGAGGCAGAATGCCTGAGCTAGCGCACCTGGCTTGGTCGCCGGGTGCGAATCGTTGTCTGGTTGCAGCCGGCCAGAGTTGGTCACTGGGTGCGAGTTGCTTTGAGGTTGCAGCCGGCCAGAGTTGGTTGCGGGGTGCGCGAACGAACGTCGATCTCCTTCTATTTTAGTGTGACTGCTCCTTTTTGTCGTAACTCCTTTTGGCGACGACTTCTTTTTGTCGCGGCCTTTTCTTCTTCTCTTTTTTCTTTTCTGCGTTCTCTTTTTTTTTATCAGCGATTGGTTCTTTTTTTCGCTCTTTTCTTTTTTCTTTTGTTTGCGACTTCAATTTTTGTTTTTTTTTGGTCACGGGTTTCCCCATTTTTGTCTACGACTTTGCTTTCGGTCGCGGGGAATGCCCCTTTTTTTTCATTGAAGGGGAGGTAGATTGCGTATCTGATTTAACCCGGCGGATGATTTCGACGCTTTGTTGCAGATGTCTACTCCATTGGATTCTTCTCTTCCCTTGGTTTGACCCTTTCGAGCGTCAAGGGGTCCTTGAGGGGTACCCTTCGCCATTGCTTGCGGATATGTCACTCTCAGGGAAAGCACCAGCCATTATTATTACCTCTCGGGGGACCATCGATCTACTGTGGTTGTGACATAACGGTGCCTCCAGTCAAGGCTGTTCACGATTTATGGAGCCGCCCTGTTGTCGATGAGAACGATCAGATTTGTTACCTCCCGGAGATGGACGAAGCTTCATCATCTCCACATCAGACTGTAGGTCATATTTTGCTGAGTCCGATGCATGATCATCAGGTTCGTTTCTCCACGCCAAAGCTCTCCATCGACAACAACCAGCTTGAAGTTTGGGATGGCAAACCGATGGTGTGCGCAAGTCCTCAGCATTTACCTTTCTATTTCGAGTGGGCCGGTGTCGTCCTTTACACTTGTCCCGAGTTGCTGGCTACGGCTGGTCTGACTCATGCGGTTCGAGCCTCCTGTTCTCGTATCGGTGCTGCAACAACGTCATGCATTCTTTCTCGGAGGTTTGGTGTTCTTCTACCAACACCATCTTTACTCGCGACGGGGAATTGTCTATTTCGCTGTGGGACTTGCACCGTCTCGGCGGGTTACCTCTTTCTGGGAGCATTTTCGATGAAGCAACTCCGATGGTGGCTGATTTTGTTCAGAGTCGATCCATGCCGCTGCCCGAGAGTCTCCAGTATCTCATTCTTGCGTATTACCGACTGTTTTGCCGTTTGAAGAATTCGGATTTGGAGGGGTTCTCTGGGGTTCCTATGGCCGAATGGGTGTCCTTCTGGTTTCGTGCCAAAAAGGATGCGCAACCTATAGAAGACACATGGGTCGATTGCGGGAAGACAACTGGTTCCAGGATTCGAGATCGTTCGGCGCTACAAGATCAGCCTCTTTCTGAACTCGGAGTCCCTGTGGCGCTTGCAGACGAGGTATATTTGGCCGCCTTTCAATCAGCGTGACTTTGCCATTCCGTTTTCCCCTTGCCGGGCGGCACACTGAGGGCTAGTGTTTTCAAGATGGCGTGTTATATGGCCAGTGATTAGTGTCTAAAAGACACTATCTTTGGGCATAGAAATTGATTGAAAAACTTAATCCTGAGTTAATTTAAAGCATAAAATCAACAAATATGACTCAATTTTATGTTTTATTCCTCCGGTACCTAGTGGAAGAAGAAAAATGGGATTCGGAGCAAAAACAGAAGAAAAAGGAGCAAAAAGAGCCAAAAAGGGAACAACGCGACCGCTCTAGGAAAATGCGCAAAAATTCAAATAAACCCTGGAAAATCCCAACGGCTAGCAAAGCCTCAAAGAAGGCAACTCCGGAATGTGAAATGACGTGACTGCGCCCCACGATGGCGCTACTGCGCCATGATGATGGCGCTACCTGTGGCGCTGCCGCGCCGCACTGTTTCCATACATGGAGTTCAAAGTGCTATTTCAGGAAATCGGCAAAGAGTTTAAGGATATGCCGACCGCCGCCCGGTTCTACAAAAGATAAAGTGACGACCGCCGCGCCCTTCTATTAAAGATAAAGTGGCGCGACCGCGCCATGAAGAATCCTTCCTCATATGGGACCCGAAGGCCGTTTTCCCGACTTAGAAAAAATTCAGCTCCAGTGGCGTGACCGCGCCAAAACAAAGAACAATTCGGCGCGACCGCGCCGAAGACTCAGCAATGACAAGTTACGAAAATCTTGGGATCCTAACATCCAATCGAGTCCAAACTTGGGAGAAGGAGTCCTAAGTGTCTAAGGAAGGTATCCACGAATATCTTAAGGTAATGTGCTCGAGTCTAGGTGCATTGAATGATAAAAAAGAAGAAGTTCAATCCAAAACAGGAAAGTGCTGCCCGAAAGAAGAAGATAAATCCGAAATTTGTGAAGAGCATACGTGGAGTTTCCGAATTCCAATTGAAGCCAAACTAGGAACGAAGCTTCCTGGTGCAACAGAGGATCATGTCACAAAAATTCAGGCCAATACAAGCCAGGTTTCTCGAGTTTCACATCTCGAAAGTGGTGGACCCTGTGCAGAAATTGGCAGTAGAAACCAGGCAACTTCTTCTCATCATATGTCGAGTTTCCCAACTCAGAATGGATTCAAATTTTGTGAGCAAGGAAAGGACTAGAGAAGGAAGGTTCAGATGTAATTTCATCCTATTTTGAGGCCGGGAAGTCACAATTCACACCCCTGAACTGAGGCTAAAATTACAAGTTCTAGACAGAACTTCAAGTATAAATAGGGGTCCGAGGCAGAGCATAAGGCATTCAGTTTTGTATTCAACATTCAGCTTTGGAGTTTAGTTTTGATCTTTGTATTCAGTTTGCTTTCTAGTTTAGTTTAGAGAGAGAGGAAAGGGTCCAGAGGGAGTTCACACGAACTCTGGTCATCTTGAGGAAGAAAGGTGGAGCAACAAGCTAAGGAGCAAGAGTGATTAAGGGAGTTATCTTTACTTAGTCTTTCTTTATTCGTGGCTGTTGTAAAAACCTTGTTGTGTGCTTTTAATTATAGGTTGGAGAAGTCGTTTTTAGTTGGGAGTCCATGACTCCCTAGGCATGTAATGAGATTGATATTTATAATTTAGTTGGTTTTCAGTTTGGTGTATGAATGAGTTCTTCATGTTGTAAATGCTTGATTCATACTTGCTGTCTGGCTATGTACTGGTTATAAGGTGACGCTAGGCTTAAGGTGAGACATGGTGATAAGACTTTACAATCTTTATGAGTTTATGCACTAGGTAGATCACTAATCCTTGGGTTAATCCTCTACCTTAAAGTAATACCCTGTTGGATTAGTTGATCTGCCTATGACAAAAGAGCTTCATGTTTATACTGTCAAGTAGAGTAGATTATGCCGGTTAGTTTGCTCTAGGAGATAGAAAAAGGTGATGTCGATGCGAATTGTAGCCATGGTTTTATAAGCTCGTCAGAAACTGATTTCCAAAACCATTTTCCATTCAATCTCAGAAGTGTCTAGGGAGGGAATTGGATTCCCAACGTCTTCTCTCATCATTGGAATTCGTCAAAAGCTTTTCTCAAATTGTTTTCAATTACTGATTTAGTTTAATTCTCTGTTTCTCAAATCAAGATTCTCAAACTTTAGATTTTTATCCATAAAGCAATTAACTACTGGCTTGGTCCTTGTTGGACGATATTCGGACTTGCATAAAGTCTATATTACATTGATTTGTCCTCTTGCTAGTGATTAGCTAGGATCACATCAAGTTTTTGGCGCCGTTGCTGGGGACCAAAGTTTCTAGTAGTAATTGCACAAAGTTTAAAAATTTAGAGATTTGAGTTTTTTTTTTTTTTATTTTGCAGGAGGTTTATGACCAGATCTCGAGGGAACCCATCCCAAGAGATTGATTCAGAACCTGAAAGGACTTTGAGGCAAAGGCTGAAGAAAAATCAGAACCAGAGCACTCCCAAGGACCAAGAAGCCATGGAGAACATAGAAGACACTCTTGACGAGCAAGCACTAAGACCAAGGAGGACCATGGAGGATTTTGTCACACAAAGCCCAAATACAAACAGGATAAGTATCATCACTCCCACTATTCAAGCCAATAATTTTGATTTTAAACCTCAGCTGCTTCTTATGTTGCAGACTCATTATCAGTTTAGTGGGTTGGCTAATGAAGATCCTAATGACCATCTTGAAAGATTCTTGGATTTGTGTGCTACTTTTAAGTATAATGGTGTGTCAGATGATGCAGCCAGATTGAGGCTTTTTAAGTTCACATTGGGAGGATGAGCTAAGACATGGCTGAACACTTTACCAGCCGGTTCTATAGCCACTTGGGAAGACCTGCAGACAAAATTCTTAGGTAAGTCTTTTCCACCAGCAAAGACCATCAAATTAAGGAATGAAATCTTTCAATTCTTTCAGGAACCAGAAGAGCACCTTTCTAAGGCATGGGAGAGGTTCAATGGACTTCTTAAAAAATGCCCCAATCGCAAGATAGAACTCTGGAGCCAGATCGAAATCTTCTACAATGGGCTGAACATCAACACTAGAAGAATGATAGATGCTGCAACAGGTGGATCAATAAGCAAAAAGACTCCATAAGAGGTCCATGAGCTGATAGAGGAGATGACAACCAATATGTACCAATACCCGATGGAGAGATCAAGCAAGAAGGCTGCTGGAATTTACAAACTGGACTCCTCAACAGCCACACAAGCACAATTAGAAGCACTGCAGCAACAATTTGCGAATTTCCAGCAACAATCAAACCCTGTGGTAGCCTCAATATGCGGAATATGTGGAGGAAGACATGCGGATTATTAATGCCAAGGTAATGTACATGCTTTAAATTCCATGCCTGAACAAACTAACTTTGTTGGAAATTCTCGCAGGATGGATCCATACAGCAACACATACAACCATGGCTGGAAAAACCATCCAAACTTCTCCTGGAATAATGCAAATCAAGCAAGGCAGCACCCTCTTGGATTCAAACCACCACAAGCCAATGCACAACAAAAGGAGGAGCCACAACAGGAGGAAGATAGTAAACTAATCCGAGCAATATATGCTGAACTTCAGTCAATGAAGACACTGCAAACCGAAGTCCAGACAATTAAGCAATCAGTAACACTCCTGACCACTCAAGTGAATCAACTTAACAGAGATATGTATGAGAGGCCGAGAGGAGCTCTACCTAGCAACTCAGAAATAAACCCTAAAGCGCAAGTAAAGGCCATAAAACTTAGGAGTGGGAAGACCCTAGAGGAACACCAACCACAAGAACAACCAGCCATGAAGGAAGAGAAAACTCAAAAAGGAGAAGAAGAGAAAGAAAAAGAAAAGGTAAGTCCACCATCCTCTCCAAGGAGAAAAAAAGGTAAGGATGTACTTCCTATCACCGATATTGATATAAGACATCTTCCTTATCCAAGTAGAGCTAAATTTGACATTCTAGAAAGTAGCTTTGCTAGATTTCTAGAAACCTTTCAGAAATTGCAGATTAACATTCCACTTCTGGAAGTATTGAGGCGAATACCTCTTTATGGCAAGTTTCTTAAAGAAGTCCTATCCGGAAAAAGGAAGATAGAGGAGAAGGGTACAGTCGTGCTGAATGAGAATTGCAGTGCAATCTTGAAGAATGAGCTGCCAACGAAATTAAAGGATCCAGGGAGTTTTACAATACCTTGTGAAATTGGTTCAAATAAATTTGCAAATGCTTTATGTGATTTAGGGGCAAGTGTTAATTTAATGCCATTGTCCCTTTGTAGGTATTTAAAACTTGGAGAACCTCAAGAGACTGGAATCACTCTTCAATTTGCAGATAGATCAACCAAAATACCAGAAGGAGTAATGAAGGATGTGTTGGTGAAAATTCAAGATTTCATATATCCTTGCGATTTTGTAGTTTTAGACATGGAAGTAGACAAGAACTTGCCTATAATTCTTGGCAGACCATTCTTGGCTACCACTGGTGCTATAATTGATTGCAAATAAGAAAATCTAACTTTAAGGCTTAATAATGACACAATCAGTTTCAATATAAAAGAAGCCATGAAACAACCAGCCATTCCCCATGATGATTTCTATTTGAGCATTGATGTGATTGATTCTTGTATAGCAGAAATTGAAGAAGAAGAGAGGATTGAAGTAGTAGAAGAAGGAGACCTGATCCATTCAGAGAATGAAAATCCCATTATCAGAGAAGAAATTGATGAACTGGAGGCTGAAAGCAAGGAGGAGTTGGAAGCAGAAATAAAGGAACAAGGAGCTCCAGAAGCTCCCAAACCTGAACTCAAACCTCTTCCTAGTAATTTGAAATATGTTTTTCTTGAAAAGAATGATAAACCAGTAATTATTTCTTCGTGTTTGACAGGTTTGGAGGAGAAGATGCTAATTGAGGTGCTGTCCAAACACAAGAAGGTAATAGGCTGGTCATTATCAGACATTGAAGGAATCAGCCCCACATTGTGTACACACCGAATTTTGATGGAGGACAATTACAAGCCCAGCATCCAACCACAAAGAAGGCTGAACCCCACATTGCAAGAGGTAGTGAAAAAGGAGGTGATTAAACTCTTGGACGCAGGTATTATCTATCCTATTTCTGATAGTGCATGGGTAAGTCCAGTTCAAGTTGTTCCTTAAAAGGGGGGTACTACTGTCATTCATAATGAAAATAATGAACTGATCCCCACTAGGACAGTCATAGGTTGGAGGGTATGCATAGACTATAGGAAATTGAATGCAGCCACTAGGAAAGATCATTTTCCTTTACCATTCATTGATCAAATGCTTGAAAGGCTTGCTGAAAATAAATTTTATTGTTTCCTAGATGGCTATTCAGGATACTTTTAGATACCTATAGCACCCGAAAACCAGGAAAAGACCACCTTCACTTGCCCTTATGGCACCTTTACATATAGGAGAATGCCCTTTGGCTTGTGCAATGCACCAGCCACTTTTCAAAGATGCATGATGGCTTTATTCCATGATATGATAGGGCAGATGATGGAAATTTTTATGGATGATTTTACAGTTTATAGACTAATATTTGAAACATGTTTGCAACACTTAGAGCTTGTGCTCAAAAGTTGTGAAGAAAAGAAGCTAGTCCTAAATTGGGAAAAATGCCACTTTATGGTAAGTGAGGGGATTGTGCTTGGACACAAAATCTCAGAAAAGGGGATTGAGGTAGACAAGGCAAAAATTGAAGTGATTGAAAAGCTACCTCTACCCACTTCAGTCAAGGGTATTTGAAGTTTTTTAGGCCATGCAGATTTTTATAGAAGGTTTATAAAAGATTTTTCCAAAATTGCAAAACCTTTGTCAAATCTGCTTTCAAAAGATGTGAAATTTGATTTCAATAATGAATGCTTGCATGCTTTTAATCTTTTGAAACAAAAATTGATCTCTGCCCCCATCATTGTGTCACCTGATTGGACCCTACCTTTTGAACTCATGTGTGATGCAAGTGATTTTGCTTTAGGGGCAGCTCTTGGCCAAAGAAAAGAAAAAGTTTTTCACACCGTATCATATGCTAGTCACACACTCACTAGTCCTCAATTGAATTACACCACTACTGAGAAAGAGCTTATGGCTGTGATTTTTGCATTTGAGGAATTCAGATCATATCTCATTGGTTCCAAGGTCATTGTTTGGACTGACCATGCAACACTTAGATACTTATTTGCAAAGAAGGATTCCAAACCAAGGCTGATAAGATGGATCCTTCTTCTTCAAGAATTTGATATTGAAATCAAGGACAAGAAAGTTGCTGAAAATGTGGTGGCAGATCACCTGTCAAGGCTGGAGGCAAAAAATAAAGATGGGGAAGTTTCAAAACTCTTTCCAGATGAGATGATTTGCCAGGTAAATACTTCAAAGGTACCATGGTATGCTGATATTGCTTATTTTGTTTGCAGCAAATGGGTACCAAAACACTTCACCTACTAGCAAAGGAAGAAACTGATGGCAGACTCAAAGCACTACTACTGGGAGGATCCTTTCCTCTACAAAATATGCCCAGATCAAGTCATCAGAAGGTGTGTGAAAGAGGAAGAAGCCCCACTCATTCTCAGCCACTGCCATGACAAGGAGGTTGGTGGTCATCACAGTGCAAACCGAACAACAGCCAAGGTATTGCAATCTGGATTCTTTTGGCCAACACTTTTCAGAGATGCAAAGAGGTATGTCCAATCATGTGATCGGTGCCAACGGACAGGTAATATCTCTAGAAGGAATGAAATGCCTTTAAATAACATTCTGGAATGTGAATGCTTTGATGTTTGGGGTATTGATTTCATGGGTCCTTTCCCACCTTCTTTTGGGTATGAGTACATTCTGGTGGCAGTGGATTATGTAACCAGATGGGTAGAGGCCATAGCAACCAGAACTAATGATGCCAAGGTTGTCATTGAATTTTTGAAAAAGAATATTTTCTGCCGTTTTGGCACCCCTAGAGCTATCACCAGTGATGGGGGAAAGCATTTCTGCAACTCTTCTTTCAAAAATCTGTTGAACAAATTTGGAGTGACCCACAAAGTAGCCACCCCATACCATGCTCAAACCAATGGCCAAGTAGAAGTGTCCAATAGAGAGCTCAAGAGAATTCTGGAAAAAATTGTTAGCACTTCAAGGAGAGATTGGAAAACCAAGCTAGATGATGCACTATGGGCATATAGGACAGCTTTCAAAACCCCAATAGGCATGACTCCCTATAGGTTGGTTTATGGAAAGACATGCCATCTCCCCTTGGAATTAGAGTATAAGGCATATTAGGCAATCAAATTTTTGAATTTTGATGTCAAGGCTGCTGGAGAGAGTAGACTGCTGAAATTAAATGCACTAGATGAGCTGAGGTACTGGTCCTATGAGAATGCCAAGATGTACAAAGAAAAAATAAAAAAATGGCATGATGAGCACATCTTACCCAAAGAATTTCAACCTGGGCAACTTGTCCTCGTGTTCAATAGCAGACTTAGGTTATTCCCGGGGAAACTTAGATCAAAATGGACAGGATCCTTTTAAGTGGAGAGAGTGTTAAAATCAGGGGCTGTGGAAATAAGAAATCCAAAAGACCAATCCACCTTCATTGTGAATGGCCAAAGGCTGAAAAGATACATCTCCCCTGATTTCAATCAGGAAAGAACCTTCACAATCCTATCTGACTAGAAAAGAGTCACAAAGTCGAGCTGGGACTATAAACTAGAACTCTTTTGCTTGTTTTTAGAATAGGTTTGCATTGTCATTACATAGCATTTTGTATTAAATTTTTGAATTCTTAGGACTTGCATGATTAGTTGATTGATTTTGCATGATTAGGATAGACTTAGACTAGAAAGAGTTTTTAATTTTTCATAAAATAGAAAATAAAAATAAAAATTTACAAAATAAAGACCAAAAAATTCTTTTGCAACTGGCGCTACCGCGCCAATTAGTGGCGCGACCACGCCAATTAGTGGCACAGCCGCGCCAATTAGTGGCACAGCCACGCCAATCAGGAAAACAATTCTGAGATTACTGTTTGCTTTCGTTCCTCCTCGGGAAAAATATGCTTTGGTGTCTATATATGTGATGCCTTAGAGTGATTTTTGTATGAAATGTTCATTAATATGTACTCAATCTCCATTCATATTGATGACATGATATTTGCACTCTCACTATGTGTCCCAAAGCGATGATTTCCCTAATGAATATGTGTGATTACTGATTCAGCATCTATATCTAACTGTTTAAATCTTGTTCCAAGTGGAAATTTGCAAAAACACATTCAGGATGCTGAAATTTGAAGCTCCAACATGGCGCGTCCGCGCCAATTTCTGGCGCTACCGCGCCACTACCTCATTGGGTGATAACTGACCCAGAGTCCAGAAAAGGAAAATTCCACTGCAGAGCAATCATGGAGAAGCCCCATTCCACTTCAGGCACACATAGACTGATCAGGGAAGTATTCATCATACTTCTTATTTCTTTTTTATTATGCTTTGAGGACAAAGCATGTTTTTAAGTTTGGAGTGGGATGTTCTATCTTTATGCTTTCAAAAATCTCTGATTTCAAATTTTTTTTACCAGAAACAGACCCTAAATTGGGAAACATCAGTGGAAACCCTGAAAAAAGAGAAAAGCATGATTCACTTTCTGGAGAAATATATTATTTCAATCTGCTTAGTCTTAACAGGAGGAGAATTCTCTTTAAAAAAAAAAAAACCAGTTTTTGGAAAAAGTATAAGTGAGCAAGTGGATGTAAACCACTAGAACCAACCTGAGGAAAGCTTTAGGCGAAATAAAGAAAGATCTCCAAATATCCTGAAGTGATTAAGGCACTTGTTTTCAAATCGTTTGAGCCTTTTCAAGCCACCCACTTTAATGCACAAGATGCATCACTTTTTGTCAAACACCTTGAGCCAACAAGATCCCTGTTTTGTTTCAAAATCCCACATTACTTGAACCAGCCTGTGTGAAAAACCAACTTGTTTCTTACTGACCTTTATCTCTTCAAATTATTGAAGTGTTCTATTTAAATGAGCATGGACAAAAATCTGAAGATATAAGGAGGGATGAAAGAAGGGTATTGAGGTGTTTTGAAAAAAGAGGAACAAGATGAAAGGTTAAGTGAGGAGAAAGGCCACCTTGTGTGTGCACCGGGTCTCGGGCCTCAGCAAGCTTAAGGACTCTGAGTCAACCGGCAAGGTAAGCTGGACTCCAGACAAAGCCAAAAGGTTTTGGGTTAGTTAGGAGAAAGGCCACCTCGTGTGTGCACTGGGTCTCGGGCCTCAGCAAGCTTAGGGACTCTGAGTCAACCGACGAGGTAAGCTAGACTCTGAACAAACCCAAGGAAGAGGATATATGTGAAGGGAGGAAGAAGAAAATAAAATGGGATCAATGCAATAAAAAAAGTTTGGGGTGGAGGAATTTGGAGAAAAATCATAAAAACTCATGCTCAGAAGAAATGGAACATCGATATGAGGAGGAGGATAGACCCAATGCTTACAACTTTCATCATACCCATTACCCATGCCTCATTTACAACCTAGAAAAGACCTATTGATCAGAGTTATAGAGTTCTTTAGGATAGTGGAGAGTAGACTGAGGGTTGGCATATGGTATTTACCGAGACTTCTCACTTGTATGAGGATAATGATCTTTGAAAAATTAAAGAAAAATTTGAATTCTGTTTTGACGTAAGCAAGGAGAATCATCACTAGGAAAGAAGTGAATCATCCATGCTGAAACTTATAAAAGGGAATGCCACTGATCTTTTCTAAAACTCTGCATGCGTATCTGGTTATTTCTTTCAGAGCTTGCTCGAGGACGAGCAAAGATTTAAGTTTGGGGTTGTGATAAGTGTCTAAAAGACACTATCTTTAGGCATAGAAATTGATTGAAAAACTTAATCCTGTGTTAATTTCAAGCATAAAATCAACATATATGACTCACTTTTATGTTTTATTCCTTAGGTACCTAGTGGAAGAAGAAAAACGGGATTTGGAACAAAAACAGAAGAAAAAGGAGCAAAAAGAGCCAAAAAAGGGAACGACGCGACCGCGCCAGGAAAATGCGCAAAAATTCAAATAAACCGTGGAAAATCCCAACGGTTAGCAAAGCCTCAAAGAAGACAACTCCGGAAAGTGAAATGGCGTGACTGCGCCCCACGATGGCACTACCGTGCCATGATGATGGTGCTGCCTGTGGCGCTGCCGCGCCTCACTGTTTCCATACATGGAGTTCAAAGTGCTATTTCGGGAAGTCGGCAAAGAGTCAAGGAGTGGCGCGACCGCGCCAGTTCTACAACATAAAGTGGCGCGACCGTGCCATGAAGAATCCTACTCATATGGGACCCGAAGGCCGTTTTCCAGACTTAAAAAGAATTCAGCTCCAGTGGCGCGACCACGCCAAAACAAAGAACAATTCGGCGCGACCGCGCCGAAGACTCAGCAATGACAAGTTACGAAAATCTTGGGATCCTAACATCCAATCGAGTCCAAAATTGGGAGAAGGAGTCCTAAGTGTCTAAGGAAGGTATCCACGAATATCTTAAGGTAATGTGCTCGAGTCTAGGTGCATTGAATGATAAAAAAGAAGAAGTTCAATCCAAAACAGGAAAGTGCTGCCCAAAAGAAGAAGATAAATCCGAAATTTGTGAAGAGCATACGTGGAGTTTCTGAACTCCAATTGAAGCCAAACTTGGAACGAAGCTTCCTGTTGCTACAGAGGATCATGTCACAAAAATTCAGGCCAATACAAGCCAGGTTTCTCGAGTTTCACATCTCAAAAGTGGTGGACCCTGTGCAGAAATTGGCAGTAGAAACCAGGCAACTTCTTCTCATCATATGTCGAGTTTCCCAACTCAGAATGGATTAAAATTTCGTGAGCAAGGAAAGGACTACAGAAGGAAGGGTCGGATGTAATTTCATCCAATTATGAGGCCGGGAAGTCACAATTTTCACCCCTGGACAGAGGCTAAAATTACAAGTTCTAGACTGAACTTCAAGTATAAATAGGGGTCTGAGGCAGTGCATAAGGCATTCAGTTTTGTATTCAACATTCAGCTTTTGAGTTTAGTTTTGATCTTTGTATTCAGTTTGCTTTCTAGTTTAGTTTAGAGAGAGAGGAAAGGGTCCAGAGGGAGTTCACACGAACTCTGGTCATCTTGAGGAAGAAAGGTGGAGCAACAAGCTAAGGAGCAAGAGTGATTAAGGGAGTTATCTTTACTTAGTCTTTCTTTATTCGTGGCTGTTGTAAAAACCTTGTTGTGTGCTTTTAATTATAGGTTGGAGAAGTCGTTTTTAGTTGGGAGTCCATGACTCCCTAGGCATGTAATGAGATTGATATTTATAATGTAGTTGGTTTTCAGTTTGGTGTATGAATGAGTTCTTCATGTTGTAAATGCTTGATTCATACTTGCTGTCTAGCTATGTACTGGTTATAAGGTGACTCTAGGCTTAAGGTGAGACATGGTGATAGGACTTTATAATCTTTATGAGTTTATGCACTAGGTAGATCACTAATCCTTGGGTTAATCCTCGACCTTAAAGTAATACCCTGTTGGATTAGTTGATCTGCCTATGACAAAAGAGCTTCATGTTTATACTGTCAAGTAGAGTAGATTATGCCGGTTAGTTTGCTCTAGGAGATAGAAAAAGGTGATGCCGATGCGGATTGTAGCCATGGTTTTATAAGCTCGTCAGAAACTGATTTCCAAAACCATTTTCCATTCAATCTCAGAAGTGTCTAGGGAGGGAATTGGATTCCCAACGTCTTCTCTCATCATTGGAATTCGTCAAAAGCTTTTCTCAAATAGTTTTCAATTACTGATTTAGTTTAATTCTCTGTTTCTCAAATCAAGATTCTCAAACTTTAGATTTTTATCCATAAAGCAATCAACTACTGGCTTGGACCTTGTGGGACGATATTCGGACTTGCATAAAGTCTATATTACATTGATTAGTCCTCTTGCTAGTGATTAGCTAGGATTGTTTCAGCCAACGGCAAGAAGTGCAACTTAGCCAGCGCAGCCTTGGCCAATCTGTACCGGGGGCTCAATAGCTTTTCTCAGGGGAGAGTCCCTTGGCCATTTGTTTTTGCGTGGCTCGCCCAGCGGTTTGGTGTCCACGAGGCTGATTTTGACGACGACGACAGACCACTGATGATGCAGTACCGCAACCCGGCGCGCGCTCACTTCTACTTTCAAGAGGAAGCTCGCTCCTTATTTTTGCGCGGTGGAGTGCGATGCTGGTACCCCTCGGAGGCACTTCCTCCTGGATCGATCATTGACAAGCCTGGTCGATTTGCTTTTTGGATTGAAGTGGAGTATTTCCGTTGCCTTCGAGTGACGTCTCTCGTTTTACGGCAGCGTGAGTCTTTTGTCGTGGAGCCTTATAGTCCCCACTGGTTTGCTCGTCAATTCGGGTTCTGCCAAGATTTGTCGGGAGCGCTGTTTGCTGATCAACAGACGGCAGATATAGTTAACGCGCTGATGGAAGTATGGCGAGCTGCGACTTCTGTTCCTCTCGGCAGCGTGGACATACCTCCCTTCGTGAGTCCCAGCTCCGACCCGGGTGTGATAGCTCTTTTTTGGGAGTCCTGGCTTGAGACTGTTGTTCCCTATTTTGAGGTAGTAGTCTCTCCCCGTTTTCTTCTGTGCCTTCTTTCTTCCCCCTTTTCCCTTTTTTTTTTTTTGACTTCTTTGCTCTCCTTTTGTGTTCAGCGACCATGGAAGAAGTTTACCGGTGCATATGCGAAAGCTTTGCCGCCTTTGCAGGTAGAAGGTGGTGTGGAGGGTGTTGTTCAAAAGAGCTCTCGAAAGAGCACAAAGCCTCTGAAGGCGAAGAAGGGTAAGGCTGCAAAGAAGAAGGCGCCCCGGCCGAAGGTCGCAGAAGAGACGGTGTTGGTGCCGTCGAAAGTCATACCGGCGAAGGGCATCATCATTCGAGAGGCATCTCCGGCATAGGAAGAACCTCGGTCTGTTGTGTTATCTTTGCCGGCCAAAATTGCTCCTTTAGACAAGGGAAAAGGAGTGGCTGAGTCGGTGACCCCGCCGAAGGAGACTGCTGCGAAGAAGAAGAAGAAGAAGGCTGTTCCACAATCGGAGCCTTATGTTTTCATCCCCCCTCCTTTCAAGAAGCGGCTGCGAACTGGTTTAGGTAAGCCTCTGACGCAGTTAACTCCGCTTTCTGTCGTTCAGCCGTCGGAGACCCCGCTATCGGAATCGGGAGAGAAGGCTAAGGAGATGGTTCCCCATGACGGGTCTGTTGTATTGCCGGTTAGAAATACCACTGCGGCACCAGTGATGTTGTCACCTGCGCCGGCGACCCAGGCTGAAGTGTCAGCGATCCCGGAGTCTGGCGACCTTCCTTCCGAGGATCTCGCCATCGTCGTGGCTCTGTTCGCGAACCAGCCCATTTTTCAGCAGGAAGACCTATTCGATATGGCTGAGGTGGACTCTACCCGCGAGTTGGAGTGGGTCGGGAAGGTAGCTCCGTCTGCTATCGCTGTTGATGGAGCCGAGTGTCCTGCGGCGACTATTGGTGAGGGTGTAGTGCCTCTGCAGCCTTCGACTGGGCCGATTGCGGCATAGGGACTTATGTTAGATGCCGGAGTGGCTGTCGCGGCTTCGAGGAAGGAGCCCTTGGTGACTTCCCCCCCTTTCGGCGAGGTCGAGGTTGTTGATGCAGCGGTCCGCGCTGAGACTGTGGACATAATTTGTCGACTCAGTTTTATCAATGGCCGACGATCCTTGTTCACCCGAGCATGTGGCAGACACTCGTGCCATTCTTGAGCATTTGCGAGGGGCCTGTGTCGAGACCTCGGTGCTGGAGCAATGGGTGGAGGACTTTGCTTCTGAGGTGGCTCATTTTCAGCAGCTGCGTCAGTCTTTGGCCGGGAAGCTCAGTCTGGCCGAACGGTTTGCCATTGAGACCGAACTTGCACGGTCTGTCGAGCATGTAAACCGTCAGAGTGATGACTTGACTGCAGATCTGGATAGACGCCAGGCTGAACGTGAAGCCGCGGAAGCTGAGCAAATGGCTATTCGTGATCGTCTGGCATTTATCTCATCTTAGATCGACTCCATCAGTGCTGAACTTGTGACCATCCGTCGAGGGATTGACACTGCCGAGGAGGAAGCTTCTGCGCTCGAAGGTAGGATCGCCTCTGTTCGCGCACGCCTTGTTCTCGACGTGACTGAGACGCCAGAGTTGGCTGAAGCTCACGCCGAAGTGATGCGGCTGTGGCAAAGGGTGGCCGACTTTGAACATCCTTCTCTTTGATGTATATTTTCTTTATTTTTGGTCTCTTTTCTTTGGAGACTTGATTTTTTGGCCTCCTATTTTTGTTGCGAGGCTTGTACTGTTCCCATCGCACACTATTTTTTTTTGCAATGAGAAGTACTTCTTTTTTTCTTTATTCAATTGTCTTTTTTTTTTTTTTCTCTTTGATCTTCTTTTTTTCTTTTCGCTGCCCTTCTCATGGGTAAAATCGTTTAAGGAATTTACTGTTTGTTATCGGCAGCTCCGAGCCATTTGAAGTGACGAGCTTGTAGGCGCCATTGGTGTAGGCCTCTTGCACCACATGCGGTCCTTCCCATTTCGGCGCAAACTTGCCCCCCGTTTTGCTCGTGAATAGCATTGGCCGTCGGACTGCGAGCACGAGGTTGCCCTTCTGGAATGACTTGAGCCGTACCTTTTTGTTGAAGGCTCGGGTCATGCGCGACTGGTAACATTTGAGACGTTGTTGTGCCTCGAGTCGCTGTTCGTCGAGTGACTCGAGTTCTGCCAATCGCAGCTGAGCACATTCCTCCGTCGTCAGCCCTTCTCTCATTGCAATTCATAGAGAAGGGAGTTGTACTTCGAGAGAGAGCACTGCTTCGGTGCCGTAGACCAGCGAATATGGAGTCGACTGGGTCGATGTTCGAAACGAAGTCCTGTATGCCCATAAAGCTTCGCCGAGTTTTTCATCCCAACTCCTTTTGTTGGCGCCGATGGTCTTCTTTAGGATTTTGCAGAGCGTCTTGTTAAATGATTCTGCAAGTCCGTTGGCTTCCGGATTGTAAGCCAACAACGTCCGCTGTTGTATGCAAAATTTCTTGCAGAAGCGGTCCATGACTTTGTTTTTGAATGGCGTACCATTGTCCGTCATTATGTATCGGGGAACTCCATATTGATAGATGATTTGTGTTCGAATGAAGTCGACGATGGTGACGGCTTTCATTTCTCGGTAGGCAGCAGCTTCGGCCCATTTTGAGAAGTAATCGGTGGCAGCCAAGATTTATTGCCGATCGGAGTAGGATTTAGGAGAGATGAGACCTATGATGTCCACCCCCCAAGCTTCGAATGACCATGATGCGACCGTTGGGTGAAGCGGTTCCGGCGCCTGGTATATATAATCGGCATGGAGTTGGCACTGTTTGCAAGTTCGGGCCATTTAGATGGCCTCTCTGAGCATCGACGGCCAGTAATAGCCCAGTCGCTTGAATTGTAGGTGGAGCTTCGGGCCAGCTTGGTGCGCGCCGCAAATTCCACTGTGTCTCTTTTAACACTTGCGACCCCTTTTCCTTTGACAAGCAACGAAGGAGCAGACCTTTATATGACATCCGGTAAAGTACATCGTTGATGAAAACGTACTTTGGAGCTGCTCGGCGAATTTGGACTCGCTCCCGTAAGTCAACGGGGAGTGTGTCGTGGCGAAGGAAGTTTGTGATAGCCTCTCTCCAATCTTCGGTTTGATTTTGATTGGCCGAGATAGGAAGAGATTCTTCTCTCTTCTGTTTTCTCTTCTTCTGTTTCTTCCTCGGCCGGTGGAGGGATTACCCATCGCTCGCAAATGGGAACCTGGCATGGTCGCTGGTCGAACTGTGCCAAACTGGCCGCAATTTCGGCTAGTGCGTCGGCTGGCCCATTCTCTGATCGAGGGACGTAGTGGAGTGAAGTTTCCGGGATTTGGGCCAGAAGTTCACTGGCATGTCTCCAAAATGGTTCGAGTTCGAGTTTCTTTACTTCGAACTCTCTTGTGAGCTGCTTGATGACCAGAGCCGAGTCGTCGTAAACGTTTAACTGCGGCAACTACAACTCGGCCGCTATGCCGAGTCCGAGGAGGAGAGCTTGGTACTCTGCTTCATTGTTCGAGCAAATTTGGGTGAGCACGAACGAGTACGGCAGCAAATCCTTCCTCGGTGAGACGAACAGAACTCTGGCGCCAGCTCCATTTCTTCATGCAGCGCCGTCGAAATACATTTCCCAAGAGGGCAGCACCTCGATCAGGAAGATTTCCTCGTCTGGGAATTCCTCTAGCAACTCTCATTCGGCCGGCACCGGGTGGTCGGCCAAGAAATTGGCCAATGCTTGGCCTTTGATTGCTCGTTGCAGAACGAAGTTGATTTTGAACTCGGAGAGGAGCAGCGTCCATTTTGCCAGTCGACCAGAGAGAATTGGTCGTGACATAATGTACTTCAACGGGTCGGCTCGCGAGATGAGGTTCGTCGAATGCGCCAGAAGGTAGTGCCGAAGCTTTTGAATTGCGAAGATGAGAGCCAGACAGGTCTTCTCGATCGGAGAATAGTTGAGCTCGACGCCCACCAGTGTTTGGCTTAGATAGTAGAGAGAACGTTCTTTGTTGTTCTCGTCGCATTGAGCCAAGAGAGATCCCACCGATTTCTCCCTTGCTGCGATGTACAGCAGCAACGGTCTATCGACGATTGGAGCTACGAGCACTGGCGGCTTGGTGAGATACGCCTTTATGTTGTTAAAGGCGTTCTGGCAGAAGTCATCCCACTCGAATGGTGTATCCTTCTTGAGGAGGCGGCTTAACGGTTGGCACCTTCCGGCCAGGTTCGAGATGAAGCGCCGAATATACGCCAAGTGACCTTGGAAGCTTTTACGTTCGGAGACATTTTTAGGCTCCGGGATTTTTTGGATGGTGTCAATTTTTGACTGGTCGATTTCGATCCCTCTGTGATGGACGATGAATCCCAGGAATTTGCCCGAGGTGACACCGAAAGCACACTTTAACGGATTCATTTTGAGCTGAAACCGTCGCAACCTTTCGAACACTGCCCTGAGGTCGAGAAGATGGTCTGCCCTCTATTTTGTCTTCACTACCAGGTCGTCAACATAGCATTCGACGCGCTTATGTAAGAAGTCATAAAAAATGCTTTGCATTGCTCTCTGGTAGGTCGCACCAACATTCTTGAGTCCGAACGACAACATCTTGTAGCAGAAAATGTCTTTGGGAGTTCGAAAAGCAGTGAGCTCTTCATCCTTCGGGTCCATCCGAATTTGATTGTAGCTGGAGGACCCATCCATGAAAGATAAAGCTTCATGGCCTGTTGTCGCATCGACCATGAGTTCGGTTATTGGCAGAGGGAAGTCATCCTTCGGGCACGCCTTATTTAGGTCACAAAAATCAACACAGACCCGGATTTGGCCAGTCTTCTTCTTGACTGGGATGATGTTTGCAATCCAGGACGGGTACTTCACCTCTCTGATGAAATTTGCTGCGATCAATTTGTCGACCTCCTTTTCGATTTCTGGCACAAGTTTTGGTCGAAACCGTCGTTGTGACTGCTTGACTGGTCGAATAGAAGGATGAACTGCCAATTTGTGAACTGCCACTCGCGGGTCGTGATCGGGCATCTCTGTATAATTCCAGGCGAATATGTCATGGTATTCATGAAGCAATGCCATGTACTCAGCTTCTTCTTCAGCCGTCAGCGAAGCATTGAGGAATGTCGGCCTCGGGTCCTCCGCTGAGCCCAAGTCGAGTTTCTTTAATTCATCGACAGTCGCCTGGCCTCCTTCTTTGAATTCGGCTGGAGCCTCCTTCAAGACGAATTCCTCCTCTTCTTGATTGTCGTCGGCGATGGAGATGTGGTTCACCATGACCGAATCATATGCACGAGCTCGTGTGATGGCTGCTCTCATGGTGTAAATAACCACCAGTTTCGGCGCGTCTTTCTTTTCCGTCGGAGTTTGGCCGACTGAAACTTGATGTATATATGCTGATGTCTTTCTGGTTATTTTGACTGGTTTCGCTTGGCCTATATAAATTTTGATCGGCTTCTGTTTTTTGTAGCTGAGGCCTAGGCGACCCTGACTAATCCGGTGGCCTTCGTTTCTCAACTTCTCCTATTCTGGAGTGATGAGAGGTTTCTCATGGATTTGATCCTTTGTAAGGTTGCCCCCAGCTCTGGCCATCAGTCGGTATGCGTTTGGGTCGAAGCCTTCGTTCGAGCGAGTGACCGGCAATTGTGCAAGGTTCGGGAATTGCTTCACGACACTTCGTTCCTCCAATTTTGGCAGAGGAAGCGTGACCTTTTCTGGCAAAGGGGTCGAAATCTGGCTTTTGTGGCATGCGACCAAGGGAGCTTCTCCCTTCTTCCTTCGCGATTGCGGTATGTACTGCAAGATAGGTACATTGTGTTGCGCTGGTGTTGGAGTGGCTGCGGCCGATTTGTGGCCGTGTGCCGGTTGGCTGTTGTACGCCAACTGCTTTGGAGACACGACCTGCGTCGTGGTCTGTTTGGGAAATGCAACTTGCGTCGGAGTTTGTTTTGGAGATGTAGTCTGCGATGGCTTTTTGGGCGCTACGACCTGCGTCAGTTGTTTGGACGATGCAGCCTGCGTCGGAGTGCTCTTGGCATTCGATGCCTGGTTCGACCATGGTGACAATTTGACTGTCGGTCTGGTTGTCAGATAGAACTTGGCATCTATAAAGGATGCCTCAGCCTTCGTGAATGGACTTTCGTCGGCGTACACCTTCTTTTGCTCGTCGTTCTCCCAGTACTTGAAACATTGATGGAGTGTTGATGGCACAACTCCATTTGCGTGGAGCCACAGTCGACCCAAGAGCAGGTTGTAAGAAGTCCTCGAGTCGATGACTTGAAAGGGAGTTTCAGCCACCATGTCGCCAATGTGCAGTTTGAGATTAGTCATGCCGAGTGTTCTCTGGCCTTCCTGGTTGAAGCCTTGGATGAGGAGAGAGCTTAGAGAGAGGTCTCTAGCCGAGACACCGACGTTCTTCATTGTGCGAATCGGCAAGATGTTGATTGCGGATCCACAGTCAATGAGGATACGATTAACTTTGTGATCCCGGATATAGCCGGAGACGAACAACGGCCGGTTGTGATTTTTCATCCCTAACTGTGCGTCCTCTTCTCGAAACGTAATGCATGGTGGGCATGACACGGCAAGTGCTTCTTCCGATTTTGCAAGTTGGGGGGAGGATTGTGCATCTTCTTCCTTCTTGCGATAAGGTGGAGTCACCCCGACTTTCGACAAGTCGTGCTTTCTCATGAGCATCATCTCAACTTCGGCTTTGAGTTCCTCTGGTTTGTCGAGGACTCGAATTAAAGCTTGTCTTGACCGAATGGCCAAGTCGAGATCATCTTCTACCTCATTGAGCGGCGAGATCTGTTTGAGAGACGTCTCGAGGTCGTCGCATTCGACAATCGGTCTTTTGCCTTTGTCGTATGATGCTGTTTGCCCGGGAGGAGCTGTCGAGCAGGTCGCCACCATTGATGGCGGCACGAAGAACTCTTTCGGGAAGAACTTCGCCAATGTGACGGGTCTTCTTTTCTTTTTGCTTGCCCCCTGGATGTCAGTCCTAGGAGCTTTTCTTTGGCGCTTCGCGGCTTTTTTATTTAGCCGCTTCGCCTTTGTTCTGGTGTTCACCGGTGTCGGTTCGAGATCTCGAACATGCTTCTTTTTTCGGGTAACCAGGATCCACCCCTCTGCGTCGGCAGCAACTAGTTCGCGGGGTGCCAGTTTTGGTGTGACCTTAGCCGGTGGTCGTCTGTTGTTGTAGTGAGGTCGGTTGGAGGGACTGGATTTTGGACGGTATTCCTACCTCACGACCTGCTATTTGTGTGGCCGAGTTCGCCGACTTGGCTCGGCTTGAATGGAAATGGCATGTGAGGAGGCTGTATTTTCAGCTCCAATTTCATTGTGGCCTTGAGCCGCCAGCTCCATGATGCTATCCTTCAAGACAAAGCACTTTTTAGTCGGGTGCCCGACTAAACGATGGTACTTGCAGAAGTTTGGATCTTTGCTTTTAGATAAGTCGCCGGGTCTTTTGATTTCTGGCAACCTCGGTAGCTGGATGTCAAGGATCTGGTCGAGCATGATGGAGACATCTGCGTTAGCAAAGGGATATGTCTTTGCCTGTCGTTCCTCCAGTGACAGCTTTCGATACGTACCCCCGGTTAGTTGTCTTGGGAGATAGGTGGCCTTGACCTCGCTTCTGACCTTGATAGGTTCGAAGGCGTTCGTCGCGAAAGAGGATTTTGTTTTCTCCTTCGTCTCTTTAGGCGCAGTCGTGGCTGGTGCCTTCCCCTTTTTGCGAGGGTCGGCAGAAGAGGATCCTTCTTCTCCTCGTTCCTCCATCAGGTTCTCCATATTATGAGCTTATGTTGCGAGCTCTTGGAAATCGTTTGGTCTCTAGCTGCGGATATAGCGCAGGAGTTCCCATTGCATCCCTCGCGAACACATCTCATTTTCGGTCTCGAGGGAGAGGTTCGAGCTTTCTTTGCAGTTTAAACTTAGGTTCCTCCACTGGTTAATGTAGTCGACCACTTTTTCGCCCTTCTTTTGCTTTAAGTTGGCGATCTCGACCAGTGTTACGGTGCGCCGAGTGCTGTAGAAACGGCTGAGAAATTCGCGTTTTAATTGCTCCCAGCTGTCGATAGACTCCTGGGGTAGCTCGATGTACCAGTCGAAGGCATTTCCCTTCAGTGACCGGCCGAATTGCTTCACCAACAAGTCGCCGTCGGTACCGGCGTTGTTGCAGGTTTCTATGAAATGAGCGACGTGCTGCTTTGGGTGGCCGTCGCCATTAAATTGTTGGAACTTCGGAGGATGGTAGCCCACTGGCATTGGGATATTTTGGATTCTTTGCGTATAGGGCCTCCGGTAGGTGACAGATTTGTTGTCACCGGAGCTGTTCCAAACCGCGCAGTTGATGAGCTCGGTGACGATGTCAAGTGTGAGAGCAGATGGGTCTGCTTCGGCTCGGCCCCTGCGGATGGCCACTGGTGCGATGGGCGGCTGAACCACTGGTAGTCGGCCGGTTTCGGTCGACTTCTTGAGAAACGCCACCAGAGTTGTTGGTGGCCATGCCCATTTCGAGCCGCTCTAACATTCTCGTGATCTGGAGGTCACGAGCTGCAAGTTGTGCGTCTTTGATGTGCAGTTGTTCACTTTTCTCCTTGAGCGCGGCCTGCAATTCTGCCAGCTGTTCTTCGACGGTTTTGGTCGAAGTTGTCATTGCGGCCATTTTGACGGTTTGCGTCGGAGAGGTCATCCTCGACGCGGCTTGGATGGATGAAACTATTGCCGTCGGCGTTGGAGGAGAGGTCGTCATGGGTGACCGATCAAGAGAGCCGGTTGTGGTTTGATTGCGGAGAGCAGCTCTGGGAGGTGACTGGCTTGCGGTGGCAGCCACCGGTGAGAGTCGGCAAGATGGAATGGGTGATGCAGCGGTAGGGGAGGTCGCGACTATTTGTCGGCGAGGCGAGCGGATGGGTGGTGGTCCCGCCGCTGCATTGAGTACGGCTAAGAGGTCCTGTGAGACCAATACGACCGGTGAGTTATCCGTGGCCGTCGCTCTCTATACGGAGGAGGCCGGCGATGAGTACATTCTTGCCGCGGAGGAGGAGGAGATGCCTCCGTGTTGCTCGTATCGCTGCACCAAAGAAGGGAGATAGAGCTTCTTCGCGATGGTGGCGACTGAGTTGGGCTGACAGTCGGGTTGCGAGGAGGAGGAGATGCAGAACGGCCAGATATGTTGGCTTGGCCATCACTGGCATCAATTTTGCGGAGGCCGCTGTTGGCTTGACAGAGGCCGCAACAGCCTGTGGTACGAACACGACGCTTGGGCGACGTTCATCTCTCATGAAAGGAGCATGTCTAGTGGACAAACTCCTGGCCAATGCCCTTGTAATTGGGCGAGTGGCCGGTGGTGGAGAGGTGGGAGCGCGGAGGTCGGCCGAAGCTGCGACAGATGATCCGCAGACTCTTGCGGTTGAGCCTGCAATCGCGGCGGGGCGCGGGTGAGCAAAGCTCAAGGAGGCAGTTTGCTTGCCTCTGTTGTTGTTGTTGTTGTTGTTGTTATTGGCGTTGCTGGCCATGGCTGAGGTTGGAGACTTTTTTTTTTGTTGGACGGAGAAGGAGATGAGAGGTAGGAAATGTCCCACCAGACGTGCCAAATCTGTTTCACCGAAAACCCGCCGGTCCGCGAAGGGGCGCGACCGAGAGAGTAATTCGATTATATCAGAATATTTTGTGTTTACAATTTGTTTGAGTCAGGAAAAAGCGAGTACAATCTCCTATGCTTCCTCTGATTCGATCTCTGTTACAATTTTGTTGAAGTTGAAGCTTCTGGCGAGTCGTCGTCGAGACTCGAGTTGCAGGAACGAGTGTGCACGATCTGGTGTGGCTTTGGTCGGTCGGACGGAGGTATTTGTGCTCCACGTGTATCGACTTGTGACGTTGCCGGTGATCGTGTAGAGCTGCTCCTGGTCGAATTGTTGAACGACGAACGGCGAGTGGCTTGACTTCTCTAGTTCGAAAGTGTTTCTGTCGATGGGAGTTTCCTCTCGGTGGAGGAATTGTCAGACCTTCCTTTCGCGAGAGAACTTCTGTATGCGAAGTGATTTCTCGGCAAAGCTTTCTAACCAGAATTTTTCCAACTCCTGCGACAGGGAATTCTTTGGCCTTTTGTAGCCTGTCCTTTGCTGTTGTTAGAGCTTCTTCCTGGGAAAGGAGATCACGATCCCTTTTCTACTGGGGGAGTTGATAGAGGAGGGAGGCCAGGATCGCGGCCCCTCCTTTTCTTCCTTCGATTAACGACCAGAACTGGGCGTTTGACTGTTGAAGAGGCTTATGTGTAGCTTGGCTTGGTGACTGGTGCTGACGCGACGGATTTTGCTGACTGGGGCGCCAACTGTGCCGATGATGCAGCAACGCGGTTGGACTTCGCGATGGGTTGCAGCGACAGACTTCGAATTTTGATAGAGTCTACCCACGATCGTTGTTTGATGGATCGGTGGATTTCTGGACTCGTCGAAATTGGGCCGTTCACATTTTGGTGCATATATATATATATATATATATATATATATATATATATATATATAAATGTTTCAATCAATGTTTTAAAAATTGAACCGACCATCAAACCGGCAGTCTGCTCGATTTTGGTCGAACCTAGTTAGACTGGGTTGGACCAATGGTTCAACCATTGAATATTATCTTCAGTACTTTATAAATATGTTCTATTTCTATAGGTAAAAAGACAAAGTTAATGTTGATTATAGTGAACCGGACCGAGTCAATAAGAACCAGATTGGCCTCAGGTTCTGGTTCAACCGGGTTGGACCGGCCGGTCTGGTTCGGTTTTTTAAACAGTGGTTTCAATCCACGTTCAAATATTATTTATAATTTGGTCCTCTATTGATACTTTGGTTTGTGCTCTTTCATGCAAGGGCCACCCACGTCGACGTAGTTCCCTGGCAGAGTCTGGCATCGATCTTTCAAACCCGTGATACAATCTTTTGTATTAATTAAAGGAATTTGTATGCCGGGAGAGTCGCATGCAACGAGATCGTTCCGAAACACTTCCATGTCTCAAACCGTTTTTCTGTTTTTCTCTCACATTTTCTCGTTCCCCTTCCCCGGACTCTGCCGCGGAGAGTTCGCGATTCTCTGCTGCTACGCTTTTGCGAACAATCAATGCTGATATCGGAAACGAGTTTTTTCACGGCGTAATAACTCCAATCTCGTCTCCGCTGTTCCAGATTGCTCCCTCTACCTCTGTCACTCGAGATTCCGGCCCTTGCGGCGGTGCCAGATCGAAATGGCGACGATGGAGAGCTTGATCGGTCTCGTAAATCGAATCCAAAGAGCTTGCACGGTTCTCGGAGATCACGGTGGCGACGGTTCCCTCTGGGAGGCGCTTCCCTCTGTTGCCGTCGTCGGTGGCCAGGTTGGTTGCCGCCCTTCTCCCCTGCTTTTCTTTGGCTACATTTTAACGGTTTAAAAGATCGGATTTTACGAATGTTTTGTGCAGAGCTCAGGGAAATCGTCCGTGTTGGAAAGCATCGTGGGGAGGGATTTCCTGCCTCGTGGATCTGGTAATGTTGGTTTGATGTGTTTTCTTTGTTTCAAGGGTTATGCCAATTCCAGAACCCTTTTTTTTTTTTTTTTTTTCTGTAATTGGCATGACAATATTATAATATACTTTCTCTTTTGTCTACTTGTTCTTGATTAAATTAAAGGAATTGTGACAAGGAGACCGCTGGTATTGCAACTTCATAAACTAGAATCTGGAAAATCAGAGTATGGGGAGTTTCTCCACGCTTCCAAAAAGAAGTTTAATGATTTCGGTATGTATTTTTCTAGCTTATCTGTCTATTGACTTATTTCTAGTACTTGGAGTAACGTATGATCATCTCTCTTGCTGTATAACTGAATTACTCCAGTCATTGTTCTGCGACATCCCAACCCTGTCTTTGCATACAACACCTTCAAGCACATACTTAAAATCTTCATTAGCTATTAGTTGTACACTTGTACTTGTGTATTGTTTTCCTTCACACGTCCTCTACAGAATGTGCTAGTGGAGCAATTATTGGAACAGGTTCAAGGAGGAAATACGCAAAATTTAATAGCACTACCAAGACAAGGTACAGAACCAGACACCGGATCTTGGAAAGCTGAGATCTTCATCCCAAAAGGAAAAACAACCTTTTTATTTTTCTAGACTTGGACCATCTTTAATCATGAACAAGCTCAGAAATCATATGGTGGGATTTCTATAGTGAGGTTTTAGGTTCAGGGCTTCAAGGCTCATGGTTTAGTGTGAAGTGAGTCTGAGAAAAATATTCCAATATGAATTAAAGGTCTAGCTCAATTCACTGCACAAATGTTCGTTAAATAACTTCATCAATGTCAAACAGCAACAGGGTACATGAATAATACTTTTAAAGGAAAGTGAGAAGTTGGATCCCTATTGATTTAGTCTGACTTTTTTGTTAGGGAAGTAAGCATAGGAAGTTAGTTCAACTGACTAAAGTATATTGTCTAGCTCAGGCATGGTATGTCTACAGGATTTAGGTCAAGGCAGGTCTTGCAACTGTATCCCATGATGAGAACCCTGTCCCCAGAAGGGGAGGTGGGGAAAATCTGATACCCTCCTTTAATAGGGGCACAAATAATCATCAACCGTACACCTTCTCGAAGATTTTGACTTGAAGGTTGCAACCTAAGGACCTGACAGAGCAGATAGCACAGTTAATTTGAATTTCTCAAGAATATAGAGTTACTTCCTTCTTAAGCATATTACTCAAAGGATAATGAACTTTTAGAACATCTTTACTAAGGGTCAAGTGAACTATCTTTATGTTTCAAGCCTACAATATTATTGCACCTTTAGGGGATCATTCAGGTCATAAGTTCAAATCTGACCTAGGGCAAAGGGTGTTGATGTGTATGTTAGAAAAATTTGCCACCAAAGACAAAAAAATTAAAATTGATGGGTTTAATCAAACTATTGCAAGTGTCACATTGGACCTTGATTCCTGACCCCTAAAACTCCTTAGAAGTACAGCACCTTTAGGTGTGCTGATTTCGTTCAAAGTTGACTTCATTCAAAGATAAAAAACCCTGAAGTAATAAATTGGTTAGGTCAGTTTTGTTTATGCTGACCTGGTTTGACCTTATATTTTTACAGGCTAGGCTGACAATTTTGTTTCCTTTTACATGTCAGCTTCTACCAGCTCAATATAAATGCTGGTTGGACTCAACTTGCAAAATGCACTATTACAGAAGGGTGGAAACATACTTTCAAACTTCGTACTCCACTTTCTACAAGACTAGACTAGATTTCTGATCCAAAATATTTGTATGCTGCCCTTGTACAGCAAGTGCTCCTCACTACTTCATGTTTTTACTATTCAGTGCAGTACCAAAAATGTAGCACCCGGTGCCCCTGCCACCCCTGGTCCAGCTTTTTTTTTTTTCCAAGTTTAACTTTGTCATACTGTTGAGTCCTTTTCAAACTTAAAGACACTTTTTATTGTAAAGTATGTGGACACGTTTGACCTTCTTTGAGGTGATCTCTCAAGAATTTTAGCTGCTTATGTATTATAAATAAAGTTATTTTATTATGTCTAGAAATTTAGAATATCTTCTTTTGTGCTGAGCACTGTTGATGTATTGGTTTATAAAACTTTTAAGGACGAGATTTTCATGTTATAATATTTTTATTATTATTCTATCAAACTAAATAAAACTTTTAAGGAGGAGATTTTCATGTTATAATATTTTTATTATTATTCTATCAAACTAACTTTTGAATACTAACAATTAAGAAAAACATTCTAATACACGCTGTGGTCCATAAAGTAGTAACACAAAAATCAGAATGAATAAATATTCTTCGCTCACCCTCCTACCTGTGTAATCTCAAGTGAATCTTCTGCGAAATCTCCAACATCACATAAGATTTGGCAGATAGCTTTGTCCAAAAACTGAAGATCTGACAACTCAATAGCAACACCCAAACCAATGCTGATGTTATCAAGCCGGTGTTGAAACAGAGCAATCCCTCCCCTTGGTTTTGTCTTAGCTGCTCTGCAGCTTTTCTGTACTCTATATTTGTATTCTAGCATTTAACCTTGTTCTTATCAATAAAACATTTAATTTCTGAACAGGGAATGAATATTCTCTTTGAAATTTTCTGTAGATTAGTTCTTTTTATGCCTATTAGCGGAATTTTTGGGCAGGATCCACTGACTACACTTTGTATGGGTGGTAATGCAGCTCCGTAATATCTTGTTTTTCTGTAAACTGTAACATATGCTTCTTTTATGTTCAAATCCATCACTACTTTGCTTAGTTTGTATTTGGAAGGTTGGATTTTGCTGGAGATGGCAGACACATCAATTCTTATCCTATTTATAGTTATAGCTGAAATCTGTTGCATTTTAAGATATTATTGAAAATTGAAAGTTCTTTCTGAGATCCTTGATTTTGATCAACCAGTATAACATGGAATATCTTATGTTTTGGATTCTGAATGAAATATTCTTGAGCTCTGCAGCTGCTATTCGCAAGGAGATTCAAGATGAAACAGACAGGATAACAGGGAAATCAAAGCAGATATCAAACATACCAATCCATCTCAGTGTTTACTCTCCAAATGGTTGGAACTTGTTCTTTATTTCTATTTTTACTTTTATTTTGCTATTTCTTGGTCAAAGAAGAATTCTATGGCTATAACAACTTGGTCCTCTACTTCACTATTCCATTATTTTCCACATAATTCAATATATAGGGGTTTCTTTTGGTTTTCTTTCTTTTGAAAAGATATATACTTCATTTTTCTATTTCTTGGTCAGAGAATCATCTTATGGTTATAACAACTTTGTCCTCTACTTAAGTATTCCATTATTTTCCACATAATTCAATACATAGGGGATTCATTTGTTTTTCTTACTTTTGGAAAGATATCTACTTCATTTTAAAATTTTCATCAGTCATGCTTCATGAATTTGATATGCCAAGTACATATTGAAAGTTCCATCCATACATCTACTAAACTCTGAAACTATTGCACTGGTTTTGTGGTTTCTATAATTGATCATAGGATATATAAAGATGTAATTAATGATCTATTGAGGTTCAAGGCTGAGTTAGAAATCAACACTACAAACTCTTACTCTTTTTAAAATTTTATTCTCACCTTTCAAAAGAGAAACATGTCTGTTGCTCTTGAATATTTTTAATCTAATTACTCTTAAGATAATGTTCTTTTATGTGATATTGCTTAATCCATTTATTTGTTTTCCTTGAGAATTAGGTTTACCTCTTTTTCATCTCAAGTTGTGTTACAAGTTCCAAGCAGAAAAAGATAAGCAGCAATCTTAAAAAACAATCACACGCAAAAATTTATTATCTCTGTGGAGTCCCAATTTCATTTTATTTTCCATACTTCCTGAATTTGAGTCATTGTTATAACTTTTCGAGTAGTTCTCCCTTTGTTGATAGTTTAGGGTTTATATGATACGACTGTCATAAATGGCTTTCTGCTTCAGTTCATTCTCTCCTTAGTTTTATGTACTTGTTTTCTGGGCCTGCAATGTTGATTTCTTTCATAAGTTCATTTGCAGTTGTGAATTTGTAGTTTTATGTACTTGTTTTCTGGGCCTGCAATGTTGATTTCCTTCATAAGTTCATTTGCAGTTGTGAATTTGACACTCATTGATCTACCTGGGATGACAAAGGTTGCTGTCGGTAAGTTTTTATCATTCTCTTTTACATTTTATTTTTAATTTCACAGGATTTTTTGCCATTGTATGTGTTTTTGAGTAGTCATTGTGTTAGATCCCCCTTAGAGTCTGAAACAGTAAATCCAATTTTTTTTTTTTTTCCTTAAGTGTTTATAAAATTGCTTCTTAGTATTCCCTATCTGTATAGCCTTTCTCTGGTATTCGCAGAAGGACAACCGGACTCCATTGTAGAAGATATCGATAACATGGTTAGGTCTTATGTTGAAAAGGTGAGAAATAAGTGCCTGGAGTGGTATCATCTGCAATCTTGTTTCTAAATAGATTTTGTGTATCTTTCTAAAGAGAAAGCATAGGTCCATGTCATCATTTATGCACATTGTGTTACTTGTGTGATCTTATATCTTATGCACTAACTTCACAATTTTAATATTTTATTGTTTATAAATTTTATGTAGCCTAATTGCATCATACTGGCCATTTCTCCTGCTAATCAAGACATTGCTACTTCAGATGCTATAAAGCTGGCTAGGGAAGTTGATCCCACAGGTGCACTTAAAATTTCTACATTTAATCTTTTGTATAAACTAGTTTTTCTTGTTATGACTTCACTTTTCTATATATTTGAGGTTTCAGGTGAACGAACTTTTGGAGTATTGACAAAACTTGATCTGATGGACAAGGGTACCAATGCTTTGGATGTAGGCCATTTTCCATTTTACATCTGATTTTGATTAGAAAGGAGTGCTTAATGTCATTTTTTTTATTTTTAATTCACATGAAAACGAATTGACAAATTTAAATTCACTATGTTATCTTTTCATGACAGTGCTTTTATTAGAACAAGAGAAATGGCCTGCTAGTTAAGGGGCCTCCCTAACAAGAAGGGATTGGAAGGAGACCTGCTCTTTAACCGAGTTCACTATAGAGTTGGTGGTTCTCAGAATACAAGTTCAATCAATAAAAATAACTAATGCTAGATCCAGAATTTCTTGAGAAATTGATATGCCCAAAAGGAGGTTTCAACTTCTTCATTCACCAGGAAATGATGTAACTTGAAAATCACCTTCTATGATATGCTTCTTCCATATATTCGCTTTTTTGGATTCCCTGGCTGAGTCCCATCCAAGGGGTGGCGTTGATAGGAAAAAGCTCATAGTTGGTTGGTCCATGCATTCTTTAGTTTTTTGTATTTTGTTTCCTCATTTCTCTCCTGCATTGAGATTATTGTTATATTCTTCTGTCTCGAATAAATATCATAAGTTTTTTTTTTGAGAATAAAATATCATCATCTTTTGAATGGCTTTAGTTCAACGATCGCATAAAGATTCTTCTGTGTGTGCACATAGTTCACTTGTTTCCAGTGGTTTACTTGCATTTTCAAACATTGTGTTCCCAGCCACACAATCACATCAAGTGAATGGAAAAATATTTCTTGGGTGCACTTTAAATTTTGAAGCAGCTGAGTGTGTTTATTCTTTTTTTTTTGGACATCCAATTGATATGCAACTAGTGTTGTTGCTTTATTTTTTATTGAAGGAAGAAATTATATTTGTGCTGTTTTAAAGGTCCTCGAAGGAAGATCATACCGTCTCCAGCATCCTTGGGTTGGAATCGTGAACCGCTCTCAAGCAGATATCAACAAGAATGTTGACATGATTGCTGCTCGTCATAAAGAGAGGGAGTATTTTGAATCAAGTCCAGATTATGGACACTTGGCAAGCAAAATGGGTTCTGAGTATCTAGCAAAACTTCTGTCACAGGTGGACTGCACAGATTTCCTTGACCTTAAGCTTGTATTGCATGATTTTGTCAGAGTGTAACTGATTGGTTAACACGGTTTAGTGCTCTTCAGCATTTAGAGGCCGTTATCAAGGCAAGGATACCTAGCATTATAGCTTTGATAAATAAAACAATTGATGAGCTAGAAGCTGAACTGGATCGTCTTGGTAGGCCCATTGGACCTGAAGGAGGAGTAAGAACAAGATTGTATTCTTCAAAAATTTAATTTATATGCACATATTTTCATTTATCTTGATCTTACTTATTGATATTTTTCCTTTGTACTTAAATTACAGGCTCAGCTATATACAATTTTGGAGATGTGTCGTGCATTTGATCGCGTGTTCAAAGAACACTTGGATGGAGGGTAAAAGTCACTATTACCTTTTCTTTAGAAAAGTTCTTTTCTTAGGCAAAAGAGTAGTTCATACCAAAAAACGTAGAGAACCCAGCAAGAAACCCTCCTTAACAGCCTATCAACAACAGAAACTGGACAATTTATTTCTTTAGTAAGGGAGAAGGCAAAGATTTACTGGACCACTTGAAAACAGTAACAATTCTCCACCTTCATATCTCAAATAGGAAGTTCTTCACTGGTAGCACAGAACATCTTTCAACAACAAGCATTTCAGAGAGCTGTGTAACACAAAATGTCTTGATAATCCTGCACCAACTCAAAAATATTTTCTAGAGATCAACAGTTTCAGCACAAATAGTTCCATAGTATTCCATCTGATTCTTTGACATAGTGAATGAAGGCAGGTCTGGCGGAAGACTTCATTCAAATGTGTCACCCAATTTTTCTTATGTTCGTCTAAAGTTCCAACTAGTGGAAGAAACACCTGTTACCTTTTTTCAAGCAGACAAAAATAAAAAAAAAAGAAAATTTGGAATTTATTCAAGTGATAATAATGTATATAAAAACTTGATAAAAAAAAATGTATTTATAAGCAAATAATGTTTTGGAAAAAGGCTGGATATTGTAACAGCATATCTAAAGTCAATAAGGATTGTTTTAGGTACTTCCAGATGATGCTCTGAATGCTATAAACTGCTTTAGAAGGATAAAGTGATGTCCAGAACTTTTAGTGGACTTCGTGTAGGATATGAAGACCATATTTTGTTAGTCATGCTTCTAATTCCCGAATGAGGAATTTACGGTGCATATTAGAGGTAACTACTCGTTCATTTATTTACTGATGTAATGTGGCCTTTTCAGTCGGCCAGGTGGAGATCGAATTTATGGTGTTTTTGATAACCAACTACCTGCTGCTTTGAGAAAGCTTCCCTTTGATCGCCACCTCTCTCTGCAAAATGTCAGAAAAGTTGTCTCTGAAGCTGATGGATACCAGCCACATCTTATTGCTCCTGAACAAGGCTACAGAAGGCTCATTGATGGTTCTCTTGGCTTCTTTAAAGGCCCGGCTGAAGCCTCAGTTGATGCTGTAACACCCTTTTAACATAGTTGTGCTTTTATAATTTATTGATACTTCAATTCTTTGTTTGAAATTAGAAGTACAAATTACTCTTGTTATCTGCTGATCTACTTGGTTATTTTCATTACTTTTTGTTAATCTGGGAAGAAAAATGCTTGATTTTAGGTACATTTCGTCTTGAAGGAACTTGTTCGGAAGTCCATTGCTGAAACACAGGTTGGCTATCTGTGTAGAAGTTTTTGTTATGGACAGCTGTCCCTTGGATGAATTTAAGCCCCCATTATGAGGTCTCAACAGAGCTTTTCTAGTTTATTATAGTTGTAGAGCGCAGATATGACGTAAAGGCATCCTAATATGGTCACTAATAGTCTTCGTTTCTTTCTCCACCATATCCATCCATAACCAAACATCACTGGCGTTTTAGCTTAATAATACCTGTGTATTATTGATCTCCATGTTCCATACTTTCTTAATTGTTTATGGAATTATTACAGGAGCTAAAGAGGTTTCCTTCTCTTCAAGCTGACATAGCAGCTGCTGCAACTGAAGCTCTGGAAAGATTCCGTGATGAAAGCCGAAAAACAGTTCTTCGGCTTGTTGAGATGGAATCGAGCTACCTAACAGTGGAGTTCTTCAGGAAACTTCCTACTGAAGGGGAGAAAGGCAGTAATCCTACAGGTCCAACCATGGACAGATACAGTGAAAGCCACCTCAGACGGATTGGTACATATACTGTCCATCTAGCATTAATTGTATTGTGGCCAAAATACATGAGATCAGAATATGTTCCATTGAGTTCTTTTTGAGTTTTTCCCCGAGTTTTTCCTGAATATAATTAGAATATGGACAGTGAAACCAAGTAAAGTAATAAGGCTCATGATTCAGGTTAAGTTAACACATTGAATAGATGAAATCTAATGCTTCTCTTCCTATATTACAGCAGCATTAATAACATTCCTACCCTGCTTTTGTTCTGTGGCTTTAGGGTCTAATGTCTCTGCGTATGTTGGCATGGTCTGTGAGACACTGAAGAATTCCATCCCTAAGGCTGTAGTCTACTGTCAAGTTCGAGAGGCAAAGCGATCTCTACTGAACCATTTCTATTCCCAAGTTGGACGGAGGGAGGTTTGATATTCTTGAACCTTTTTCTTTATTATTTTTATTCCTTTCATATGAACCATCACTAATTCATTGTATTCTAGTATAATTAGTCTATATTGCGACGGTCGAAGCTTCCACTGACAAATTATCAAAGTCTCCTCTGCTTTGTCACTGACTGTTTTAATTTCTAAATACCAAATATTTGTTTATATACAGAAGCAGCAGCTAGGAGCAATGCTGGACGAGGACCCAGGTCTGATGGACAAGAGGGAAAGTATTGCTCGACGGCTTGAGTTGTACAAGTCAGCTCGGGACGAGATTGACGCTGTGGCGTGGAAATGAAAGCAGTTCAAACAAGTTAACACACAAGAACGCAGTAGTTTTTTCCATTTTTTTCAATTCAATGGATGGAAAATCAACCCTTGTGTGTCAAGGGTTATGCAATCAATTCATTTTGTTTATTCTCGTCTCCATTTGTTTCTTCCAAGGAAAGGGTCCTCTCAGGAATGTAATTGAGACAGCCAATGAACTTGTTTGAGCTTGACAGAAGATAATATTTGTCTACACAGGACAAGTTCTACAGTACTGACACAATGTGAAACAACACTTATGCGATAAACAAATCGAGGACTTTCGTTTTTGGCAAAGCGAGTTTCAATTAGCGAAGGGAAATCACGAGACCCATTGTATGGAAAGCTGACTCTGAAATCTCAGAAGAATCAAAAGTTGTGGAAATACTGTTTTTAGATAAAAGGGCTCTTCCGAATCACTCGGCTTAGCGACCATGGAATTAAGACGCTTCTTCATCAAAAGCTGAATGAACAAATCAAGTACTCACAAGCAACATGTTGAAATTTGTCTGATTTTAATTCGGATCATAAGCCTACAACCATGGAAAATTTGGGTCTGCTGGTTGAATCTGACTTGGATTTTAAAAACAGTTTTCGTTTACCACTCTTTCTCTTCGCTTTCAAATTAACGGAAACAATGGCAATCGCAAGAAATCTCAAAGCAAAAAGAAGAAGAGACGCATAATGGCAGAAGACAAACTCTTCCCCTCGCCCTTCATGGGAAACTAAAAGCAACCCCAAACAATCCAAAGACTAGGGTGAAAAGACTAAGACATGTGGCCATCTTTTATGATCACTCTCAACAAAGGAGGAACGTGGGTTAACGGCCAAGTCTAAACTTGGCTATTCAAAACAAAGGCAGGTCTTATTTTAAGCATTGAATATGTCAAATTAAGATACACACCCACCATCATTAGTGGATCACGATAGGTCATGTTTGGGGTTCAAAGCAACTATAAAAAGGAGGAAGGATATCTAGCTGATTTTTTTGAACAAGCAAAGACAGAGAAGAAAGAGAGTAGAGTGAAGGTCTAAGAAGGTTGTCTTGGGATTCACGAGTAAGAGTACATTCCATACTCTCAGGAGGAGAGTATCAACCAACGGGGAGCCTTGGTTGTGTGTGAGAGAATTGGATATTCAGATCTCTTCCACTGTTGCATGGGCAAAGTGGATTATCACTGTTTGTAAGTTTGTAGTAGTGTGTTTATCTACTACTGTAATTTTTGTTTCTTATAACGTTGTATAAGATTCCCTAAGAGGGATAATTAGCCCGGTAGTACAGTAGCATGTGGCACTGTATTTAGTTAAATTATTAATGACTTTTCACTTCAATTTTCCTGTTGATTGTTGTTCTAGTTAAAGAGGGTGTTGGGAACACCTGGGTGTTATAACACCTCTTTGTTGTGACAAATACCAGAAACAGAGACTTACAAGTGGTATCAGAGTCATACTCTATCTGTCTATAGAGTATTCCACAATCTGGTAGTGGAGCCTCAGAAGGATGTAATGCAAGTTGTGAAGCCACCCATTCTGGATGGCACAAATTTTTCATATTGAAAATCTCGGATGAGGGAATTTATCAAGGCCCTGGATGAAAAGCCTGGAAGTCTGTTCTAACTGGTTGGACACCACCGATGATTACCAATGCTGCTGGCGACACCTCAATCAAATAAGAAGTTAATTGGACAACAACAAAAGATAAAATATCCAATCAGAATGCAAAGGCACTTAATGCCATCTTTTATGGAGTCGATCAAGAATGATTTAAACTGATTTCTATCTGTGAGTTGGCCAAGGATGCATGGGAAATTTTGTTTACTACTTATGAAGGGACTGTCGGAGTTCGCTTGTCAAAACTCCAGTTGCTCAACCACAAGTTTAAAAAATCTGCAAATGGAAGAAGATGAGACAATTGCAGAATATGATGCTCGTATTCGTGATTTAGCGAATGAGAGATTCACACTTGGAAGGAGGATACCTGAAGCCGAACAAGTTCAAAAGGTCCTTCGTTCATTGACTGAAAAATTTGCAGTCAAGGTTGCAGCTATAGAAGAATGCAAAGATTTGGATACACTGAAATATGATGATCTGCTGGGATCCTTAAGATTTTATGAAATAAATATTGAAGCCAAGATGAAACGAAAAAAAAAAGGAGAAGCCAACATTGCACTTCAGGTGTCAAAGAAGGCGAGTGTTACAACACCTTCACCCTTGGTTACTACAGAAGAACTGGAAGAGAAAATAGCTCTTCTCACTAGAGGATTCAACAAGGCCTTCAAAAGGTTTGGTAAGAGAAATAATTCTGGCTATACTAACAAATCTCGTGATTATACTCCAACAAAGGATGATTCAGCCAAGAAGAAGAGAGGAATCCAATACCATCAATGTGACGGATTTGGACATGTACGATCTAAATGTCCAAGTAGAAGGAATAATTCTAATGGCATAAGCTGGAGCGATTGTTGGGTGTCTAGCAAGTGCACTAGGTCAGCAAGTAATATAGACTTCGAGAGTCCAGATATCGATCCCACAAAGACCTTGATGAGAACTCGGTTTAAGCAAAGATTTCTCTACTGATTGAGGAAAAGAATTTTTTTTTGGGTTTTAACAACTGAAAAACAAAACAGAATTAAACTACTGGAGACCTTATAGAGATGAGATGTTGGGGAAAAGTGTCAATCCATCCTAGTTGCTAACATGCAAAGTTCTGATTTTATAGCTCAAATACCCTTACCTTGACTTAACTTTTTGAAAACCTGGTTACCAATATACAGGAAATAACTTTTACCTATTCCTTGAACTCCATCACAATCCGAAAACATTCAAATCCTAGGTGCATAAATATAAAAGCTTAAACATTAACTCTCTCCTATTCAGAACAAGAGTTATAGAAGTCACATCACTTTTCAACTAGTCTCCATCACAATCCTGAATGATCTAGTTAGAAAAACAAGTTGTTTTAGAAAATAGAAATCAAATACTAACCCAACTCTCTACTGAAATTTAACTTCTCTATTATAACCTCATTAAATTCCAGAATTAAATTCAGATCAGAAATAAGTAATGAACTCAGTTTCTAAAATAAAAGCAAAATACTTTATTACTAAAATTCCAGAAATTAAACAAATCACAACTCGGAGTTCATGACTTACCCAACAAAGAGAGACTACTCCATGCTAATAGAATAAACACATAAAGAGGATTCAATTACAGCCATAGACATAAAATAAATTAAGTACAGAAACCCCTTTGAAGGACTGCCTTTAGCTTCTCTTGCACCTTGACTGAAATCTCCACCTTCACTCTCTAAAGTGCCAAGAGGTCGTGTAAGACTCCCTCTGGACTTTCTCTCCTCTCTAAACTAACTAAAAAAACATGAAAGTAAACTAAAAACTGTATTTACAACTCAAAACTGTATTTACAACTCAAAACTGGATCTAAACTCCCCCTTTGTTCTCTACCTCAGACCTCTATTTATAGCTGGGCTTCAATCCAGAACTTGTGATTTTCTCTCTCTCTAGGGGTTGAAATCTTGCCTTTCTGACCTCTGAATTTCTTGAAATTACTCACGAACCTTCTTTACATAGTCCTTGACTTGTGTACGTAATTTGAAGTCATTCTGAGTTGGGAAACTTGAGATATCACCTTGAGAAGTTGAACTGCTTTTGTTGCCAATTCCAACACTGGGTCAACCACTTTAAAAGTATAAAACTCTGAGAACCCGACTTGGATTGACCTAAATTTTCGTGATATGATCCTCAATCTCCTCAGGAAGCTTCAGTCCAAATTTGGGTTCAATTGGGAATAGGGAACTCCAGCTTTGCTTCTCTTAAAACTCAGATTTTTCTCTTCTCTGCTGGCAGCAGTTTCCTTCTTTGTGTGGAACTTATCTTTTTTTTTCATTCAATGCACCTAGACTCGAGCAATATTCCATAAAATCTTCGTGGATGCCTTCATTAGACAATTAGGACTTCTTCTCCCACGTTTGGGCTTGATTGGTAGTTAGAATCCCGAGATTTCCGTAATTCACGTTGCAGAGTAAGCGGCGCGGTCGCGCCATATTTCCTTATGATATTGGCGCGGTCGCGCCATTGGAGTAGATTTCTTTCCATGTCTGGAAACGACCTTCCAAATCGTGCCGAGCAAGGAGAGCTCATGGCGTGGCAGCGCCAAATTTAGCTAAAGAGGTGGCGCGGCAGCGCCACTCCTTGGTCTTTTATCTGGTCCGAGAACAACAACTCTTTTTCTGTATTTGGCTCTTCTTTGGCGCCTCCATGTGGTCTCAGAGTGAGGTAGCGCCCTCAGAAGGCGCGGTCGCGCCAATCCACATTCCCGAATTGTCTTCTTTGAAGCTTTACTAGCCGTTGGGAATTTCCTTCATTTATTTGAATTTTTGACTATTTTCCATGCGCGATTGCTCCAGAATTGTCGCGGTCGCGCCGTTCCCTTTTTTGGCTCTTTTTGCTCTATTCTGCTTCAATTTTTTTCCAAATTCAGATTTTCTTCTTTTACCAGGTACCTGAGATACAAAACATGTATTTGAGTCATATATGTCACTTTCATGCTAATAACTAACTCAAAATAGGCATTTATGATCTTTAATTCATGCATAAAACAGTGTCTTTTAGACACTTATCACAACCTCAAACATAAACCTTTGCTCGTCCTCGAGCAAACTCTGAAATAAATACCAGATAGATCTGTAAAAACTAAGAAAAATTCAGTGATCCTCCCTTTTAAAGTCTTCAAGATAGATGATTCACTTCTTTCCTAATGATGGTTCTTCTTGCTTAGTCAAAACAGATTTCGAATTTTCTTCAAATTTTTCAAAGATGTACATTCCCATACAAGTGAGAAGTCTCAGTTCAACTCCATAAGCCAACCCTTAGTCCACTCTCCACTAACCTGAAGGATTTCTCAATTCTGATCAATAGGTCTTTATGGGTTGTAATGAGGCAGGGGTAATGGGTATGATGAAGATTTTTGGTTATTTCTTTTGGGTTTTATTCTCCTCCTCATATCCATTTTCCATATTTCTGAGCATGAATAGGATTTGTGACTTTTCCTCCAAGCTTTTCCACCCCAAACTTATTCTTTTGCATTGATCCCTCATTTTTCTCTTTTCCCTTCTTTTTTTTCCCTTTCCCATGTATATTTTTCTTTGGGTTTTGTCCAGAGTCTAGCTTACCTCGTCGATTGACTCAGAGTCCCTAAGCTTGTTGAGGCCCGAGACCCAGTGCACACACGAGGTGGCCTTTCCCTTAACTAACCCACAACCTTTTCTCTCTTTTTCTTTGGCTTTGTCTAAAGTCCAGCTTACCTTGCCGGTTGACTCAGAGACTCCAAACTTGCTGAGGCCCGAGTCCCGGTGCACACACAAGATGGCCTTTCTCCTACTCAGCCCAGAACATTCTTTTTTTCTCTCTCTTGCTCCTTCTTTCCCTTTTACAAAGAATTATTTCTATACCCTTCATCCATCCCTCCTTATAACTTCAAAATCTTGATCCATGTTCATTAAAAACAGAACACTTCAATAATTTGGAGAATCATGGGTAAGTAAGAAACAAGTTAATTGATCACTAAGGCTGGCTCATGTACCATGGGACATTAAAACTGAACAGGGATATTTTTGGCTCAAAAAGTTTTAGAAAAGGTAATGCAACTTGTGCATTGAAATGGGTGGCTTTGAAAAAGGCTCAAACGATTTTTAAACAGGTACCTAAATCACCTCAGAATTTTTAAAAACCTTTCTTTGTTTCGCCTCAAGTTTTCCTCAGGTTGGTTCTAGTGATTGAAATCAACTTGCTCACTTGTACTTTGTTTTCAAAAACTATTTTTAAAGAAAATTCTCATCCATTCAAGACTAAGCATATGTACTAAAATATTTTCCAGAGAATAAATCATGCTATTCATATGATCAGGGATTTTCACTGCTATTTTTAAAAATCTCTATTGGATTTTTTTGGTGAATTTTTGAAAAAAAAATAGAGTTTTTATATCCATATGTAAATGCATGAAGAATTCATGAAGAGTATCCCACCCCAAACTTAAAAACATGCTTTGTCCTCAAAGCAGCAATAAACATAGGTGTGAATAGAGATACTTCCCTAACAGTATGGGTTGTTGTTGAGGTTGGATGGCACTTCGCTTTGTGCTATTGAATTCTGCTTTCATGGATTAGTACCAAACACTTGCATGATTTTAAGCAATTAAAAATGAAACAATGTCTTGAAGTGTCTCTCAGACATAAAATTAAGCTTTAGAAGAATACATGTAGTGAATTCAGTGTTTCCTCACCTCTGTAAAGGTCGTACTTCATCAAGGCAGTTGCGCGGCCGTGCCAGAATTTGGCGCGGGCGCATCGAGTAATTTCATCAATTCTGCAGATCGTGAATGATATTTTCAATTTTTCCACTTTGGACAAGTAAATATCAGATAGAGGCAGCTTTGGAGTTCTTTTTCATATATTTTCATTGAAAGAATGATGAAGATCATGCTTTGAGACAAATCATGAGAGTAACAATTAGAATTTCATTAATATGAATGGAGATTGAGTACATATTAATGAAATTGCATTAAAGAACACTCTCAGATATAAACACACACAAAGCAAGCTCACACACAAATTTCAGAAAGAACAAGTCTAAAAGATCTAGCAAAAGCTAAAATTTTCTACTCTTCTTCTTCTTCCACATCTTCTTCTTCCTCTGAATCCTCTCCTTCTTCTTTAGAGGTATCTCCAGTAGGCAGTTGGTCTTATGGAATGCCTTCATGCTGGGCCCACAGCTTCCACATCTTCTTGTTATAGGTAGTCAGTTTTCCCATCTTTTTCTCTAACCCACTCATCCTTTCATGGAGGGCAGCCATGTTCATCTCCTTGGATTTGCTGGAACTTGCTACTGATCTGGTTGGTGGGTGTTCTCTCATGATTAGCTTCACTGAGTTGGCTGAGATGCCTCTGGGAACTTTCTCCAATGGTTCTGTTGGGCTGAGTGCTATCCCATTAGCCAAACAAATGGTAGTGATGAGAGAGGGAAAGGTGAGTCTTCCTCTTTCGTGGTGTGCCATAGCCATGATTTGGCTATGAATTATGTCCCCCACATTGATGGGAATGCCTTCAAATACAGCATGGAGGAAGTAGGCTCTCTCTGGTGTAATTTCAGTAAGGTGGGAGGTAGGGGTCAATTTTGTAAATAGAAACATAGACCACTCCTTAGCATCTACATGCATGTCCTGTCTCTGAAAATGCAGCAATTTAACTTTTTTGGCCTCCCACTTTGCTCCCTTTGGGCATAGCCTTTCTGCAATCTCTGTAGCACTGACCTCCTCTCTTAAAGTATTCAGCGGTTCGGTGGGGACATCAGGAGTGTGCAAGTAGTTATTGATGTCATGGAGAAACAACTTGATCCACTTCCCCCTCACAAAGAAATTCCAATTTCTTTGGCCTGGCAAGTTGGCATAAAATTCTTGGATCAAGGGGATGCTAGCTTCTGTAGGGGCCTCCACCCATTGGGTCCATCCTCTCTCTTCAATCATGGCCCCATATTTTTCTTTGATCAACTCATCCATTATAAACCCCCTTTCCATATGGAGGTTGCACTTGGACAAAATGCAATTGAACCGCTTGTGTCCATCAGCTGTGGCAAATCTCTCCTTGTCCCACATTTTTGACACTTTAGCTTTTGACCTCTGGTAGGTTTTCTGAGTGGCCATGTCTGGGAAGATTCTGTGAAAATAGTGTGTCCGGGTCTTTTTCAGGGGCTTGGTTCTCCTAGCTCAGAGCTCGGCTAGAGCTGCAAAGTGGGGCGTTGGAAAGCTCTCAGTGTGTATTTTGAGAAACTAAAATCACCTTCCCAAGATTTACCTCAGGTATTTCTATTGACGACCCAAAAGATGGCAAGAAAAACACTATTTTTTTGCCCAGAATTTTGCAGAAATCGAAAATGAACCCCTAACTTTTAGAACCTTGTTCTCCCTTGTTCCTCGATGAAAATACCCCAAACTTGGACCAAAATGAACTAGGAAGTAGCCTCTATCCGTTCGTACCTTTGGTTTTGGGAGGTTGATTCCAGATTTTTCCAAAAATGACTCGAAAAGGGCCTACTTCGCACTGCTTTTCTGCCTGCACTGACAGATTTGCTGAACTCCGAGGTGTTTCTGGAGAGTTTTTCGGCGAGATTTCTCTCGGTTGGAAGGTGCTCTAGAGAGTTTGAAGATGGGACTCTAGGGGTCTCTTCCTTTTTGGGTTTGAAAAACCTTCGAAATGGAGTTTTGAACCTTTTAAAACTCGCCTCGCATGAGTCGAACCGGCGCTTCGACCCCACTGACCGTGCTGGTTCAGAACTTAAGTTCCGGGTTTTCGCGAACTGGCGCGGTCGCGCCACTTTCCTGGTTTATTTCTTTTAATTTTTTTAATTTATTTTTATTTTTATTTTTATTGCGGTTTTATGTTTTTGAAACGCTTAAAATTTTAATATAACACTACTTCTATCCTAATTCTACTCTATCAGTGAAAATAAATCAAAATCTCAATCAAGTCCTAAAAAAAAACTATTCTCACCTACTCACACAAAGTCCTAAAAAAATTCAAGCAAATTTAACAACTCCTACTCCTATTCCTACATTACTGGTTCGTGTGATCTGATCCACCAGGATCGAATGGAAACTGGAACCATCCATGCTTGAGGGTGTTTTTGACTTCGGAATGTGTTGCATGGTGATTATATCTTTTGAGCAAAGAGCTGGTCACTATTTCTCTTTTCTGGTTGGCTTTGAACATGTTTTTCACATTGATTTTTAGCCAACTTTTCTTCACACTACCCAGACCTAATAAAATTTTTATTTCAACTTTCGTGGGTGGTTTATATGGCTGGATAATGAAGAAATCTATATCTAATGAGAGGAAAGAATGTTTATATTCCTTGGTGTCCTCTATCCTAACTTCTTTATGCTGTTCATGGGGTTTTTCTACTTTTTCTACCCCATGCCCTTCTTTCTCTTTTTCATCTTCTTCTTTTTTCTCCATGATCTTTTCATCCTCTCCCTCTTGAAATTTCTGAAAATCACAATAACTCTCAGCTCTCTTTGTTGTATATTCCTCTATGTGTTCTGCAGTAACACATAAATTAAAACAAGAAGTGCTAGCTATATTCATCCATTCAGAATTACTAGGTAAAGTACCTTGGTTCCTACCTGATATGACATTGGCCAGCTGTCCCAATAGTATTTCCAGGTTTCGGATTGATGCCTCTTGAGTTTGAAGCCTGGCTTTAGTCCGAGCTTCACTTTTCTCTTGATTTGCTAGAATCTTTGAAAGGAGGTCCTCAAGGCTGGCTTTTTGTTCCTGTTCTTGCCTCCATGGATCATAATTAGACGATGCACAATAGTCATCCACTAGAGGGGCCAACCTAGACAAGTCTTCTTGAGGCTGAGGGGGAGATGAATGATGATAAAGATAATCATGACACATGGGAGGATTCTCATACTTAAACATGGATGGTTGCCCATGTGGCCAATTGACCTGCAACTCATTCTCAAACAAGGATTTACATTTTTCTTGTAGAAATAATCATCATGCTCTCCTCTATATAAATCATTAGGTTCATTATCAAAAGAACATGATATATCAGAATCACACTTCCATGGATCATAATTAGAAGATGTATATGGTTGGGGAATTTCCCAAATTGAGTTAGGATATGGACTTACCTCATTCGGCAGGTCTTTCCACCTCTCATCTATATGCTTGAATTTTGACCATTCCCTTAAAGCTCACAAGCCACAGATCATAGTTACCTGAGTACTCTTTCCAGTTCCGGATCGATTTCAGCAAGTGGCTCACCACTAATTCTGGTTTCATGCACTGATCCGAAATAACCTGAAAAGATAGAATAAAAATTTTAATCTCAATCAACAAATCAAAATTCACTTAAACTTACTCTCAATTCAATGGTCCCCGGGAACGGCGCCAAAAGCTTGTTGGGTGTCTAGCAAGTGCACTAGGTCAGCAAGTAATATAGACTTCGAGAGTCCAGATATCGATCCCACAGAGACCTAGATGAGAACTCGGTTTAAGCAAAGATTTCTCTACTGATTGAGGAAAAGAATTTCTTTTTGGGTTTTGATAACTGAAAAACAAAACAGAATTAAACTACTGGAGACCTTATAGAGATGAGATGTTGGGGAAAAGTGTCAATCCCTCCTAGTTGCTAACATGCAAAGTTCTGATTTTATAGCTCAAATACCCTTACCTTGGCTTAGCTTTTTGAAAACCTGGTTACCCATATACAAGAAATAACTTTCACCTATTCCTTGAACTCCATCACAATCCGGTAACATTCAAATCCTAGGTGCATAAATATAAAAGCTTAAAGATTAACTCTCTCCTATTCATAAAAAGAGTTATAGAAGTCACATAACTTTTCAACTAATCTCCATCACAATCCGGAACGATCTAGTTAGAAAAACAAGTTGTTTTAGAAAACAAGAATCAAATAACTAACCCAACTCTCTACTTAAATTTAACTTCTCTATTCTAACCTCATTAAATTCCAGAATTGAATTCAGATCAGAAATAAGCAATGAACTCAGTTTCTAAAACAAAAGCAAAGTACTTTATTGCTAAAATTCCAGAACTTAAACAAATCACAACTCTGAGTTCATGACTTCCCCAACAAAGAGAGACTACTCCATGCTAATAGAATAAACACATAAAGAGGATTCAATTACAGCCATAGACATAAAATAAACTAAGTACAGAAACCCCTTTGAAGGACTGCCTTTAGCTTCTCTTGCACCTTGACTGAAATCTCCACCTTCTCTCTCTAAAGTTCCAAGAGGTCGTGTAAGACTCCCTTTGGACTTTCTCTCCTCTCTAAACTAACTACAAAAACATGAAAGTAAACTAAAAACTGTATTTACAACTCAAAACTGGATCTAAAACTCCCCCCTTGTTCTCTGCCTCGGACCTCTATTTATAGTTGGGCTTCTGTCCAGAACTTGTAATTTTCTCTTTGTCCAGGGGTTCAAATCTTGCCTTCCTGGCCTCCGAATTTCTTGAAATTACTCACGAACCTTCTTTCAATAGTACTTGACTTGTGTATGAAATTTGAAGTCATTCTGAGTTGGGAAACTTGAGATATCACCTTGAGAAGTTGTACTGCTTCTGCTGCCAATTCCAGCACTGGGTCCACCACTTTAAAAGTATAAAACTTTGAGAACCCGACTTGGATTGACATCAATTTCCGTGATATGATCCTCAATCACCTCAGGAAGGTTCAGTCTAAATTTGGGTTCAATTGGGAATAGGCAACTCCAACTTTGCTTCTCTTAAAACTTAGATTTTTCTCTTCTCCGTTGGCAGCAGTTTCCTTCTTTGTGTGGAACTTTTTTTTTTTTTTTTTTTCATTCAATTCACCTAGACTCGAGAAATATTCCATAAAATCTTCGTGGAAACCTTCTTTAGACAATTAAGACTTCTTCTCCTAAGTTTGGGCTTGATTGGTAGTCAGAATCCCGAGATTTTCGTAATTCACGTTGCTGAGTCAGCGGCGCGATCACACCATTTTTCCTTATGATATTGGCGTGGTCGCGCCACTGGAGTAGATTTCTTTCCAAGTCTGGAAACGACCTTCCAAATCGTGCCGAGCAAGGAGAGCTCTTGGTGCGGCAACGCCAAATTTAGTTGAAGAGGTGGAGCGGCAACGCCACTCCTTGGCCTTTTCTCTGGTCCCAGAACGGCAACTCCTTTTCAGTATTTGACTCTTCTTTGGCGCGTCCATGTGGTCTCAGAGTGAGGTAGCGCCAGTGTCATGGCGCGGTAGCGCCCTCAGAAGGCGCGGTCGCGCCAATCCACATTCCCGAATTGTCTTCTTAAAAGCTTTACTAGTCGTTGGGAATTTCTTTCATTTATTTGAATTTTTGACTATTTTCCTGGCGCAGTCACGCCATTCCCTTTTTTTGGCTCTTTTTGCTCTTTTCTGCTTCAATTTATTTCCGAATTCAGATTTTCTTCTTTTACCAGGTACCTAAGACACAAAACATGTATTTGAGTCATATATGTCACTTTCATGCTAATAACTAACTCAAAATAGGCATTTATGATCTTTAATTCATGCATAAAATAATGTCTTTTAGACATTTATCAGCGATGATGACTCGGAGGTTAGTAACTTAGACGAAGATGACTTCATTAGCCATTATGCAGCTCTTACTTCTAAGATCACTCGACCAAGTGTTACAACACCTGATGACTGTGACACTGAGTTAGACGATGACATGAATGAACAAACTCTGAAAGGTATGTATAAAAAAATTCTTGAAAGCTGGGCTGATGTATGCAGGATGAATGCATACATGTGATAAGTGTCCAAAAGAAACTTATTTATGCATAAATTATTGATCATAAATTCCTAATTTGAGTTGATTATGAGCATGAAAGGACAAATATAACTCAAATACATGTTTTGTGTCTCAGGTACCTGGTAAAAGAAGAAAATCTGGATTCTGAGTGAAAATGAAGGAAACAGAGAGCAAAATAGAGCCAAAAAGAAAAAGAAAGCGACCGCTGGGAAAAATATGCAAAAATCCAATTAAATCCAAGAAATTTTCAACGGCTAGCGAAGCCTCAAAGAAGACGACTCCGGAAAGTTAAATGACGCGACCGCGCCCCACGAGGGCGCTACCGCGCCATGAAGATGGCGCGACAAGTGGCACTGCTGCGTCGCACTGTTTCCTTACAAAGATGTCAAGTTCTATTTTGGGAAGTCGACAAAGAGTCTAAGAAGTGGCGCGATCGCGCCAGTTCAATAGAGTGACGTAGCGCCTGTGTCTTGGCGCGGTAGCGCCCTCAGAAGGCGCGGTCGCGTCAATCTACATTCCCGAATTGTCTTCTTTGAAGCTTTACTAGTCGTTGAGAATTTTCTTCATTTATTTGAATTTTTGACTATTTTCCTGGCGCGGTCGCGCCTTTCCCTTTTTTGGCTCTTTTTGCTCTTTTCTGCTTCAATTTCTTTCCGAATTCAGATTTTCTTCTTTTACCAGGTACCTAAGACACAAAACATGTATTTGAGTCATACATGTCACTTTCATGCTAATAACTAACTCAAAATAGGCATTTATGATCTTTAATTCATGCATAAAACAGTGTCTTTTAGACATTTATCAGCGATGACTCGGAGGTTAGTAACTTAGACGAAAATGACTTCATTAGCCATTATGCAGCTCTTACTTCTGAGATCATTCGACCAAGTGTTACAACACCTGATGACTGTGACACTGAGTTAGACGATGACATGAATGAACAAACTCTGAAAGGTATGTATAAAAAATTCTTAAAAGCTGGGCTGATGTATGCAGGATGAATGCATACATGTGATAAGTGTCCAAAAGACACTTATTTATGCATGAATTATTGATCATAAATTCCTAATTTGAGTTGATTACGAGCATAAAAGTGACAAATGTGACTCAAATACATGTTTTGTGTCTCAGGTACCTGGAAAAAGAAGAAAATCTGGATTCTGAGTGAAAATGAAGGAAAAAGGAGCAAAATAGAAACAAAAAGAGAACCCGTGCCGATTATAGCGCGACCGCCCCGGGAAAATGTGCAAAAATTCAATTAAATCCAAGAAATTTCCAAGGGCTAGCGAAGCCTCAAAGAAGACAACTCCGGAATGTGAAATGGCGCGACCGCTCCCCACGAGGGCGCTACCGCGCCATGAAGATGGCGCTACCAGTGGCGTTGCCGCGCCGCACTGTTTCCTTACAAAGATGTCAAGTTCTATTTTGGGAAGTCGTCAAAGAGACTAAGAAGTGGCATGACCGCGCCAGTTCAATAGAGTGAGGTAGCGCGCCAGTTCAATAGAGTGAGGTAGCGTGCCAGTATCTTGGCGCGGTCGTGCCAATCCACTTTCCCGAATTGTCTTCTTTAAAGCTTTACTAGTCGTTGAGAATTTTCTTCATTTATTTGAATTTTTGACTATTTTCCTGGCGCGGTCGTGCCATTCCCTTTTATGGCTCTATTTGCTCTTTTCTGCTTCAATTTCTTTCCGAATTCAGATTTTCTTCTTTTACCAGGTACCTAAGACACAAAACATGTATTTGAGTCATATATGTCACTTTCATGCTAATAACTAACTCAAAATAGGCATTTATGATCTTTAATTCATGCATAAAACAATGTCTTTTAGACATTTGTCAGCGATGATGACTCGGAGGTTAGTAACTTAAACGAAGATGACTTCATTAGCCATTATGCAGCTCTTACTTCTAAGATCACTCGACCAAGTGTTACAACACCTGATGACTGTGACACTGAGTTAGACGATGACATGAATGTACAAACTCTGAAAGGTATGTATAAAAAAATTCTTGAAAGCTGGGCTGATGTATGCAGGATGAATGCATACATGTCATAAGTGTCCAAAAGAAACTTATTTATGCATAAATTATTGATCATAAATTCCTAATTTGAGTTGATTATGAGCATGAAAGTGACAAATATAACTCAAATACATGTTTTGTGTCTCAGGTACCTGGTAAAAGAAGAAAATCTGGATTCTGAGTGAAAATGATGGAAAAAGGAGCAAAATAGAGCCAAAAAGAGAACGGCGCGACCGTGCTGGGAAAATATGCAAAAATTCAATTAAATCCAAGAAATTTTCAACGGCTAGCGAAGCCTCAAAGAAGACGACTCCGGAAAGTGAAATGGCGCGACCGCGCCCCACGAGGGCGCTATCGCGCCATGAAGATGGCGCTACCAGTGGCACTGCCGCGTCGCACTGTTTCCTTACAAAGATGTCAAGTTCTATTTTGGGAAGTCGACAAAGAGACTATGAAGTGGCGCGACCGCGCCAGTTCAATAGAGTGACGTAGCATCTGTGTTATGGCGCGGTAGCGCCCTCAGAAGGCGCGGTCGCGCCAATCTACATTCCCGAATTGTCTTCTTTGAAGCTTTACTAGTCGTTGAGAATTTTCTTCATTTATTTGAATTTTTGACTATTTTCCTGGCGCAGTCGCGCCATTCCCTTTTTTGGCTCTTTTTGCTCTTTTCTGCTTTAATTTCTTTCCGAATTCAGATTTTCTTTTTTTACCAGGTACCTAAGACACAAAACATGTATTTGAGTCATATATGTCACTTTCATGCTAATAACTAACTCAAAATAGGCATTTATGATCTTTAATTCATGCATAAAACAATGTCTTTTAGACATTTATCAGCGATGATGACTCGGAGGTTAGTAACTTAGACGAAGATGACTTCATTAGCCATTATGCAGCTCTTACTTCTAAGATCATTCGACCAAGTGTTACAACACCTGATGACTGTGACACTGAGTTAGACGATGACATGAATGAACAAACTCTGAAAGGTATGTATAAAAAAATTCTTAAAAGCTGGGCTGATGTATGCAGGATGAATGCATACATGTGATAAGTGTCCAAAAGACACTTATTTATGCATGAATTATTGATCATAAATTTCTAATTTGAGTTGATTATGAGCATAAAAGTGACAAATGTGACTCAAATACATGTTTTGTGTCTCAGGTACCTGGAAAAAGAAGAAAATCTGGATTCTGAGTGAAAATGAAGGAAAAAGGAGCAAAATAGAGCCAAAAGGTGAACCTATGCCGATTATAGCGCGACCGCGCCGGGAAAATGTGCAAAAATCCAATTAAATCCAAGAAATTTCCACGGGCTAGCGAAGCCTCAAAGAAGACGACTCCGGAATGTGAAATGGCGCGACCGCACCCCACGAGGGCGCTACCGCGCCATGAAGATGGCGCTACCAGTGGCGCTGTCGCGCCGCACTGTTTCCTTACGAAGATGTCAAGTTCTATTTTGGGAAGTCGGAAAAGAGTCTAAGTAGTGGAGCGACCACGCCAGTTCAACACCATAAAGTGGCGCGACCGTGCCATGCAGAATCCTTCCTCATATGGAACCTGAAGGCCGTGTTCCAGTCTTAGAGAAAATTTCTGCTCCAGTGGCGCGACCGCTCCTCTGACTCAGCTACGTGACCTGCGGAAATCTCGGGATTCTGACTACCAATCAAGCCCAAACTTGGGAAAAGAAGTCCTAATTGTCTAAGGAATGTATCCACGAAGATTTTATGGCATATTGCTCGAGTCTAGGTGCATTGGATGATCAAGAAGAGAAGTCCAAGACCAAGAAGGAAACTGCTGCCATAAAAGGAAAGTACAAGTCCGAGATTGAAGAGGCCATATCTGGAGATTTCGACTTCCAATTTGATCCAAATTTGGACCACAGCTTCTTGAGAGGATTGAGAATCATGACACGGAAAATCAGGCCAATCCAAGGCGGTTTTGTGGTGTTTTATATTTTCGAAGTGGTGGACCCAGTTCTGGAATTGGCAGCAGAAGCAGTTCAAATTCTCAAGATAATATCTCAAGTTTCCCAACTTAGATTGAACTCAAATTTCGTGAGCAAGGTAAGGATCTCATAAAGAAGGTTCATATGTAATTTCAGCCAATTCTAAGCTCGGGAAAGCATAATTCATAACCCTGGACAGAGACCAATTTACAAGTTCTCGACTGAAGCCAAGCTATAAATAGAGGTCCGAGGCAGAGAGCAAAGGATCCTGTTTTGTAGTGTAGATCCAGTTTTAGGTTGTAAATATAGTTCTAGGTCGAGTTTTAGTTCAATTCATTATTTTTTTGGTTAGTTTGGAGTTGAGAGAGAGAGAGAAAGAAGGAAGAGATTTCAGTCAAAGAGGAGTTGAAGCTAAGGACAGTCCTCAAAAGGGGGTTTTCTGTACTTGTTTTCTTCTTATTTCCATGGCTGTAATTGAATCCTTTTTACAGTGTGTTTATTCTATTATTATGGAGTAGTCTCTCTCTGTTGGGGAAGTCATGAACTCCTAGTTGTTTATGTTTAAGTTCTGAATTCTATTGCAATAAAGTACTTTGCTTTTGTTTTAGAATCTGTATTCATTGATTATGGCTAATTTAGATTGATATCTGAAGTTTAATCATGTACGGATTGAGAAGTTAAATTTCAGTAAAGATTTGGGTTAGTTATATGATTCCTTGTTTTCTAAAACAATTCGCTTTTAAACTAGATTGTTCCGGTTTCGAAGGAGACTAGTGGAAGGCGATGTGACTTATTAAACTCTTGTTTTGAATAAGAGAGAGTTAATCTTCAAGCTTTTATATTTATGCACTTAGGATTTGAATGTTTCGGTTGAGAAGGAGTTCAAAGAATATGTGAAAGTTATTTCCTAAATATGGGTAACCAGGTTTTCAAAAGCTAAGCCAAGGTAAGGGTATTTGATCTATAAAATCAGAGCTTTGCATGTTAGCATCTAGGAGGGATTGACATTCTTCCCCAACATTTCATCTCTATTAGTTTTTCCAGTAGTTTAATTTTGTTTTGTTTTTCTAGTTCTCAAAACCAAAAATTATTTTCCTCAATCAGTTGAACAATCTTTGCTTAAACTGAGTTCTCATCAAGGTCTCAGTGGGATCGATATCTGGACTATCGAGTCTATATTACTTGCTGACCTAATGCACTTGCTAGACACACAACAAGTTTTTGGCACCGTTGTTGGGGACCATTGAATTGAGAGTAAGTTTAAGTAAATTTTGATTTGTTGATTGAGATTAAAATTTTTATTCTATCTTTTCTGGTTATTTTGGATCAGTGCATGATACCAAAATCAGTGGAGAGCCACTTGCAGAAATTGATCCAGAACCAGAAAGAGCACTCAGGTAACCATGATCTGTGGCTTGTGAGCTTTAATGGAATGGTATAACTTCAAGCACACAAATGAGAAGTGGAAAGACGTGCAGAATGAGATAAGTCCATATCCTAACTCATATTCAGAATTTCCCCAACCATATGCATCTTCCAATCATGATTCATGGAGGTATGATTCTAATATATCATGTTCTTTTGTTGATAATGGACCTAATAGTTTCTATGAAGCAGAGCATGATAATTATTTCTCCAAGGAAAATAGAAATCCATATTTTGAGAATGATTGGCAGGACAATTTGCCACATGGGAAATTGTCCAGGTTTAGGTATGATCACCCTCTTATGTTTAGTGACTCTTCATACCATCATGCATATCCCCCTCAGCCTCAAGAAGACTGGTCTAGGCTGACCATTCTAGTGGATAACTATTCTGCCCAAATAGATATTATGTTAAATCTACCTGATGAACAACCTAGTTTAGAAACCATTGATAATTCACAAAGAGCCAGACTTGAGGAGATGTTTTTAAAGTTCCTAGAAAATCAAGAAAAAATAGATGCTCAGACTGAAGCCAGGTTTGACGCTCAAGAAGCAATCCTAAAGAATCAAGAAGCTTCCATCAGAAATCTGGAAATACGAATAGGACAGATGGCCACTGTCATATCAGAACTCATAGATACAATGGAGAGAGTTGAGAGTTATTGTGATTTTCAGAAACTTCAAGAGGGAGAAGGTGAGAAGATCATGGAGGAAAAAGAAGAAGAAGAAAAAGAAAAAGAAGGGGATGGGGTAGAGAAAGAAGAGAAACCCCTTGAAGAGCATAAAGAAGTTAGGACAGAGGACACCAAGGATAATGAACATTCTTTCCTCTCATTAGATATAGATTTCTTCATTATCCAGCCCTATAAACCACCCACAAAAGTTGAAATTAAAATTTTATTAGGTCTGGGCAGTGTGAAGAAAAGTTGGCTAAGAATAAATGAGCAAAACAAGTTAAAAGCCAATCAGAAAAGAGAAAGAGTGACCAGCTCTTTAGTCAAAAGTTTGAATCACCATGCAACACATTCAAAAGTCAAAAACACCCTCAAGCATGGATGGTTCCAGTTTCCATTCGATCCTGGTAGATCAGGTCACATGGATCAGTAGGTGGTGCAAAAAAATAGGAGTAGGAGTTTTTGAATTTGCTGGAATTTTTTTTAGGTTAGGATAGTTTTCAAAATTTTTAGGACTTGTTTAAATTTTGATGAGATTTTGATTTCTTTGCATAGAACTAGGATAGGAATAGGGTTAGATTAAAAATTTCAGCTTTCAAAAAACAGAAAAACACAAAAAAATTAAAAACTCAAAACTGGAAAAAAGAAGAAGAAGATGAAAAGGAAAAAGACGAGTAGAAACTTCTTGCTATATCTTTTAAACTTTTTCTTGTTGGAACTCATGTTTGAGCTTGCTTTTTGTGTGTGCTTATGTTTGAGAGTGTGATTTAATGCAATTTTATTAATATGCACTCAATCTCCATTCATATTAAAGAAATTTTCATTTCTACTCTCAATGGTTTGTCTCAAAGCATGTTTTTAATAATTCTTCCAATAAAAATCTGTGAAAATGGACTCTTAATCTGCCTCTATCTGGTATTTACTTGTCCAAAGCGGAAAAAGAGTAAAATTCATTCAGGAACTGCAGATATGATGAAATTACTCGGCGCGGCCGCGCCACTCGCTTGATGAAGAACAACAACTAAAGAGGTAAAAAGGCACACATTTGCCTATAGGTATTCTTCTTATGATAAATTTTATGCCTGAAAGACACTTCAAGTCATTGTTTCATTTTCAATTACTGAAAATCATGCAAGTTTTGGTACTAACCAATGAAAGCAGAATTCAAAAGAATAACAAGGGAGTGCCATCCAATCTCAACTAACCAGACTGTCAGGGAAGTAACTCTTTTCCTCCTATGTTTATTGCTGCTTTGAGGACAAAGCAGGTTTTTAAGTTTGGGGTGGATACTCTTCGTGATTTCTTCATGCAAGCTCATATGGATTTAAAAACTCTGTTTTTTTTTTCAATACTTCACCAGAAATTCCATTAGAGATTTTCAAAAATTCCAGTGACAAACCCTGATCAGATGGATAGCATTGATTCACTTTCTGTAAAAATATTTTAGTTCAGATGCATAGTCTTGAATGGATGAGAATTTTCTTTAAAAACAGTTTTTGAAAACAAAGTACAAGTGAGCAAGTTGATTTCAATCACTAGAACCAACCAGAGGAAAACTTTAGGCGAAATAGAGAAAGGTTTTCATAATTCTAAGGTGATTTAGGCACCTGTATAAAAAATCGTTTGAGCCTTTTTCAAAGCCACTCATTTCAATGCACAAGTTGCATCACCTTTTGTCACAAGGTTTTCATTTCAATGTCCCATGCTACATGAACCAGCCTTAGTGATAAATAAACTTGTTTCTTTCTTACCCATGATTCTCTAAATTATTGAAGTGTTCTGTTTGAATGAGCATGGATAAAGATTTCGGAGTTATAAGGAGGGAAGGATGAAGGGTATGGAAATATTTCTTTGTAAAGGGGAAGAAGGAGCAAGAGGGAAAAAAAAAGAGAGTTCCGGGCTGAGTAGGAGAAAGGCCACCTTGTGTGTGCACCCGGACTCGGCCTCAAAGAAGGTTAGAGTCTCTGGAGTCAATCGGCAAGGTAAGCTGGACTCCAAACAAAGCCAAAGAAAAAGAAAGAAAAGGTTGTGGGTTAGTTAAGGGAAAAGCCACCTCGTGTGTGCTCCGGGTCTCGGGCCTCAGCAAGCTTAGGGACTTTGAGTCAACCGACGAGGTAAGCTAGACTCTAGACAAAACCCAAAGAAAAAGATACATGGGAAAGAGAAAAAAAAAAGAGGGAAAAGAAAAAATGAGGGATCAATGCAAAAGAATAAGTTTGGGGTGGACAAGCTTGGAGGAAAAGTCACAAATCTAATTCATGCTCAGGAAAATGGAAAATGGATATGAGGAGGAGAATAAAACGCAAAATAAAACCAAAAATCTTCATCATACCCATTACCCCTGCCTCATTACAACCCATAAAGACCTATTGATCAGAATTGAAAATTCCTTCAGGTTAGTGGAGAGTGGACTGATGGTTGGCCTATGGAGTTGAATTGAGACTTCTCACTTGTATGAGAATGTACATCTTTGAAAAATTTTGAAGAAAATTCGAAATCTGTTTGGACTAAGCAAGAAGAACCATCATTAGAAAAGAAGTGAATCATCTATCTTGGAAACTTTAGAAGGGAGGTTCACTGAATTTTTCTTAGTCTTTACAGATCTGTCTGGTATTTATTTCAGAGTTTTGCTCGAGGACGAGCAAAGGTTTAAGTTTGGGGTTGTGATAAGTGTCCAAAAGACACTTATTTATGCATGATTTAACGAGTATAAACTCCCATTTTGAGTTAATTATTAGCTTGAAAAAGAATTATATAACTCAAATTCAAGTTTCTTGTCTCAGGTGCCTGATAAAAAAAGAAAATCTGAAATCTGAGGGAAATTGAATAAGAAAGGAGCAAAAAGAGCCAAAAAATGGAACGGCGCGATCGTGCCGATTCTGACGCGACCGCGCCGGGAAAAGGTGCGGAAATTTAAATAAATCTTGGAAATTCCCAACGGCTAGTAAGGCTGAAAGGAGGACAGTTCGTGAATGTGAAATGGCGCGACTGCGCCTCACGAGGGCGCTACCGCGCCATGAAGATGGCGCTACCAGTGGCGCTGCCGCGCCGCACTGTTTCCTTACAAAGATGTCAAATTCTATTTCGGTAAGTCGGCAAAGAGTCTAAGGAGTGGCGCGATCGCGCTAGTTCAACAGCATAAAGTGGCGCGACCGCGCCATGCAGAATCCTTCCTCATATGGGACCCGAAGGCCGTGTTCCAGACTTAGACAAAATTTTTGCTCCAGTGGCGCAACCGCGCCAAAACAAAGAACAATTCGGCGCGACCGCGCCGCTGACTCTGCAACGTGACCTACAGAAATCTCGGGATTCTGACTACCAATCAAGCCCAAACTTGGGAGAAGAAGTCCTAATTGGATAAGGAAGGTATCCACGAAGATTTTATGGTATATTGCTCGAGTCTAGGTGCATAGAATGATCAAGAAGAGAAGTCCAAGACAAAGAAGGAAACTGCTGCCATAAAAGGAAAGTACAAGTCCGAGATTGAAGAGGTCATATCTGGAGATTCCGACTTCCATTTGGATCCAAATTTTGACCAAAGCTTCCTGAGAGGATTGAGAATCATGAAACGAAAAATCATCCCAATCCAAGTCGTTTTTGTGGAGTTTTATATTTTCAAAGTGGTGGACCCAGTGCTGGAATTGGCAGCAGAAGCAGTTCAACTTCTCAAGATAATATCTTAAGTTTCCCAACTCAGATTGAACTCAAATTTCGTGAGCAAGGCAAGGACCTCAGAAGGAAGGTTCGTATTTGATTTCAGCCAATTATGAGGTCGAAAAAGCATAATTCATACCCCTGGACAAAGACCAATTTACAGGTTCTGGACATAAGCCCAACTATAAATAGAGGTCCAAGGCAGAGAGCAAAGAATCCTTTTTTGGTAGTGTAGATCGAGTTTTCTAGTTGTAAATACAATTTTTAGTTTACTTTTATTGTTTTTTAGTTAGTGTGGAGTTGAGAGAGAGAGAGAGAAAGAAGGAAGAGATTTCAATCAAGGAGGAGTTGAAGCTAAGAGGCAGTTCCTCAAAAGGGGGTTTTCTGTACGTGTTTTCTTCTTATTTCCATGTCTGTAATTGAATCCTTATTACTGTGTGTTTATTTTATTAGCATGAAGTGGTCTCTCTTTGTTGGGGAAATCATGAACTCCTAGTTGTTTATGTTTAAGTTCTGAATTTTATAGCAATAAAGTACTCTGCTTTTGTTTTAGAATTTGTATTCATTGCTTATTGCTAATTTAGATTGATATCTGAAGTTTAATGAGGTACGGATTGAGAAGTTAAATTTCAGTAAAAGATTTGGGTTAGTTATATGATTCCATGTTTTCTAAAACAACTCGCTTTTAAACTAGATTGTTCCGGTTTTGAAGGAGACTAGTAGAAGGCGATGTGACTTATTAAACTCTTGTTCTGAATAAGAAAGAGTTAATCTTCAAGCTTTTATATTTATGCACTTAGGATTTAAATTTTTCGGTTGAGGAGTTCAAAGAATAAGTGAAAGTTATTTCCTGTATATGGGTAACCAGGTTTTCAAAAACTAAGTCAAGGTAAGGGTATTTGAGCTAAAAAGTCAAAACTTTGCATGTTAGCAACTAGGAAGCATTGATGAGAACTCAGTTTAAGCATAGATTTTTCTACTGATTGAGGAAAAAAAAATTTGGTTTTGAGAACTGGAAAAATAAAACACAATTAAACTACTGAAAAAACTAATAGAGATGAAATGTTGGCGAAGAATGTCAATCCCTCCTAGTTGCTAACATGCAAAGTTTTGATTTTATAGCTCAAATACCCATACCTTGACTTAGCTTTTGAAAACCTGGTTAACCATATACAGGAAATACCTTTCACTTATTCTTTGAACTCCTTCTCAACCGGAAAATTCAAATCCTAAGTGCATAAATATAAAAGCTTGAAAATTAACTCTCTTATTCTGAACAAGAATTTAATAAGTCACATCGCCTTTCACTAGTCTCCTTCGAAACAGGAACAATGTAGTTTAAAAGCGAATTATTTTAGAAAACAAGGAATCATATAACTAACCCAAATCTTTACTGAAATTTAACTTCTCAATCCGTACCTGATTAAACTTCAGATATCAATCAAAATCAGCAATAAGCAATGAATACAAATTCTAAAACAAAAGCAAAGTACTTTATTGCTATAGAATTCAGAACTTAAACATAAACAACTAGGAGTTCATGACTTCCCCAACAGAGAGAGACTACGTCATAATAATAAAATAAACACACAGTAAAAAGGATTCAATTACAGCCATGGAAATAAGAAGAAAACTAGTACAGAAAACCCCCTTTTGAGGACTGTCCTTTGCTTCAACTCCTCCTTGACTGAAATCTCTTCCTTCTTTCTCTCTCTCTCTCAACTCCAAACTAACTACAAAAACAATGAATTGAACTAAAACTCGACCTAGAACTATATTTACAACCTAAAACTGGATCTACACTAAAAAACGGGATGCTTTGCTCTCTGCCTTGGACCTCTATTTATAGTTGGGCTTCTGTACCGAACTTGTAAATTGATCCCTGTCCAGGGGTATGAATTATGCTTTCTCGACCTCAGAATTTTCCGAAATTACATACGAACCTTCCTTCTGAGGTCCTTGCCTTTCTCACGAAATTTGTGTTCAATCTGAGTTGGAAAACTTTAGATATTATCTTGATAAGTTGAACTCCTTCTGCTGCCAATTCCAGCACTGGGTTATGCTTTCTCGACATCAGAATTGGCTAAAATTACATACGAACCTTCCTTCTGAGGTCCTTGCCTTTGTCACGAAATTTGAGTTCAATCTGAGTTGGGAAACTTGAGATATTATCTTGAGAAGTTGAACTGCTTCAGCTGCCAATTCCAGCACTGGGTCCACCACTTTGAAAGTATAAAACTCCACAAAACCGACTTGGATTGGCCTGATTTTCCGTGTCATTATTTTCAATCCTCTCAGGAAGCTGTGGTCCAAATTTGGATCCAATTGGAAGTCGGAATCTCCAGATATGGCCTCTTCAATCTCGGACTTGTACTTTCCTTTTATGGCTGCAATTTCCTTCTTGGTCTTGGACTTCTCTTCTTGATCATTCAATGCACCTAGACTCGAGCAATATACAATAAAATCTTCGTGGATACCTTCCTTAGCCAATTAGGACTTCTTTTCCCAAGTTTGGGGTTGATTGGTAGTTAGAATCCCGAGATTTCCGCTGGTCACGTAGCTGAGTCAACGGCGCGGTCGCGCCGAATTGTTCTTTGTTTTGGCGCGGTCGGGCCACTGGAGCAGAAATTTTGTCTTAAGTCTCGAACACGGCCTTCGGCTCCCATATGAGGAAGGATTTTGCATGGCGCGGTCACGCCACTTTGTGCTGTTGAATTGGCGCGATCGCACCACTCCATAGACTCTTTGTCGACTTCCCGAAATAGAACTTGACATCTTTGTAAGGAAACAGTGCGGCGCGGCAGCGCCATTGGTAGTGCCATCTTCATGGCGCGGTAACGCCCTCGTGGGGCGTGGTTGCGCCATTTCACATTTCGGAGTCGTCTTCTTTGAGGCTTCGCTAGCCGTTGAAAATTTCTTGACTTTAATTGAATTTTTGCACTTTTTCCCTACGCGGTCACTACATAATCGGCGCGGTCGCGCCGTTCTCTTTTTGGCTCTATTTTGCTCCTTTTTCCTTCATTTTCACTCAGAATCCATATTTTCTTCTTTTACCAGGTACCTGAGACTCAAAACATGTATTTGAGTTACATTTGTCACTTTCATGCTCATAATCAACTCTAATTAGGAATTTATGATCAATAATTCATGCATAAATAAGTGTATTTTGGACACTTATCACAACCCCAAACTTAAACCTTTGCTCGTCCTCCAGTAAAACTCTGAAATAAATAACAGATAGATATGTAAAGACTAAGAAAAACTCAGTGATCCTCCCTTTTAAACTTTTCAAGATAGATGATTCACTTCTTTCCTAATGATGATTCTTTTTGCTTAGTCATAACAGACTTTGAATTTTCTTCAAAGTTTTTCAAAGATGTACATTCTCATACAAGTGATAAGTCTCAATTTAACTCCATAGGCCAACCTTCAGTCCACTCTCCACTAACCTGAAGGAATTCTCAATTCTGATCAATAGGTCTTTATGGGTTGTAATGAGGCAGGGGTAATGGGTATGATGAAGATTTTTGGTTTTCTTTTGGGTTTTATTCTCCTCCTCATATCTATTTTTCATTTTCCTAAGCATGAATTGGATTTGTGACATTTCCTCCAAGCTCTTCCACCTCAAACTTATTCTTTTGCATTGATCCCTCATTTTTCCTTTTCCCACTTTTTTTTCCCTTTCCCTTGTATCTTTTTCTTTGGGTTTTGTCCAGAGTCTAGCTTACCTCGTCGGTTGACTCAAAGTCCCTAAGCTTGTTGAGGCCTGAGACCCGGTGCACACGAAGTGGCCTTTCCCTTAACTAACCCACAACCTTTTCTTTCTTTTTCTTTGGCTTTGTTTGGAGTCCAGCTTACCTTGCCGGTTGACTCAGAGACTCTAAGCTTGCTGAGGCCCGAGTCCCGGTGCACACACAAGGTAGCCTTTCTCCTACTCAGCCCAGAACTCTCTTTTTTCTCTCTCTTGCTCCTTCTTCCCCTTCACAAAGAAATATTTCTATATCCTTCATCCTTCCCTCCTTATAACTTCGAAATCTTTATCCATGATCATTCAAATAGAGCACTTCAATAATTTGGGGAATCATGGGTAAGAAAGAAAAAAGTTTATTTATCACTAAGGCTGGTTCATGTAGCATGGGACATTGAAACAAAACAGGGATCTTTTTGGCTCAAAAAGTTTGACAAAAGGTGATGCAACTTGTGCATTGAAATGGGTGGCATTGAAAAAGGCTCAAACGAATTTTTAAACACGTGCCTAAATCACCTCAGAATTTTGAAAACCTTTCTCTATTTCGTCTCAAGTTTTCCTCAGGTTGGTTCTAGTGATTGAAATCAACTTGCTCACTTGTACTTTGTTTTCAAAATCTGTTTTTATAGAAAATTCTCATCCATTCAAGACTAAGCATCTGAACTAAAATATTTTTACAGAAAGTGAATCATGCTATCCATCTGATCAGGGTTTGTCACTGGTATTTTTCAAAATCTCTAATTGAATTTCTGGTGAAGTTTTGAAAAAAAATAGAGTTTTTAAATCCATATGAGCATGCATGAAGAAATCACGAAGAGTATCCCACCCCAAACTTAAAAACCTGCTTTGTCCTCAAAATAGCAATAAACATAGGAGTAAAAGAGATACTTCCCGGACAGTCTGGTTAGTTGAGATTGGATGGCACTCCCTTGTTGTTCTTTTGAATTTTGCTTTCATGGGTTAGTACCAAAACTTGCGTGATTTTCAGTAATTGAAAATGAAACAATGACTTGAAGTGTCTTTCAGGCATAAAATTTGGAGCGGGCGCGCCGAGTAATTTCATCATATCTTCAGTTCCTGAATGAATTTTACTCTTTTTCCTCTTTGGACTACTAAATATCAGATAGAGGCAGATTAAGAGTCCTTTTTCACAGATTTTCACTCGAAGAATTATTAAAAACATGCTTTGAGACGAACCATTGAGAGTAGAAATCAAAATTTCTTTAATATGAATGGAGATTGAGTGCATATTAATAAAATTGCATTAAATCACACTCTCAAACATAAGCACCCACAAAAAGCAAGCTCAAACATGAGTTCCAACAAGAAAAAGTTTAAAAGATATAGCAAGAAGTTTCTACTCATCTTTTTCCTTTTCATCTTCTTCTTCTATTTTCCAGTTTTGAGTTTTTAATTTTTTTGTGTTTTTTTGTTTTTTGAAAGCTGAAATTTTTAATCTAACCCTATTCCTCTCCTAGTTCTATGCAAAGAAATCAAAAACTCATCCAAATTTAAACAAGTCCTAAAAATTTTGAAAACTATCCTAACCTAAAAAAAATTCCACCAAATTCAAAAACTCCTACTCCTATTTTTTTGCACTACCTACTGATCCATGTGACCTGATCCACCAGGATCGAATGGAAACTGGAACCATCCATGCTTGAGGGTGTTTTTGACTTTTGAATGTGTTGCATGGTGATTCAAACTTTTGAGTAAAGAGCTGGTCACTCTTTCTCTTTTCTGATTGGCTTTTAACTTGTTTTGCTCATTTATTCTTAGCCAACTTTTCTTCACACTGCCCAGACCTAATCAAATTTTAATTTCAACTTTTGTGGGTGGTTTAAACGGCTGGATAATGAAGAAATCTATATCTAATTAGAGGAAAGAATGTTCATTATCCTTGGTGTCCTCTATCCTAACTTCTTTATGCTCTTCGAGGGGTTTCTCTTATTTCTCGACCCCATCCCCTTCTTTTTCTTTTTCTTCTTCTTCTTTTTCCTCCATGATCTTCTCACCTTCTCCCTCTTGGAGTTGTTGAAAATCACAATAACTCTCAGTTCTCTCCATTGTATCTATGAGTTCTGATATGACAATGGCCATCTCTCCTATTCGTATTTCCAGATTTCTGATGCAAGCTTCTTGATTCTTTAGGATTGCTTCTTGAGCGTCATGCCTAGCTTCAGTCTGAGCATCTCTTTTTTCTTGATTTTCTAGGAACTTTAAAAACATCTCCTCAAGTCTAGCTCTTTGTGAATTATCAATGGTTTCTAAACTAGGTTGTTCATCAGGTGGATTTAACATAGTATCTATTTGGGCAGAATAGTTATCCACAAGAATGGTCAACCTAGACAAGTCTTCTTGAGGCTGAGGGGGATAAGCATGATGATATGAAGAGTCACTGAACATAGGAGGGTGATCATACCTGAACCTGGACAATTGCCCATGTGGCAAATTGTCCTACCAATCATTCTCAAAGTATGGATTTCCATTTTGCTTGGAGAAATAATTATCATGCTCTACTTCATAGAAACTATTAGGTTCATTATCAACAAAAGAACATGATATATTAGAATCATACCTCCATGATTCACGATTGGAAGATGCATATGGTTGGTGAAATTCTGAATATGAGTTAGGATATGGACTTATCTCATTCTGCACGTCTTTCCACCTGTCATCTGTGTGCTTGAAGTTATACCATTCCATTAAAGCTCACAAGCCACAGATCGTGGTTACCTGAGTGCTCTTTTCGGTTCCGAATATATTTCAGTAAGTGGCTCTCCACTGATTCTGGTATCATGCACTGATCCGAAATAACCTGAAATTATAGATTAAAAATTTTAATCTCAATCAACAAATCAAAATTTACTTAAACTTACTCTCAATTCAATGGTCCCCGGCAACGGCGCCAAAAACTTGTTGTGTGTCTAGCAAGTGCACTAGGTCAGCATGTAATATAGACTCGAGAGTCCAAATATCGATCCCACAGAGACCTTGATGAGAACTCAGTTTAAGCAAAGATTTTTCTACTGATTGTCGAAAAGAATTTTTGGTTTTGAGAACAGGAAAAACAAAACAGAATTAAACCACTGGAAAAACTAATAGAGATAAAATGTTGGGGAAGAATGTCAATCCCTCCTAGTTGCTAACATGCAAAGTTTTGATTTTATAGCTCAAATACCCCTACCTTGACTTAGGATTCTTTGCTCTCTGCCTACCAAAACAGGATTCTTTGCTCTCTGCCTCGGACCTCTATTTATAGCTGGGCTTCTGTCTATAACCTGTAAATTGGTCTCTGTCCAGGGGTATGAATTATGCTTTTTCGACCTCAAAATTGGCTGAAATTACATACAAACCTTCCTTCTGAGGTCCTTGCCTTGCTCACGAAATTTGAGTTCAATCTGAGTTGGGAAACTTGAGATATTATCTTGAGAAGTTGAACTGCTTCTGCTGCCAATTCCGGCACTGGGTCCACAGTTTGAAAATGTAAAACTCCACAAAACCGACTTGGATTGGCCTGATTTTTCGTTTCATGATTCTCAATCCTCTCAGGAAGCTGTGGTCCAAATTTGGGTCCAATTGGAAGTCGAAATCACCAGATATGGCCTCTTCAATCTCGGACTTGTACTTTACTTTTATGGCAGCAGTTTCCTTCTTTGTCTTGGACTTCTCTTCTTGATCATTCAATGCACCTAGATTCGAGCAATATACCATAAACTCTTCGTGGATACCTTCCTTAGCCAATTAGGACTTCTTCTCCCAAGTTTGGGCGTGATTGCTAGTCAGAATCTCGAGATTTCCGCAGGTCACGTTGCAGAGTCAACGACGCGGTCGCACCGAATTGTTCTTTGCTTTGGCGCGGTCGCGCCACTGGAGCAGAAATTTTGTCTAAGTCTGGAACACGGCCTTCGGGTCCCATATGAGGAAGGATTCTGCATGGCGCGGTCGCGCCACTTTATGTTGTTGAACTGGCGCGGTTGCCCCACTCCTTAGACTCTTAGCCGATTTCCCGAAATAGAACTTGACATCATTGTAAGGAAACAATGCGGCGCGGCAGTGCCACTGGTAGCGCCATCTTCATGCCGCGGTAGCGCCCGCGTGGCGCGCGGTCGCGCCATTTCACATTCACGAACTGTCCTCCTTTCAGCCTTACTAGTCGTTGGAAATTTCCTAGATTTATTTGAATTTCTGCACCTTTTCCTTGCGCGGTCGCGACAGGATCGGCACGGTCGCGCCGTTCCCTTTTTTGGCTCTTTTTGCACCTTTCTTCTTCAATTTCCCTCAGATTTCATCTTTTCTTCTTTTATCAGGCACCTGAGACATGAAACACGAATTTGAGTTCTATAATTCATTTTCAGACTAATAATTAACTCAAAATGGGAGTTTATGCTCATTAAATCATGCATAAATAAGTGTCTTTTGGACACTTAACACAACCTTAAACTTAAACCTTTTCTAGTTCTCGAGCAAAACTCTGAAATAAACACCAGATAGATCTGTAAAGACTAAGAAAAATTCAGTGACCCTCCCTTCTAAAGTTTCCAAGATAGATGATTCACTTCTTTCCTAATGATGGTTCTTCTTGCTTAGTCCAAACAGATTTTGAATTTTCTTCAAAATTTTTCAAAGATGTACATTCTCATACAAGTGAGAAGTCTCAATTCAACTCCATAGGCCAACCATCAGTCCACTCTCCACTAACCTGAACGAATTTTCAATTCTGATCAATAGGTCTTTATGGGTTGTAATGAGGCAGGGGTAATGGGTATGATGAAGATTTTTGGTTTTCTTTTGGGTTTTATTCTCCTCCTCATATCCATTTTCCTTTTTCCTGAGCATGAATTAGATTTGTGACTTTTCCTCCAAGCTTGTCCACCCCAAACTTATTCTTTTGCATTGATCCCTCATTTTTCCTTTTCCCTCTTTTTTTTTTTCTCTTTTCCATGTATCTTTTTCTTTGGGTTTTGTCCAGAGTCTAGCTTACCTCGTCGGTTGACTCAGAGTCCCTAAGCTTGCAGAGGCCCGAGACCCGGTGCACACACGAGGTGGCCTTTCCCTTAACTAACCCACAACCTTTTTTTTCTTTTTCTTTGGCTTTGTTTGGAGTCCAGCTTACCTTGCCGGTTGACTTAGAGACTCTAAGCTTGCTGAGGCCCGAGTCCCGGTGCACACACAAGGTGGCCTTTCTCCTACTCAGCCCAAAACTCTCTTTTTTTCTCTCTTGCTCCTTCTTCCCCTTTTTCAAAGAAATATTTTTATACCCTTCATCCTTCCCTCCTTATAACTTCAAAATCTTTATCCATGGTCATTCAAACAGAACACTTCAATAATTTGGGGAATCATGGGTAAGAAAGAAACAAGTTTATTTATCACTAAGGCAGGTTCCTGTAGCATGGGACATTGAAACAAAACAGGGATCTTTTTGGCTCAAAAAGTTTGACAAAAGATTATGCAACTTGTGCATTGAAATAGGTGGCTTTGAAAAAGGCTCAAACGATTTTTTAAACAGGTGCCTAAATCACCTCAGAATTTTGAAAACCTTTCTCTGTTTCGCTTAAGTTTTCCTCAGGTTGGTTCTAGTGATTGAAATCTACTTGCTCACTTGTACTTTGTTTTCAAAAACTGTTTTTAAAGAAAATTCTCATCCATTCAAGACTAAGCATCTGAACTAAAATATTTTTCTAGAAAGTGAATCATGCTATCCATCTGATCAGGGTTTGTCAATGGTATTTTTCAAAATCTCTAATGGAATTTTTGGTGAAGTTTTGAAAAAAAATAGAGTTTTTAAATCCATATGAGCATGCATGACGAAATCACGAAGAGTATCCCACCCCAAACTTAAAAACCTGTTTTGTCCTCAAAGCAGGAATAAACATAGGAGTAAAAGAGATACTACCCTGACAGTCTGGTTTGTTGAGATTGGATAACACTCCCTTGTTGTTCTTTTGAATTCTGCTTTCATGGGTAAGTACCAAAACTTGCATGATTTTCAGTAATTGAAAATGAAATAATGACTTTAAGAGATATTCAGGCAGAAAATTTATCATAAGAAGAATACATGTAGGCAAATGTGTACCTTTTTACCTCTGTAGTTGCTGTTTTTCATCAAGTAGAGGTGCGCGCGCGCCAGAATATGGCTCGGGAGCGCCAAGTAATTTCATCATATCTTCAATTCCTGAATGAATTTTACTCTTTTTCCACTTTGGACAAGTAAATATCAGATAGAGGCAGATAAAGAGTTCTTTTTCACAGATTTTCATTGGAAGAAATATTAAAAACATGCTTTGAGATAAACCATTGAGAGTAGAAATCAAAATTTCTTTAATATGAATGCAGATTGAGTGCATATTAATAAAATTGCATTAAATCACACTCTCAAACATAAGCACACACAAAAAGCAAGATCAAACATGAGTTCCAACAAGGAAAAGTTTAAAAGATATAGCAAGAAGTTTCTACTCATCTTTTTCCTTTTCATCTTCTTCTTCTATTTTCCAATTTTGAGTTTTTAATTTTTTTGTGTTTTTCAATTTTTTTAAAGCTGTATATTTTTAATCTAACCCTATTCCTCTCCTAGTTCTATGCAAAGAAATCAAAATCTCATCCAAATTTAAACAAGTCCTTAAAATTTTGAAAACTATCCTTACCTAAAAAAAATTCTAGCAAATTCAAAAACTCCTACTATTTTTTTGCACTACCTACTGATCCATGTGACCTGATCCACCAGGATCGAATGGAAACTGGAACCATCCATGCTTGAGGGTGTTTTTGACTTTTGAATGTATTGCATGGTGATTCAAACTTTTGAGTAAAGAGCTGGTCACTCTTTCTCTTTTCTAATTGGCTTTTAACGTGTTTTGCTCATTTATTTTTAGCCAACTTATCTTCACTCTGCCCAGACCGAATAAAATTTTAATTTCAACTTTTGTGGGTGGGTTATAGGGCTGGAAAATGAAGAAATATATATCTTATGAGAGGAAAGAATGTTCATTATCCTTGGTGTCCTCTATCCTAACTTCTTTATGCTCTTCAAGGGGTTTCTCTTCTTTCTCTAGCCCATACCCTTCTTTTTCTTTTTCTTCTTCTTCTTTTTCCTCCATGATCTTCTCACCTTCTCCCTCTTGAAATTTTTGAAAATCACAATAACTCTCGGCTCACTCCATTGTATCTATGAGTTCTGATATGACAGTGGCAGTTTGTCCTATTCGTATTTCCGGATTTCTGATGGAAGCTTCTTGATTCTTTAGGATTGCATCTTGAGCGTCAAGCCTGGCTTCAGTCTGAGCATCTCTGTTTTCGTGATTTTCTAGGAACTTTAAAAACATCTCCTCAAGTCTGGCTCTTTGTGAATTATCAATGGTTTCTAAACAAGGTTGTTCATCAGGTGGATTTAACATAGTATTTATTTGGGCAGAATAGTTATCCACTAAAATGGTCAGCCTAGACCAGACTTCTTGAGGCTGAGGGGGATATGCATGATGATATGAAGAGTCACTGAACATAGGAGGGTGATCATACCTAAACCTGGACAATTACGCATGTGGCAAATTTTCCTGCCAATCATTCTCAAAATATGGATTTCCATTTTGCATAGAGAAATAATTATCATGCTCTGCTTCATAGAAACTATTAGGTTCATTATCAACGAAAGAACATGATATATTAGAATCATAACTCCATGAATCATGATTGGAAGATACAAATGGTTGGGGAAATTCTGAATATGACTTAGGATATTGACTTATATCATTCTGCACGTCTTTCCACCTCTCATCTGTGTGCTTGAAGTTATACCATTCCATTAAAGCTCACATGCCACAGATCATGGTTACCTGAGTGCTCTTTCCGGTTCCGGATCAATTTCAGCAAGTGGCTCTCCACTGATTCTGGTATCATGCACCTATCCGAAATAACCTGAAAAGATAGAATAAAAATTTTAATCTCAATCAACAAATTAAAATTTTCTTAAACTTACTCTCAATTCAATGGTCCCCGGCAACGGCGCCAAAAACGTGTTGTGTGTCTAGCAAGTGCACTAGGTCAGCAAGTAATATAGACTCGAGAGTCCAGATATCGATCCCATAGAGACCTTGATGAGAACTCAGTTTAAGCAAAGATTTTTCTACTGATTGTCGAAAAGAATTTTTGGTTTTGAGAACTGGAAAAACAAAACATAATTAAACTACTGGAAAAACTAATAGAGATGAAATGTTGGGGAAGAATGTCAATCCCTCCTAGTTGCTAACATGCAAAGTTCTGATTTTATAGCTCAAATACCCTTACCTTGACTTAGCTTTTGAAAACCTGGTTACCCATATATAGGAAATAACTTTCACTTATTCTTTGAACTCCTTCTCAACCGGAACATTCAAATCCTAAGTGCATAAATATAAAATCTTGCAGATTAACTCTCTCTTATTCTGAACAAGAGTTTAATAAGTCACATAGCCTTCCACTAGTCTCCTTCGAAACCGGAACAATCTAGTTTAAAATTGAGTTGTTTTAGAAAACAAGGAATCATATAACTAACCCAAATCTTTACTGAAATTTAACTTCTCAATCCGTACCTGATTAAACTTCAGATATCAATCTAAATTAGCAATAAGCAATGAATACAGATTCTAAAACAAAAGCAGAGTACTTTATTGCTATAGAATTCAGAACTTAAACATAAACAACTAGGAGTTCATGACTTCCCCAATCGAGAGAGACTACTCCATAATAATAGAATAAACACTCAGTAAAAAGGATTCACTTTCAGCCATGGAAATAAGAAGAAAACAAGTACAGAAAACCCCCTTTTGAGGACAGTCCTTAGCTTCAACTCCTCCTTGACTGAAATCTCTTCCTTCTTTCTCTCTCACTCTCAACTCCAAACTAACTACAAAAACAATGAATTGAACTAAAACTCGACCTAGAACTATATTTACAAACTAAAACTGGATCTACACTACAAAACAGGATGCTTTGCTCTCAGCCTCGGACCTCTATTTATAGTTGGGCTTCTGTCCAGAACTTGTATATTGGTCTCTTTCCAGGGGTATGAATTATGCTTTCCCGACCTCAGAATTGGCTGAAATTACGTACGAACTTTCCTTCTGAGGTCCTTGCCTTGGTCAAGAAATTTGAGTTCAATCTGAGTTGGGAAACTTGAGATATTATCTTGAGAAGTTGAATTGCTTCTGCTGCCAATTTCAGCACTGGGTCCACCACTTTGAAAACATAAAACTCCACAAAACCGACTTGGATTGGCCTGATTTTCCGTGTCAAGATTCTCAATATTCTAAGGAAGCTGTGGTCCAAGTTTGGATCCAATTGGAAGTCGGAATCTCCAAATATGGCCTCTTCAATCTCGGACTTGTACTTTCCTTTTATGGCAACAGTTTCCTTCTTGGTCTTGGATTTCTCTTCTTGATCATTCAATGCACCTAGACTCTAGCAATATACCATAAAATCTTCCTGGATACCTTCCTTAGCCAATTAGGACTTCTTCTCCCAAGTTTGGGCTTGATTGGTAGTCAGAATCTCGAGATTTCTGCAGGTCATGTAGCTGAGTCAGCTGCGCTATCGCGCCGAATTGTTCTTTGTTTTGGCGCGATCGCGCCACTGGAGCAGAAATTTTGTCTAAGTCTGGAACACGGCCATCGGGTTCCATATGAGGAAGGATTCTGAATGGCGCAGTCGTGCCACTTTATGCTATTGAACTGGCGCGGTCGCGCCACTCCTTAGACTCTTTGCCGACTTCCCAAAATAGAACTTGACATCTTTGTAAGGAAACAGTGTGGCGCGGCAGCACCATTGGTTGCGCCATCTTCATGGCGCAGGAGCGCCCTCGTCGGGCGCAGTCGCGCCATTTCACTTTCCGGAGTCGTCTTCTTTGAGGCTTCGCTAGCCGTTGGAAATTTCTTGGATTTAATTGAATTTTTGCACATTTTCCCGGCGCAGTTGCGCCTTAATCGGCGCAGTTGCTCTGTTCTCTTTTTGGCTCTATTTGGCTCATTCAATGCACCTAGACTCGAGCAATATACCATAAAATCTTCCTGGATACCTTAGCCAATTAGGACTTCTTCTCCCAAGTTTGGGCTTGATTGGTAGTCAGAATCTCGAGATTTCCGCAGGTCATGTAGCTGAGTCAGCTGCGCGATCGCGCCGAATTGTTCTTTGTTTTGGCGCGGTCGGGCCACTGGAGCAGAAATTTTGTCTTAAGTCTCGAACACGGCCTTCGGGTCCCATATGAGGAAGGATTTTGCATGGCGCGGTCACGCCACTTTGTGCTGTTGAACTGGCGCGGTTGCCCCACTCCTTAGACTCTTTGCCGACTTCCCAAAATAGAACTTGACATCTTTGTAAGGAAACAGTACGGCGCGGCAGCACCATTGGTAGCACCATCTTCATGGCGCAGGAGCGCCCTCGTCCGGCGCGGTCGCGCCATTTCACATTCCGGAGTCGTCTTCTTTGCGGCTTTGCTAGCCGTTGGAAATTTCTTGGATTTAATTAAATTTTTGCACATTTTCCCGGCGCGGTCGCGCCATAATCGGCGCAGTCGCGCTGTTCTCTTTTTGGCTCTATTTTGCTCCTTTTTCCTTCATTTTCACTCAGAATCTAGATTTTCTTCTTTTACCAGGTACATGAGACACAAAACATGTATTTGAGTTATATTTGTCATTTTCATGCTCATAATCAACTCAAATTAGGAATTTATTATCAATAATTAATGCATAAATATCTTTTGGACACCTATCACAACCCCAAACTTAAACCTTTGCTCGTCCTCTAGCAAAACTCTGAAATAAATACCAGATAGATCTGTAAAGACTAAGAAAAATTACGTGATCCTCCCTTTTAAAGTATTCAAGATAGATGATTCACTTCTTTCCTAATGATGGTTCTTCTTGCATAGTCAAAACAGACTTTGAATTTTCTTCAAAGTTTTTCAAAGATGTACATTCTCATACAAGTGATAAATCTCAGTTCAACTCCATAGGCCAACCCTCAGTCCACTCTCCACTAACCTGAAGAAATTCTCAATTCTGATCAATAGGTCTTTATGGGTTGTAATGAGGCAGGGGTAATGGGTATGATGAAGATTTTTGGTTTTCTTTTGGGTTTTATTCTCCTCCGCATATCCATTTTCCATTTTCCTGAGCATGAATTGGATTTGTGACTTTTCCACAAAGCTCTTCCACCCCAAACTTATTCTTTTGCATTGATCCCTCATTTTTCCTTTTCCCTATTTTTTTTCTCTTTCCCATGTATCTTTTTCTTTGGGTTTTGTCCAGAGTCTAGCTTACCTCGTCGGTTGACTCAGAGTCCCTAAGCTTGCTGAGGCCCGAGACCCGGTGCACACACGAGGTGGCCTTTCCCTTAACTAACCCGCAACCTTTTTTTTCTTTTTCTTCGGCTTTGTTTGGAGTCTAGCTTACCTTGCCGGTTGACTCAGAGACTCTAAGCTTGCTGAGGTCCTAGTCCCGGTGCACACACAAGGTGGCCTTTCTCCTACTCAGCCCAGAACTTTCTCTTTTCTCTCTCTTGCTCCTTCTTCCCCTTTACAAAGAAATATTTCTATACCCTTCATCCTTCCCTCCTTATAACTTCGAAATCTTTATGCATGCTCATTCAAAAAGAACACTTCAATAATTTGGAGAATCATGGGTAAGAAAGAAACAAGTTTATTTATCACTAAGGCTGGTTCATGTAGTATGGGACATTGAAACAAAACAGAGATCTTTTTAGCTCAAAAAGTTTGACAAAAGGTAATACAACTTGTGCATTGAAATGGGTGGCTTTGAAAAAGGCTAAAACGATTTTTTAAACAGGTGCCTAAATCACCTCAGAATTTTGAAAACCTTTCTCTGTTTTGCCTCAAGTTTTCCTCAGGTTGGTTCTAGTTATTTTTAAATAAAATTCTCATCCATTCAAGACTAAGCATCTGAACTAAAATAATTTTCCAGAAAGTGAATCATGCTATTCATCTGATCAGGATTTGTCATTGGTATTTTTCAAAATCTCTAATGGAATTTCTGGTGAAGTTTTGAAAAAAAACAGAGTTTTTAAATCCATATGAGCATGCATGAGGAAATCACGAAGAGTATCCCACCCCAAACTTAAAAACCTTCTTTGTCCTCAAAGCAACAATACACATAGGAGTAAAAGAGATACTTCCCTGACAGTCTGGTTTGTTGAGATTGGATGGCACTCCCTTGTTGTTCTTTTGAATTCTGCTTTCATGGGTTAGTACCAAAACTTGCATGATTTTCACTAATTGAAAATGAAACAATGACTTGAAGTGTCTTTCAGGCATAAAATTTATCATAAGAAGAATAACTGTAGGCAAATGTGTGCCTTTTTACCTCTATAGTTGTTGTTCTTCATCAAGGCAGTGGCGCAGCCGCGCAAGAATTTGGCACGGGCGCGCCGAGTAATTTCATCATATCTTCAGTTCCTGAATGAATTTTACTCTTTTTTCACTTTGGATAAGTAAATATCAGATAGAGGCAGATTAAGAGTCCTTTTTCACAGATTTTCATTGGAAGAATTATTAAAAACATGCTTTGGGACATACCATTGAGAGTAGAAATCAAAATATCTTTAATATGAATGGAGATTGAGTGCATATTAATAAAATTGCATTAAATCACACTCTCATACATAAGCACACACAAAAAGCAAGCTCAAACATGAGTTCCAACAAGGAAAAGTTTAAAAGATATAGCAAGAAGTTTCTACTTGTCTTTTTTCTTTTCATCTTCTTCTTCTATTTTCCAGTTTTGATTTTTTAAATTTTTTTGTGTTTTTCTGTCTTTTGAAAGCTGTAAATTTTGAATCTAACCCTATTCCTATCCTAGTTCTATGCAAATAAATTAAAATCTCATCCAAATTTAAACAAGTCCTAAAAATTTTGAAAACTATCCTAACCTAAAAAAAATTCCAGCAAATTCAAAAACTCCTACTCCTATTTTTTTGCACTACCTACTGATCCATGTGACCTGATCCACCAGGATCGAATGAAAACTGGAACCATCCATGCTGGAGGGTGTTTTTGACTTTTGAATGTGTTGCATGGTGATTCAAACTTTTGAGTAAAGAGCTGGTCACTCTTTCTCTTTTTTGACTGGCTTTTAACTTGTTTTGCTCATTTATTTTTATTTGCTCATTTATTTTTAACCAACTTTTCTTCACACTGCCCAGACCTTATAAAATTTTAATTTCAACTTTTGTGGGTGGTTTATAGGGCTGGATAATGAAGAAATATATGTCTAATGAGAGGAAAGAATGTTCATTAGCCTTGGTGTCCTCTATCCTAGAGGAAAGAATGTTCATTATCCTTGGTGTCCTCTATCCTAACTTCTTTATGCTCTTCAAGGGATTTCTCTTCGTTCTCTACCCCATCCCATTCTTTTTCTTTTTCTTCTTCTTCTTTTTCCTCCATGATCTTCTCACCTTCTCCCTCTTGATGTTTCTGAAAATCACAATAACTCTCAGTTCTATCCATTGTATCTATGAGTTCTGATATGACAGTGGCCATCTGTCCTATTCGTATTTCCAGATTTCTGATGGAAGCTTCTTGATTCTTTAGGATTGCTTCTTGAGCGTCAAGCCTGGCTAAAGTCTGAGCATCTCTTTTTTCTTGATTTTCTAGGAACTTTAAAAACATCTCCTCAAGTCTGGCTCTTTGTGAATTATCAATGGTTTCTAAACTAGGTTGTTCATCAGGTGGATTTAACATAGTATCTATTTGGGCAGAATAGTTATCCACTAGAATGGTCAGCCTAGACCACTCTTCTTGAGGCTGAGGGGGATATGCATGATGATATGAAGAGTCACTGAACATAGGAGGGTGATCATACCAGAACCTGGACAATTGCGCATGTGGCAAATTGTCCTGCCAATCATTCTCAAAATATGGATTTACATTTTGCTTAGAGAAATAATTATCATGCTCTGCTTTATAGAAACTATTAGGTTCATTATCAACAAAAGAACATGATATATTAGAATCATACCTCCATGAATCATGATTGGAAGATGCATATGGTTGGGGAAATTCTGAATATGAGTTAGGATATGGACTTATCTCAATCTGCACGTCTTTCCACCTCTCATCTGTGTGCTTGAAGTTATACCCTTCCATTAAAGCTCACAAGCCAAAGATCACGGTTACCTGAGTGCTCTTTCCGGTTCCTGATGAATTTTAGCAAGTGCCTCTCCAATGATTCTGGTATCATGTACTGATCCGAAATAACCTGAAAAGATAGAAAAAAAATTTTAATCTCAATCAACAAATCAAAATTTACTTAAACTTACTCTCAATTCAATGGTCCCCGGCAACGGTGCCAAAAACTTGTTGTGTGTCTAGCAAGTGCACTAGGTCAGCAAGTAATATAGACTCGAGAGTCCAAATATCGATCCCACAGAGACCTTGATGAGAACTTAGTTTAAGCATAGATTTTTCTACTGATTGTCGAAAAGAAGTTTTGGTTTTGAGAACTGGAAAAACAAAACAGAATTAAACTACAGGAAAAACTAATTGAGATGAAATGTTGGGGAAGAATGTCAATCCCTCCTAGTTGCTAACATGCAAAGTTCTGATTTTATAGCTCAAATAACCTTGACTTAGCTTTTGAAAACCTGGTTACCCATATATAGGAAATAACTTTCACTTATTCATTGAACTCCTTCTCAACCGGAACATTCAAATCCTAAGTGCATAAATATAGAAGCTTGAAGATTAACTCTATCTTATTCAGAACAAGAGTTTAATAAGTCACATCGCCTTCCACTAGTCTCCTTCGAAACCGGAACAATCTAGTTTAAAAGCGAGTTGTTTTAGAAAACAAGGAATCATATAACTAACCCAAATCTTTACTGAAATTTAACTTCTCAATCCGTACCTGATTAAACTTCAGATATCAATCTAAATTAGTAATAAGCAATAAATACAGATTCTAAAACAAAAGCAGAGTACTTTATTGCTATAGAATTCAGAACTTAAACATAAACAACTAGGAGTTCATGACTTCCCCAACAGAGAGAGATTACTCCATAATAATAGAATAAACACACAGTAAAAAGGATTCAATTACAGTCATGGAAATAAGAAGTAAACATGTACAGAAAACCCCCTTTTGAGGACTGTCCTTAGCTTCAACTCCTCCTTGATTGAAATCTCTTCCTTCTTTGTCTCTCTCTCTCAACTTCAAACTAACTACAAAAACAATGAATTGAACTAAAACTAGACCTAGAACTATATTTACAACCTAAAACTGGATCTACACTACAAAACAGGATGCTTTGCTCTCTGCCTCGGACCTCTATTTATTGCTGGGCTTCTGTCCAGAACTTGTAAATTGGTCTCTGTCCAGGGGTATGAATTATATTTTCCCGTCTTCAGAATTGGCTGAAATTACATTCGAACCTTCCTTCTGAGGTCGTTGCCTTGCTCACAAAATTTGAGTTCAATCTGAGTTGGGAAACTTGAGATATTATCTTGAGAAGTTAAACTGCTTCTGCTGCCTATTCCAGCACTGAGTCCACCACTTTGAAAATATAAAACTCCACAAAACCGACTTGGATTGGCCTGATTTTCCGTGTCATGATTCTCAATCCTCTCAGGAAGCTGTGGTCCAAATTTGGATCCAATTGGAAGTCAGAATCTTCAGATATGGCCTCTTCAACCTCGGACTTGTACTTTCCTTTTATGGCAGCAGTTTCCTTCTTGGTCGTGGACTTCTCTTCTTGATCATTCAATGCACCTAGACTCGAGCAATATACCATAAAATCTTCGTTGATACCTTCCTTAGCCAATTAGGACTTCTTCTCCCAAGTTTGGGCTTGATTGGTAGTTAGAATCCTGAGATTTTCGCTGGTCACGTAGTTGAGTCAGCGGCGCGGTCGCGCCGAATTGTTCTCTGTTTTGGCGCGGTCGCGCCACTGGAGCAGAAATTTTGTCTAAATCTAGAACATGGCCTTCGGGTTCCATATGAGGAAGGATTCTACAAGGCGTGGTCGCGCTACTTTATGCTGTTGAACTGGCGCGGTCGCGCCACTCCTTTGACTCTTTGCCGACTTCCCGAAATAGAACTTGACATCTTTGTAAGGAAACAGTGCGGCACGGCAGCGCCTCTAGTAGTGCCATCTTCATGGCACGGTAGCACCCTCGTGGGGCGTGGTCGCGCCATTTCACATTCCGGAGTCGTCTTCTTTGAGGCTTCGCTAGCCGTTGGAAATGTCTTGGATTTAATTGAATTTTTGCACATTTTCCCGGCGCGGTCGCGCCGTTCTCTTTTTGGCTCTATTTTGAATCTTTTTCCTTCGTTTTCCCTCAGAATCCAGATTTTCTTCTTTTACCAGGTACCTGAGACACAAAACATGTATTTGAGTTATATTTGTCACTTTCATGCTCATAATCAACTCAAATTAGGAATTTATGATCAATAATTCATGCATAAATAAGTGCACCATGCATACCCAAATTTCAGTCTTGAAAACTGAAAAATCCACATTGGAGGCAACTGTCTCCGAATTGAATGCACAATTGTTGACTGCTCAAGTCACCACAAAACGGCTACTACAAGGGAAGCATACACTGGATCACATTCTTACCATGGGAAAGGTCTATAGCGATTGCACAGGCATCGACTTCTAGCATGGAGCAAATCACTCGAACTCAAATCCGAAACATGTTCCTCAACATCCCCTCAAGAGATACAATCCGAGATGCTTCTACTGCTATTCTAAGGGTCATATTCGATCCAGATGCCCCCGACGTCAATACAGTATACCTCATAAACGGCGAAAGCTTGTATGGGTAAGAATAGGTTTGGTGAGTCACTTCTCTGCACACACTGCATATTTAGCTAACATAGAGATCACATGGTTTTTTTATAGTGGATGCTCAAAGACTACAGGGTTGAATAAGGTATTGCAACAATTTACTGTGACAACACCAGAGCCTTCAATATAACCAAAAACCATGTTCAACATTCCCTGACCAAACACATTGATATTCGTTATCATTTTATTTGAGATTAGGTGGAGCGCAAGTCTATTTTTCTCGAACACATTGGACCACTTTTCAACTTGCTGATATTTTTACCAAATCCCTCGGTGGCAAAAGGTTTCAATTTCTGCGTGACTCACTGGGATTCCACACCTTTCCCAGTGCATAAGATTCAAAAAAAAAAAAAAAGCGTGCTGGTTATTTCTAATTTTTTAATATTGCAGGTATTTTTTTAATCTTTTTAATCACGTGTCATTTCTCCACTCAATCTAATTCTCCAAAATTACAATATAGCGATTATTTTCTGTATTATTCCCTTTCTTATATTTACCCCTCTTTTTTTTACCTCTTTCTCTTTCGTTTTCAACCTTTCAACCTCCCTCATGGCATAGCCTCCTTCTTCCCCTCCTCGTTCTGTTACAACACCAACGCCATCGACACACCTCCCGCCTCCCTTGTCCACTTTATCTCCTCCACCCATTGGCTTGCTCACATGGATCCTTCCTCCACCATATTCTGTTGGCCCTCCATCTCCCCTCTCTCTTTTGCAAAATCGAGAGCATTCCCTCCCGATGTCACCACATTCCCATTCGGAGCCTTCCTCTCCAACTTCAATCTGTTCCATTCCCCCTCCATCTTCCCCACGTTGCCCTCCCACTTCGAAAAAACGCAAACGCAAAGCCACTTCTTCTCCCACGCCCTATGTATGTCGGCGCCTTCGTTCTGCCTCTCAATCGCAGGCACCACCCCCACCAGCATCTGTCCCACCCTCAAATCCAGTTTGTGAACGACTTTCTAAGCTTCGTACCGACCGCGTGCCACCTCTCTCCGTCGGTCGCCCTTCACGCCATCCCTCCTCCACTCCTCCTGCCTCTTCAACAGACTCTGTCTTCCTCGATTTCGCATCCAAAACACTATGGTCTCTCTTTCATGAACGCCCTCTTTGGCCCCAATGCACCATTCATTGGGAATCTTTTGAACGCGCTCAGGTCGTGCCACTTCTGCGTGCTTAGCAGTTACTCTTGACTGTGTTGAAGGTGTCGTGCTACAGTCCCACATTCGTGTATGAATTTTTTTCCAATTTGAGGAAATCTATCATCGATGAGCGGTCTCGTCACTTTCATCAGGTCTGGATTCGAGGTCAGTGGGTAAATTTTTTACCTCTTGTTATCAATTCGCATTTTGGTACCCCGTCCTGTCCTCCTACTACGTCGCCTTCCTTGCCCTCTGTCATCCATGAACTAACTGGCGGTGGTCATAGTCATTGGCCTAAGAAAGACTTTCCTGCATCCAAACTCAGTGTTCGGTATTCCACTCTGCATAAAATTGCATTCAGAAACTGGCTCCCTACCAAACATTCCACATCCATTGGTAAAGGCATGACCAATTTACTATTTTCTATTGACACAGGTCAATCATTTGACTTTGGCACTTTTAATTTTTATCATATTTGTCATTATGCAGAATCTGAGTCTGTTTACTCCATTCTGCCCTACCCCTCTTACATTTATGGTATCATTCAGTCTCAAATTCCACTGCCCATCGGTCTTGGTTTGTCCTCTAAACCACGTCTGATCTCTGTTCATGACCGCCTTTACAAAGGCAAACATGTCTCCAATGTTCCTTCTGATGTGGAACCTGGTTCGGTATCACCTGTTCCTTCCCCTTCGGCCTCTTCGGCTCATACCTCTACTCAAACAGCTCGTCAACTGCATCATTTGGATCTCTTACGCACCATTCTCTGACGTTCTCAGCAGCATGAGCACGACCTTCGCACCTTGAGAAAGGAAATTGATCGTCGTCTCCAAGATAACTCCCACCACATGTCCGAGATACAGGCGTGTATCTATGATGTTGAGCACCCGTGACAACGGTCGATCTTTTCGTCATCAAGGGAGAGAACTATGACCTTGATGCAGGATGCTATATTTTCTTGTGACTATTGAACTATGTGGAGATGCTAACCTTTTTGTTGATTGAACTGGATATGTTACTTTGTATTACTCTTGTTAGACTTTTCTGTTGAAGAACTAGTTTATGTCCTGATTCAACATCTCAGGGGGAGCACACGATGTATCAACTGATGCCAAAAAGATGTCCACGGCGGAGAATGAAAGGACTAAGACATGTGACCATCTTTTGTGATCACTCTCTACAAAGGAGGAACGAGGGTTAACAGCCAAGTATAAACGTGGCTACTCAAAACAAAGGCAGGTCTTCTTTTAGACATTGAATATGTCAAATTAAGACACACACCCACCATCATTAGTGGATCACGATAGGCCATGTTTGGGGTTCAAAGTAGCTATAAAAAGGAAGGATATCTAGCTGATTTTTTTTAACAAGCAAAGACAGAGAAGAAAGGGAGTAGAGTGAAGGTCTAGAAGGTTGTCTTGGGATTTATGAGTAAGAGTACAGTCCATACTCTCAGGAGGAGAGTATCAACCAAGGGGGAGCCTTGGTTGTGTCTGAGATAATCGGAGATTCAGATCTCTTCCACTATTGTGTGTGCAAAGTGGAGTATCACTGCTTGAGTTTGTAGTTGTGTGTTTATCTACAACTGTAATTTTTGTTTCTTACAACGTTGTATAAAATTCCCTAAGAGGGCTAGTTAGCCCCATAGTACGGTAGCATGTGGCTGTATTTCGTTAAATTATTAAGTACTTTTCACTTCAAATTTCCTGTTGATTGTTGTTCCAGTTATTGCTGGTATTGGGAACACTTGGGTGTTATATCACCTCTTTTTTGTGACAAATACCAGAAGTAGAGATCTACAAAGGGATTAGCTAGAATGCTCAACACCGAAGTGGGTGCCCTACTGGCTGTAATCCGCAGGACCCATGACCGTAGTTCTAATATCCCCTCTGATGATGCCATTCTCTCAAATCCTGGCTAGTGTTGGTCTTCGGTCCTCAGCAAGAATGAAACATAATCGACCCCATAACGTACATGTCCCCTTTCTAGGAAATCATCCAGAGCGAGGAGATCCCGATGTCGCCAATCGACGTAGCCCTCTGCGCCCTCCTCAAAATAATCAAGCTCGACATTCTCGACGTGAAGACACAGGGGGCCAGAGATGGAATCAATTGTTGTTCTGGGTTTTACCAATTGCCGCTTGGAGAAGACCAACTCTGTATCTGAGGATGCAGTGATGATGCAGATACTGCAGGTTGTTCTCACTGATCACGCTATGGGTACTGTTGTTATCACTTGCTTTAACATATATAGTCCAGAAGTGACCGGCCAGAGGGGATTTGCTCTAGAGAAATTCAGGCATACCGTTCACGAATTGATACAGGTTCTGTTTCATTTTCGTAGTTGTTCACATTTGAGGATTAACATAGAAAAGCATGTTAATGTTGTATAAAACAGTAAGAATTACGGGGTGCAATCGAGCCAGCCGAGGTTAACGATTAAGGCAATGAACTGTATATGTAATCTTTGCACGGTTACCACACGGTGAAGCTTCGAGTTATAGGGCTCTGTGCATGGTCTATTTCTTTTGTTCTTCCTTGAATGTGGTGGAATGAAGTATGGGGGAAAAGATACCTTGAGCTTTGGAAATGTTCAGTTATGAAGCGGCTGACCGTAGCCCAGCTTAAATTCAAAGGAAGGCCCCTTAGCGCACATGCCCGCTTCTAGCACACATGCCAATTTCTAGCACACACGCCTGCTTCTAGCACACACGCCTGCTTCTAGCGCACAAGCCTGCTTCTTGCGCACACACCTGCTACTAGCGCACCTGCCTACTTCTAGCGCACACACCTGCTTCTAGCGCACCTGCCTACTTCTAGCGCACACACCTACTTCTAGCGCACATGCCTACTTCTAGTGAGTTGATTGTTAGCATGAAAAAGACAAATATAACTCAATTGCATGGTTTGTGTCTCAGGTAACCGGTAGGAGAAGAAAATCCAAATTCTAAGTGAAACTGAACCAAAAATGAGCAAAATGAGCCAAAATGGGTATGGCGCGACCGCGCCAATTCTAGCACCACCGCGCCGGGAAAATAGTCCAAAATTCAAATAAATGGAGGAAAATATCCAACGACTAGGAAGGCTTCAAAGAAGACAACTCGGGAAAGTGCAATGGCGCGACCGCGACTTTAGAGGGCGCTACCGCGCCAAGGAACTGGCGCTACCTCACACAGAGACAGCATGGACACGGCAAAGAGATGCCAAATATAGAAGAGGAGTTGTCGTTCTGGGGACCAATGAAAAGGGCTAAGGAGTGTCGCTACCGCGCCACTACAACAGCAAAATATGGCGCTGCCGCGCCAAGAAGTCTCCTTACTCAGCACGGATTCGGTTCCCGTTCCCGAACTTAGAAAGGCTTCTACTCAACTGGCGCGACCGCACCAAAATCAGAAGAAAAAGTGGCGCGACCGCGCCACTGACTCAGCAACGCAAATTGCAGAAATCTCAGGATCCTGACAACCAATCAAGCCCAAACTTGGGGAAAGAAGTGAAGTTCAATACAAATAAGGAAACTGCTACTAGAAGAGATGACAAATCCGAGTTTAAAGAAGAGCATATCTGGAGTTCCTGATTCCCAATTGAACGCAAATTTGGACTGAAGATTCCTGAGGAGAGTGAGAATCATATCACAAAAATTCCGGTCAATCCAAGTCATGTTTTTAGAGTTTTATACTTTTAAAGTGGTGGACCCAGTGCTGAAATGGGCAACAGAATCAACCCAACTTCTGAGCATCGTATCTCGAGTTTCCTAACTCAGATTGGACTCAAATTTCGTACACAAGGCAAGGACCATGGAAGGAAGGTTCTCATGTAATTTCATCCCTGACAACGACGCAAAAAACGTTTTGGGTGTCTAGCAAGTGTACTAGGTCAGCAAGTAATATAGACTCGAGAGTCCAGATATCGATCCCACAGAGACCTTGATGAGAACCTAGTCTAAGCAAAGATTTTTTTGCTGATTGAGGTGAATAATTTTAGATTTTTGAAAACTGAAAATGAAAATAGAATTTAAAACTAATGAACCAGATGACTAAATCTTATTGATGAGGGACGTTGGGGAGAAGTGTCAATCCCTCCTAGTTTTTAACTTGCAAAGTTTTGATTTTATAGCTCAAGTACCTTTACCTTGACTTAGCTTTTGAAAACCTGGTTACCCATATACAGGAAATAACTTTCACCTATTCTTTGAACTTCATCACAATCCGGAAATATTCAAATCCTAAGTGCATAAATATAAAAGCTTGAAGATTCTCTCTCTCTTATTCAGAACAAGAGTTATAAAGAGTCACATCTCTTCCACTAGTCTTCATCACTATCCGGAATGATCTAGTTAGAAAAATGAGTTATTTTAGAAAACAAAGAATTAAACAACTAACCCAAATCTCTACTGAATTTTAACTTCTCTATTCGAACCTCGTTAAACTTCATAAATCAATTCAGATTAGAAATAAGCAATGAACTCAGATTCTAAAACAAAGGCAAAGTACTCTATTGCTATAAAGTTCAAAACTTAAACATATCACAACTAGGAGTTCATGACTTTCCCAACAGAGAGACTACTCCATGCTAACAGTATAAACACACAAAAAGGATTCAATTACAGCCATGGAAATTAAAATAAACTAAGTACAGAAACCCCCTTGAAGGACTGTCTTTAGCTTCACTTGTGCCTTGGCTGAAATCTCCACCTCTTCTCTCCAAAGTGCCAAGAGGTTGTGCAAAAATCCCTTTGGAATTCCTCTCCTCTCCAAACTAACTAAATGAATGAGAAAAACAACTCCAAAAACTCCATGCCATCCCCCATCCTCGGACCCCTATTTATAGGTATTCTGCTGTCCAGGACTTGTAATTTTGTCTCTGTCCAGCGGTTAAAATCATGTTTTCCTAACCTCAGAATTACATGATATTACACACCAACCTTCCTTATATAGTCCTTGACTTGTGTACTAAATTTAAAGGAATTCTGAGTTGGGAAACTTGAGACTACTGAGAAGTTGGGTTGGTTCTGCAGCCAATTTCAGCATTGAGTCCACCACTTTGAAAAATTAAAACTCCAAAAGGACGGCTTGGATTGATCTATTTTTTTGTGATATGATTCTCAATCATCTCAGGAGTCTTTGATCCAAATTTGGAATCAATTGAGAGTCGTAATCTCCAGATATGACCTCTTCAAAATCGAATTGTAGTTTCCTTCTTTAGTTTCCTAATCAGCATTGGACTTTGCCTCTTTGAGCATTCAAACCTCTTTGGATTCCTATAAATTTCCTCTAGAGACTTCATAGACACCTTCCTTTTGTACTTAGGACTCTACCTCCCACGTTTAAACTTGATTACTTGTAAGAATCCAGAGATTTTTTGCGACTTTGTATTGTTGCGTCACAGGTGCAGTCGCGCCGTAAATGTATCTGATATTGGCATGGTCGCGCCACTCGAGCAAAATTTCTTCTATGTACTCGAATGGAAACAGCCTCGGTCATATTAGGAAACTCCATAGGCTCAGTGGCGCCATCTTGGTGCAGAAGCTCCATTTGGATGCCGCAGTAGCGTAGGATTTTGTCCTCCAACTGGTGCAATCGCGCTAGTCTCTGCAACTTTGTACCTTTCTGCACTAAAATCTTCATATTTTCTTCGTTTTAGCTCCGATTTCAATAATTCTTGTTGTGTTGGACTCCTGAGAGAGAACAAATGAAATTTAGACACAATTCAAGGTATTATGAGGAATATTGACTCAAAAATATCATTTACAAGTCAAATTGAGCCCTAAAAATAGTCTTTCAGACACTTATCACAACCCCAAACTTAAACCTTTGCTCGTCCTCGAGCAAAACTAAATAAAAAAAAGAACCAGAGTTATGACCAATCATCAAAGTTTAAGAAAAATCAGTGGGTTTACCCTTTCAAAGCATCAATCAAATATTACTCAGTTAGACCTCCCCTATTCTTGGTTATCCTGTTTAGTTAAGGCATGATCAAGCTATCTTCTTCCATACATACCAACTTCTTTTGCACGTGAGCAGTTTCAATTGAAAAACATAGCTCAACCATCAGTCTAATCTCCACTAACACGAAGGAATTTTAAAATTATGATCAAAAGGTCTTCTATAGGTTGTAATTGGGCATGGGTAATGGGTAAGGATAAACTTTAGGATAAAATTTGTGCGGGTCATTCCTCCTCCTTATATCCATGTTCCATCTTCCTGAGCATGAACCATCTCTGATTTTAGTACATCACCGCAAACTTAAAAATTTGATTTGTCCTCAAAGCATTCAAATAAAACAAAGAGTATGATGTTTGCTCCTTCTCCTTAATCCCAATCACTACATCTCTCAAGGAAAAGTTCTCTTTAATTTTTTTTTCTCTTTTCTCTTTTCTCTTTTTTTTTTCATTGGCTTTGTCTGGAGTCTAGCTTACTTTGCCGGTTGACTCAGAGTCCCTAAGCTTGCTGAGGCCCGAGACCCGGTGAACACACAAGGTGGCCTTTCTCCTAACTAAACCCAGAATTTTCTTTTTCTCTCTCTTGCTCCTTCTTCCCTTTTACAAAGAAATATTTCTATACCCTTCATCCATCCCTCCTTATAACTTCAAAATCTAGACCCATGCTCATTCAAAAAGAACACTAAGGCCTTATTGATCACTAAGGCCGGTTCATGTAGCATGGGACATTAAAACAGATCAGAGATGAATAGCATGATTAACTCTCTGGAAAAATATTTTAGTTCAAATGCTTAGCCTGAATTGGATGAGAAGTCTTCTTTAAAGCAGTTTTTTAAAACAAAGTACAAGTGAGCAAGTTGATTTCAATCACTAGAACCAACCTGAGGAAAACTTGAGGCGAAACAGAGAAAGGTTTTCAAAATTTTGAGGTGATTTAGGCACCTGTTTAAAAATTGTTTGAGCCTCTTTCAAAGCCACCCACTTTAATATTGGATTTTTCTGGTGAATTTTTGAAAAAATAGAGCTTTTAATTCCATTGAGAATGCATGAAGAGTATCCCAAAAAACTTGTTGGCTGTCTAGCAAGTGCACTAGGTCAGCAAGTAATATAGACTAGAGAGTCCAGATATCGATCCCACAGAGACCTTGATGAGAACCTAGTCTAAGCAAAGATTTTTTTGATGATTAAGGAAAACAATTTTTGGTTTTTTAAAACTGGAAAAGAAAAACTAATGAACCAGATGACTAATCCTTATGGAGATGAGATGTTGGGGAAAAGGGTCAATCCCTCCTAGTTGTTAACATGCAAAGTTCTGATTTTTATAGCTCAAGTCCTTTACCTTGACTTAGCTTTTGAAAACCTGGTTACCCATATATAGGAAATAACTTTCACCTATTCTTTGAACTCCATCACAATCCGGAAACATTCAAATCCTAGGTGCATAAATATAAAAGCTTAAAGATTAACTCTCCCTTATTCAAACAAGAATTATAAACAGTCGCATCACTTTCCACTAGTCTCCATCACAATTCGAAACGATCTAGTTAGAAAAATGAGTTGTTTTAGAAAACAAAGAATCAAACAACTAACCCAAATCTCTACTGAACTTTAACTTCTCTATTGGAACATCGTTAAACTTCAGAAATCAATTTAGATTAGAAATAAGCAATGAACTCAGATTCTAAAAACAAAGGCTAAGTACTATGTTGGTATAAACTTCAAAACTCAAACATATCACAACTAGGAGTTCATGACTTCACCAACAGAGAGAGATTACTCCATGCTAACAGTATAAACACATAAAAAGGATTTAATTACAGCCATTGAAATCAAAATAAACGAAGTACAGAAACCCCCTTGAAGGACTGCCTTCAGCTTCACTTGAGCCTTGACTGAAATCTCCTCCTTCTCTCTCCAAAGTGCCAAGAGGTCATGCAAGACTCCCTCTGGACTTTCTCTCCTCTCCAAACTAACTACAAAAATAGGGAATTAAACTGAAACTCGATTTAGAACTAAAAACTGGATTCATAACTGTATTTACAACTTAAAACTGGATTTACAACTCAAAACTAGATCTACAACTCAAAACTGGATTCCTGGCACTCTTCCTCGGACCCTTATTTATAGTTGTGCTGCTGTCCTGCCCTTGTAATATGGTCTCTGTCCAGGGGTGTGAAATATGCCTTCCCGTCCTCCGAATTGGATGCAATTACATGAGAACATTCCTTCCATGGTCTTTGCCTTGTGTACGAAATTTGAGTCCAATCTGAGTTAGGAAACTCGAGATGTGATGCTCAGAAGTTGGGTTGATTCAGCTGCAAATTTCAGCACTGGGTCCACCACTTTAAAAGTATAAAACTCTAAAAAAACGACTTGGATTGACCTTAATTTCCGTGATATGATCCTCAATCTCTTCAGGAATCTTCAGTCCAAATTTGGGTTCAATTGGGAACCAGGAACTCCATATATGCTCTTCTTTAAACTCGGATTTGTCTTCTCTTCTAGCAGCAGTTTCCTTATTTGTATTGAACTTCACTTCTTGGTCAGTCAAAACACCTAGGACTCGAGTAATTTCCTCAGAGTCTTCGTGGATACCTTCCTTAGGCACTTAGGACTTCTTTCCCCAAGTTTGGGCTTGATTGGTTGTCAGGATCCCGAAATTTCCGCGATTTATGTTGCTGAGTCAGTGGCACGGTCGCACCACTTTTTCTTCTGATTTTGGCGCGGTCACGCCAGTTGAGCAGAATCCTTTCTAAGTTTGGGAACGACAACCGAATCCGTACAGAGTAAGGAGACTTCTTGGCACGGCAGCGCCATATTTTGCTGTTGTAGTGGCGCGATAGCGCCATTCCTTAGCCTTTTTCATTGGTCACCAGAACGACAACTCCTCTTTCTGTATTTGGCATCTCTTTGGCGCGTCCATGCTGTCTCTGTGTGAGGTAGCGCCAGTTCCTTGGCGTGGTAGCGCCCTCTGAAGGCGAGGTCGCGCCATTTCACTTTCTCGAGTTGTCTTCTTTTAAGCCTTCCTAGCCGTTGGGTTTTTTCCTCCATTTATTTGAATTTTTGACTATTTTCCCCGCGCGGTCACGCCTTACCCATTTTGGCTCATTTTGCTCATTTTTGCTTCAGTTTCACTTAAGGGTGGCAATTTTACCCGATTACCCGATTACCCGATTACCCGCTTACCAGAATGGTAATCGGATGGATAAGGAATAAACTTATTGTATTTCAATTACCCGATTACCCGATTAAAAAATTACCCGATTACCCGCCTCTTGATCGAAACGGATATGGATAATGGGTATTCCTTACCCGATTACCCGATTACCCGGATGGTAATTTGGTAAATATTTAAAACTTTATGCCCTTTTTCTTTGATACATTAACCTATAAGTTACTTTCCCGTCCCCCGTTCCCCGATTGCCTTCCCCCACTCCCCCTCTTTCTTCCCTAATCCTCTCCCGACTGCCGACTCCCCCTCTCTCCCTTGAATCCTTCCCCAACTCCCCCTCTTTCTCTTCCTCGACTTCTCCTCTTTCCCTTCCTCTACTTCCCTTCTTTCCCTTCTTAGACTCCCCCTCTTTCCCTTCCCCGACTCCCCCTCTTGCCCTTCCCCGACTCCCAACCGATACCGACCGCTCAAATCTCCATTTCAAGTCAGAATCGTCATTTCAAATGCTACTTCGCGGTTTCAATCGTCAAATCTTCGGTGAATCTCGTTGATTTGTCTCTCCTTACAAAAGGTTAGCTTGTTCTTTTTGTTTCTGTATATTTTTCTTTCCTCTTCACTTCTCTTTTTCTATTTCTTTGAGTCATTTTTATCTTATTGCTACTCAATCGACTCTCATTGTGGCCGAATTTTTGTTTCCTTTCAGAAATTTTGAATTGCTCTCAATCTCCCCTGTTGTCGTGCCCTAATCTGACTTGTTGCTGGTCTTCTGGCTTCACCGAAACGGGCGACTTGAATTGCTCTCAATTATCCATTTCTTTACCCAATTACCCACGGGTAATCAAGTAAGAAATTCGAGTGACGAATAGCTAGTTTTTATTCGGGCGAAACGGGTGATGGAATACCGGGTAGGGTAATCGAAATGGGTAACGGAATAACCCTTACCCGTTTCGTTTATTACCCGTTTACACCCCTAATTTCACTCAGAATTCAGATTTTCTTCTTCTACCAGTTACCTGAGACACAAACCATGCAATTGAGTTATATTTGTCATTTTCATGCTAACAATCAACTCAGAATTGGGATTTCTAATCATCAATTCATGCCTAAAACAGTGTCTTTCAAACACTTATCACTGCTTCTAGCGCACACGCCTGTTTCTAGCGGACACGCCTGTTTTTAGCGGACACACTTGCTTCTAGCGCACACACCTGCTTCTAGCGCGACACGCTTGCTTTTGCGCTGCTTCTTTTTCCGCGAATGCTCGCTTTAGCGACATGCTCTGCTTCACCTTTACACATTTAGCTTCATCGCTTCGCTTCTGCTTTACACGCCGCTTTTCCGGCAGACACGCCTGTCCACAGACGCCTGCTTCCAGCGACACGCCATTTTCCAGACACGCTTGCTTTCCACAGACGCTTGCTTCCACAGACATCGCCGCCTTCCAGCAGATATCGTCCGTTTTCCACAGACACGCTTGCTTTCCAGCGACACGCCGCTTCCAGCGACACGCTTGCTTTCCAGCGCGACATCGCTTGCTTTAGTGCCATCGCCTGCTTCCAGCGCGACACGCCTGCTTTCACAGCGCATCAGCCTTTTCCACAGATAGCGCCGACGCTTTAGCGGAGTGCTTTAGAGTGCACGTCTGCTTCTAGCGCACACCTGCTTCTAGCGCAGACCTTTTTAGCTTTAGCTTGCATTACACCGGCTTTAACACACGCCTGATTCTAGTGCCCACGCCTTTAGCGCCCACACCGTTTAGAGTGCACGCTTACTTTAGCTAGTGCCCACGCTTGCTTCTAGCACACGCATACTTTCAGGCGCACAGACTGTCAGATTGCATCGCCTGCTTTAGCGTATTATACCTTGCTTCTAGTAGAGACACACCTGTTTAGCGAGACTATTTCTAGACATCGCCTGTTTTAGCGCGACACGCCTGCTTCTAGCGCCCACGCCTGCTTCTAGAAACCACGCCGCTTCTAGCATCACTACACTGTTTTAGCGACACCATGCCTTTAGTGCCCACGCTTATTTCTAGCACACACATGCTCGCTTAGCGCGACACCCCCGCTTAGCACACACGCCTGCTTTAGCTCACACACACTGCTTTAGCGACACGTCCGCTTTAGGGCTACACTATGCGCTTTAGCTCGCGACTTGCTTAAGGCGACATGTTCGCTTTAGCATCCACATCTGCTTTAGTTTCGCGACGCTTTTATACAGGTCCATTGCTTTTAGCGCACACGATGTTCGCTTTTGCGGTACACCTGCTTTAGCGCTGACGTCATTTAGCTGCGATGTAGCGCTATAGCGCTTGCTTTAGCGCGACACACCTGCTTCTAGCGACACGCTCGTTTTAGCGTAGACACGCTTGTTTTCTATCGCGACACGCTTTTGTTTCGCAAGACACCGCTTGCTTTAGCAGACACCCTTGTTTAGCGCGACACCCCAGCGACACCCCGCTTTAGCGCGACACCCCCTAGCACCTCGCTTTAGCGTGACACCCCGCTTTAGCGAGATACCCCTCGCTTTAGCGCGACACTTGATTCTTTATGAACACGCTTGCTTCTAGTGCACACGGGTTGCTTTAGCGTACACTCCTGCTTTAGGGTACACGCCGCTTTCTAGCTTCACCCCCGCTTCTAGTGCACACCCCGCCTTTAGGGTACACCGCTTCTAATGCACGGATATTAGCACACACCCCTGCTTCTAGCGCACACCCCTGCTTCTAGCGCACACGTCTGCTTCTTGCGAACAAGCCTGCTTCTAGTGCACACGCCTGCTTCTAGGGTGCACGCCTACTTGTAGCGTGCACGCCTACTTCTAGCGTGCACGCCTACTTCTAGCGCACACACGTGCATTTAGAGGGCACACTCCTGCTTCTAGCGTATACACCTGCTTTTACCACATAGGCCTGCTTTTAGCACATAGGTCTACTTCTGCTTCTAAAGCACACGCCTAAGAGTGGCAAAGGGGCAGGTTTTGAGAAACCTGTCCCCACCCCGTGAAAAATCTGGGGAACCAATCCCCGTAAAAACCCGCTCTATGGGTTTGTAATAGGAAACCATCCTCGCCCCGCAGGGTGAAAATCATAACCCGACCCACAAAAACCCACCCTGACCCATTGTAGCTCCTCACTGAAACCAGCCCTTCTTTTCGTCTTACATGTCACTGTTGACGACGACAAGGAGAACCAGCTGAAGAACAAGAGGCTGATGCATAGGGGAGATAGGTATATAGAGCACGATGTGTCGTTTTTGTTTTGGGGAGATGTTGTGATGGATTTTTTCTTGAAGCCTTTCTCCCGTAGCACCATCATCCTTCTCCTATAGCACCATCAGCCTTCTCCCGTAGCACCATCATGCTTCTCTCTTAGCACCATCATCCTTCTCCCATAGCTCCATCATCCTTCTCCTGTAGCACCATCATCTTCTTCCATAGCACCATCATCATCTTCTGTGTGCGGCAACCGGTGGGTAGAAGGAGAAGAGGTAGAAATAAGAGGGAGAAGAAGAGAAGGAGAATAAGAAAAGAGAGGGAAGAGAAGAGGGAGAAGGAAAAGCGACGGAATGAGAGAATGGAAAGACATAGGTTAGTGTAGAAGTAAGGATTAAAAAATATTTCCAAAGATGCCACTGAATTTTCCTATTTTACTTTTTAAGTATTAAGCTGGTCGGGTCGGGTTTTGTGGGTCAAACCCATCCCGGCCCCGAACCCGCGATGGGTTTCGCTCTGGAAAATCGAACCCGCCCCGCGGGGAAAAAATCTGAACCCAAACCTGTTTTAAGCGGGTCGGGTTGGGGTGGGTTCTTGGTTTTTGGGTACCCGTTTCCACTCCTACACAGGCCTGCTTCTAGCGTACACGTCTGCTTCAAGCTCACACGCCTGCTTCTAGCGTACACGTCTGCTTCAAGCTCACATGCCTGCTTCTAGCGTACACGTCTGCTTCAAGCTCACACGCCTGCTTCTAGCGTACAAGTCTGCTTCTAGCGTACACGTCTGCTTCAAGCTCACACGCCTGCTTCTAGCAGACACGTATACTTCTAGTACTGAATTGTATTATGAGTTGGGATATTTAATTATTGTAATAGGGTCGGCCCAGTGTAAGGGCATAACTATCTTTTTCCTTATTGAGTGAAGTGATAAATTGAAACCCTAATCTACAAAGTCGGCAGGAAGGATTACACTCTCAAACCCTATCTCTCTTTCTCTCTCCCCTTCTCCCAACCTTTCTTCTTTTTGTCTCGCCTAAAGTCTTCTCTTCTCTCTTACCCTAGTGACTTGAATATCGACTTATGAAGCAAATTAATAGGATCTTACTCAATTGCAGGATAAATTCTGACATAATTAGTAGTCGGATCCACGGGGCAGTAACAAATTGGCATCAAAGCCATACGATTGAAGAGCCAAATACTTTTTTCTACAATGCAGTTCAGGGTGAAGTTGACTGCATGCGAATTCTCTCTCCCTCTTTCTTTTCCCGTCTTCTCCCCCTCCCCGTATATTTCTCTTCTATTACTACGCTTGTGTGAGACAATCCCTCTTAGGGTTTGACCATCAAACTTTGAAGCTGGAACTCCAAAGTAGTCGACGACTCCAAGGGGTTGTTCTTCCACCTCCGATTCTGCACAGTGAGCCAGACCGCACTCCAAAAGCTATTACGCCTCGCTTTACTAGAAGAATATCAGCAGAACAGTCCTACTGTTCAGCCCTCATGGAGGATCAATCGAGCTGTACACATCCTCACACCAGCCACCCATGTGAAAAAGGACTATAACTCACCCTGGAAAAGCCACCATTGGAAGATTGCATGGATTCTATTGAGGACAACATGGACTCTATCGAGGACAACATGGCCGAGTTACGTCTGCCTTGTTAGAAATAGCGGCTGGCCAAACCATTATTAGAGTCAAATTTCAGGGCCTCTGCAAGATGGATCAGACCCAACACTTGCTTGTACGCCAGGCTGCAAGCCACCCCACGCCTCAGACATGTTCAACAAATTGCTCATGACCAACATATGGGTTATCGGCTTCTTTTGGCCCTCACGCAACCCGAACTTATGCGATTAGATTGCCCGCAATATGTCAATTATGAAGATCTGACGATGTGGGTGATCTAGGTCAAGCAATTTTTTTAACATCACCAGGTGGAGGATCACAAAAGAGTATCTATTACCATTTATTATTTAGATGGGGAAGCATGGCAATGGTTTGCTAGTATTCGGGCTGAAAATTCCGATATTTCTTGGAAAGACTTTTCGGATGAATTCTGCACTCGTTTCGGCCCGACATAGTACAAATATTTTCATGGGGCTCTTGGCAAATTACACAAAAAAGGATCAATTCGAGAGTACATTGCAGAGTTCGAGAGTACATTGCAGAGTTCGAGAGTACAAAAAAGGATGGCCTACCACCACTCGAATCGGTGCTTCATCAATGGCCTTCTGAAGGACATTCAAGCAGAGGTGAAATCATTCCGTCCCGAACTCTTTTTGGGGCTAAGTCTTTAGCCTTATTAAAGGAGGAAAAGTTGCAGTCCTTTTGTTCTTTCAATTTTACCAATCAACGATGGCCGTTGGCTAAGATAACCAGATTGTCGAATAGATCGAGGGCTCAGATTGGATTCGACAAGGCACCTTCCCCATGCATAAGACTTGATATTGCTCAAGTCCCTTGATGTAGGGGCCAAAAGGAAAGCTAAATGGTAAGGCTCTCCTAGGTTGGTGGTTATAATGGCTTCCGTTGTTACTGAAAAGGGTAAGATGTTCAGTAGAAAAGGAGTGCCAAGAATTACTTTGTTTGACAAAAGATGCCTCAACTGGGCTAACTCGCTGATGGGTGTTATGGAAACCAGCCTTACAAATGGCCCGGTTTACGTTAACATCTATCCAGACTTAGCGTTGTCTATGACAGACCCCCACTTACTAAAAGCGCTAAGTTTAAACCTGATCACCCATAACTACGAGTTTAGACATGGGTCAGAGACTATTGCCATAGTCTATCGGATCTATTACAGGGTCTTAAACACCCTGGCTTCACATGTGAATATAGCATCCGAAAAGGGTAAAACCACCCTGGTAGAGTCAAACATCGTCTCTACCAAGACGGCCGTCCCTCGGACACTCCGATGGGATGAGATCAAGTTTCCGTCTACCTGGCAGATGGCGGAAGCAACTGTTCCACAACCATTAGACAACAGGGATGTAGAGCAGATCGTCCAGGATGCAGAAGGTAATGTAGAGATTACCTTTGCACCTAACTTACGACGAAAAATACCTTTGATAACTGCCGGGAGAAGATCGACTGGATCTATCTCCAACAGCGAGACAACCTCGCAACCCGAAATGGAAGGGTTAACCACCAACTCTTTCGGGAACTTCCAGCCTATCTACAATAGGCAATCCACTCACCAATCCTTTAATGATTAAGGCTGAAGAATTGGTGAAGTATTCCCCACTTCGGACTCTTCTTGCAGATGAGTTCGAAAGACCAGTCAACAATTCGTTTAGAGACTGGTATTTTGCTACTTTCGAGTGTGCTGATCTTTTATACATAAAGGATTGGTACTACACCGACCTGGTAGGAAGAGAATATGCTCTATTCTTTATTCCTTGGTTTTTTGAGAAAATGACTGACCACTGTTCTCAGTATGTTTCTACCTTAGAACAGCAATGGCAGCTTAACACAGGAGCCGTCATCAAGTCAGTCTTTCCTCCAAAGGATGCTCTCACTATACAAGGTGTCAAAGGAGCATCGATGGCTATCGTTCACCCAGTGGAAACGTCTAGTACTCCAACCACGACAGAGTTACTCCAAGCCATCAACCAGCTGGTTAAGCAAGGCAACTTCGCCAACCTTACCTTGGAAGCAGTTGGAAAACAACTCCAACAAATGGAAGGTAAGATTAACCAGTTGTTAGCCCAGAAGGCTGCAAAGCCAACATGCTCTGAGGCTTCTACATCGAAACAGGTAATCAAGTCTCCCTTGATACACCCACCTATGAAGCTAGAAATGCTTCCTGAGGACAGAACTGCTGACCTTCTCGAAAAATTCCTCGAGAAGATAGGTTCCGGACAGATAAACACTCTGCCTGAAGAACGAACCTTTTAGCAGACTCTACCTCTACTAACTCAAGCTGTTCATGTTAAATAGGAACATAGCCGGGTTTCTCCAAGTCGACCTCAATCTTTCGACTTGAATACAGAGGAAAACCCTCTTGTTTAGGCTAACAGCTACGATGCTAAGGTTATCTATGAGTGGAACATAGATAATCCTACCCCTAAGAAGGTTCAGGACACTATACACCGAATGCTAATATATTCGAATGTGTGCAGGTCCAGAGGACTGACCGAACCCATAGTGGTCAATCAGATCGTTGCAGGACTTTCTGGTGACTTATATGGATGGTGGTACAATTACCTCGATGAACCTTACCATAACCATATCCTCTATGCCGTCAAAACCGACGCGTCAGGAGCACCTCTCCTAGACTCAGAGGATAAACCCATCTCCGATGTTGTGATGTCACTACTAGTCAGCATCGTATCCAACTTCTCATGGGATCCCTCTTGGCAAATATTCTCTTCCTACCAGGTCGGTGTAGTACCAATCCTTTATGTATAAAAGATCAGCACACTCGAAAGTAGCAAAATACCAGTCTCTAAACCATTTGTTGACTGGTCTTTCGAACTCATCTGCAAGAAGAGTCCGAAGTGGGGAATACTTCACCAATTCTTCAGCCTTAATCATTAAAGGATTGGTGAGTGGATTGCCTATTGTAGATAGGCTGGAAGTTCCCGAAAGAGTTGGTGGTTAACCCTTCCATTTCGGTTGCAGGTTGTCTCATTTGTTGGAGATAGATCCAAATGATCTTCTCCCTCGCAGTTATCAAAGGTATTTTTCGTCGTAGTTAGGTGCAAAGGTAATCTCTACATTACCTTCTGCATCCTGGACGATCTGCTCTACATCCCCGTTGTCTAAGGGTTGTGGAACGCTTTTCTTCCGCCATCCGCCGTAGACGGAAACTCGATCTCATCCCATCGGAGTGTCCGAGGGACGGCCGTCTTGGTAGAGACGATGTTTGACTCTACCAGGGTGGTTTTACCCTTTTCGGATGCTATCTTCACATGTGAAGCCAGGGTGTTTAAGACCCTGTAATAGATCCGATAGACTATGGCAATAGTCTCTGACCCATGTCTAAACTCGTAGTTATGGGTGATCAGGTTTAAACTTAGCGCTTTCAGTAAGTGGGGGTCTGTCATAGACAACGCTAAGTCTGGATAGATGTTAAAGTAAACCGGGCCATCTGTAAGGCTGGTTTCCATAACACCCATCAGCAAGTTAGCCTAGTTGAGGCATCTCGCGTCTCGTAGAGACATCATCAGAGAGGTGTTCAAGCCTTTGAGAGTAAGGGGCTTGAGCGCAATTTGTACGCATCCTATGTGTAGGAATTTGTACTTCTCTCTGAAGGGTAGGATATCAGACTCTGAGAACAACTCGAGAGCCTGTTTCGTATCTTCGACCGTGACGGTCTGTTCGTGGGTCTTAACCAGGTGTGACCAGGCTAATGTAAAGGACCCTATGTCGTAGATATGTTTTGATGGTACCTTCGGTAGGGACCATCGGGTAAGGTCACGTACGTCGACGGTGTATTCGTCGAGCGACACATTCTTGCTGGTAGTTCCAGCAGAGGAAAAAAGGGACCGGGGCATCTAGAGCACCAAGAGCCGGCGAGAGTAGTCCGTATGAGCTCTAGTAGATGATACTGCTACTATATATTATACATGAAATTCTGATAGCAACTTTGATCTCATGCTATAAGATGTATATGGAATTCTAGAAGTAAATAAGCAACAAAATATCCTCAGATACAATCAGTTTATACATCAAGAGAACCCCGTTGGCAAGCCAACTCACTACCATCTCAGTAGCTTCAATAGCAGCCCAAAACCTCAGCCTCGCCTCACCTCGGGACTTACAGGGCTTACGAGCAACAAGGCTGCCAGGGTACTTACTAAATAAGTCCACGATACTCTTGAGGCATAAACTAGCCATACCTTAAGGGTACATCATCACATATTTACGAATAGAATAACATATATATACCATAGCATAGAGCACAAAGGGCTAAGCAAATAACGTGTATATAACACAGTATTAATACAACATACTAAGTCTTACGAACTCTCTCTAGAGGCGGTTAGCCTCTCATGGCTCTGATCCAAAAAGGAGGATCGACAAAGCTTGCCGGCAAAAACACAAAGTCCGAATAACTTCGAAGTTGTATTCAAATGAAAAATACAAAGTAAAAGAAACTTACAGAAGAAGAACTTCAAAAGAAAAGCTTCAGAGATATACAAAGAGAGAAGAAGGAAGAGCGGAAGATGAGGAGGATTAGATACAAGAAGATGATTTACAAGTGAGGGGAAGGTCTCCTTTTATAGTAGAAGGCTAGACCGGATCCCAAACAATCATACAATTGAGTTTTGCAAAAGATAGAAAACCGTGGGCAATACCTCCAATGGTTTTCTAAAACGGTGGGTGGAAAGGTGGAAAGTGTTCCATCCTTGTCTGTAGTGAGATCGTGTCAGGCCTCAAAGTCTTCCAGTGAATAGTAGTTCACTGTTTGTGGGGATAATGACAATGTGTCTTTTGTTAAGATCCGAGCTAGTGTTGCTGAGTCATTCTTCCATTGGGTTGATGTTGACTCCGGGGTGGGCGATTAAGAAGTGGGCTCGCCAGTCTTTAGCTCGTGCCAATATTCTTTTGACGTAGAGATAGCGATCCTTCATGTAGTCTGGAGGGTAGTCCCAGTGATTGATAATCTCCAAAGGATACGGATCCTCGTCTTCTGGTATAGTGTTTGTAATGTGGGCCATTTGACAGAAATCTTGTCTGATTTCTCTTTTGGTCTGTCTGAGTTTATGTAAATACCTTTTGTCTTGGTATTTTCTCTCGAAGATGTCGAGGGGTAGAGGCCTAGGCCTGCTGTTCATCTTCTTGCGTAGCAGCTTCGGCTTCAGTTTCGCCGAGTCGAACACTCCCTTTTGAATCGCAGTCACCTGTAGAAGAGGCTGAAAGAATAGGCTGGTGAGACGGAAATGTTGTTGCAAAGAATTTTTGTATAATCTTTGCGCAGTGAGTGGCTGCTTCAGCTTCTGTTGCTGAGGGGAACTTCCTGAAGTATCTTTCGCGGAGTTCCTTAGGGTCGCTGCTGGTGATGTCTTTCAACTCGTCTGGGAGTGGGATTTTTCCCCAGGCTTCTAAGTCAGCCTTTATGGCTGCTACTGCTGTGTTGCAGATTTCTGTGGAATAGTAGTTAATCCACCTCTAGACTTCATAAGTTCTCCAGAGAGCAGGAATGTTGTTGTTGTCGGTGTCAACTTCCCATTTTACCTGCCAAATCTATGGGATGCCATAAGTAATAAAAAAGGTAGCCTCCATCTGATATTTTCTCGCCTTACTCCGAGTTTATCATTTCTTATATCGATGATGTTTTGGTTTTCTCACACACGATTGACCATCACTTTAAACATCTTCGTATTTTCAAAAACTTGATTTTGAAAAATGGTTTAGTACCATCTGAACCAAAGATGAAACTGTTTCAAACTGAAATCAGATTTCTCGGGCACACTATAGCCCAGCACACACATACACCTTTTCAGCGCACTATCGAGTTTGCTTCAAAATTTCCCGATGAGATAACTGATACTAAACAGTTACAGAGATTTTTGGGAGCACTCAATTATGTAGCGGATTATTACAAAAATCTTGCTGCAGATACGGTTCTTCTTTATGCCAGACTAAAGAAGAAAGCACCACCCTGGACTCTAGCTCATACAACAGCTGTCCAGACTATAAAGGCAAAGGTCAAACACCTACCTTGCCTTGCCCTAGCCGATCCGCGGTTATCCAAGATAGTGGAAACCGATGCTTCGGATCATGGCTATGGAGGAATCCTGAAACAGAAAACACTTGAAAACAAAGAAGTGTTAGTACGCTACTACTCAGGATTCTGGAACCCTACACAAAAGAACTATTCTACCGTCAAGAAAGAAATGCTCTCTATCATTAAATGGATTTCCAAATTTCAAGACGACTTACTCAACCAACACTTTCAGTTACGGGTTGACTGCCAGGCCTGTAAACATATCATCCACAAGGATGTGCAAAATCTAGTCTCAAAACAGATTTTTGCAAGATGGCAATCTGAACTCTCTCTGTATGATTTCGATATTGAGTATATTGCAGGAACTGCTAACTCTTTACCTGATTTTCTTACCAGGGAATTCCTTACAGGTTCTCTATGAGCTCCTCTTCAGGAGGAAGAGGCAGTCCTCCTTTCCCTAACAAGGGAAAAGGACCAATGCCGCAACAGCGGCAAAACAATTCTGGTAGACACGCCAGAAGAACTCAAAATACTTCTAGCCAAGCTTCACGCTCTGGCAATACTATCCTTGGATCGAGTGGGCATACAAAACCCCCGACCATTAACAAACCCTTGGCCTTCTGCACTACAGAAGAGCTTCAGGCAGTACTAGACCAAAGGAGCCAAGCGACTACTACCGCCACTCCTACTACTTACTCTCAAGCGGTGCAAGAGCCACTACCCTGGCACCGGAAAGCAACAAGGGATTTCGTCCAGTTCTTACCAGACGGACTTAATTCCCATCAACCCCCTTGGCTTCTGGCACACCAAACCTTGGGTGGGTCTCATTTGTTTCCCCTACACATGGGAAAAACCCTTGACTACTACCGACAAATTCTTTCTATTACCGGTAGCGTAAAAGTCAAGCCACCTGCAAAAACCCCTACTGGCGAGATCGTACGAACACAAGTAACGATCGAACGCCTCCTCAACTCGTTTGACTGGCCTACTAGCCCAAACACCCCTTTTGCCATCACCGCCTCTTACCAAGCTACCTATTGGGACAACATAGATGCGTTCTTTTTTGCATTTATGTACAATAACACTTCCCGAAACCACACTTACTACTTCCAGCCCAGAGCTGCTTTACTATCTCAGCCCATCCCGCCTTGGTTCTTCCGCTGGTGGTCTTCGATGGGGGGGGAGGTTACGATCTTTTGTGGAAGCTTTCTTGACCCTCAAGCTCCGCAACCCCCTTTCACATTCATGTTCCGAGACTGGTGTCGTCTACATCCACAGCTAAAAGCACCGATCTGTATACAACACAGATGGAGGCTACCTTTTGTTAGCCCAGAAGGCTGCAAAGCCAACATGCTCTGAGGCTTCTACATCGAAACAGGTAATCAAGTCTCCCTTGATACACCCACCTATGAAGCTAGAAATGCTTCCTGAGGACAGAACTGCTGACCTTCTCGAAAAATTCCTCGAGAAGATAGGTTCCAGACAGATAAATACTCTGCCTGAAGAACGAACCTTTCAGCAGACTCTACCTCGACTAACTCAAGCTGTTCATGTTAAACAAGAACATAGCCGGGTTTCTCCAAGTCGACCTCAACCTTTCGACTTGAATACAGAGGAAAACCCTCTTGTTTACGCTAACAGCTACGATGCTAAGGTTATCTATGAGTGGAACATAGATAATCCTACCCCTAAGAAGGTTCAGGGCACTATACACCGAATGTTAATATATTTGAATGTGTGCAGGTCCAGAGGAATGACCGAACCCATAGTGGTCAATCAGATCGTTGCAGGACTAGATTTTGCACATCCTTGTGGATGATATGTTTACAGGCCTGGCAATCAACCCGTAACAGAAAGTGTTGGTTGAGTAAGTCATCTTGAAATTTGGTAATGCATTTAATGATAGAGAGCATTTCTTTCTTGACGGTAGAATAGTTCTTTTGTGTAGGGTTCCAGAATCCTGAGAAGTAGCATACTAACACTTCTTTGTTTTCAAGTGTTTTCTGTTTCAGGATTCCTCCATAGCCATGATCCGAAGCATCGGTTTCCACTATCTTGCCGAGGTGAGGGGGAGAGACGGGCCGAGGGGAGGGAGAGAGATGGGCCGAGGGGAGGGAGAGAGGGCTGAGGGGAGGGGAGAGACGGGGGGGGGGAAGGGAGAGACAGCCGAGGGGAGAGACAAGGGAGGGGAGGGGGGGAGACAAGGGGGGGAGGGGAGAGACAAAGGGGGGGGGAGAGACAAGCCGAGGGGAGGGGGGAGAGGAAAAGACAAATGGGGAGGGGGGGAGACAAAGGGGGGGGGAGGGGAGAGCAGGGGGACCAAAGGGGGGAGATAAGGAGATGGGGCCTGGGAGGAGAATCTGAGGAGGGGCCGGGGAGATACCCAGGGGAAGGAGAGACACCAGGGGAAAGATGGGAGGCCCAACAAAGGGTGGAAGGGGGAGACTGGGGTGTGGGGAGGAGAATGTCCTCTATTTATTGTGGGGAGGGGAGAGAAGTAACCTAAAAACTATTTATTTAATAACTGTGTTTTTAATTAATTTTATATAATAAAAATTATTTTAACTTACAATAACATAATATATTGTAACAAAAGAAATAAAATAAAATTTGTGAATATTTTTTTGTTAACAAAATTTATTGAGTGGGCGTGCCCTTTCATCTTCAATCAATTTTCGAAATGCATTAAGGTAGAATGGACAAGGCGATTTTAGGAGGCAGAAGCAGAGCAAAGAGAAGCTGCAAGGGCGCATAGATGAGAATCTGGAAAAATTAAAAGAAAGGGCAGACGATCAGCTGGAATCACAAGATGGTCAATAGATAATGGTTCGAAGCAAGAAAGGGAGCAGGCAACAGTCTAAGAAGAATGAAGCTCGCCAAGGACCGTCGGAGCGATGGTACAGGAAGTTGATTGAGAAGAATGAAGGAATGTCTTGTTTCAAATTATATGATCGTGTGTTTGTATGTGAATTCTTGTCTCAGCTTGCTCGCGATGTTAATCAGGAAGCTCGGATTAATGCAATGCGCAAATAAAGAGTAGGCGACTAGGGGATATTGCGGAGAGAGATCAAGGAGAAGAGAGTAGAGAGAGAGAGAATAATTGACTTGATCTGTTCTAACCCTAATGCCAGGGTAGAACCTCTATTAATAATGAAAACTGGTAACAAATTATAATAGTGGCCCCCTTATACATAGTAGGGTGTGTGGTAAGTAAGTAGTCAGGCAAAAATAAGAGTAACAATAATGGACCTAGTAAAGCAAGTAAATGATAACTAAGGGTCATAACATTATATAGAGAGGAAAATGTCATTTGATAAAGTTGTTATCCCAAACTCGAGACAAATGCTCATACATTAGATTTCCAATCACTATTAGCCTATTCCTGCATAATTCATTGACAAAAATCAATCAGATCTCCAAACTAGCTGTCACTAAGGAGATCTCATGGGCCGTGTTTACCATGGTTATGACAAAGTATCATAACAGAAATCAGAAGTGTAAGGTAACCCTTTACAGAGGAACTCAAATCCTGGCAATAAATAATCTACATGGAGATTGCAAATGAGGAATCATCATTTTGGAGAAATTTATTGAAGATACAGAAGGAATGCTCAAAGCAAGAAGAAAGGAAAACAGTGAGACAAGAACAAAGGACTGAAATTCAGTCTAGTTCATACCAACCACCAAACCTACACCAATCCTAGGCAAATGTGGTTAGAGGCTCCAGTTCGGGTAAGCATTCAAGTCCAGGTACGAGTCCTAACTCAAGATCTTTTTAAAATTATCACCCACCCATTTCGTTTCCACGCCTCAATTACCTTGGAAGTGGGGAGAAGACAACAGCTATGTTCCTGGATAAAGGAATGTTCATGATTATCCTTTAGCATCTTATGTTTCACATTCTGATTGGATTATAAGTTTTGAAGTGGAAGTTGATTATAAGATGGTTATTAATAGTTAGTCGTCCCACGAATTATACTACCAGCATTGGGCAATAAAAAAATGGATTTTGATCAGGAACAATCCATTTTTATGCTGGGTAAAATTGAAGGGTTTAGCGAATGCCGCCGAATCCATGAAATCAATTGCAAACAGTTGGGGTAAATTAGTTGAAATTCATGAAGATACAATATCTATGCGGATTTTATCCTGGAATGTACGAGGAATTAACTCTATTTCTAAGTCTATCAATGTAGCCACCTTAATTCCTTTTCCTAATTCTATCTGGTTTCATCTTGTGGCAATTGGCACGGCCGGTGGTATACTCATAGTGGGTGACCCAAATTTTGTAGCTTTTGAAGATAATGAATGTGGTGCATTTTCAATTATGGGCCTTCACATATTCAGAACTTGAACAATTCTGGTCCGAATTGGAAGATCTTTATGGAAGATGGTCGTGTCATTGGCTTTTTGGAGGAGATTTTAATACCATTCGATGTAGAAATGAGAAAGATCCACCTATTGCAATGATAAACACATCAATGAGAAAGTTTAAAGATCTAGTTGGGGCATTGGTGGTGGAAGAAATAACATTATCAGGGAAGAAATTCACTTGGTCAAACAAATGTCCAAGCTTGGTCCATTCTTTGCTACTGCTGATTGGATTCTTATGTATAAAGGTGCCACAAGAACAATCTTGAGCAAACATGTATCGGATCATTGGCCCATTATGCTTGATATAGAATTAAAACCATGGGGGAAAAGTCAATTTTGATTTGAAAATGTGTGGCTGAGGGATGAAGAATTTATTCCTATGATTCATAATTGGTGGATTCATGAACTAGGAAGTAGTAATGATGGATTAAATTTACTAATTAAGTTGAAGAGATTGAAATTAAGGATTAAGGAATGGCCACAAGCAAAGAGTATGACATCATCAAGGGCCAACATTGAGCAGACATGGTGCCAAACTAATCAATTGGATCAGTTTGAGGAACAAAGACATCTTAATGCGGAAGAAATTATAACTACAATAATGGCAAGAAGAGTGATTTCTCAAAAGATGACTGAACAAAATTTAAGATGGAAACAACAAGTGGATTAGAGAGGGTGATGCAAACACTTAAGTCCTTTCATTCATAATATAGCCTTAACCACAAGAAGGATTAACAGAATTAATGCAATAAAATTAGATCTTGAAAAAAAATTGGATAGAGCTGTAAACGAGTACAATATGTGGACCAAAAAATACGCGTCCGATGTATGATGTACAAAAATAAATTGAGGGGTAATTTAGTAATTTCAAGGTGATTGTGTGGGGTGCGACTTCTAAAACTCCTTTGATTCGATATCCAAATAAGAACAAATGATCTCTGAATTAGACACGAACGATCTACGTACGCCTTCTTCACGAACGGATGAAACGAAATTGAATTTCGCCTAAGCTTGACGAAAAATTTAGTATTCCGATCGGCTCACGGCAATTTGATTGCGAGACAGCGGCAGGAATGCTTGTTGCTCTCTCAAATTTGGGATGGAGATTTGGAATTTGTGAGATTAGGACGTACGTCTTTGTATTTCTCAGTGTCTCTGTCTCTCTGAGTTCTTGATTTTGGATGCTCAACCTTGGATTTTGGGATCGATCCTTCTCTGATCTTGAGCCTATTATTTTATAGGCTTATCGGGCTCCAACTGTATAGACCAGGTTTATCAGAGTGGTTGTAACCCACATCGACTTTTTCTGCATAACGTTTTCCCTGAATTATGGAACTACTTTAGACCATGGCAAGAGCCACGTGTAGTCCTCGTAAGCTGCTGATGTGGCCACATTGTATGACTTGTCGTCCATGTAATCGGATGACGTGGCAATTTTGATCTCAGTCGTTGCTTGATCGGAGCTTGATTGACGGCTTGATTTCATCGGTTGACTTTGGTCAATAGTTGACTTGTTGACCCGTCTCATACGGTGCTAATTTGGACCATATTTGCAAAAATTTGTTCCTACCTTGGGCGTCTTATGCAGGTTATGGATTTTCATTGGAAATGGAGAGTTCGTGGATCCACCAATGTATATCAAAAGCAAGGTAATCCATAAATAAAGGAAATATAAAAGGATACACAACATCTTAATCTTAATGTGGGGTGATTCACATTCCCAATCTAGAAATGTATAAGCAAATTTGCTTGCAAACCAAGGTGTCTCAAATTAATGTCTTAGCTAGGTACCAATGTATTATTTTACATAAATAAATAAAAATAATAATTTTAAAATTATAAAAATAAAGAAATATTATATAAATTTTATGAAATTAAAATTAATTTGATTAAACTTTAATATTTAAATTAATATTTATTTTAAATTATTAAATTTTATTTTTTTAATATATGCTTTATATTGTAATTAACATTTACAAATTATGATATTATAATATTTTTAACTAAATAAAATTAATACAAAAACAAATTATGAAAAATTATAAGATAACTTAACTCATTAAATTATTTATTTATTTATTTTAAATTTTTTGCGCCCATGCAACGCAATGGCTTTTCTACTTGTCTTGTATACTAAAGTACCTACTTAGCGTTTTGCTTTTTTAAATGTTACAATAATTTGTGCATTTTTCGGCAAATTATTTGCCAATAATCATGCTTCTCCCTTCTCTATTTCTTTTTTTCATAAGTTTTTATTATCGAGTAAAGTTTTTTTTTACCGTCGAGTAAAGTTTTTGATGGGTAAAGGTTTTTTTTCTTTGCTGGAAAAAAGATTTCGAAGGCAGTGTTCCTAGTTCCTACCTTCTACCACAGTAATCCTATTTTCTCCGCTGAGTCCCTTGTACTGGCTTGACTCGAGGCTTTCGATTCGTTTCGCTTCCTCGAGTTCTCGACAGTTCTCCACTGAGAGCTCGAAACTCCCAAAACCTGCAGGGGTTTAGGCTCCGAAACCCTAGTCCAAATGGGTAAAACAGCGATCTTGCTAACTCTTTTATCTCTTTTGCCTCTTCTCTGTGATTCATTTTCTCCCGAGAACCCCACCGATCAGCGGATTCTGGTCTTGCTGGACGATTTCGCCGTCAAATCATCGCATTCAATCTTCTTCAACTCGCTTAAATCTCGGGCTCTTGATCTTGATTTCAAGCTAGCAGATGATCCAAAGCTTTCTTTGAAGAGATATGGGCAGTATCTATATGATGGGTTGATATTGTTTTCCCCCTCGACCAAACGTAGAAATCGCTCCTCTGTTTGATCAATGCCCGAATTGTTCTTTCTTTGCTGGATAGAGTTCATGAAGTTGTTAACCTCGTGGCACACATTTCTATAAATCTAATGACAGGTTTTGGTGGCTCTTTGGACTTGGCTGCTGTGTTGGATTTCGTTGATTCTGGACACGATTTGATCGTTACGGCCGATACTTCAGCCTCGGAATTGATTCGTGACATTGCCACCGAGTGCGGCGTTGACTTTGATGAGGCGAGTGGAATTGTGGATTTTGGGATACAAAATTGTTTCCATAGTGTTATTTTTTACTGCCAGCATATTATCCAAATCAAATGTTTATGTTCCTTAGAACTTCCAGTCGACTTCTTCCGTGTTGCAGGATCCTGATGCGGTGGTCATTGATCATACGAGCTATGCGGTGTCAGGGGTGGACGGAAGTCATACTTTGATTGCCAGCGACGAGTTTATTCAGTCCGATGTGATTTTGGGAAAAACAAAGATTGAGGCATGCACCTTTTTAGTTTTCTTTCTTCTGTTAATTCATCACTGAGATTGCTGATTGTGGTTTGGAATTCCACTGTCAGTGACTTATAGTCGTTTCATTCGCTGTATGATCTTTGTTGACAACACATTTTTGATAAACGTAAAGGATAATGATGCAGGCTCCTGTGCTTTTCCAAGGTATTGGTCATTCAGTAAATCCAGCCAATAGTTTGGTAAGTTCTCCGAACCAAGCTAGCTACCTTTTTCATATTTCTTGTTATTGAGCGTTTATGACGACTTGCGTTTCTATCTTTAAAAACGAGGGAAAGGAGTGCTCCACTGGCCTCTCCTTTTCTGCGGAAGAATTCATTCAAAATGTTGATGACTTTTTTAAGCTTTCAAAGTATTATATGGCATTTAACAGCTCATGCCATTACTCCGTGCTGCTGCACTGAAAGCTGTTTGTCTATATCCTTACAAAAATTTTTAAATCTGTGCCTAGACTATTTTTTTTGCCTGTTTGTGATTTATGTATAGTTATGCAGGTTTTGAAGGTTCTATCTGCATCTCCTTCTGCATATTCTGCAAACCCTAAGGCCAAATTATCGGGACCTCCTGCTATCACAGGATCTGCAATTTCTCTGGTCTCAGTTGTGCAGGTAATTTCTTATGTGATGTGGGTTACTCTTAAGGAATTTGTAGCTCATGTTTTATGTAATATATACAACAACTCTTCTATCAAGTTCTACGTTTTGTGTTTTAGTATTTGTTCTTTTAAGCTATTCTCTCTCCTGTTGTTTTGTTGAGTTCCAATTCTGCTTCATTTTCACCATAAAACATTGTGCTCTTTATTGAACTTTAAATTTCTTTTATTGCGAGAATATTTAGATCGTTCTTGATGACATGTTTAATTTCTTTCAATAATTGAGTATCTGCATACTTGTAAAGCTGCTAAAAAAAGGCTACCTACTGCAGAATTGCTTACTTATTACTTTCTACATCTAAGTAAAAGTAAGCAAGTTGCATTGGTTACATTGTCATGAAGAGACTATCAGATACTTCCTTTTTGGGGATTATGCAACGCAGCTGCAAAAATCTTAGTGACAATATTGGTCAGTCTGGTTAATGGGCTGTGGCACTTTCAATTAATCTAATTGTCTAACTTTTTTTTTCTATTGAATATGAGTTGAAGTGGTAAACGACTTTCTCTCTAGCATGAATATCGAGTTTGATACATATCTTAATAGACTTAATAAGTGCTTCTTTCTCTGAATCTGAAGTTATATGCTTTGCATGTGTTGGGCCAAATTGGTGAAATCCATGTTCTGGATAGTTGGTAGATGTATTTAACTTGTCGCAACTTGGCTTCCGGGAGAATGTGGGTTACTGCTGAAGAAAACATTACCATGACGAAGTATTCTCTGTTTCTCTTTTTTATTACTGGAAACAAATAGAGGGAAATACAATTGTGAGCTTCTTGAGTATTGACATGTCTTGGCAATCTAAAGCATTTTTTTTGTTCATATATTTCATTAAAGAGATTGAATTGTTAGTGTATGTTCTCTGGCTCTGTACCTGTTTTGTGGGTGAACTAGATAATTTGTTTATGGTATTTCTGATCGTTTCAGTTAGTTGTTTTTTTTAATGATGTTTGGACTGTTGACAATAAAAGTGGTGCTTCAAATATGCTTTCATATGTTTGCAGGCCAGGAATAATGCCCGGATCTTACTCTCTGGTTCTTTAGCCTTGTTTAGCAACCGGTATGAAGAGGCTTTATGTGATTCTCCTTTTTCATATAGTATTACTCATTCTCAGTTGAAGACTTTGTTGTTGTAAATCAGGTTCTTCAATTCTGGTGTGCAGAAGGCTGGAACTTCAGCCAAGTGAGTGAAATTTCATCTTATTATATTGTAATTATCTAGTGAAAAAATCTTGTAGTTGTGATGATGATTCATTTCATTAATCTTATTTTCTTTCCCCGATGAGCTCTGTTAAGCTTAGCAGGGTAAGCCTCAGATTCACTTCCTGTTTAGTGTTTTTAGTATTTTTTATGTTCATCACAGATGTTTTGGATATTGCATCAAAATGTGATAAGTTTTGTGGCAAGTTTTTGATGCTTGGCTTCCTTTGGACTGTTAGTTGTACTGTTATTTGACATAGACTGGTAATTGGAGCAGACTAGATCCTCCGTGTAGGCCTGAAGTCAATAAGACTTGAGTGGTTTTAGAAGGCATGATCAAGTTATATTTAGTTTTTCATTTAAAAAAAAAGTTATATTTAGTTTTCAGGAATGTGTTTTATCTTACAAGTTTGTTTCCTAGAATTGTCTTTGTTTGGAAGAGCAGGCATGTGAAATTAAGCTTCCATATTGTTCACATTATAAATAGGGGAAGGGTATCAGTAAGTTTAATCCTCTCCCCCTTGTTTCTCCGGCAAATTCAATGAGGGGGGAACATTTTGAGTTTACTATTTTTTTTTTTTTTTTTTTTTTTTTTTTGAAACGGTGAAGTTTTATTGCTTTCTAAAAGATAAGTGCAGATACAAGATTAGGGTACATAGAATTACAGGGGCCATGTCTGGCCAGTTACTAATACAGACTTTTGCACTCCTTTGGCCAGATGGTCAGCTACAGAGTTAGCTGACCTTGGCACATTAATCCATTCATTGTTCCATCCTTTTACAATTTCCCAAAGCTCGTCAAATATTGCTCTTAGTCTCCAAGGTGGTTTAGACTTCTGCTCTGCCCAGCTTATAACTAGGGCTGAGTCACCTTCAACCTATACTGGACCTCTCGGCTGTTGCTTGAGAAGCTTTAGACCCATTAGTAAAGCTCTGGCCTCGGCTTCATTGGAGGAGCAGGAGCCAGCTGGGCCAGAGAAAAAGAGGAGGCTAACCCCTCCACTGTTTTTAATGGCTCACCCAATCCCTGCTGGGCCCAGGTTCCCCAAAAAGAGCCGTCAAAATTCATCTTCAGCCATCCCTCTGGGGGAGTCTTCCATTCACCATTTTTGGCATCTTGCAAGAGTGGAAATCAATGACCTTGGCCGAATGTTTTCAAATAACTGAACTTGGGAAAGGGGGTAGTTTTTGGGAGGTAGATGCCAATAACAATTTGCTATGTATAGACTTCTCAATTACTCCTCCCAATGTGCTTCTCTGATTGTTGAAGGTTCTCGCATTCCTTTCCAACCAGAGGTGATAAGACACTGCTGCTATGGCAGTTCTCCATAATAATTTCCAGCAAGAAGGAAGTGGGCAGGGGTACCACTGCTGCAGAAGTTGATCGAAAGACTTGGGCATGCATAAAGTTATTCCAAACTTTCTTAGGATAACATTCCATACCTTCTGCAATTTTCCTCTTCTAATTGACACAGCTTACATGATGTGTCTGCAATGTTCTGGCCTCTTCTAATCAATTCATGACAAGTTAAAATTTTGGACTGTGCTGCTGTCCATAGAAACAGTTTTACCTTTGGAGGGGGCTGGCATTTTCCAGGCAACACTAGCAGCAGCACAACCCACCTGGGCTTCAAGTTCTGAACTTGTAGCATGAGGATACTGAGTAATGGCCTGAACTGGAAGGGGCCCATACTATCTCTTCTTGACCGGTGTCTACCATATAGACTGATTCAAGTAGATTAATCAACCGAGAGGCTTCCATTGCTTGAGTATCACTTAGTTCCCTTCTCAAGTTGAGATTCGAGGACCTATCTTGAAAATCTTTGGTTGCTGCCACCGTATTCTTCTTGTTCCTTGCTAGCAAGAAGATACTTGAGAAGGCAGTAGATAGGGGGAGTTTCCTATCCACACGTATCCAACCAGAACCTAACATTGCTGCCTTCTCAAACATGGTACCTGAAATAAGCTTTAAGTCTTTTCTTTTCCACAATAATGGACTGCCAAATGGGAGATGTCACTACACTGTCTTTGGCATCCAATCTGGTGTGGCTTTGCCATATTTGGAAGCAATAACCAACCTCCAAAGCGCATTCTTTTCAGTAGCATAACGCCAAATCCACTTAGCCAACAGAGCCCCATTCATCTTCATAATACTCTTGATACCCATTCCTCCTTCCTCTGGCTTGCACACCACTTTCCACTTAACCAAAGGGTACTGTGGCCCTTCCTGCTTCTGACAAAAGTTGACCCTTCCAGGTTTCTAGCATCCTTTGATACTTCTCCAAGATTGGCTGCCATAGAACCATGTTGTTCCTTACTTGGAAAGGTGGTAACCTAAGATAGGTAGAGGGTAGGCTGATATGACTACAGCCTAATATGAAAGCTGGTTGATCTTGCATGGCTGTTGAACAATTAATGCCAAATACCCTAGATTTAGTCCAATTGGTATTCTGGCCTGACATGATCTCAAACAAAGGTAACAGTGCTTTGACATGTAGCAGCTTTATATCTAGTCCTTCAAATATTATCGAAGTGTCATCTGCAAATTGCAGTATATGCACTTTGACATCTTTCACCCCCATACCAGATAGCCAGCCTTCTTCTTGTCCCTTCATGAACAGTGCACGTAGGATTTCCCCTACTAAATTAAATAGTAGTGGGGTTCCCCCTTGCCTTAGACCGTGGGAGCCTTTGAACTAGCCATGAGCTGTTCCATTGACTATAATAAGAGTAACGGGCTGAGGATATGCAGCTAGATATCCACTTTCTCCACCTTGGTGGGAAACCCATTTGTGTCATCACCCATTCTAAGAAACCCCAGTGGACTTTGTCAAATGCCTTCTCAAAGTCAAGCTTTAGGATTGTACCTTTTTTAGCTCTTCTTTTGTAATGATGGAGGAGCTAATGTAGCATTAGAGGTGATTCTAGGATTTGCTTCCCCTTCAAATAGCTGGATTGATTGCTGCTAATCACTTCATGCAATACTGCCCCTAGTCTAGCAACACACGAGTGATTAACTTACAATGACTGCTGAGTAGGCTAATAGGCCTGAAATCTTTTGGTCAATCGGCACCTTCCTTTTTGGCAGCAGTGCTATGAATGATGGTCCCATGCTATTCGTTGTCAGCCCCTTTTCATGGAATTCGGCAAACATACTGACTATATCATCTTGTGAAAATTCCCAAGCTTGCTTATAGAACTCTGCTGTGATGCCATCCGGTCCTGGAGCTTTATCCGAAGGCATTCTTTTTATACCCTCCTCAATTTCCTCCACAGTGAAAGCCCTCTCGAGAGCCTCTTGTGCTACAGAAGATAAGGATTTTAGAGGTAGACCATGAGGGAAAGGTCTGTCTCCTCCCCTATCTGTGTACAATTACAAATCTGAGCAGAAGGTTGTGAATTCTTGCATGATGTCCTCTTTGCTGGTAAGTACTTTCCCATTTATATTTAAGGATGCAATTCTGTACCTCCTCTTGTGAGCTGATGCTATGGCGTGGAAAATTTAGTATTTCCATCACCTTTTTTTTTTTTTTTTTTGAGGAAAATATTTCCATCACCTTCCTTTACCCACTTGAATCGAGGTCGTTTCTTCCAAAAGATACGTTCTTGTGTTATCTTGTCTTCATATGCTTGCCTGAGAATATCTCTCTCTAACCCTTCAGTGGTGGTGAGACTACCAACAGCTTCTTTCATATCGTAGTCCTGAATTCTTTCAAGTGAACTAGTCCTCTCCATCTCAAAATTAATTTTCTTTTCCACTGGCCAGGCTCAAATTTTTCCTTTGAGCTGTTTTTGTTTTTGAGAGAACTTACAACAGGCCGATCCTTGCCCTTCACACTCCAGCCACCAATGCTCGAGTTTTTCTTTGATCCCTTTCTCCAAGAACCGCCCTTCTTCAAATCTGAAAGGAGGTGGCCCCCAAACTTCAGGTTCAGTCTCCAACATTATGGGGTTATGGTCAGAGGCTACTCTTGGTAAAATTCTGCCCATTGTGTTTCTATGTGAATCCAACCAATCCTGCGAAACCAGAAATCTGTGTAGTTTGGTAAGAATGGCATTGCTTCTTCCATTGGACCAAGTAAACTGTGCACCTGAAAGCATTGGTTCGACTAGGGACAGGTCCTGAATTATCTAGTTGAATTGCCTCATCGATGGTGTTGCTCTTCCTCTTCCTCCAGATTTCCCTGTTGTGAATCGGGTAACATTGAAATCGTCCCCCTACCTCCAACGGGAATGGCCAAAGTTGTATCATTGCAGAGAGTTCATACCAGAATATGTGGACAATGTAGATTTTTTAAGCGAATCAGAAAAAAAGTATATCTTTGAAGCTATTTATTCTTGAGTTATTAGAATTCTCATACTTTGTTGCTTATAGTTTGGTAAAAGAGGAGTTATCTTTGTGAAGTCTGGTTCCCTGTAACTCCCATCCCATGAAAAATGTTTCCTCGAGTCTTGAGGTTTGTTCCTCTGTCGCTTTTGTACTATATTTTCCTTTCTATAAACGTTGTTATGATTTAAAAATAGTGCATTCTCTCATTTGTTTTGCTTGAAAATTCACTTAGACTAGGTTTTCTGACAATTTCTTTTGATATTTACTGTCATACTTCTTTTTTTTATATATTAAACCTTTGAACTTCGTAATGCTTTTCTTGCTTGTGGATCCACTGCATTGGCATGCTGATCTTAATGGAGTTTCTATTGAAAAGATTGGATAATGTGTGATATTCCTAATTTCTTTTTCAACCATTTGGAAGCATCAGTGCATGTGCTTGAAGGACTAAATGATGGGAACTGGTCTCTCTTTGTTGTATGATAAGTTTAGACAATATCATTGTATTATGATCTACATCTTGAGCTAATTAATGCCCCATAATTGTTCATATTTCCTGTATTTAGGTGGGAGCTGTCTTCTTGTTTTCCTTTAATAAAAAATGTGAATGAGGCAATTGCAGAACCTGAGTTTAGTTTGTACTTTCCTTGTTTTCCTCTTTTGAAAATTGTGTAAACATTATCACAAAATTGATTTGCTGTAAGACATGAGATTTACGAGTGTACCTCATGATCTCAGGCATGCCAAATCTGGGAATGAGCAATTTGTGGTTGAACTGAGCAAATGGGTTTTCCATGAAAGAGGCCATCTCAAGGTGAGACTTCTTTGTATGTCCATAATTTGGTCTTAAAATTTAATGTAAGGAAGATGAATATCTGATAGCAGAATTGAGAAAGTAGCCAGTTGGTTGGGCTATTTTTTATGTTCTTATCAAACTAAGTGCTTGAGTGAGTGGTTGGTTGGCTTTCCTTTTCCTTTTCTGGAATAGCAGTGTCTTTTTCTCCTATGTCATGTGATTATCATGATAGGTAAATTTTTATTTCGTCATCTTAATTTGTTTCATTCTCTGTTTATAGGCTGTCAATGTCCAACATCATAAAGTTGGTGAAACTGTGGAACCTGCCATGTACAGGATCAACGATGATCTGGTAATTTGCTTCAATTATTCTTTTCTTGGTTGTGAAGGTTGATTTCTTTTGTTGGTGGTAGTTAGATTTTGCATATTGGATATCAATGGGTTCAGTTTTTTTGTAAATCACGATCTCCATGTTTGTGATGCTTTCACTTTTTCATGGAAAATAAATAAAATGGATTGCCATCATGTACATTGAAAAGGAATTTGGAGATTTATCTGGTGCCAACTCTCATCTGTGGCAATAGGAAAAGTCGTAATATTTTGTCACTAATCTCTCATCTCTCTCTCTCTCTCTCTCTCTCTCTCTCTCTCTCTTTCTTTTTTTTTTTTTTTTTTTTTCTATTTTTGGCATGTGAAGGAGTACTCTGTTGAGATCTATGAGTGGTCCGGAAAGAGCTGGAAACCTTATGTGGCCAATGATGTTCAAGTTCAGTTCTATATGATGAGTCCTTATGTGTTGAAAACTTTGACAAGTGATCAAAAGGTATATTCTTTCCTCTTTTTGGTGTTTGTTATGAGGAGATACTTAGTTTTCATGTTTCTTGCACAGTTGGTGCTTCTCTTCAGGAACTTATTTCAAGGTGTTGACATATTGCAGGGCCTGTACTCTACTTCATTTAGGGTTCCTGATGTTTATGGTGTATTCCAGTTTAAGATTGAGTACCAAAAGCTTGGGTACACGAGCTTATCTCTCTCAAAGCAGGTATATTCCTTTTTTTAAGTTAACAAGGCTGTGTTCGTATAAAGGGGATATCTTTCCATATTTTTGTATTCTGTCATTTTATCTGATCTTGGTTTTTCTGTCAATGAAAGTTTTGTCAGCAAACCTAGTATTTTTAACTGGGGATTATCAAGTCTTTGAGATTTGTTTCGTTTGACTGAGTCAGGCATACTGATATTTCTTTTCTCCGTAATCTTTGAATGTCAGATTCCCGTCCGCCCTTTCAGACACAACGAATATGAAAGGTTTATTACAGCAGCTTATCCCTATTATGGAGCTTCATTTGCCACGGTATGTGTAGTTTCATTGATTCATGTTGAAAATTTCAATGGCCTTTTGGTCCATGATCCCTGCATTCCAAGCCCCTAGTCTAACTGCATTTTTTGGAAGAAATTATATATAATAAAAAATTATTATATTTTTTAGAAAAACGCTCGGTGCATAACTGTTTGATGTTGTGGCCAAGGCTTCCTCCCACCCACACTGCCAAGTCTATGTTAAACACATTATTTGGAAGAGAATAAAAAAAAAAATCAATGCACAACTGTTTGATGCTGTGTCGTGTCTTCGGATTGACCAAGGCACAAATTTGACTCCAAAGAGTGTGTGATCTAGTTTCCAAGTCCATTTAGTGTGTGACCTAGTTTCCAAGTCCATTTAGCGTGTGACCTAGTTTCTAAGTCAATAGATGCCTTGAAATGTTAGAAAGTGGGCATATGGGATTAGGTGGAAGAACACTCTATTGCTTGAATGGATAAAGATTGTTTTCCTGGAAAATTTGTGCCCCACTTTTGAACCCTCATTTCATAGCGAGTTTACCTTAGAATGAAGTGTTCCTGAGTGAAAAAACACTTGGGAGGCTGATTAACATCCAGATGGACTTGGAAGTTAGGCCACATAGCCTACTTGTGTGGTGGCATGTCATTGTGACAAATTTAGGTTGTCATGGACAGTGCGGTACTCCTAATCCACATTATTATGTTGTGTCCTCTGCTTCAGAGATGCCTAACTACGTTACTTGTTGAATGCAGATGGCAGGTTTCTTCATTTTCACCATTGCCTACCTATACAACAAATGAAGTTAGCATGGGGTTGACATGGAGTCTCCATTTTAACAATTGAAGTTTTGAGTAGAGTAGCTGACAGCCTGTTTTGTAGCAGAATTATATGAAAATGTCTTATTGTAGGACCATTAAATTAATTTCAAAATCCGTCATGCGTTGTTTCATCATCACTGCTTCTATTGTTTATTTGATCCTTTGCTTGTTCTGACGTCTAAAAGAAAAAAGAAACAAATTGAAGGGAGGATCTTCATGGCTCTTTTGTAGGCAGACGATGTGTGCTACACGGAGCGGTTTAAGCATTCACAAATGCGTTATTGAAATTCCCTCGAGTAATATTATATATTTATCAGGGGTGTTGTAAACGAGTACTATTCTATTCGTAGAAGATCATGAATGTGTGACCTAGGGATTTTTAAGGGCTATTTCTTTTAGTTACAATAGAGTTCATAGAAAAAAATGAGTATGTTTTTAAATTTAGTTGTCTTATTGGCCCCAGATTTAAAAGCGAATCATGGGACCCTTGGGGGTGCGGCCCGTGATTGCCACGCCAGCGGATCCGGGCTCGGTAATTGATGTAATTGATGTTTTATAGCAAGACTGATATTTAGAAATAGATCAACCAACAAAACCAATCTTTTTAATAAATGGGTGTAAAATAAAAATTCGTACCAGACTAGTTCGGGTTAAGTCATTTAAGTATTGAAAAGTAAAAATAGATATATGATAAAATACATTATTTCTTAAAATTAATATATAAATATTTTTATAAGAAACTAAGTTATTTAAAATAGTAAATAATTAAGTATAAAGTATCTAATCCGATATAAGTGCTTTAAAGATAATAACATTTATCCAAATTTTTACATTTTAACAAGTAGTTAAACAAGGATATGTAACCCCTTCCCGAACCATTTATTTATTTGGTGAAATAACCAAATCCGCACCAAACCCAATTATTATTCCAGTTCCTGAAGAAGTGAAAACACGAAGGTGGATTACCCCATTGACAACCTATCGCTTCTCGGGTGCTCTAATCTTTTTTAACTTTTCTATTATCTTGTTCTTAGATACTCTCTTTTTATTTCTTTAAATCTAAATTTTCCCTTTAAAACCTCATTCGGTGTGGTTTGATGACTATCACCGTCTCATCCTCTTACTACATTCTAAGCTAGGACTGTCAATGGATCGTAATTCAATCCTTAATGGAAATCCATAACCGATCCGTTAATAAACAGATATTGCCTAAGAAAACGAATAATTCATTAAGAAGAACAAGTCCAACTAACGTACATGGATCAAGCCCAAACCAATCCCCAAGAAAATTGATTTCTCAGATCTCAAAAATTTGGAGGAAGTATAACCATCGCATACATGGGCCCAAAATTTTTCCACTCTCTAATTTCTTTCTCCAGTTTCTCTTCCAGGTTCTCTCTGTCCCTTTCATTTCTCATTCACATTTCTCTCAATTTATGTCTCTAAATTCTATCTCTAATGTCTATCTCTAACTTCTCTCTAATCTCTTCAATTTTCTCTCTCTAATTTTCTCTCTCTAATTTTCTCTCCCCACTTTTCTCTCTCCCCTTTTGTCTTTCCCCTTTTCTCCCTCCACCCTCCACTCTCTCTCTCCATTTTCAACTTCCACTTTCTCTCTTGACATTCTCTCTCCATTTTCTCTCTCCACTTTCTCTCTTGACATTCTCTCTCCATTTTCTCTCTCCACTCTCTTTACTTCCTCTCCATTTTGCTCTCCACTTTCTCTCCATTTATCTCTCCATTTTCTCTCCACTCTCCACTGTCTTTAGCCGCATCTCTCCCCACTGTCTCTATCCACCTCTCTCCCCACTATATATTTCTCTCCACTCCATTTTCTCTGTCGCTTCTATCTCCTCTTTCTCTCACTACTCTCTTTTTAGTTTCTTCTTTTTTACTTTTATAAATTTATAATTCAAAAAAATTATTCAGTATCTTTAAACTAAGAAAAGATTATTCTAATGATCTATGGCTTCGATTTTAAGTTTTGATAAATTAAAATCATTAACACCCCCCCGACTTCCAATTTGTTACACTATATATCTTACCTTTTTTTAATTCATGGGCGTGATTGGTTTGTAGTCTTTGCATCATTTCGATCATTTTGTATATCTGGACATTAGCATTAGATAGATTTAAATCTCTTGATACAAATAAGATTTACTAACATATATCATCTAAAGTTACACTTTTACATTTGTTGGTATAGAACCTCATGCAACTTGTTATAGCTCTTCCCAAAATTATAGTCTTCATACAAGAATAATTTCTTTGCTTTTACCGCATTGAATTTTGTTTGTCATGTAAGTGAATCAAAGTGTCCATACCTAGAGACAATCTTTATCCTTTTAAGTATGCATTCAAAAAAATCTGTTTGTAATATCAAAAGTTGTTAATTGCTACATGGATGGGGAAAAACAAGTCAAAACTAATACTTTATCATATCTTACAATATATGTAGTAAGAAAACAACAATCTAAATTTTAAGAGTCTTCGCTCATCTGGGTTTGCTTGTCAGCTAAATTTTAAGAGTCTCCACTCATCTTGGTTTGTCGTGTCAACATCCCTTATCATGGGGCTACACCCTAAGCATCTTGTCAGCCATGAGAATGGAGCTGCCGGAGATGCTCCACCGCTATGATGTTCAACATCCAAAATCTTAACACCCAGATATATATAGTACACCCTTTGATTCAGCACACAACTCGCACATTCAGAGATACCGAACATCCAAATACAATCCAATCAATCCCTGCAGTTTACCACAAATCTCATCACAACTCTCATCTGGTCGCAGGTACCTCCACTTTCTCTCTACTTCTCATTCCTTGTCTCTTACCAACCGAGTCTTCCACCACCTTCTATCTACACTTTTCAAACTACAGTCCTTTCAATTTTATGACTAACCCACTTCTCCCCCACTCCATCACCCACCCAAATAAAACTCTTGTGGAAGAATTTTTCAGAACATCTTCCTATTCAACCTGTCCTATTCATTAACTAGTCATTCTAATAGTCACAATTCCCACACATCTCTCATAGCATTCTCACACTCTACGCGTCTAGAATATCAACTATTCTTCACCACATCATTTGTCCTACTCCACGCTTAATCTAACCACCTGGTAAGAATGATTTACTTCCTCCACTAAATTCCCCTCAGCTTCATCATGCATGAAAAATAGGCTTACCCAATGCCCAAACTACTACTACGTATCAATCCCTTTGATTCTCTTGCACACGGGAAACCACATGCTCCGCCTTCTGGTCGCATGGGTTTCAATCGCACGCCCAAGTCATTTCATCAAAATAGTGTGGACATCAGGTAAATCTCGCAACAACATGGTTACAAAACTTCTCCATCCCCGCCGCCCACCCTTGCGACCCAAATGACGGTCCAAAGATTGACCACCGCCACGGGAAGATATGTATGATCTCACCAATTAGGGCTTGCTGCTGTCTGATTCGCATGCAGAGGGTCACCCAAAATCCACTTGATCTATATCAGTGCATTAAAGACATTTTGCATACCAAGCCAAGTATGATCTCACCAATTCAGGCTGCTACTTATTGCAACGAGACCCACACAATCCACTAGATCAACTTCAGTGCATTAAAGACTAGTCATATGCTGCTTAGAACCCCACCCACCTTCCTCTTGCATGCTTCGCCTTAAAATTCAATCTCTTACAGACATTCGTCACTTCCACGATTACACGTACTCTCATCGCCTTCCTCTTCTACTTCTATTCCACAATTGTTTCTTCTCCCTCGCCACCCCCACAATCTATCACATACGATACAACACATGACACATTGTTTTATGACACATTGTCCCATCATCAATCTTACGAACTTATGCATTGGTTCAGCCCTCTGAACAAACCCCTGTAGAACCACATTTCACTCCAATACTTCCATCTGCTCCCTTCTCTTTCTCCTCAACACCTTTGCCTTCTTCCCCTCTCTACGACTAACTCCCTTAACCCCCACTCATTCCCTCTCGCACACAACCATGGCTTTCAGCTCGTATCCCTACACTTCTTTAACCGATCTATCCGCCCTCCCACCCATGCTGCCCCTCAACTTTGCACTATCTCTCTCGCCCACACAACCTAAAACAGCTTCACAAGCAACATCCCAGATATCCCATACCCTCAATCTCTTTCCAGCATGCCCCAAACAGACATCCTCCATTGTCCTTGTATCCCTTTCCTCACAAATCAGCACCAATACGACCCCCGCCCATGCACCACTTCTCCCGTCCATTTCAAGCCTTACTGAAACCTTACATCTGATGACACAAACACGTACTTGTACTGGCACACCTACATACTTCCTTAGTTGGTTATTGGTAGAGCGACTCCCCGTAAGACAAACCTACATTGAAACAGCTTTACAACAACTATTGAAGACATTAGATGACCCAAACCTGAAAATCGAGCTTTCTGTCCTCAATAGAGGTTATTTTTGTGTTCAACTCGAAACACATAACCACTGTTAATCCTTAATGGACCTCTACCCTATTCATATTAGAGTTGCTACTTGCATCTCTTCCCTTGACCTATAAAATTCCAAATAGAAAACTTTCTATTTAGTAGGGGTCCGATATGGGTTCGTCTCCCAAACCTCTCTCCCCAATACAACCATGAGGATGCAATTCAACAAATTGTGGCACCTCTACGTCATTTTTGGGACAGGGACATCACATTAGCTTCACGTTCTAGTACCAAAATTATTACAAGGGAAAAAGTCGACATCAACCTCTTTGAACCAGAAATCTATGGAACAATAGTAGAGATGAAAAATAGTTTTTTTTTGTAGCTCTTTAGGGTGGAAGGCAGGCACAAAATCTGCACTACATGTCGTCGTTGGGGTCACACCACCCTTGAATGCAGGGAAAAAAACCCGAATGAGGCCTCAGAGATGCATGAACAGCCCACAATCAAGCCTACAAACTCCGAATGACACATGGTTACAAAGAGGCTGTACAAAAACCAGGGCCCTTCGGTGTCTACAAAATCCACCAAAGCCACTAGCTTGAGTCCAGATTCCAAACACCCCACTGTTGTTACTCTGAAGTTTCAAACCTCTAGCACACCCACCAGAAACTACTCCCATATGCTCTCTACTCAATTAGGAATGAATTATCCCTTCCCTTCCCAGAATTTTGAACCTATCTTTAACCCGCCAACACACTCACTGACAAGACTTTTGCTCTCCCCAAAGGCTTTGCTATGTGCAATGAATCCCTTAGGGAAATTCCCCTCAATTATAATCACTCATGCCTTTAGGCACCAAAAACTTGTTGCTTGCTAAATGTGAGTACTTTGTAATTAAAAGAAGTAACTCTAGCACGCAAATGCATGTATCATACAAGTAATAAAGTGGACTTCAAGTCCGGATATCAAACCCACAAGACTATTTGTAGACTAAGTACTAAACGAATATCCTAATCGTTATATCTAACGATAATGAGTGAAATTAACATGAATATGGACAATAACTAGGAATCAGACAAGAGACAAATAGAAGAATCTACTTAATATAGAGGTGGGAGTGTGATTTCACGTACACATGCTCAGTATTGAACCTATTGTAGTATTCGGGCATTTCATCGAACACTTGAGACCCAGGAATTTGGTACTTATGGCCTCTCCCCAGTGTACCATAATTGTATTCCCTATTTCAACCCCCTAATCTCCTGATTAAAGGTTTAAGATAGAGAACTCAATGCACGTAGCCTTTAGGTCACATACGGCGATGGGTTATCCCTAACCTCACCCATGAATCCCCTAATTAGACCTCTAACAAGGTGGAACTTAAGTTGCCTAATGCAAATCTACCCAAATCTACCCTCCCGGGATCAATTTGGGTTCCTAAATATCAACTAATCACTAGCTAGGTAGTCAATCAAACACTAAACATGCATTAGTCACACCACATCATGGAAGAATGTTCAAAACACTAAAATAACTTCATACATCACATAAGTACGGTACATTACATCCCAAACGGGGGTCTAAACTGACATGAACTCAAAATACAACAAAATCCCAAATATAAACATATATCTATAAATCAAAGTATACATGAATGAATGAAAATGAGAAAGAAAGGCGAATTTCTTGTGTTCTACACTTCTTGAAGGTTGAATCCTCCTCCCGGATGGAAATCTCCCAAAGAAATGCCCCCAAAATCCTCCATTGAAGCTCTGACATTAACCGTATACGAGTCTTGGTCGACTCTCCAACTCCCAAGTTCGAATCCATTTGCTTTACCCCAAAGCAGGAATTTATTGTGAACAGATAAGTGATTGGGCGTCATATGGCACTGGGTGAAGCAACATAGCGCCCAATCACTTAAAGAGCGATAAAATGCAAAAAATTCCCTAGAGCCATATGGTGCTGGGAATTTTTATGGCGCCCAGGCTCCTGGCGCCGTGGCACTTAATTACGGTGCAGAGGCACCAAGTTGCACACTTTTTTACCACATTTTTTGCTGTGACATTACGGATCCAGCGCCATATGGCACTCAACATTGTCCCATGGCACTCAGGTTTGAACATGCCATCCTCACGTGTGTCAAAAAGCTCTCACACACTCTAAGGCCCAACTCTGCGCACCTAGCACTATATGGCATTGGGAAAGTTTCATGGCTCTGAGAGCTAGGCGCCAAGAATTTCCCCTAGTGCTATATAGCGCCCAACTTCTGCACTTCCTAAAAAAATAGGGCAAAATCTTCGTTTCTCGCCCGATTTGCTTAGGATTTCTTCCATTATTCTTCTTATTACATTTCCTTCATATTCTCTGCAATAAACAACCAAGACTAACTTAAATTACCCCTGATTGGGGCAATTTTTTGTATATAAAATAAATATAATATACATGCAATCAGTACCCAACCCCAGCACTCCATCCTAGACCTACCATGGCTCTTTTCCAGCACCCACAACCAACCGACCACTCTTCGGTGGTTGGACCAATCACCACACCCGCATCATCTATTCCCTCTACTCTAATTCTTGAGTCAGATCCTGATTACAAATGGAAACTCGTACGCGAAGTAATGAAAATTAACTGTGGCGCACAGACACCGAGGATGCAAAGGACAGGCGAAAGACCTAATCGACATGTGCCAAGAAAGGGAATAGCCCACCAATCTTTAACTAAAACCCCAAGGCTAGCTAAGGAAGAGCATCGTACTTCCCTTTTATCATCAGGTACCGATTCTGACACATATGAGCTTTTATATTTATGATTATCACCTCCCGGAATATTAGGGGAGCACGAAGCCATAAAGCTCGTTACGCTGTCGATGCCAATTTAAATTACAAAACTATTGACATACTTTTCATCTCTTAAACCAATATTTAAAATGCTTCTAATGCACCTCTCACTAGTAGAAAACATGACTATAGCCACGGTTTAGAACCGTGGCAATAAGTGTCAAAAACCGTGGCTAATACTTTTAGCCACGGTTAACCGTGGCTAATATTGCGAAGCTAACAAAAGCGTTGCTAAAATTTTTTAGCCACGGTACAACCGTGGCAAAAAGCTATTATTAGCCACGGTTTTAAACTGTGGCTAAAAAAACATATTGCCACGGTTCAACCGTGGCTACTACTCATTTTTGCCACGGTTATAGTCCGTGGCTAAAGATTAATATTAGCCATAGTCCATCCGTGGCTAAAGATTAATATTAGCTATGGTCCATTCGTGGCTAAAGATTAATATTAGCCACGGTCCATCCGTGGCTAAAGATTAATATTAGCCACGGTCCATCCGTGGCTAAAGATTAATATTAGCCACGGATGGCCGTGGCTAAAGATTAATATTAGCCACAGTCCATCCGTGGCTAGATCTAGACAACGAACTCACTAAAAAGTTTCTACACAAATTCATTATCCCCTCCATGGGTCTCCAGGAGGACTACGGCTCTTCTAGAAAGACTCAGTTGACTTAAATATAGTAAATTCAAGACCCTTTTATGTACACACATCTTTAACGATCAACCCTGCATTCAAAATCTTTTTCTATACCAACACCAGGATCCAAGCTAGTGGAGAGAACACATCGAGGCACTCTGGCCTCTTTTGGCACCAACCATGCCATATCTCTTGGCAGGGAATCTTAGTGCGGTGACCCACTGTTACACCGACCTTTCTCGCCTAGAACTGAAGCTAGACAGATCGCGCCAACGCTGGCCTGCACGGCAGTCCGTCGCTATCCAGTCAGCCACTCCTTCCCCAAAATCTCACACATTAGCACACAAACCCGCCAAGGAGAGAGAGAGAGAGAGAGAGAGAGAGAGAGAGAGAGAGAGAGAGAGAGAGAGAGAGAGAGAGAGAGAGAGAGAGAGAGAGAGAGAGAGAGAGAGAGAACAAGACAATGAGAGAAACCTTTCTTGAGTATTCTCGTTGAGAAATCTAACTAACAATGAGGGAGGAGAGCCCCCCTATTTATACCCTAAAGGATGAAAACCCCCATTAATTACACGTCCTTGAGTGTAATTTACACATACATGTACCGCAGCCAAATACATCCCCTAGCCCCTGAACTCGAACCCTGTTCACACGAAGTGACTCGTCACTTTGGGTCTCAGCCGCCATGTCTAGGTTCATTGTATGAGCCTGGCGTGCTGCATGTGCTGGGACGAGGGGCATGGCGCCCATCACCCCCATGTGGCCCGCGCCCCAGCGCCCGCATTCCCCCATTAGCGCCAGCGCACCCTGCGGGGTTTCGCATTGCCGCGTGCCCTTGCGCCCGCCAATGCTGCCTTTTATTTGTTGCTGCGCTGCGTATGCGGTGGCGCCTCCGTGCCGTTCAGACGCCTTTGCGCCGCTGCCGGCTGCGTTGCGTTCTTTTCGCGTCGCGATGCATCATGTGCTGCTGCCTCCATGCGCTGGCGCTCGGCTCCGGTCGATGCATGCCTCTGTGTTGCCGCATGCGTCGCCCGCCTTTCATCGCGCTCTTGGCGCTCCAGCCTTCGCAAAGGGATCGCTTCGACCTGCTGCACGCCTGCCCCTGCGTCTTGTGGCGCCAGATAAGCTCCGTTTCACGCCTAATTTATGCGCGCGTAATGTCGCCTCTGCACGCTGCCTTTGCCGCTTTTGGCTGTGCGGCCATGGCCTTTGGTCAAGATCGCTCTCTGGTGGGTGCAACCCCACGTGCACCATTGTTGTGTGCCTGCAGAACACACTATTCGACAACTTAACCGTGTCTGGACACCCATCCTCATTAGTGTCCTGATGTGCAAGCTTCCTTACACATCTTACATGCTTTATCTCACATGTAGCCCTTACATACATCAGTAAGGTAGTACAAGCCCCCTCGTACTAGTTTACATAACCCACCCTAGTCATGTACAATTGGTCTCTCTAGGCTGTGCGTCCACCTCCCAAACTCCTTGAGACCTGTCTGCCTCCCCATTCTTGCAAGATCCTCCCTTGCAAGTACTGACTCCGTCACATTCTCCCACACCGATCATGTTGACGCCCTCGTCAACTTCCCATCGTACTCCAACACCTCGGTAATCCATCGGTACAACTCTGGTAGATCACTCCAAGTTGCCTCCTCCTCTGGTTCGTTCTTCCACTTCACTAAGTATTGTCTCTTAGTGCCTTTACCTTGGTACGCAACTACACGCCGATGTGTAATTATATAGTCCAGTTCTGGACCAGGTTCTTGGTCGAACGTCAGGATGGTTCTTGGAGAAGTAGATGCTCGGTTCGGATCTGGATCTCTGTGATACGGCTTCAGTTGGCTAACATGGAAAACATTGTGTACCTTCCAAGCTGCAGGCAGTTGCAACTTGTACGCAAGATCTCCCACCCTTTTCAACACTCGAAATGGTCCCTCGTACTGGCGAATTAGCCTCTGCTTTCTCGCCTTGAGTATTGAAAACTGCTCGGGTCGTATCCTGAGCATGACTTGATCCCCAACTTGAAACGTGAGTGGCCTTCGATGTTGGTCTGCTGCCTTCTTCATCCTTCGTGCCACTTTGTGCAAGTACACCCTTGCAAGGGCCTGCGTCTCTTTCCACCTCTTCAACATGAAGTGGGCAGGAGCACTCTTCTTAGACCGCTTCGATAGCACCTTGATGGGAAGAGAAGGTTGTCTCCCCAGCACGATCTCAAATGGACTGTGGCCCGTGGCTTCGCTCTTCTGAAGGTTGTAACTAAATTGAGCAATGTCCAGCAGGTTCGGCCAATCTTTCTGGTTGGCTGAAACAAAGTGTCTTAAATAGTCCTCTAGGATCTGATTGACACTCTCCGTCTTCCCATCGGTCTGGGGGTGAAAAATCGAAGACATGTTGAAAGAAGTTCCCAACATACCAAAGAGTTCAGTCCAAAACCGACTTGTGAACTTAGAGTCCCTATCAGATATGATACTAGAGGGTACTCCCCAATACTTTACAACATTCGAAAAGAAAGTTTTAGCCACCTCCGACGCAGTACATTTCTTAGAGTGAGCGACAAATGTAGCGTATTTGGAAAATCTATCCACCACTACAAAAATTGCACTCAGCCCTCCACTCTCCTTAATGCCGAGTATGAAATCCATAGAGATTGAATCCCATGGTCACTCAGCAATAGGTAACTGTTGAAGCAATCCTCCCGGTCGCCTTCTTTCAGCCTTGTCTTGTTGGCAAACAAGACACATCCGCACATAAGCCTCCACATCCATAGCTAAACCTGGCCAATAAAACTTTTCACTTACCAGGGCAATGGTGCGCTTCTGGCCTGGATGTCCAGCCCATAATGTATCAATGCACTCCTTCATGATATTCTTTCGCAACCCTCCATTCCTTGGAACATACACCCGACCTCCCTTTGTACACAAAAGATCATTCTCCATCCAAAAGCGTTTAGTCTCACCACGTGACACTGCTTTTGTCAGCCTTAGCACGTCTGGATCATGCTTCATGGCCTCCCGAATCCTTTGAGTAAGAGGGTTGTCTGGTTGTGAAACAACACTCAGAAATGGCCTTGTTGATGATGTCCTAACTTCAACATCTGGAACATCTTCATCCTTGCTATGGTCAGCAACCTGCGGTTTAACCGGCAGTGACGAATGTGAAGAACCAACCTCTTGCTGTTTACTTACTGTTGGTGCATAGAAGTTTTATTGGCTATTTATGACAAAACTTATGTTTGATCACGAGGGTTGGGAATCTATTGTGAGCTTAGAATCCTAGTCTACGTCAGAGATATAAATCATGAATCGTGAGTATTTTGAGTTTCCTAACCGAGGATATTTGAGTTTCCTAAGTTATATAGGAAAGAAATCAGCACAAGATATTATTGAGGATAAACATGGAACAGACGAGGAGTCTGGGGTGATTGAGTTTCCTAGTTGAGATAGGAAAGAAAGTAGCACAGGATGTGATGTGTCTAAAGACAGATTTGGACACGGTTAACGCTAATGGTATTTATAGCACAGAATGTGCTGGGCTAGGGTTACGCAAAAACTGAAGAGTATCTATCAAGGATGAACTTGAGGGGGAGTAAGGAGGAGAAGATCAATATGTTTACATCCTGAATGTTATATGTGATTGCTAAAGCTGATCAAGAGGTCTACAAGCTTATCGAGAAGCTATTGACCATTGTAATGGTGTTCTCATCCTGAGAAGCCTGCGTGAAGAGACTCCCTGGTGATAGGGAACACACTATGGGGGAGACTTAGTGTGTGGGTATCGAAGGGCTTCTGTTGAAGTGAGTAAACAGGAAGCTTGTCTAGGAAGAGGCTGTTGTTCGAGTCCTTGAGGGGAGGAGAACTTATTACTGTAAGTCGTACTGTTGAATTATTGTAATACTCTTTCTAGTGTATTTTGATACCCTCGGCCGAATGGCCCGCAAATTTGGAACGATTGGTTCCAAACTGCGATAACAAATTGGTGTTGTGTCTTTTGTCTATGAGTATAACGTTAAGTGTCATTACACCAGTCCTCGGGTGTAAGTACACTCCTGCGCTCATGTTTTAAGTTTACGAAAAATTTTGTAAGTACACTTCTGAATACACGTCTTGAGTTTACTGAGAGTTTCAAGTGGTATCAGAGCGGGCTCCAGATTAGTTTGGAGATAAACGGTTTTATAAACTTGACGTGAAGGAAGATGATAGCATATCATAAGGAAGAGGCTTCGAACACAAGACCACCACTACTTGATGGAACAAACTATGCCTACTGGAAGGCAAAAATGAAAATTTATATCAAGGCTCAGGATGAAAGAGCCTGGCGATCTGTTGAAGATGGATGGGAACCTCCAACAGTTCAAATTAGAAAAGGTGCTGATAAAAAGAGAATTTTAAAGCCTAGTTCAAAATGGAACGATGTGGAGGATAGATTATCAAACTGCAATTCCAAAGCATTGAATGCAATTTTTGTAGGAATCGATGAAGAACAGTTCATGAGAGTATTTGCATGCACTATGGCTAAAGAGGCATGAAAGATACTGGAGGTTCATTATGAAGGAACCGAAAGTGTATGTGCAGTAAAATTGCAGATGCTGATGACTCAGTTTGAGCTCCTGAGGATGAGAGATGATGAGACGATTTTGGAATTTGAAGGTAAGATCAGAGACATTGCAAATCAATCTGCCAACCTGGGAGACAGGATACCTCAAGACCGATTGGTCAAAAAGGTACTTCGTTCACTATCTTCTAAATTTAAGATGAAAAGAATTGCTATAGAGGAAAACAGGTCTTTAAATGATATGACCTTGGATGAACTGATTGGATCTTTGAAAACTTTCGAGATGAATGAAGAGTCAAGTGATTCAGTAAGAGAAAATAAGAGAGAAAGTGTAGCACTTCAGACTCTTGCAAGTAATGAAGTGACTCAGTCAACACAGGAATCTGATATTCCCACCATTACTCTAATAGAGTTAGATGCAAAAGTGTCTTTCCTGGCAAAAAGACTTAACAGTCTTATATGAAAGAGCAAGAAGAAGAATCAGGAGAAGGAAAACCAAGTGGAGGAGGTTTTGATTCAGCGAACAAGAGCAAAAGCATAACGTGCTATGAATGTGGAGGCTGAGGACACATCCAATCAGAATGTCCTACCTACCTGAAAAGAAAAAATCGTTTGTGGCTGCCTGGAGTGATGACAGTAGTACTTCGGAAGATGAAGAATGTAATTATGTTGCATTCACTGCTGGTACTCTAGTGAATAGTGAACTACCAGTGCAAAGAAAAATACAGGCCTCTCGACAGTCTCGGATGATGAAACAGATGATGAGGATGATATTGGTACAGTAGAGAATATCATCAAGCAGTGGCATGGGGTTCTTGAGAGTACTAAGGTTCTAAGAGAGTAAGTTGTAGTCCAGGAAAGAGAGAAAGTCGTGCTGAAGCAAAACCTTGATGAAAAAGAGGAAGAAGTCAGAGAAACAAGTCAAAGAAACAGAACGAAAAGAAGGTCTGGTGAGAGAAACAGAAAGAGGAAGAAGGTCTGTTAGGTGAAGAGAACCACATGCTAAAATAGAAAGTGAATGAGAAAGAGGAAAGAATTTTGAAACTGGAAGAAGAACTAAGGAAAGCAAAGGAGATTTGGGTGAAGTTTGACAAAGGAAAGCAGCAATTAGATGATATATTGACTCAAGAGAAACAAAGGGGTAGTAAGCATGGACTGGGATACAATGGGGCCAGTTCATCTCTACAATCAGCTTATACTCAACCTCGTCATAAACAGGTCAAAAAATTCATTCCTACATGCCATTTCTGTGGGGTCTATGGTCATATCAGACCTTACTGCTACAAGTTACAAAAAGTTCGGTGAAGGAATGAAAACTTTAAAGGAGTTAAGTCTAGTGCTCAAAATTTAGTCTGGGTAAAGAAAGAGATTAGCCTGTTTGCTGCTCATACTGCCAGAAAAATAAACATTAATGGAATATGGTATTTTGATAGTGGCTGCTCTAGACATATGACATGAAGTACTGAGTTACTTACAAATCTACAAAAGGAGAATGGTGGACAAGTAACCTTTGGAGATGGGGCAAAAGGATCTGTAGTTGAAAAAGGTGATTTGAATGTTCAAGGACTTCCAAAGCTAAAAAATGTGTTATTGCTTGATGGGCTGAAAGAAAACTTGATAAGTATCAGTCAATTGTGTGACTAGAACTTGTATGTGAAGTTTACCAAGGATGGTTGTAAGGTAATGGATGAGGAAAACATCTCTGTACTGGAAGGAACAAGAACAGGTGATAACTGCTATAAGCTAATTCTGTCGCATCAGTGTCAGTACACTAAAGAGAACACTGATCAACTATGGCATAAGCGACTAAGACATATACACTCCAGAGGTTTACAAAAATTGATAAAGTATGGAGCTGTCAGAGGGTTGCCTACACTAACAGGAACCGTTGAGACTGTGTGTAAAGGTTGCATGGAAGGCAAACAACATCAAACTCCTCACCCTGCATTGAAAATCATTACCACCAAACAACAACTGGAGTTGTTGCACATTGATTTAATGGGGCCAGTCCACACTGAGAGTATAGCTGAAAAAGATGTTATGGTGTGTGTTGACGACTTCACCAGATTTACATGGGTTGAGTTTCTTAGAGAGAAGTCAGAGGCCTTCAAATTGTTTGTGAATCTGTGTAAAAAGTTTATGACTGAAAAGGGGATGACTATAGGAAGGATAGTTCGGATTAGAAGTGATCATGGAAAGGAGTTTGAAAATCAGGATTTTGCTAACTTCTGTGAAAGTAAAGGGATTTCTCATGAGTTTTCAGCACCCAAAACCCCACAACAAAATGGGATTGTAGAGAAAAAAAATAGAACATTGTAAGAAATGGCAAGGACTATGATCAACGCCAAAGAACTACCTCACAAATTATGGGAAGAAGCTGTAAACACGGCTTGCTATGTCAGTAATCGTGTACATCTCAGGTATCTAACTTGCAAAACACCATATGAATTTTGAAAAGGAAGAAAACCCAAGGTACATTACTTTCGTGAGTTTGGCAGCAGATGTTATGTTCTCAGAGATCATGAATAGTTGAAAAAGTTTGATTCTATGAGTATGGAAGGGATTTTTGTAGGCTACTCCAGGAACAGTCATGCATATAGAGTATTTCTGAAGAATGCAAACATAGCCATTGAAACAGTGAATGTGGAAGTAGCGGACCAAACTGAAAGTCTTTAGATGTCAGATGATGAGCAAGAACATGTACCCCTTATCCAGAATGAACTGTCAGTACAGTTACAGATACACCTGAATGTGCACCAGAAGATATAGGAGTGTCTTCTACAGAAATGCAGGAAAGTGGTACTACTAAAGAAAAGACACCTTCTATAAGAGTGCAGAAGAATCACCCAGCTGATGCAATAATTGGAGATGTAAATGAAGGAATGAAGACCAGAGGTAAGAAAAAGAATTATGATATGGTTAAATTTGTGTGCTACACCTCGTTAGTGGAACCCAGAAAAGTGGGAGAAGCTTTAAAAGATGAGTTCTTGATAAGAGCCATGCAAGAGGAACTTGAGTAGTTCGAGAGGAATAAAGTGTGGACACTTGTGCCTCGTCCAGCAAATTTAAATGTCATTGGTACTAAGTGGGTGTTCAAAAACAAGACAGATGAGGAAGGTAATGTCATCAGAAATAAAGCAAGATTGGTTGCACAAGGATACACCCGGGTAGAAGGAATTGATTTTGATGAAACATTTGCACCGGTGGCTAGACTGGAATTAATTCGGCTGTTACTTGCCACTACTAGTATGATGAAAATAAAGCTACAACAGATGGATGTAAAAAGTGCGTTCCTGAATGGGTATCTAAATGAGGAAGTGTATGTTGAACATCCAAAAGGCTTTGAAGATCCTCATAAACCAGATTGTGTGTATCAGTTGACCAAGGCGTTGTGTGGACTGAAACAAGCACCTAGAGCTTGGTATGAGAGGTTAACCTAGAGCGTTGTATGGACAAGACACTGTTTATTAAGAAAAGAGATCATGAGCTAACTTGGCTCAGATTTATGTGGATGATATTATTTTTGGGTCCACTAGTGATTATGCTCAACAACAGTTTGTCAAACACATGCGAGAAGAATTCGAGAAGAGTATGGTAGGGGAACTACCCTATTTTTTGGGTTTTCAGATAAAACAGAGAGCTGATGGTATCTTTATCTCTCAAGAGAAATATGCTCGAAATTTAGTTAAGAAGTTTGGTTTGGAAGATGCCAAGGCATGAGAACACCAATGAGTACAACAGATCGTATTTGCAAGGATGAAAATGGCACACCAGCAGATCCAACCTTGTACAGGAGCATGATTGGGAGTTTGCTCTACCTAACTGCAAGTCAACCAGACATATGCTATAGTGTCGGTTTATGTGCAAGATTTCAATCAGCACCAAAGGAGTCACATGTGAAGACTGTTAAGAGAATCATACGATATGTCAAGAGCACAAATCTTGGAATCTGGTATGCTGTGGACACCAATAATATATTAGCAGGTTACAATGATGCAGATTGGGCTGGAGATGCAGATGACAGAAAAAGCACCTCAGGTGGATGTTTTTATTTAGGCACTAACCTAGTGTCCTGGTACAACAAAAAGCAGAATTCTATATCGTTGTCCACTGCTGCAGCAGAATATATCGCAGCAGGGAGTTGCTGTGCACAACTCTTATGGATGAAGCAAATGTTGGCGGACTATGGTGTACCAAGTGGGGTACTTACGGTGTATTGTGATAATACAAGTGCTATCAATATTTCAAAGAATCCCGTACAATATTCGAGGACGAAACACATTGATATTCGGCACCATTTCATACGGGAACTAGTTGAAGGTGGAAAAGTCACATTAGAGTACTTATCAACTGAGAATCAGCTGACAGACATATTTACAAAGAGTTTGGATGCAAAAAGATTTGAGTTCCTTCCTGGAGCTCTGGGGCTATGCTGTATTTGAAAGAGTACCAGTTAGTGTACTTAGACTTGTAAGTACACTGGAAAAAAAAAAAAAAAAAAAAAAAAAAAAAAATAAAAAAAAAAAAAAAAAAAAAAAAAAAAAATAAAAAAAAATAAAAATTCCCGAATCTGTGTATTTGGGGAGGGTGAAAAGGTAATGGTAAAAATGTGATTTTTCAAGCTTGGTACCATTGTTCGAACTTCTGGAGCTTGATGACATGAACAGAGGTGAAACTCGCAGCGACGACGCGCTACCACGAAGATGGCAGGACTGAGAGATGATTCAACCTCGTCACGCGGTGGCCAAGGTACGAACTCTTCTATTCCTGCCTCATTTTCCGTATCCTCGTTTAATGGTGAAGAAGACAGTGATCATGGGGACTCGATGGCTCCTTCACTGGAGACACTAGCCGTGGCTGCGAAAATGCCTTCGCAAGAGAGTGGTTTGATGGACGATGATGCAACACTCAAACATTTTCTTGATGTCCTCGTGTCAAGCAAATGGACAGTACACACAAGTGTACCTCAAAGCCCTATAAGGACTACTGAGAGTAGTGAAGACGAAGAGGATGACTCGCCGCTCATAATCCCTCGCAAGCGTAAGGCTGCTCAATCTTCAGAACGAAAATTATGACTTCGAGAGTCAATAATTTTGCAGAGATATAGAGGGATCCCGGGTATGCAATCAAACGAGTCGCCTATTAGACTCGAAGAAGAAGAAGAAGTGGAAATAGAAGTTCACACTGCTGCTCCACAGCTAGCCCAGGAATCGCGCAAACAAAAACAAAAATTTACAAGGGCAGAGAAAGGCAAGAGGGCTACACAGGTTGCGAGCAAACCGATAGAACACCAGGAATTGGTTACTAAGAAGTCCAAGCCTCCTACAAAGGCGAAAAATGCAAGGTTTACAGACTCAGCCGCGAATAAGAGATTTTTAATAGTTGTTAAGAAAGAGTTTCGTCCAGAAAGAGAGTTGAATTTGGATGAATTCAAGGTCATCATTCCATTGTTGAGAAATCTTGAGTTCATGAGCACAGTTACTCACATTGCACCATACTCATCAGCAGTTGTGCAGGAATTCTATGCAAACCTGAACAGACCGCGACAGGGTTTGAGTTGTCAGGTATATGTAAGAGGCAACTGGTATGAATTTGGGGTCACACAGATTGTAGACTATCTCGGTATTTAGTTGTGTCACACAGAACCAAAGGAGACATATGATGAAAGTATGCTGAAGGAATTGACTGGTGGACAAATCCATCTGTGGCCAGTTTCTCATGTCTTTCCAGCTTCGAAATTAACCCCAAAGTATTCAGCACTACACAAGATCGTTATTTGGAATTGGATACCAACCACTCATAGAGGGACTGTACACAAAAGTATGTTGGATTTTTTGTACAGAATAGGCACTGAATAGAAAATCGATCTAAGTGGAAGGATTTTTGAACAAATCGTTAAAGTGTTTGAACAGACTGATAAGCAAGGGTGTCTCACATTTTCATCTTTGATTCATGGCATCCTGAACAAGCAAAAACCCATAGGACTCACAGAGTTAGTTCTGGTTCATAGCAGAAAGAACAAGTTACGAAACAAGACAAGCACTTTGAACAAAGAAAAAGTGTGAGAAGATGATGTGGTTCCCATTTCTAAAGAGGTTAATCCTACTGAGATATCAGATCTAGTAGTAAGTGTTAGTGCGGTGCCTACTCTACCCGTGTCTATACCATTAAGTGCAATTACTACCACTAACAGTACACCTATGATTGTGGTATGTGCTGCACCTTTCACTACAGTATCTGAGGCGCCATCAATTCCTCGAGATGAACATATTGAGGATATGTCTTTGCATTAGGGTCCGGATAACCACCCAGAATTACATCAGCTACCGGTTACATCAGATACAGTTCTTATGGCCTCACCATCAATGGGAGATGGCATTAATATCATCTCTCCTCCAGCACCGTCCGTGCTTCAGGGTTGGTTCCTCGTCCTCAGGTATTTCAGCTGATCAGATGACTCATGATTATTTGACTTGGAGACTCCAGGGTGTAAAGAAGGAGATGGATGACTTAGTACGACGGCACAATTTTCTTAAGAATGAGATGAGACTTGTAAAGTATCTCATTTTCAAGAGAAACCAGCCTCCCTCTTCCCAGTAGAGGATCAGTGAGTTGCTTTTTTGACAAAAAGGGGGAGAAAAAGAATAGAATTGTGAAGATTGTGACCCTTTGATTTTGATTGTGTTTTCTTTGATACTTGATAGATGATGAATAGTTGTATTTTGATAGTTGTGAAGGATTGATATGTGGATGCTGGTTGGTATGTTTGTGGTATGTTTGTATGTTTACATGTGAATCTGCGTACTCAAAGATTTGTATGCTTGAAGAATCATGGAACTCAGATTAGATATAGCTGATTTCAGAGTGGATGTGAAACAGTGTTTATGATGTGTGTGCTGATCAGGCTCATTAGGAAATTTTGTCAAAAAAGAGCCAAAGGGGGAGAATGTTGGTGCATAGAAGTTTTATTGGCTATTTATGCCAAAACTTATGTTTGACCACAAGGGTTGGGAATCTATTGTGAGCTTAGAATCCTAGTCTACATCAGAGATATAAATCATGAATCGTGAGTATTTTGAGTTTCCTAATCGAGGATATTTGAGTTTCCTAAGTTATATAGGAAAGAAATCAACACAAGATATTATTGAGGATAAACATGGAACAGACGAGGAGTCTAGGGTGATTGAGTTTCCTAGTTGAGATAGGAAAGAAAGTAGCACAGGATGTGATGTGTTTAAAGACAAATTTGGACACGGTTAACCCTAATGGTATTTATAGTACAGTATGTGCTAGGCTAGGGTTACGTAGAAACTGAAGAGTATCTATCAAGGATGAACTTGAGGGAGAGTAAGGAGGAAAATATCAATATGTTTACATCCTGAATGTTATATGTGATTGCTAAAGCTGATCAAGAGGTCTACAAGCCTATCGAGAAGCTATTGACCATTGTAATGGTGTTCTCATCCTAAGAAGCCTGCGTGAAGAGACTCCCTGGTGATAGGGAACAAACTAAGGGGGAGACTTAGTGTGTGGGTATCGAAGGGCTTCTGTTGAAGTGAGTAAACAGGAAGCTTGTCTAGGAAGAGGGTGTTGTTCGAGTCCTTGAGGGGAGGAGAACTTATTACTGTAAGTCGTACTGTTGAATTACTGTAATACTCTTTCTAGTGGATTTTGATACCCTGGGCCGAATGCCCCGCAGATTAGGAACGATTGGTTCCGAACTATGATAGCAAATTAGTATTGTGTCTTTTGTCTATGAGTATAACGTTAAGTGTCATTACACCAGTCCTCGAGTGTAAGTACACTCCTGCGCTCACGTTTAAAGTTTACAGGAAATTCTGTAAGTACACTTCTGAATACACGTCTTGAGTTTACTGGGAGTTTCACTTACATTTGCTGCTGAACTGGCTTGTGTGTTACCCCCTGTCTTGCCTGTGTCCACTTTGGAACCCCTCGTGGCCCCTAGGTAGCAAGTTTGTACCCCTGGATACATACCTCTCAAGTTTTGGTTTGGCGCCTCTGCGCCGATCTGGCGCTGCCGCGCCACTTGGTCCAACACGCCTACTGTGTTGTGGACTGGCGCCTCTGCGCCGTCGTGGTGTTGTCGCGCCAGTGGTTCCAACACACTCTCCGCGTTGCGGCCTGGCGCCTCGCGCTGCCGTGGCGCTATCGTGTCGTTCGTTCCAACACGCCTCTCGTGTTGCGACCTGGAGCCTCTGCGCTGCCGTTACGCCTATGCTTTGCACCTGCGCCTGCTGCATGGGCAGACTCCAGCTGTGCTCGGTGGGCATCAGCGCGCTCCGCGCGCACCCTTGCGCCCCACCGTGCTAGTGCTGTTGGCACAGGGGCCCTGCTATCCCAACGCCCGTCGTGGCGCCCCGTGCACCCGACGCTTCACTGCTACCTGCAGTGTTTAGAGACATACCTACATGATCTTTCTGAGCCTCTGAAGCCTCATACCTCCTCATTGAAGCAATTTGCCCAGCCGACTCCTCCTTGAAGAGAGCATTCAACGCATGTCTCTTAGGACAATCCTTCATCAAGTGATCTCCATCACAGATGAAGCAGGTCCGTCTGGAACCTTTCCCCTTCTTGTCCTGTCCTCTCCCTCTCTTCTCCTTCTATTGTACATCAATTCTCTTTTCTCCCTACATGTCCTTGGTAGCCCTCTGCTCAGGTCTCTTCCCCTTGTCATTAGAGTCGGAGTCTTGGTCCCCTGACCTCTTCTCAAACTCGATGAGCTTTTCTGCCGCGGACAAAGCTTCAGCAACGGTTTTTACTTCCCTTCGCCTTATCTCATGCTCCACCCATGGCTTTAGGCCGTCAAGAAATGAGAAAAGTCTGTCCTTATCGAACATATCATTGATACACAACATCAAAGAAGTAAATTGGGAGATGTACTCACGGATCTTCCCACTGTGCTTAAGCAGACGTAACTTCTTACGCGCCTCGTGCTCCACGTTTGCAGGACAGAACCGTTTCCTCAATTCAGTCTTGAACTCGCTCCTAGTCTAAATAGAAGAAGTTCCAGCCTCTCCCTCCAGCGCATTTCTCCTCCACCATAGGAGTGCGTCCCCCGTGAGATACAGTGTTGCCGCATTCACCTTTCTTGCCTCCACATTGACACGAGAGGCCTTCAAGTGCTGCTCAACCTGCCAAAGGAAATTGTCTATTACCTTTGCGTCTCGACCGCCATCATACGCCTTTGGTTCTGGCACCTTGACTCATATTGGCTTGGATTCTCTAGGCTCCCTTGGTTGTGTGCTCATGGCCATAGCCGTAGTGACCTCTTCACTTGCACCCGCGCCCCTGTCGTGCTCCTTTTTCGCCAAAGAGAAGTCTTGCATCACAGAACTCGCAGCCAGCAGTCTCTTGATGCCCACTACCCTTATACGTATGGCCTCTAGTGCCTCCATGCACTCGTCAGCCCTTTTACGTGTCGTAGATGCTGCATCAAAGACGTTAGCCTCCAACTCGGTCGCCCATGGTGGGGAATATGACCTTAGTTCCTCATTAACCTCGGTCTTCCAAGCCTCAAAGCCTTGGGTTAGATCCTCAATGGAATTAAAAGTTTCCTTACTCGACATTGTTGTGTTCCCTCAACGTTCCCCTCCTTTTGGTAGGAAAGTGTGTGTCGCTCTGATACCACTGTTGCGCCGGCCTTTCTCTCCTAGAACTGAAGCTAGACAGATCGCGCCAACGCTGGCCTACACGGAAGTCCATCGCTATACAGTCAGCCACTCCTTACCCAAAATCTCACACACTAGCACACCAAACCCGCCAAGGAGAGAGAGAGAGAACAAGACAATGAGGGAAACCTTTCTTGAGTATTCTCGTTGAGAAATCTAACTTACAATGAGGGAAGAGAGCCCCCCTATTTATACCCTTACGGATGAAAACCCCCATTAATTACACGCCCTTGTGTGTAATTTACACATACATGTACCCCAGCCAAATACATCCCCTAGCCCCTGAACTCGAACCCTGTTCACACGAAGTGACTCCTCACTTTGGGTCTTAGCCGCCATGTCTAGGTTCATTGTATGAGCCGGGCGTGCTGCATGTGCTGGGACGAGGGGCATGGCACCCATTGACCCCATGTGGCCCGCGCTGCTGGGCGCCTCCGCGCCCCAGCGCCCGCATTCCCCCTCTAGCCCCCAGCCGCACCTTGAGGGGTTATGCGTTGCGCCAGCGCCCGCTGCGGGTCGCTCATGTTCTTGGCTTGCTGCTATCCGGCTTGCATGCTCCAGGGCCCGCAAGCCTTTGTCGTTGTCGCACCACATGCGCTGCACCCTTGCGCCCGCATGCCTCTGTCGCTATCGCGCCCCGTGTGCCGCTTCTTGCGCCCTCGCTTTGCAAGGGATGCGCTGGCCTGTTATGCGCACCGTTCCCCTGCCGTCGGCGCGATATGCTTCTGCGCCCGGTTTTAGTTATGCGTCTTGCCGCTTGGCCGTGCGCGCCATGGCCTTTGGCTGCACTGCCCGGCGTGGGTGCAACCCCACGTGCACCATTGTTGTGTGCCTGCAGAACACACTAGTCGACAACTTAACCGTGTCTGGATGTGCAAGCTCCCTTACACATCTTACATGCTTTATCTCACATGTAGCCCTTACATACATCCGTAAGGTAGTACAAGCCCCCTTGTACTAGTTTACATAACCCACCCCGGTCATGTACAATTGGTCTCTCTAGGCTGTGCGTCCACCTCTCAGACTGCTTGAGACCTTTCTGCCATCCCATTCTTGCAAGATCCCCTTGCAAGTACTGACTCTGTCACACCCACCCACTAGACATATCAAATGGCAATAGCTTAAACCTAGGACCCCAATTAAAATTGTTCACCCATTTCATACAAGATGAAGAGCTAATTGACCTAATTCCTTCTGGTCGAATGCATACTTGGACCAATAATAGGTAGACCTCCTTGCGAATTTGTGCGCGACTAGACTACGGATTGATCTCCCTAGAGGGACTCAACTTCTTCCCCCAAATCACCATCACAATCTTTCCAAGAGTTCGCTCGAACCATGATCCGCTTGAAATTCCCACAAAATTGTATATATGTCCATTTGAACGCCAGTTTCATTACCAATTGAAAATGTAAACAAAGCTCTACAGGGGGTCCAACATCAGCTAACACAAACTGGACCCTCTCAGCCATTGCTAAGACGAGAAGTATACCTACAAACAACCCTCGAGAAACTATCTCGAATACAAATCCTCATAATTACCAACAAGCTAAACAAAACATCTTCCGTTTAAGGGATGAAAATTTGAGATTTTTCTACACATATGCTAAAATTTGAGCAACTTGAAACTTAATAAAAACATGTCACATCAAAATTGAAGTTTGCCTAACTACAACGGAGGAGAGCCCGGATCCGCTGGCCAAAATGGAGGTGACGCTCGGCTGGTGCCCCGTGATTCTCTTTGGCCACCTACATTTTGGCCAACGGATCCGGGCTCAACGTAGGATATCAAGCTGAAACCCCGTAGTTATTTTATGCATATCTACTCAGACCCAAACCCCTCCACATCCTCTTTCTTGGGAACAGGACCCACGCTTACATCGACCTACTATACTACACTAATGAAGTCCATATCTATTAAAGAAATTTGGATTGCCCTATTTACCATGGACCCTCCCAAGGCCTCGGGCCCTAATGGGTTCAATCCTCATTTCTTCCAAAATCATAGGTCCTTATTAAAAGAAGGCATACTAGATATACTGATATAGTTGAAAAAATGTTCCAATCAGCTAATGTCGAGCCCAATTTGAACAAGACATTTGTTGCTCTCATTCCAAAAGTAAATAATCCATATACACTGGTTGATTTTCGACCTATTAGCTTGTGTAACATAATATACTGAATATTTGCAAAGGTTCTAGCTCACTATTTGAGAAAAATCTTATCCACTCTTATAGGGCCCACTCAATAAGCCTTTTTAATAGGTCGATAGATCTCAGATCACATACTAGTGGCACATGAGATCTTAAATTCTTTCACCACCACAAAAAAATCCCAATCTTTTTTGGGACTTAAGCTTGACATAACGAAGGAGCCATATCCTGAACACACTCACAACTTTTCAATTTCCAACACATTGGATCTAATTACTCCACTCCTGCTTTAGCACCGTCTCTTATCAGATTGTCATCAATGGTTCTCCCACTAAAATTTTAAAGATGTAGAGGGGCCTTCGTCAGGGTGATCCTTTTCACCCTACCAATTTATACTCTCTCTAGAACCATTAGCCCAAGTGCTACAAAAACAAACTCGATTAAACACATTAACTCTGTGGTCCCCGAGACCGAACTCCATCACTGTCTGCAATCTCCATCATGCTAATGATACTCTAATTTTTGCCAAAGCAGATCAAACTTCCACCTGCACTCTTAAACTGTTACTTTATCGTTTCGCTGATAGTGTGGGCAAAAAAATTCACCCTCACAAGCTTGTTATCTTTTACTCTAAAGCAGTCAAACCTCAAAACTGCAATCTTATACAAAATATTTTTGGGTACCCAGAAACACCAACATTACAGACTTACCTAGGAGTCCACATCCCAGTCCGTAGAATCACACCCCAAGCATAATCTCCACTATAACAATGAATTAAAAAAGTCTAGAAGGCTGGCTCCACAAATCCCTCTCACTTGTAGGCGGGGTCACCCTTATCACATCAGTGCCAAGCAGCATACCAATCTATTTAATCTCCTCATTTCAACTCCCCAAATTAGTATCCAGATAGTTAGAAACTATATTTTGGCCATTCCTTTGATACTACAAAGGACAAAAAAAACTACATCTAGTCTCCTAGACAGATTTCTATAAATCACATAAGGATGGTGGTCTGGGATTGAAAAAGTTACAACTGCTCAACACAATTTTTCAGTTAAAGCTACTTTGGCGTATGTTTTCAGAGTCTACATCATTATACACCAATCTAATGAGATGCTTCTTTAGACCCACTCCCTTCTCACTCAACACAAAACCAAAAGACCCCTTATCCCTTTATTCCATAGATATTGCAATACGCTCCCAGCTGATGACTCACACACTTCCTTGTGGTTTGACAAATGGCTACCAAATAATGCAACCCCTCTAATTGAATTGTCGTGTCAAATAGATGCACCACAATCTCCTTTAACACCTTTACACACTCTCCTACAACCAGACGTAGCCTGGAAAATAATCAAATTAAACCAATTATGGAATACCCAAATTGCTACAAAAATCCTAAACACTATCTTATTGCACTAACGTAGGATTTGGGCCTTAATCCACAACAAGTAACATCTCTATCAAACTTACATACCATCATGTATTGTCGAACTAAGAAATCCATCTACAACACTACACCCATGGGCCCCGAGACTCAATATGGGATCTTATCTGGCTACTACAAACTTTACCACACATCAAAACATTCCTCTGGCTTCTCATCAAAGGTACGAAAAAATAAACACATATTTTACTAACAACATGCCCCTAGGAACTATATATGGAAAGAAAGAAATAGACGATAATTCCAAAATACACACATCTTCAATCTTTCGAATTCGACGTATTTCATATCAAACACACATGATTTGACAACACTGAAACCTAATAGATAGTACCCCTACAAAACGTCGTTCACCCGAACTACATTGGTCTCCCCTACCCGCATCAATCCTCAAGCTAAATTTTGATGGGTCTAGTATGCAAAAGTGGGTTGGTTGTGGACTAATCTTACGGACCATATGGGCTATGCACACCTCATAGCATTGTGATCCTTACAATCAAGTGGTTCCCACTGCAATAGATCCAGATAGAAGGAGACTCTACTTTGGTAACTTCAACAATACAAAAGGAAACAACACTAAGTTGGCGGTAGCAGCCACTGATCCAGAAGTGTATACGTTTGTACCTAGCCCATCCGAATTTATAGATTCATCAGCAGCAACGGGAAACAAATTAGGTCGCAAACACCTTAGAAATAAAAGCAACACACTATGCCGCACAGTGATCCTTTTGCATCAAGATTTGGCACAACATACTACCCTATTTGGTTAAAACATCTTTTGTAAATGATGTTTTATTATGCTCTCAAACACCTACTATGTCATTCGAGGAACCATCATATATTTTGAAATCTCCGTGTGATATCACCGGTCAATAAATATATATATATATATACCATCTTCCTTCAACTATTAAAGGAGGCTACCCCTCTTCATTAGGATCATCGATCAAACTCCTCTGAAGTTCAATTTTCTCATTCCAAGCTTTGGTGTGTTTTTTTGTTTCCGTTGTAAGTCTTTTGTTTGTCTTATAAACAAAGTTTGCTGTTTGCATATTGTGTTATATATTGTTCCTCTTTCTTCTTTTTAATTTGATCCTTCTTCCGTTTCCGCTGTAAGTCTTTTGTTTATCTTATAAACAAAGTTTGTTGTTTGCATATTGTGTTACATATTGTTCCTTTTTTTTCTTTTTAATTTGATCCTTCTCCTACTTGGTATCAGAGCCATGGTAGGCTAACCGCCTGTAGAGAGGATCCACGGTAATCATGTTGTTACGTTAATAGTACAATGTATGTTCTATACTCATTTTATAGATGTAGTAAGCAGTTTTCTAGGAGATAGGCAAGCTTAGGTATTATGAGGATCGTGTATCTAATTTGTAGAGGTCGACTGTTATGCTGCCCAAATACCTATAAGACCCATGGAGAGACAGGACGGGGCTGAAGGCATAACAGTTGTTTAGCTGACCGCAGCTACTCTCTGTCGAAAGACAGTCTGCTACATGGGCAGTAAGCCGATAACACGGCCTGGGTTCTCATAATGGTTAAGCTTTCTATTCCCCTGGTAAACTACATATTACACGTATAGATAGAATATTTTTTATACAGTATAAGATTAGCACTAACTACATGTTACAATGGATCTCTCTCACCGGCTCTTGAAGATAAGAGATGACGAGGCTCTTCACTCCCTTTGCTGCCACCACCAGCATCTTTTCTTCTTCTGCTTCCACGAGCAGTAAGAACGCTGTCTCTCGACGAATACACCGTCAATGTTCTCAACCTAAACAGATGGTTTATACCCAAGGTACCATCCAGACAAATTTATGACATCGGGTCCTTTACTCTGGCCTGGTCTCACCTGGTCAAGACCTTAGAACAGACTATCACCATAGAAGACACTGAACAAGCCCTAGAACTTCTTTCCGACCACGATGTCCAACCCTTCAAAGATAAATACAAATTTATCCATATAGGATTTGTTCAGATAGCACTCAAGCCTCTTACACTCAAAGGCTTAGACACATCTATCTCAGTTGCACTTAGAGACTCACGATGTCTCGATTAGGCCAGATCTCATATGGGAGTTATGGAAACAAGCCTGACAAACGGCCCAGTTTACTTCAACATATATCTAGACTTAGCTCTGTCTCTTTCAGATCCACACCATTTTAAAGCCATGAGTCTGAACTTACAAACCCACAACTACAATTTCTTACCTGGGTCTGACACTATTGCAGTCATCTATCGGATCTATTATCGGGTCTTGAACTCCTTGACCTCCAACATCAAGATAGTATCCGAAAAAGGTAAGACAACCCTTATAGAGACTAACGTGTTGTCTACTAAAACAGTCATCCCACGCACACTAAAGTGGGAAGAGATTTCTTTTCCTACTACTTGGCAAATGTCATAAGCAACTGCTCTGCAACCTCTAGATAACAGAGATGTGGAACAGATTACGCAGGATGCAGAAGGTAACGTAGAAATTACTTTTGCACCCAACCTGAGGAGAAAAATACCTTTGATAACCTCAGGGAGAAGGTCAACGGGATCAATCCCTATGACTGACCCTATGACTGACACTTCATCTCAACCAGAGATGAATGAAATATTTACAGATAATTTTGGAAACATACAACCTGTATACCACAGGTCGTCTACTCATCAAGCTTTTAATGATTAAAGCCGAAGAACTATTATCAGGGAAACCACTCCGAGTTTTTCTCACAAATGAATTCGGCAAACCTGAAAACAAGTGGTTTTGAGATTGGTACTTTTTCACATTCAGCACCCAAGACCTACTCCATATTAAAGACTGGTATTATGCCGATCTAGTAGGTAAGGAATATGCACTTTACTTTATTCCTTGGTTCTTTGAAACACTTACTGATAATTGTTCTAGATACCTAACCACTCTGGAACAAGAATGGTAGCTAAGCAACGGTATTGTCATCAAATCAGTGTTTCCTCCTAAGGATGCTCTTACTATACAAGGTAAGCCTAAATCTTCTTTAGCAGTGGTTCAACCAGCGGAAAACTCTCCGCGTAATCCAAACACAATGGATATACTACAAGCAGTGAACCAAGCCATCCGGCAGAATAACTATGTGAATCTTACCCTCGAAGCAATCGAAAAATAGCTTCAACAACTAGAAGGTAAGATTTCTCAGATCAATACCGAAAGGGCATCTAGATCTACTACCCAAGAAACCTGCTCCTCCTCTGCCAAACAGGTACCTAAAACTTTTGTTCTGCACCAACCTCCTGTTCTGAAAACACTTCAACCAGAATAAACTGCAGCCTAGATTCTACAACTGCTCAACACAATTTTTCAGTTAGAGCTACTTTGGCGTATGTTTTCAGAGTCTACATCATTATACACCAATCTAATGACATGCTTCTTTAGACCCACTCCCTTCTCACTCAACACAAAACCAAAAGACCCCTTATCCTTTTATTCCATAGATATTACAATACGCTCCCAGTTGATGACTCACACACTTCCTTGTGGTTTGACAAATGGCTACCAAATAATGCAACCCCTCTAATTGACTTGTTGCGTCAAATAGCTGCACCACAATCTCCTTTAACACCTTTACACACTCTCCTACAACCAGACGTAGCCTAAAAAATAACCAAATTAAACACTATCTTAATTGATTGCACTAACGTAGGATTTGGGCCTTAATCCACAACAAGTAACTTCTCTATCAAACTTACATACCATCATGTATTGTCGAACTAAGAAATCCATTTACAACACTACATCCATGGGCCTCGTGACTCAATATGGGATCTTATCTGGCTACTACAAACTTTACCACACATCAAAATATTCCTCTGGCTTCTCATCAAAGGTACGAAAATATACACACATATTTTACTAACAACATGCCCCTAGGAACTATATATGGAAAGAAAGAAATAGATGATAATTCCAAAATACACACATCTTCAATCTTTCGAATTCGACGTATTTCATATCAAACACACATGATTTGACAACACCGAAACCTAATCGATAGTACCCCAAAACAACGTCGTTCACCCGAACTACATTGGTCTCCCCTACCCGCATCAATCCTCAAGCTAAATTTTGATGGGTCTAGTATGCAAAAGTAGGTTGGTTGTGGACTAATCTTACAAACCAAATGGGTTATGCACACCTCATAGCATTATGATCCTTACAATCAAGTGGTTCCCACTACAACAGATCCAGATAGAAGGAGACTCTACTTTGGTAACTTCAGTAATACAAAAGGAAACAACACTAAGTTGGCGGTAGTAGCCACTGATCCTTTTGCATCAAGATTTGGCATAACATACTACCCTATTTGGTTAAAACATCTTTTGTGAATGATGTTTTATTATGCTCTCAAACACCTACTATGTCATTCGAGGAACCATCATATATTTTTTGAAATCTCTGTGTGATATCACCGGTCAATAAATATATATATATATATATATATATATATATATATATATATATATATATATATATATATATATATATATATATATATATATATATATATATATATATATATATATATATATATATATATATATATATATATATATATATATATATATATATATATATATATATATATATATATATATATATATATATATATATATATATATATATATATATATAGAGAGAGAGAGAGAGAGAGAGAGAGAGAGAGAGAGAGAGAGAGAGAGGAGAGAGAAAAATAGATATGAGAACTTTTCTCAACACATTTTTAAATAAGAAAAGGCGAGTCATTATCATAAATGTGAGGGTTTTTGTAAAAATTAATAAAAATGAATAAAGATCCAAATCACTTTTATAAAAATGCCTCTCCTTCCTTCTTTGAAACTTGAGTGTAGATAATTTTTCTCTACACCCAACCGCTTCTACTCACGTCACACCCAACCGTTTCTACTCACGTCACACCCAACCACTTCTACTCGCGTAACTACTTTCATCAAGTCCTTCCCTGTTGTTAAACATTCAATAGTTTCTCAACAACACGTTGCCAAAGTTTCGTTCTATCGAGTTTAACAATGATTATTTTATTTCTCTTTCCCCTGCCCTCATATTCTCTCCCTTGCCCCCATCTTCTCTCACTTGCCCAACTTCTCTCCCACCAAAACAAGGGTAAGGATTGCCACAACAGCCTAAAATTTCTCCTTCTAGTATGAGAGTCTTCCATTGTCGAATGAATTTTGGATCGCCATGAACGATGTAAATTCATCAATAGTAGCTTCTTGTCTTTAATTTGATTCCAATCTTCGTGTTCATTCCAGTTTTTGCAATTGCAATTTTTGGTTCATTTTCTTCTCTCATAACTCTTTTGTTCTTTGCACAGGAAGAAGTACCAGAGCGATGACATAGAAAACAAGGGAGTGGGATCACCAACGGTGGAATCAAATATGGTGGCAACCTCTTTTCCTCTTCTCATCTGCCTTTCTCCCCCTTCTATAGCATGTCTCCTTCGATGCATCTTCATCATAAATGGATCTTGGTGTTTCTCTTCTTTGTGGTAAGTTTCTTTCGTCCCTTCTTTTCCTCTCTTCTCTCTCCTTATGTTGTCTTGGTTCTCTTTTTTTTTGTTTAATTGTGAATGATGTATTATTTTTTGCTTATAATAATAACATCAACTATCAGGGGAATCTAACAACAAGTTGTTGACTAAATGCTCCTTTAGCTAATGTGTCTACATGAGAATTAGCAAAGCATGGTACATGATGCCAGAAAATGTTAAAACTTGTTGTAATATCCTAAATAGTCCTAAAGTCACTCCAAAATATCTATGGCGGTTGAGCTTCCTAACTGGCCCATTTAATCACGTTCAGGGAATCTCTTTCTATAATGGTTGGCAAGAGATTGTGTTTTGCCATTAATTTAATGCCTTGAAGTAGCACCTAAACCTCTAATATATGGAATCGGTCAGATTTAGAGGCCCTTGGAAATCCAGTATGACCAAACCTTCATTGTTACACAAAAGTCCTATTCCCGACGGCCAGTGATTCCCCTTTGGTGCACCATCAAAATGAAATTTGGTATCTCCACTTCCAAGTGGTTTCCAAATGGTTAACGGCTTGACTTTTGGTCGATCCAAAGATTTTACAATTTCAAACCAACTTGATTGAAACTAATATGTTTAAACATCTGGAATTCCTTTAGTGTCTCAAGCCACTTTACAATCCTCTTCTCCAGCCAAATAATTAAATCTTCCATTGGCATCTCCTTGCTATTAAATATTCTATCATTTCCTTCCTTTCACAATGCCCATGGATTGAAAGCTAGACACGCTTTCATCATGGAGTTTCCTTTGATTTTGGATACACCCCTTAAACACTGGGCAAGGAATTTGTCATAAGTTTTTGTTATCACTAGCTTTTACCTAAATTTCCTGCAAAAATATGACTAAACTTTCCACGAATACGGGCAATGTAACATGAGATGATTAATGCCCTCCTCTTCTGCAGCACATAAAACACATAAAGGTGATGACATAGTGATACCTCTCCGCGTGAGTATGTCCCTCGTTAGGAAGTTTCGGTGAAGATGTAGCCATGAGTGGAACGTTACCTTAGATGGCCCCACTAGGTTCCAAGATTTGGCTACTACATGACTATGTTGAGATCCTTGGATTAACTTATATGCCGATTTAACGGGTAAATCTCCACTAGCTGCACCAGACCAGACCAACTCATCAGAGTAATTTGAATTAAGCCTCTGTAGTTGAATTGTAGAATCCAAATTATGTAACTGAATTGTAGCTTCACTTCTCAATCTTCTCCCCACTAGTTGTGTCCAAATCATTTGGTTATCTACTCGATGTTGCCATGTTTTCTCTAGTTTAATGTTCTTGGGTATGGCAACCTCAAATAAATTCGGATATGTCACTGGGAAGAAATCCTCTCCCAACCATATGTCTTCCAAAAGTCTATCATATCACCTTTTCCAAGAATGAAACTGGTAAAAATTTTAAATTTCGGGAAAAACATGATCAACTTCCTCTAGATTGCATATATATATTAATTTGGCTTTTGCTCCAATATCCAGTTCTACCTAATTCTGCCTAATTTTGCTCAAACAATGGAGACCCACGGAACGTTTATGTTCTTATTCAACTTCCAAAGCCACCTTAATAAAAATGCTTGATTCGCCAATTTAATTCTCCTTAACCCCAATCCTTCTGCCTTTTTCGATTGACAGTCTCCATATTAACAAAAATCATTTTGGATTCTCCATGTTTCCTTTCCATAGAAAACGCTTCATAATTTTTTCCAACATTTTGACCACAATACAGGAAAATGCAAGAATGATAGTTGATATGCTGGAATTCCTAATAGACAAGCCTTAATAAGCATGAGCCTACCTGCTTTAGATAGCATTTTCCCCCCTCCAAACAGAAAGTCTACTTTGTATTTTTTCAATAACCAGGTTCCATCAGCTTTTCTAGATTTTACCTTGAAATAACGGAAGCCCCAAGTATCCAAGATCTAAGAATATTCTTGTAAAATACCTTGATCCATGTTAATTCCAAATACAACAAATTTGCCCCAATTTACTTTTTGCCCAGAATAAATCTCAAAAGCACGGACAAGACATCGAAAGATTTCAATCTGCTCTCTGTCGCTTTTCATGAACAAAATAATATCATCAAAAAATTGCGAAATGGGGAGAATCTGACCTAGCATCACATTAACAATTTTTCCCTCCACGCATGCCAATCTAATTATGGCATTTAAACCCTCCGCTATCAAATTGAACAACATAGGGGGTAGCGGGTCCCCCTGTTTTAATCCCCTTGATCCTTTAAACACCCAAAATCTCCACCATTGATCTTGATAGAATATTTTACTGACTTGGTGCATTGCTCCATCATATTTCACCACTTAGTCGAGAAATTCATCTCTATTATTATTTTTTGCCAAAAAGCCCAATCTGCCCTATCAAATGCTTTCTCTAATTCAAGCTTGAGAATTACATACCATGCCCCTAATTTGTGAAAAGAGTCAACAACTTCGTGCACCAACATGGAAGCATCCAAAATCTGCCTTTTGGGGATAAATGTTGCCTATTCTAGACTCACTAATTTCAGTAATACACTGTTCAACCATTCTACCAATAGCTTTGCGACCACTTTATAGGGACTCAAAATCAGGTTGATAGGTCTGTAATCCCTGATTGTGGAAGCCCCTTCTTTTTTTGGAAGTAAGACAATACTGGAAGTGCCTACTTTATGGAAGCTAAACCCACATGCTGCAAAGTGGTTAACATACGGTACGCGTCATCTTTAATAAAACTCCAGGAGGCCTTGTACTCGATCAACTTCCTCCTACGTAAAATTCTGTGTCAGAAATGTTTGGTCCTCCACTGAGATGGGACAGAGGGAGAACACTAATCTCTGGCCTACAAATCCTATCAACAACAAACAAGTTAGCATAAAAATTGGTTATGTGTCTGGGGATTGCCTCCTTGTCTTCCAATAATGTGTGGCCATCCAATATTGTATTAATCTGATTTAGCTTCCTTCTTGAGGATGCTATATTATGAAAAAACAGTGTTTACGTCACCCTCCTTTAACCATTTGAACCATGCACTGCTTTCACCTTATGCTGGCTACAATAATCTTGGATTGGATTTCCTTCCTATTCATTCACCTTTGATCATACTCATCAATTAATGACCTTTCTTCTTCTGCCAAATCTAATTGCACAACACGAAAACATAGGAGAGCCATGGATTGTCTTGAGGCATGGATTGTCTTGGTGCATTGTTCCATCCAATTTCACCACTTAGTCGGGAAATTCATCTCTATCCCTAAACCCTAAACCCTAAACTCTAAATCCTAAACCCTAAACTCTAAACCTTAAACCCTAAACCCTAAACCCTAAACCCTAAACCTTAAACCCTATCAAATACTTTCTCTAATTTAAGCTTGAGAATTACATACGATGCCCCTAGTTTGTGAAAAGAGTCAACAACTTTGTGCACCAGCATGGAAGCATCCAAAATCTGCCTTTTTGGGATAAATGTTGCATGTTCTAGACTCACTAATTTCGGTAATATGCTCTTCAACCTTTATGCCAATAGCTTTACGACCACTTTATAGGGACTCGAAATTAGGTTGATAGGTCTGTAATCCCTAATTGTGGAAGCCCTTCTTTTTTTGGAAGTAAGACAATACTAGAAGCGCCTACTTTATGGAAGAAAAACCCACGTGCAGCAAATCCTCCTATGTAAAATTTTGTGTCAGGAATGTCCGGTCCTCCTCTGTGAGATGGGGCAGAGGGAGACCGCTAATCCTCGACTTGCAAATCCTGTTAGTGCCAGACATTACAGTTTGACTATCTTTGACAAAATCAATTATGAAAGATCAAGGCATGAGATATATATAGTATGCAAACAAACAGGAGTGTTTTAAATAAGAAGGATTGCGATGATACATGAAGGGATTGCAATATGTTTAAATAAGAAGGGTCTGAAGATATATGAGAAGATTGATAAAATCTTGGAGTGGTAATTGAACCATGATTAAAGGACATGCCATAGAAGAGGATACGTGCTAGTATATAAAGAGCATGAAGGCTCACATATAAGACATCTGATTTAAGGACATTTTCGAGTATTCTAGAGAGTCAGAGTCTTCAGAGGTTTATTAGTTCTTCATCCATTCGCTTATCACAGAAGCAGTTGAAGAGATGAAGACGGAGTTGCTACCGGAGTTGCAATACCATTGTTGAAGTCTGTGCTAGAGACAGACCGAATCTTCTACACTGGAAGATCGTACTGAGGGGGAGCCTCAGTGGGATCATAACGTGACCGCTCACACTGGGTGTGTCAGGTGATGGCTTGAAGGTAATCCATACTACTATTGTAAAGTGAATGAATACTGTAATGCCGTTGTGAAAGGTTTGTAATCTGTAATCACTAGTGGATTGTTATTATCCCAGGCAAGATTGCCCTGCAGATTAGGAACAGTTGTTTCGAACTACAATAACAACTTGTGTGTGTCTGCATTACTCTTTATTTACCGAGGTGTTTAAACGTTGAGTTCCAAGCAGAGTTTTAACATCCGATAAGTTATATGGACAAATATCGCCAGAACATTTTCAATTGGTATCAGAGCTGGCACCGGACAGATTACGTGGTGAAATTCGGAAGTTCTGGTGAAAATGGCAGACACAATCAAGGATGGAGGTTCTTCAACTCATCCACCCCTTATAGAAGGAACAAATTACCCCTACTGGAAGGCTAGAATGACTACTTACATCAAAAGCATAGATGAAGATGTGTGGCTGACTGTACTTGAAGGATGGGCACGTCCTACTGTTGTACTTGAAGGAAAGACGTTGGATAAGCCACAAAAGAATTTGACTGACGAAGAGAAGAAAAGCAACAATCTGAATTTAAAAGCTCTTAATGCCATATTCTGTGGTGTTAACTTGGAGGAATTCAATAGGATGTCAGCTATTGCATCTGCAAAAGAGGTGTGGGAATCACTGGAGATACATTATGAAGGAACTGCTTCGGTAAGAATTGCTAAACTGCAACAACTTATAACAAAATTTGAATTGATTAAAATGAAAGATGATGAGACCATCTTAGAGTATGATGGAAAGATCAGAAGGTTGGCCAATGAAGCAAGACTACTTGGAGATCCGTTTCTAGAAAACATATTAGTAAGAAAAGTTTTGAGGTCTTTAAATCAAAAATTCTCTGAGAAAGCCATTGTTATTGCTGAAGCTAACAATATTGATAAAATGACTTTGAATGAAGTGATTGGTTCACTTTGTACATTTGAGACAGAGATGGAAGCTGAGGGGAATGTATCTTTGGTGAATGACCAGAACATTGGTTTCACTAGTGAAACCAGAAAACAAGGTCAGTCATCAAATAAAATTTTGGAAGAAAAAATTGCTAACCTGTACAAAGGATTCAACAAGTTGTACAGGAAATTCTCTAAACAAGGAAACTCTTCCAAGTATGGGAAAAAGAAACCTGAAAAGTTTACTGCAGAACAAAGAAGAGTACAATGTCATGGATGTGATGGCTGTGGTCATATCCAGGCTGAATGTCCCACAGTACAGAAGAAAAAGAAGGCTCATAATGTAACCTGGAGTGATTCAGATAGCAATTCATCATATTCAGATGAAAACTATACAGTGTTCTTTTTCGGAGTTCAAGATGATGTTCCAACACTAGAAGTACAGAAGGATAACGTCTCTCTTTTGAAAGGTATGAAAGATAAACTGGACAATCTCTCCAATATAAATCGAGAACTAATTGTTAAACTTAATGAGTCTGAAGCCTCTCAAAAGTTTCTTCAGATAGATATGTTCAAAAGAGAAGAATCATTAAAGTTGTAGGAAAAACATATTGAAGAGTTGCAGAAGGTGTTATTCTCGACAAAACAAATCTTGAAGAAACTAGAGAAAGGGAAACGTGAATTGGATGAGATTCTGAGTATTGGAAAAACAAGTAGTTACAAGAGTGGACTTGGTTATATTGGAAGCACCTCCAAACGACAAACAGTGTTTGTTAAAGAAGGCTCTCAAAAGAAAATCTCTCATCAAAACATCAAACTGAGTGGATGCTATTACTGTCGGGATCTGGGACATATATAGTTACAGTGTTACAAATTATTCAGAGATCTGAAATATAGCAACATAGGCTTCCCGGAGAAAAATTTAAAATATAATTTTGTCTGGATTCCAAAGCAGGTATCTTGTAATCATGTTTTGAAAGTAGTTACTAACTCTGTGTGGTATTTTGACAGTGGTTGTTCAAGGCACATGACTGGTGAATCAGACTTGCTAAGCAACATTAGTCATAGTGAATCAGGACAAGTCACATTTGGTGATGGATCTAAAGGCACAATCACTGGAATAAGAACTTTAAATGTTGATGGATTGCCTAGATTACTGAATGTGTTACTTGTTCAAGGTCTAGAAGCAAATCTAATCAGTATTAGCCAACTGTGTGATGAAAATTTACTGGTTCATTTTACTAGTGAAAAGTGTTTAGTATCTGACCACAAGAGTAATTTGGTGATGGAAAGAGTTCGAACAGGAGACAACTGTTATAAATTGATTGACAAATTACAGTGTTGTACTGCTTCCTTAAACAGTGCAAATGTCTGGCATAAAAAACTAGGTCATGTACAATACAGGCACATTCAAAAATTGATCAAACATGAAGCAGTAAAGGGACTCCCTGAGATAAAAAACATTCGAGATATGAAGTGTGGTGACTGTCAACGTGGCAAGCAGCATAAGACAACACAAAAGCACCACTCAAACCAATACAACTAGACCTTTGGAACTTTTCCATGTTGATTTAATGGGACCGGTTCAGACTCCAAGTCACAAAGGAAAAAGGTATATTTTTGTTTGTGTGGATGATTACTCACGAGTTTCTTGGATTAATTTTCTCAGAGAAAAATCAGATACATTCAAATCTTTTCAAAAATTCTGCTCGAAAGTGATGATGGAGAAAAGAGAAACAATCCTGAAGATAATCAGACTCTGGAGTGATCATGGAAGGGAGTTTGAAAACAAAGACTTCGTTGAATTTTGTGATAAGAAAGGCATTCATCATGAGTTCTCTGCCCCAAAAACACCACAACAGAATGGAGTGGTAGAAAGAAAGAACATAACCTTGCAAGAGATTGCTCGGGTTATACTGCTTTCAAAAGGACTTCCTGAAAAACTCTGGGCTGAAGCTATAAACGTGACCAAATCTTCTACACTAGAAGATTGTACTGAGGGGGAGCCTCAGTGGGATAATAACGTGACCGCTCACACTGGGTGTGTCAGGTGAAGGCTTGAAGGTAATTCACTCTACTATTGTAAAGTGAATGAATACTGTAATGCCTTTGTGAAAGGTTTGTAATCAGTAATCACTAGTGGATTGTTATTATTCTGGGCAATATTGCCCCGTAGATTAGGAACAGTTGTTCCGAACTGCGATAACAACTTGTGTGTCTGCATTACTCTTTATTTACCGAGGTGTTTAAACGTTGAGTTCCAGGCGGAGTTTTAACACCTGATAAGTTATACGGACAAATATCGCTAGAATATTTTCAAATCCTATCAGCAACAAACGAGTTAGCATAAAAATTGCTTGTGTCTGTTGATCGCGTCCTTGTCCTCCAATAATGGGTGGCCATCCAATATTGCATTAATCTGATTTAGCCTCCTTCTTGAGGATGCTATATTATGAAAAAAACCGTGCACGCTGCTTCTACCTTATTCTGGCTACAACAATATTGGATTGGATTTCCTTCCAACTCATTCGCATTTGATCATACTCCTCATCGGTTAATGACCTTTCTTCTTCTGCCAAATCTAATAAATCAACACGAGAACATAGGAGTCATGGATTGTCTTGAGACCATTCGTTTTGCCCAAAGCCATTCTTTAATTTTACTTTTCAAGTTTTGCAATTTCAAAGGAAAATTCATTCCATCATTTGCATTTTGTGGTTCCGACAACCACCAATTTTTGACCATCGGCAAGAACTCCTCGTCTGTTAACCAACTGTTCTCAAACCAAAACTGATTCTTTCTCCAAACTTCGAGATTGGTATCTAACATGGTCGGCCAATGATCCGATATGTGCTTTATTAAAACTGAACCTGAAGTATCCTTGTACAATTGAAGCCATGAACTTGTTGCCAAAAATCTATCCACTTTGGACATGATTGGATTCAGCTGATAATTAGACCAAGATAATTTCTTTCCAGATAGTGGAATCTCCTCTATACTGAGCGCTCCGATTAAATCATTAAACCTTTGCATAGATGTGCTAATCCTTCTTGTTGGTGGCATTTTCTCCCCCCGAAAACGAATTAGATTAAAATCCCCTCCATCAACCAAGGTAGGCGCCATCTTCCAAATAGATGTTCTATTTCCTCCCAAAATTGTTCCCTGTCATTGTATCTAGATGATCCATAGATACCCGCCAATGCCCAATTTTGATTAGAATTAACATCTTGTAGGTTTATTCCAACCGAGAATACTCCCACCTCAGATTCTTCAAAGGTAAAACAAATTGGATCTCCCACGATTAATAATCCTCCAGCCGATCCAATAGCATCTAAATGAACCCATTGCGGGTTAGCAAAGCGAACTAAATTTAAAACGTACGGTAGCCAAACATATTGCGGCTAATTTAGTTTCTTGAAGGATAACCAAACTAGCATTATACTTCCGAATTTGATCTTTTACATTAGCGGCTTTAGAAGCCGCATTAACCCCCCCCTGAATATTCCATGAAATTATCTTCATAGATTAACCTTACAAAAAACTTCCCAACTTTCTTCAAGAGAATGGCTGCCTCTTACCCTTACGATCCAATGCTTCTGCGATTGCATGGACCTCCTTGAAAGCTAGCTTCTCCTCCTCTTTGCGCTTAACTTTTGCTTCCACTACTTCATCTAGTTCATCATACCATACATTTTCTCGTACATCGCTGATGGAATTCTGTGCAGGTCTGCTATGAACGCCGCCTGACAAGTTCCCCATCTGGGAGCTACTTCGGCTGCCTCCAACAGTTCAGAATTGTCTGCTACCAGCACTTCATGATCCCTCTGTTTACGACTCTCAATAGAGAGTCCAATAAATTTCTACTCCTTTATTATCTTCTCCGCAGAAATAACTAGAGGGTCCATCATGGAAATCACGTTCTGCGGCTCCATCCTTAACCCGCCTCGTCTCCCCGCGCTGGGCGAAATGCTGTCTATGGGAATAGGTTGAAGAATATGTGAAAGAAGCATATTATCACGACACCGGTTAGAAGACAAGGGTTGTGTAAGGTATGGGTGTTTATTAACTGAAGGTTGATGGCTAGGGCTTGCCATCAATGCTAATAAGTTATCTCCCACCGGTGTCGGCGGGTCTCTCTGACCTGATATGACCACTCTCCTCAACTCCCTCCTAAAATCCGCCTCATTAACCTCTTGAAAATGATTCTCAATACTATCCCCAACGACATTTAAGGAAGGCTCTCCCTCTTCCTTTGTAACTTCTATTTGATTTATTGCAATTGCCGAATTTATCTCCCCATGCAACGTCCCTGCCTTCATAAACTCCCTTTCCAAAGAAAACTAAATATTACTTCCCGAATTTAAATTTGAATTCAAATTTAATCCTTGTGGGGGTCGCTTGATTCCAATCTACGAAGGGAAAACAAGCTCGTCTTAGTATGAAGGAACCACAGAATTCAGATCAACCCGTGGTGATTGCTAGGGAATTTTGAAAGGGAACAAAAACTGCTGCACTTTTAAGAAGATCGGGATCCATTCCTGCTGGAATTGGATATTCACCCACTCCTGCTTGATTTTATCAGAACTTGGAAAAATGTGTAAAGAACCATAATCAATTCTCTGCATCTCCCTGATCATCGATCTCATGCATTTCTATCAGAGACCCCAAGTGATTGGCAATGCGTTCAAAGGCTGAATGATTCCATAAATCCAAAGACACCCATAAAAATTAATCCAACACATAATTGACTGATTCCATTCCAATCTCCATGGCTGAATTTCCCAACACTGAAACAACTCATGAGGCAGTACCAACTCCTCACCACCATCCTCTAATCCGATTCCTATGTGTTATGTTGTGCCTTGAATCTATATGGGCTAGTAGGCCCATAATTGAACCCGTCTAACTTGGGAACTATCTCTGAGCTCTACAGTTTGTACCCCTTTTGGCTGGCATAGTGAAATCTCTCATGTCTCTTCTTGCCCGTGGATTAGGCTACCCTAGCCGAACCACGTAATTCTTTGTGTCTCATTTTATTTGTTATTGATTCGCACCGATTTACTTTTCTTGCGATTCCGCATTTTACGTAACACTCTGTAAATCTGATGACCCAATGATCCTTAGATACCAAAGAGGTCGTGGGCGGATCATGGAGCATCCATCTTTCATTAATCCAAGAGCACATTTCATTTTCTTCCCTGCTTCCACCTGCACGTACTATGGCAATAGTACGTTACAAAGTGGGGTGAAGGAATTGTTACCCTGATGAGAATTAACCACCGTTGCTGCCCAAGATGTAGGAATATACGATTTTTGTGTCACAACTTGTGGCTTTGCTGAGGGATAGCGGTCTCCTTAATTAGCTCTTTGTGGATATATAGATTTCAAATTAATGTTATTGAAAGCGCTCCATGCATATTGAGTCTTCTTTGACATCAACAGGCAGATAGAACCTCGCCAGAGTTTGAGATGCTCGGCTTAAAATAAACGTACATTCTTCCTTCTTGTTGGCCAGTTTCTAGATTGACAAAGTAACCCCAGCCCATTTGATATCTTGCGGATTGGTTGGCGGGATCTGCTTCTCCAACACTTGTATAGCTTGGAGAAGAGATCCTATGACTGATTTTGGCATCTTGATGAAGGATTTCTTGTCGCCCACTTGGTTTACCAGTTTAACGATACCCAGCTTTTCTTCCAAGTAGACCTTGAATGTTAATTTCCCGTACCAAGTTCTTCACCAGCAATATTTTGTACCATCGATCTTCCAATCTCCTTTCAATATTTTGTACCATCGATCTTCCGATCTTCCTTGCTAATTTGCCTTCTTTGCCGGACAAGGGTCCATCCCTCTTCCACTTCCTTCTCCTCTCATATTTGCTTGCGCACCTCCTCGCTTGCCCCCGCTCTCCTCTCAGATCGCCTCTCCGCCATACCAATAAAAATTATTCTCCTTGCGTCTTTCTTCTCTACTTCTCTTCTAGCTCATCTCTTATCCTTCATCCTTTCTCTTTCTTTTCAGTGCTTCTGTCGCTTCTCCTCATTCCTTCTTTTTCTTTTGTTATACCTTTTTTTCATGCATATATAATTTCATCTTTTAATATTATGTTACATATATTATTGAGTTTATAATTTAAAAATTGGAAAACTATTTTTTTAAGTTATTCCCAATCATCAATTTATGTTATTTAGAATCTAACTAAGAGTAATATATAATCTAAGTGAAAAAAAGGTTTATTTTTCTCATTTATATATTAAATAAAAAAATTATTTAATCAAGATAGACAATAATAAAAATTGAAAGACATCCTGAATAATAAGTCTAAGTTAAGAAGAGGGAAGTCAAATTAATTATGTTGAAGCTAAAACATTAAGTAATCTTTGTGATGATCTTTGTGTGTTTGGTGGATGATCATAGAAAAATAAAATTTTCCAAGTTTTCCAAAGTATTTACTCTTTAGTATTTACCCTTTAGCATTTTATACACATAAAATACACTATTAAATATCGAAATGGAAATGGAACTTTGCAATTAGACTTAGATTCTTTTACATCACATCAAGTAACACAAGAGACACCAATATTACAATCCACCGGAAGGCACAACAAAATTTCTAAACCTCACAATAACTTAAACATCTTTATTTTTTTTATTTTTCAAAGAATATCATTGTTTAAAGCAATCGTGATAAACATTATCAATCAATATGAAGAATTTCAAATTTCCTGTACAAAGATATTTTGGAACTTCAAATTATTTTATGATACTTGGGAAAACATTATGTGTTTTTGTGACATTAAAATCATAATAAATAAGGTAAGCATTCACAATTAAAAAATTATTTTCAACACACTACCAAACTATTTGTTTGCATAAAATATTTAGAATTATTCCAAATAAAAATTTGTTATTAAGTCTTATGGTGATAATTTTTTATGTAAATGATTTTTTTCAAAGGTAATTTATATATATATATATATATATATATATTCATCTTAAGTGGTGCTTTCCCTTTCTTAATAGGTAAAAAGAGAATAATTCCTTTATACTAGTAAATATAATGATGATAGATTTATTGTTGATAAATATGTTCAATCAATTGAGTATAGTAAATTACTAATAAAACTCAATTTACATAAATCAGATGAAGAAAAATTCAAACTTGATTTTCCTTGAAGTTTTTCCTGTTTACAGCTTAAACACCTTTTTAATTGCCTACATAGACCTTCTTTAATTAGGAAAAAGAACAAGCATTGTTCTTCTATTAGGTATCTTTTCTTCAACTCACTTAAGAGAACATGAACTTTTTCCTTCACTACAATTTTGTTGGTCATATGGGCTAGCACCCATAGGCCAAGTGGGATTCCAATGGAGCACAGCCATTGATCTTCCTTGTGGGACCATGAAGGTTACACAAAATTAAAAGAGATCAAGGTGGGAATCTTTGGTTTATGGCTGAAATTAACTCCTCATAATATGAGGGAGGTTATATGATATTTAATCCTTTTTAATACTAAGGAATTATATAATATTTACTCCTTTTTATTATAAGGAGGTTATGAAATTAACTCCCCTTATCGGAGTTATAATTTCATTCACCTATAAATAGGTGGTGTAGAGAAGACACAAATCAAGAATTCAGAATTCAGAATTCTAGTTTCTCTCTTCTCTCAATTCTTCTTTTCTCTCTAAGAGAAAGATAAGTTCATGCTCTCTAAGTGGTTGAAGAGTAGTGCTTGTATTTCAGCCAAATCAAAGAAGGACTGTGCGGGCGGTAAAAAGGTGATCTCTATAACTTTTTCTTTGGTTTCTTTAAGCAGATAATTTCAGAATACAAAGGAGGTTCAATTGCATAGAGGAAAAGCTTCAACAGAGGTTAGTAAGTTTATTTCATCCATTGCATGTTAAATTGAGTTAAATTATTGAGTTTATACTCAATTTTTTCCAACAGTGGTATCAGAGCCAAGTTATTTACTGTATGTGTGGATGAATTTTTTTTAAAAAAAAAAACGAATTTACAGAATTATTCTGTGCTTTTATATGAGTTAGAATGCAATTGTTTTGAATATTTAGAAATTTGTGCATGAATTGTAAAAAGGTTATATATATGTTGTTTTTTTAGAAAAAGTGTAGAAAAATATCATCTATTTATCAAAATAGAGTTATTTCGATTTTATAGAATTTTTTTCGGGTCAGGAAATTTTTTTGGGAAAAGACTATTTTGCCCTTGGGACATGTTGGGCATAATATAATATTTTTGAGCATCTGAAAATTTTTAGAGAAGGTTTAAGTTGATATAATTTTATATTCAGCGCATTTTATATCCTGGAAAAGAAAATTTTGATCTGTGGAAATTGTGTTATTATAAAATGACGATTTTGCCCTTATTATCAATTTGAGCATAATTTGTCATTTTTTATCCGAATTTTTTTTTATTCCAGAAATAACTGCGTATTTAAATTGAATTTTAACATTTTAGGATTCTGGAATTTTTGAAAAATTTTCTGGAAAATAGTATTGTAAAATGACCATTTTGCCCTTGTAGTTTTTTTCGTGCATAATTGGTCGTTTTGAATCAGAATTTTTATTCCAGAAGTAATTGAATATTTTACAGTGCATTTTATGACATTCTAGTATTCTGGAATTTTTAGAATTTTCTGCAAATTTATTATTGTGAAAAGACAATTTTACCCTTCTTTAAGCTATTTATGGAAATTAGGGAAAGTTGATAACTTTCAGAGTATAATCCTATTTTACAGCAATTATTAAGTTTATTATAGGGTTTGTGGTATTTAAACTAAGGTTCATTTCAATACTACATTTGTAAGTTTTGTTGCTCATAATTGCTTATTGGAATTAGGATTAAAATGGCTTCTAAAGCTGCAGTTGCTGAGTTAAGTAAAACTGAGAAACTCAATGGGAATAACTTTTTGACCTGGAAGAGGCGTATTCGTCACATCCTACTACAAGATGGAATTGATCATGTCTTGGATAAGGCAGTGGCTAGTCCTCCAGAAGGAGCTGAAGAATCAGTTAAAGTAGCTAATGATAAATTAGTTCTAGAGGACAAGAAGGCTAGGTCCATCATGTTAACGTTTATGGAACCAGATGTGGAAATTTTATTTGAGGACCAACTTACTGCCCATGCCATGTTTAAGGTTGTTGGAGCTACTTATGGAGAAATGTCACAGGCACATGTTAGGATGCTTGTTGCACAATATAATGGTATGAAAATGCAAGAAAGTGATAATATTGTTGAGCATATTAATGTCATGACTGTTGTTTTTAAAGAATTAGCAAGTTTAGGCCGTCCTATCCCTGATGAACTTCAAGTAGAAACAATAATTAACAGCTTACCAACTTCTTGGGATTCCGCTGTTGTATCATTGAATATGTCTGATGTTGCTCTTACTGTGCAAACCTTAACTGCTAAATTGACAATTGAGGCGCAAAGGAGAAAGAAGAAATCTACGACGGACTCAATGGTTAATATAGCTAGTGGTGCAGGAGCTCCTACTTCAAAACCAAGAAATGTCCCTCAGAAGAAGCAAGACTTCAAGAAACAAGGGAAGAAACTCCAGTTCAAGGGAAACAATTCTGGTAAGAAGATAGGGCCTTGTTACAATTGTGGCAAGATGGGTCACATTAAAGCCCATTGCAGAGCTAATGGCAAAGGTGGAGGTAAGTTTCAAAATAAGGATAATAGAAATAACAATGATATTGTATGTGTTGTTTCTGAGGTCCTTCTGGTTGATGTTGGAGAAAATACATGGTGGTTAGATTCTGCTGCAACTAGACATGTGGCTAAATCAAGAGAATTTTTCTCTGATTTCAAAGAAATGAAGACTGGTGAACATAGAGTATATATGGGGAACAATACTTATTGTGATGTGATTGGCACAGGGACAGTTCGGTTGAAGTTACCAAGTGGTAACTATTTGGTGTTGACTGAGGTATTATGTGCTCCTAACATTAGAAGAAACCTAATCTCTATCCCTTGCTTGGATAAGAAGGGATTAGAAACTCGTTTTAAATCAGGAAAGTCCACTGTGGGTCGAAACAATAGTATACTTTTTTCTGGTACTCTGATTGATGGATTGTATTCACTTGACTTATACTCTAGATCCACTAGTAATGTGAAAGTTGATTTTGAGTATGCTTGCTTGTCTCTTGATGATTCTTTATTATGGCATTTACGCTTAGGTCATGTGAATGTAAACAAACTACATCGCATGGTTAGTAGTGGTTTGTTACCTAAGTTACATAATGAACTACGTACATGTGAAAATTGTTTGTTTGGTAAAATGGCAAGGTTACCCTTTGGTAAAGGGGAAAGAGTCCAAAATCTTTTAGAGGTAATACATTCAAATATATGTGGCCCTCTTAATGTAAAAACCCATAGAGGAATGTCTTACTTTATTACATTTATTGATGATTACTCTAGGTATGGTTATATTTATTTGATTTCTAAGAAGTCTGAAGCCTTAGATAAATTTAAAGAATTCAAAGCTGAGGTAGAAAATCAATTAGGACGAACTATTAAGATCCTCAAATCAGATAGAGGTGGAGAATATACTTCTGATCTGTTTGATGAGTTTTGCAAGGCAAATGGCATACGTCACCAATTTACTTTGTCTTATACACCTCAACAAAATGGGGTTGCAGAGAGGAGGAATAGAACTTTGTTAGAGATGGTACGGTGTATGCTAAACCACTCACTGCTAGGAACTCAGTTTTGGGGTGAAGCATTAGATACTGCAACATATATTCTTAACAGGGTTTTATGTAAAACTACTAAGACTACCCCTTATGAGTTATGGACTGGTGGAAGTCCAGACTTAAGTCACCTTAGAGTTTGGGGTTCTGGGGCACATGTGAAAGTGCCAGATCAAAATAGAGGCAAACTTGATCCTAAAACCATAAAATGTAATTTTATAGGTTATAGTAGTCATTCTAAAGGTGGTTATAGATTTGTTGTGCACCATTCTAATGGCTCAGTGGGGGTTATTGAAAGTCGAGATGCTTATTTTTTAGAAGAAAACTTCGACCCAAGATACCCAATAAAGAAGGTTGAGTTATTTGAAATACAAAAACTAAAAGACTCTTCTATTGATCAAGAAAAAGTTTTAGAAACCCCAAAACAAGTTGATCCTATCACCCGCATAGTACGAAATAGAAGACCTCCTTCGGCAATGAAGGACTTCTATGTTATGACTAGTGATGTAAGTGATCCAAATGAAGAAGTTCTTCTTGATGACCCTCAAACTTATGAACAAGCCTTAGAATCTAAAGACTCAATTGAATGGTTGAAAGCAATCCAAGAAGAGTTAAACTCTATGGATAAAAATATGGTGTGGGAATTAGTAGAACTTCCTGAGGGTAGACAACCAATAGGTTGTAAATGGATATTTAAGAAAAAACTAAAACCAGATGGAACCATTGATAGATATAAAGCTAGGTTGGTAGCTAAAGGATTTACTCAAAAAGAAGGAATTAACTACAAGGAGACTTATTCTCCTGTGTCTGCATTCACTTCTATTAGAGTATTATTAGCTATAGTAGCCTATCTTGACCTTGAATTACATCAAATGGATGTAAAGACAACCTTCCTCAATGGAGATTTAGAGGAAGAAATTTATATGCACCAACCTGAAGGGTTAGCTGTGAAAGATCAAGGTGATAAAGTGTGTAGACTGGCAAAAGCTATTTATGGGCTTAAACAGTCGCCAAGGCAATGGTTCTTCACTTTTCATAAAGTAATAACTGAGTATGGGTTTATACCCAATTTATATGACCCTTGTGTTTATACCCAGGTTAGTGGGGGTAAATTTGTCATTCTGTCTCTTTATGTTGATGATATATTATTGATGGGGAATGATCTAGATATGGTTTTAAGGATTAAAGAGTGGCTCAAAACCCAGTTTGATATGAAAGACATGGGAGAAGCTTCATTTATCCTTGGTATAAAAATTGAAAGAGATAGAAAAGTCAAGAAGCTTTCACTCTCTCAAGAAAGATATCTAGATAGCGTTTTAAAACGTTTTGGTGTGGTCGAATGGAAGACCATAGATTCTCCAATTTATAAAGGGACAAGTTTATCAAAGAAAATGGCACCATCAAGTGATGAGGAAAGACTACAGATGCAGTCTATTCCATACGCCCAAGTTGTAGGTAGTTTGATGTATGTCATGTTATGCACTCGCCCTGATTAAGGCTTTGTAGTAAGTCTAGTGAGTAGATATCAAAGTGACCCTGGTGCTTTGCATTGGCAAGTGGTTAAAAGAATATTTCGGTATTTGTTGGGCACTAAGGATTACAAGCTCACGTATCAGGCCGATGAGTTGATTCCTATTGGGTATACAGATTCAGATTATGCTGGTGATCCTGATGATAGGAAATCAACCTCGGGGTTTGTTTTTATGCTTGGCGGTGCAGAAATTTCTTGGGCTAGTAAGAAACAAAAATGTGTTGCTAGGTCCACTATGGAAGCTGAGTTTGTAGCTTGCAGTTTGGCAAGTACTGAAGCTGTGTGGATCAAAGGTTTCTTAGAAGACTTGAAATTGAGTTGTTGGGATGGTAGTCCAATACAACTATTTTGTGATAATCAAGCAACTGTGACAACATTGAAAAATGGTGAAATCAGTTCAAAAGGTAAACACATAGAAGTACATTATCACTATGTGTTTGACATTCTACAGAAGGGGAAAGTGGTTGTAAGCCATAGTCCAACTTCTGAGATGTTGGCTGATCCGTTGACAAAAGCGTTAACAACGGATTGTTTTCTGGGGCATGTCTATAGTATGGGACTAAGGAGAGACTAGTATGTGTCTCTTAAGGCCTCAGGGTGCATCGCCCAAGTGGGGGATGTTGGTCATATGGGCTAGCACCCATAGGCCAAGTGGGATTCCAATGGAGCACAGCCATTAGTCTTCCTTGTGGGACCATGAAGGCTACACAAAATTAAAAGAGATCAAGGTGGGAATCTTTGGTTTATGGCTGAAATTAACTCCTCATAATATGAGGGAGGTTATATGATATTTAATCCTTTTTAATACTAAGGAATTATATAATATTTACTCCTTTTTATTATAAGGAGGTTATGAAATTAACTCCCCTTATCGGAGTTATAATTTCATTCACCTATAAATAGGTGGTGTAGAGAAGACACAAATCAAGAATTCAGAATTCAGAATTCTAGTTTCTCTCTTCTCTCAATTCTTCTTTTCTCTCTAAGGGAAAGATAAGCTCATGCTCTCTAAGTGGTTGAAGAGTAGTGCTTGTATTTCAGCCAAATCAAAGAAGGACTGCGGGCGGTAAAAAGGTGATCTCTATAACTTTTTCTTTGGTTTCTTTAAGCAGATAATTCCAGAATACAAAGGAGGTTCAATTGCATAGAGGAAAAGCTTCAACAGAGGTTAGTAAGTTTATTTCATCCATTGCATGTTAAATCGAGTTAAATTATTGAGTTTATACTCAATTTTTTCCAACAAATTTTTCACCATGAAAATTTTGGAGAGAAGAAATAAAGGAGGTTGAGATGATGGAAAATGATTCCGACATCTCTCTATTCTCTATTTATAAACTTATGAGAATGTATCTCCTCTAATTTAAGAGGTATTAATATTCCAATGTAACTCCTCTAATTTAAGAGGTATTAATATTCCAATGTAACTCCTCTAATTTAAGAGGTATTAATATTCCAATGTAACTCCTCTAATTTAAGAGGTATTATTATTCCATAGCCTCCCTTATATTAAACAGATATAATTCAGCATTTAATTATCAAAGAATCCCACCAATGAACTCCATGATTTTGTATAACCTACATGGTCCCACAAGGAATTCCTATGACTGTGCTCCAATAGGAATCCCCAACTTGGCCCATAGGTGTTAGCCCATATAACCCCACATTGGCCAATGGGTGCTACCCCATATGAAACTACATATTTGTGGTAGCCCATATAACCCCACATTTTTGTCGTAGCCCATATGACCCCATATTTTTGTTGTAGCCCATATGACCCCACATTTTTGTGGTAACCCATATGACCCCACATTTTATTGGTAGCCCATATGACACCACATTTTTGTGGAAGACATATGACCCCACATCCCCCACAAGGACAATGTACTCTAAGGCCTTAAAATACACATACTAGTCTCTCTTTGGTCCCATGCTATGGACATACCCCAAAAAAGAACCAGTAGTTAACGCTTTTGTCAACGGATCCACCAACATCTCAGAAATTGAAATATACCTCACAACCACTTTCTCCTTCTATAGAATGTAAAACACAGTGGAAAATGAGCTTCTAGGTGTTTACCATTTTAACTTCACATTTTAATGTTTTTACCGTTGCTAGATTATCACAAAATAGTTGTATTGGATTATTAGTCCAATAACTCAATTTTTAAGTCTTTTAAGAAATCTTTCATCCACACAGCTTCAATAGTTGCAAACTGCAAGCTATAAACTTTGCTTCCATTGTTGACCTTGAAACATATTTTGTTTCTTACAAACCCAAAAAAATAGTTGCACTGTCAAAGATAAAAACAAATCCCAAAGTTGATTTCCTATCATCAGAATCACCATCATAATCCGAATTCGTATAACAAATAGGAATCAACTCATCGACCTAATACATGAGTTTGAGATCTTTGGTGCCTAACAAATACCGAGGCATTTCTTTTAACATATTGTCAATGAATAGCACCAGCGTCACTTTGTTATTTACTCACTAGGTTCACTACAAAGCATAAATCAAGGCATGCACAACATCACATACATCACACTACCCACAACTTGCGCATATAGAATAGACTACATCTTTAGTCTTTCCTCTGCACTTGATGGTGTCATTTTCTTTAATAAATTTGTCCCTTTATAAATTAGAAAACCTATGGTCTTCGACCTGACCACACTAAAGTATTTTAAGACGCTATCTAAATATCATTCTCGAGATAGTGAAAGTTTCCTCATTTTTATATCTTTTTTAATTTTTATATCAAGGATAAATTAAGTTTCACCCATGTCTTCATGTCAAACTATGTTTTGAGCCATTATTTAATCTTTAAAACCATATCTAGATCATTCTCCATTAATAATATATGATCTACAAGAGATAAAAATGACAAATTTACCCTCTCTTACCTGGATGTATACACAAGGGTCATACAAGTTGGGTATAAACCCATACTCAGTTTATACACTTTGTCGACTTGATCTTTCACTGCTAACCTTCCATGTTGGCACTTATAAATGTCTTCCTCTAAATCTCCATTGAAGAAAGTTGTCTTTACATCCATTTTATGTAATTCAAGATTAAGATAAGCCACTACAACTAATAATACTCTAATAGAAATGAATGTCAACACAAGAGAATAAATCTCCTTGTAGTCAATTCCTTCTCTTTGAGTAAATCTTTTAGCTACCAACCAAGCCTTATATCAATCAATGGTTCCATCTGATCTTAATTTTTTCTTAAATATCTATTTACAACCTATTGGTTGTCTACCCTGAGCAGGTTCCACCAACTCCCTTACCTTATTTTTGTCTATACATTCTAACTCTTCTTGAATTGCTTTCAACCATTCAGTTTAGCCTTTAGACTCTAAAACTTGTTCATAAGTTTGAGGGTCATCAAAAAGAAATTCTACATTTGTATCACTTACATCACTCGTCATAACATAGAAGTCCTTCAATGCCGAAGGAGGCATTTTATCTCTTACTATTAAAGTGATTGGATCAACTTGTTTAAGGGTTTCTATAACTTCTTCTTGATCAATAGTAGAGTCTTTAAGTTTTGTATTTCAAATAACTCAACATTCTTTATTGGGTTCCTTGGGTCAAGATCTTCTAAAAAGTAAGCATCTCAACTTTCAATAGTCTCCATCGAGCCATTAGAATTATGTACAACAAATTTGTAACCACCTTTTGAATTACTACTACTACCAATAAAATTATATTTTATGGTTTTATGATCAAGTTTGCCTCTATTTTGCTCGATACTTTCACATGTGCCCCAAAACCCCAAACTCTAGACTTCTACAAGTCCATAACTCATAAGGACACGTCTTGGTGGATTTATAGAGGACTATGTTAAGAATATATGTTGCGGTATCTAAGGCTTCACCCCAAAATTGGGCTCCTAGCAGTGAGTGGTTTAGCATAACACACATATCTAACAAAGTCCTATTTTCTCACAGCAACTCTATTTTATTGAAGTGTATAGCCAAAGTTAATTGGTGACTGTAGACATGAAAATTTGATCGGACCAAGATCAAGAATCCTGATTAAATCTACAAATTGATGGTCTAGAACAAAGGAGGGGATCTTGAAAAATTTGGGATCAAAGTCAATATTTGGCCATCAAATTCAGATCTATGGTCTAGATCAACCAAGTCGAGCGGACCGGATCAAGCCAAGTGGATGACAACTAGCGTACATGTAACTGACACCAAGACGACGCGTCAGCACATGTGGATGCCACATAGGGTACAACAAGCCGCAATTGGACGCACACGTGGCCTAATTAAGAAGCTTCATTCAAAATTTAATGGAGTCAAACCACACTATTTATGGAGCCTAAAGAGGAGGGGAAGGTATGTCTTCCCTACAACCTAAAAGTCTCCAGAAAAAAAATCTCCAGAAATCAAGAAAACACCTAGAGAGCTGCTAGTGGAGAAAAGAAAAGCCAAAACGTTGCAGGACCGTCTCTCCAAGCCCAGACAACAAGTGCTGCAATAGTTCTCTCCAACCCAAAAAAAATACTGAAACGTTGCTAGAGTAAATACCTAAATTTTCACTCCACCAAATCGCCTCCTATGAGGTGACCTCAAAAACTCATCAAATTTGTGCTAAGGATTTTCATCTGAATCGAAGACCTGAAGCTCTGCCAGTTTGACGTTTGAAGGTCGCAGAATTTTGCAGTAGGAGTAGCAACACGCAGCAAAACCTGCCGCTACTCTACACACTTTTGGATCGTCATAAACACTACACGAAATCCCTAACTTTTTCGTCAAACCTAGGTGAAAAGCAAGCTACAACTTCAAGCTTGTTGACCAGGAGATTGAAATTTTGTCGTCGAATCAACAGAAGGTACTACCAACCAAAGCGGAGATTGAATCAGAGGACAAACTAGAAGTTGCACCGACAAAATTTCACAACTTTTACATTTTCTTTGTATTTTTGTACCAACGATCGCATCGCTTTGCGGACCGACACCTTTTACTAGATATAGTGACATATTCCATTTGCCTGGTAGAACCCTTTAAACAAATCAGAAGTGGATTCTCCACCTTTATTTGATTTGAGAATCATAATATTCTTCCTAATTGATTTTGTGCCTCAACTTTGAATTCTTTAAATTTATCTAAGGTTTCTAACTTTTTAGAAATTAGATAAATATAGTCATACCTAGAATAGTCATTAATAAATGTAATGAAGTAAGACATTCCTTTATTGGTCTTTACATTAAGAGGGTCGCATATATTTAAATGTATTACTTCCAAAAGATTTTCAGCTATTTCTTCTTTACCAAAGGGTAACCTTATCATTTTACCTGACAGGCAATTTTCACGTGTATGTAGCTCATTATGTAACTTAGGTAACAAACCACTACTAATCATGCAATAAAGTTTGTTTACATTCACTTGACCTAAGCGTAGATGTCATAATAAAGAATCATCAAGAGACAAACAAGCATAGTCAAAATCATTTTTATTATTACTAGTGGATTTAGAGTATATGTCAAGTGAATACAATCCATCAATCAAAGTACAAAAAAAGTATATCTAATTATTTTAGCCCGTAGTGGTTTTTCGTGATTTGAAACTAGTTTCCAATCCTTCTTATCCAAAGAAAGGATATAAATCAGGTTTTTGCTAATATTAGGAGCAAAAAGCACCATTGTCAACACCAAATAATTAGTTACCACTTAGTAACTTCAACTGAATTGTCCCTATGCCTAATACATCACAATAGGTGTTGTTACCCATGTATAATCTATACTCACCGGTCTTCATTTCTTTGAAATTAGAAAAAAAATCCCTTGACTTGGCCACATGTCTGGATACAACATAATCTAGCCACCATGTTTTTTCTCCATCATCAAACAAAAGAACCTCAGAAACAACGCATACAATGTCATTGTTATTTCTACTATCCTTATTTTGATACTTGCCCCCATCCTTGCCATTAGCAATACAATGGGGCTTTAATGTGACCCATCTTGCCATAATTGAAACAAGGGTCTATCTTCTTACTAGAATTATTTCTCTTGAATTGGGATTTCTTCACTTGTTTCTTGAAGCTTTGCTTCTTTTGAGGGATATTTCTTGGTTTTAACATAGGAACTCCTGCCCCAATAGTTACATTAACAATTACGTCCATCGTAGATTTTTCTTCCTCCATTGTGCCTCAATTGTCAATTTGGCCATCAAAGTTTGGACAATTAGCGCAACATCAAGACATATTAAGTGGCAGAAGTTGAATCCAAGAAAGTGAGAAGTTGTTGATTACTATTTCTACTAGAAGTTCATCAGGAATAGGACGACCTAAACTTGCTAATATCTTAGTAGCAACAGTCATGACATTAATATGCTCAATAATATTATCATTTTCTGTATTTTCATACCATTATACTATGCAATAGGCATCCTAACACGAGCCTATGATGTTTCTCAAGTAGCTCCAATAGCATTAAACATAGCATAGGCAGTAAGTTGGTCCCAAAATAATATTTTTACATGTAGTTTGTAAATATTAACATGATGACCAAGTCTTTCATGTCCTCTAGAACTAATTTTTCATGAGTTGTTTTAACAGATTCTTTAGCTTCTTCTAGAGGACTAGCCACTTCCTTATCAATGATTCCATCTTGTAGTAGGATGTGACTTATATACCTCTTCCCAGTCAAGAAATTATTTATATTGAGTTTTTCAGTTTTACTAAAGTTAGTAGTAGTAGCTTTAGAAACCATTTAATCCTAATTTCAATAAACAATTATAAGAAACTAAACTTACTAGTATAATCTTGAAATGAACCTTTGTTCAAAAACCAAATATACACTATAATAAGCTGAATAATTGTTGTAAACAAGGATTCTACACTAAACATTATCAAGCTATCCTAATTGTCTTAAAAATGTTCGGAATGATAGAACCGTCTTTTATAATAATAATTTTAAAAAATTAAAAATTCTATAATGCTAGAATATTATAATTTTCACTTGAAATACTCGATTGCTTCAGGAATAAAAAACTTCTGATAAAAGATGACCAAGTATGCACAAATTGACTATAAGGGCAAAATAGTTTTATACTAATACAATTTTTTCACAAATTAATATTTTTCTAGGATATATAACACACAGAAAATACACTTAGAATGCCAGGAAAAATTCTAGAAAAAATTTCTAATGTTCAGAAATAACTTATTATGGCCAATAAGTCCTAAGGGCAATATCGTGTTTTCTCAGCAAAAAAATTTCAGAAAATCACAATCACTCTATTTTACTAGAATAAGCGATATTTGGTTATAAACTTTTTGGAAAACACAGCATATAAAATTTATTTTCAATTCATACATAAATTCATAAATATACAATTTATTTTCAATTCATACATAAATTCATAAATATACAATTTATTTTCAATTCATACATAAATTCCTAAATAGTAAATACACAATAAATTGCATTCTAAACTATATAAATAACTAAATATTTCTGTAAATTCGATTTTGAAAATCAATTGAGTATAATCATTTACTAATTAAACTCAATTTACATATATCAGATGAAGGAAAATTCAAACCTGATTTTCTTTGAACTTTTGTTCTTTACTGCTCAAACACCTTTGATATGTATTCTGGAAAAATCAGTTGAAACGAAAATAAGAAAATTAGAACGGCACCTTTTTAACCTCCTCTGCGTACCTTCTCTGATTAGGCTAAAGACCAAGCTTTGTTCTTCTATTAGGGAACTTTTCTTCTCTTCACTTAAAGAGAACACGAACTTTTTCCTTCCCTGGAATTTTCACCATGAAAATAATTCTCGAAAGAAGAAATAGAGAAGAAGGAGGTTGAGAAGATGGAAAATGATTCCAACATCTCTCTACTTTTCCATTTAAGGTGTAGTCATACTAATCACTACAACAAGGTCAAAATACACATTTATTTATTTCTTTTCATTGCCTCACAATAATTTAGATCCTTAGAGAAGGGACAATGTTCTAATTACAATAATAACAGTCAAAGCAAATAGAAAACCGAGCATGGAACCATGCTAGTTTTAAATTCATGGTCATTTAATCCAAACCACTTTCATTGATTTGGACTGCTTACGAAATTTATTCCTCCAAGTCCAGATTGCACCCATTTCATACCCCAAAACCGAGAACAGATTCAATGTCATGGAGCATATAAAATAATTAATGATCCCTGGTTTAAATTAATAAACTGATAACACTAACTTAGAAGCCTGGACTGTACCCATTTGATTCCCCAATCTACCGCCCCTTCTTAATTCTCACCCAAATTAAAATTGGGTTTCAGAATAGACTTACGGACAGCGACAACACAAAAAAAAAAAAAAAAAAAAAAAAAAGAGAGATAGAGAGAAAGGGGTAGGGGCAAGTAGGGATCAGGTTTCGGTTGTAAAAAACCCGAATAGGGTTTTTATAACCCTACCCAATCCTTTATTTTTGTTTTATCGAAAAGCCGCAGGTCCGCAAAGAGGCGCGACCGAGAGAGTAATTCGATTATATCAGAATATTTGTGTTACAATTTGTGTTTGAATATCAAGGAATGCGAGTACAATTCTGATTCGATCTCCGTATGAATTTGGTAAAGTTTCTGCTTCTGGCGAGGACAACGAAATCCGAGTTCTGGAACGAGTGTGCACGAACGATGACGACTTTGGTCGGTCGGACGGAAGTATTTGTGTTCCGCATGTATCTACTTGTTGACGTTGTTGACGAACGTGTAGAGCTGCTCCGGTCGAACTAGTGAATTCCGATGAACGGTAAGTTGTTTGACTTCTTTGGCTCGAAAGAAATTATGTGCGTGAGAATTCTTCTCGATGAAGGATTTTTCAGACCTTCGTCTCCAGAAAACTTCAATGCGTGAGATGACTTCTCGGTAAAGGATTTTCGAACCCAAGCATTCGAACCTAAGCTTTCGAACCCTTTGACAGAGCTTTTCTAGCTATTTGTGGCCGACTCTGTGCAGTTGTTGAGGGTCGATCCTTGGAATGGGGATCACGATCCCCTTTCTGCTGCTTGTTTTGAGAGATGAAGAAGACCAGAAGCTCCTCCTTTTGGATCCCAAGAATGAGGATTGTGGCCTTTTCTTGGCGTCCAGACTTGGTTGTTGAATTGAGTGGCCTCGTGACTAGTTGCTGAGTGGCGATGACTTGATGAGTTGTTGCTGACTGTACTGATGACGCGGCAAGACAAATGGATTTGGTGATGGGCTGCGATAAGTGATTTTGAAAATTGATGAAGCCTACCCATAACAACCGACCGATGGAGTGGTGGGCGTTTGGGCTCGTCGCATTTGGGCCAGTCACATTTTGGTGCATACAATTTTGTAAACTCGAACCCAATTCGACACTATCAAAATGGGTTTCTAAAAAATATTAAAAAAATAAAAATAACTAAAAATTATTAAAAAATTATTAAAAAAATAATATAATAGTATGACCCTTCGGGACAGGTTGGGGTTTTATTTGGGTAAACCCAAGCTCGGGTTTTTATTCCTCAAATCCAAACCCAACCTGACCCGCTCGGATTTGTATTGGCAAACTGAAACCCGACCAGCGGGTCGGATTTGGGAATCCAATCAGTATTTTCAGGTTGAATCGGGTTGGGTCGGGTTCCCCTTTAAACCCGACCCGTGTCCGCCCCGTGGCCCCAGGGAGAGATTTATTTAAGCAAAGAATTAGGTTAATTTTTTTAATGGGTAGAAGATAATGACGATGTTGTCTTCAATATTCCATCTCCGACATATGATTCATCTCTCTCTCTTACACGTTGAATTCTTCACTCTATTAGTGTTAAAAGCAACTGTTTACCTGCTTTTGATTAAGTGGGAGCCCACCCAATGGGCACGTATCACATCTTCCTTTATTATGAAGGATGGGCTTCCTGTAAAAATTGACGGATGTGGTGGCCCACTCCCGATGAAGGATTCTTGTCTATTTCGAAAGATTCTCTCTTGCAATAATACAATTAATAGATAGATTTTTTGTTTTTCTTTATATGTTACACATTATCCAATTTTATTTATTTAAGTTAGTATCCATTTATTTTTAATTATTTTTTAAAAAATTCATCTAAAATAGAAAAAAAATTTCAAAACCAGTGTCTTAAAAATTTAACCAACCGGTCCGACCCCGTTGAACTAATATTCAACGGTCTAACCGGGTCTAACTGGGTTCAACCAAAACCGCCTATAGAGAGCCGTTTGGATGACAAACATTGGTTCTGGTTCATTTAACACACACGAACAATTTAATGGTCTTCCAAGTCAAAAGTTATTTAAAAGATTTGAAAGGAATAACAAAAAAAAAAAGTCCTACATCATTTGATGGTAAGGGGAGGAGGAACCACCGAACCAGAGAAGGTTTGACAACACGCCGTCTCAATTCTCTCTAATTGAAGACCACAATTAATTAATGTAAAAGGTTGACGCGGCATCTCCGGCTCTCATCTTGTTTGGGTTATTTATGCTAATATGATCTACTACCTCTCAAGTCCATTCGCCTGAATACTTCCTTCTGATGATAATCTGATGACTTGATCGTCGATTTTGGACTTGCATAACATTTTCAATTGGGAGGAATCAATCTTATACTCAAAAACCAAGGGATACATATATATATAATATGATTTAAAATTGGGTTCTAACTTCTATTGTCACGTCACAACACTAATGTGGATAACATTTTCAAGATTGATTGGTACAAAAGATAATACATGATTTATTCACAGGATAGAAGCATGCAAACCTTATTAAATGATGGTTTATTACGCATATGATTCTCAAAGTAGTCCTTTTCCAAGCTATTATTGATCATAACACACAAAATAACCCCACCTGATTAGTTTCAGAACTCGTCCTTTGTATTAAATTCAAGGCTTCGCCCACCTAATCTAATTACGGTTTGGGCCTTTCGGCTGATTTAGGCGGGTTTAGAGTTTTCCCATAGTGTAGAACCAAAATTTTTCATTTAGTGCGGCCAATCAGGTTACAACACGACTATGCAGAATGTCACATTTCAGCAAGCGCTTATACTGTTGTGCCATGATCTGGTTAGCTACACCGGACAAGGACAAAAAGTTATTGTGTCAACGAGTGGGTGGAAGTCAGGCTTAACAAGTCCCCTTCTCTATCCCAAAATAACTAACTAATTAAAAGCGTATGTTTTCAATAATGGGATAAGGTACAACGATTCATAAACCTGTTAAGCCTAATCTTTAAAGAACCCTCAGCCTAAACCTGTCGTGACCCGGTCCATGAAAATCCAACCCGGATCCGGATCATCAATATCCCTTGCTTCGGTTCAGATAAACCCAACTTTAGTAGTTAAATGGAGACTACTAAGAATTAATCAGATAAACCCAACTTTAGATTCGCTTGAGAAAGTCCCGTGATTAAAAAATAAAAAAAAAATAAAAAAAATAAAAAAAAAGAAGGCTTGAGCACGGGCCCACCGGGAAAAGTCCAAGTGTCACGTCTTGCCACGAGAAAGACGCACGAGTCCACGCCCGCCCCGACACGAGTCCCTCCGAACTCGAAAGAGATACCACATGAAATTTGCTGCTTTAATAAAATCACTCTGTCCTCTTCTCGCGACTAACAGGGGCCCGAACCGGTGTCACCAGACTCGCCACCACTGTGCCGAGCCATGCGACGTCCAGGTCCGTGACAAAGATGCAAAGGAAAAAGAAGTCCACGGTCCCTAACAAGTATATATATATATATATATATATATATACTTTATAAAAAAAAAAAAGTCGTAAAGGTGAGAATTCTATAATTATATCTATCGCTCTGCATACCATACATAGACATTAATATTTTACTACGATTTTCACGAAACTTCCTAAATTAACGAAACAAATTAATTACGAAATATACAGCTACTAGAGTTTAATAATGTGTATTTTTCACGAAAAAGGATGTAGGTGTACCTAAGGTGAGACCGGACGTGGGTTGATCGCGACCGTAGATATGCGTTGCTTGGAAAATGGAAGAAGCCCACCCCCCGTCCCCCTCCCAAATTCCCAATCGAGTGGACAGCTCAGAGGAGCGAGCGTGTGAGAGTCTGTCTGTCTTCGGGGTTCATGAATTACCATTATTGTTTGCCTTAAAAACTCCCGAGGCGGGAGTTACACGTCTTCCCGAAAGGTGGGCCCACGGAGGACGCTTCCTCCACCGATACGATACGTACGTCTCTGTAGTCTCATGGTCTGTCCGTCACTTCTCTACGCCTACGCGTTTTCTTTTCTTTTCTTTTTCTTTTCTTTTCCTTTCCTTTCTCTCGAGTTTTGAGTTTTCCGACACAAATCTCCACTTTCGAATCCCACCGTATAAATTTCCCACCAAATCCCACTCTCCTCGCTCAGCTCCCTTCCTTCTTCACTCCCCTGTTTCTGTTTCCCTCCTCCTCCTCCTCCTCCTCTCTATTTCCTTCTTCGCTTCGAAGCGACCAGAATCGACCACCATGAAATCGTCGTCTCTCTCGCTTGTGTTTCTTCTGGTTTTGTGTTCTGCTGCTCTGTCTTCGCAGAGGGTTTTGTTATCGGGGGAAAGCGAGGGGAAGAATAATAATATTGATGGAGGAACGGGGGAGAACTCTATCTCCCTGTCGCTTCCTCTGGTTTCTCTTCCCCTCTCGCGCCACCCGGCTACTTCTCTCCCCTTCTCTTCATCCGCGGTGAAGAAGCAACAAGTCCGAGGGTCCAAGATTTCGTACAGGTCTTCGTTCAGGTACACGAGGGCGCTGGTTCTGTCCCTTCCCATCGGAACCCCCACGCAGACGCAGCAGATGGTGTTGGACACGGGGAGCCAGCTCTCGTGGATTCAGTGCCAGAAGAAGAAACAGAGCTCCTGTTTCGATCCTTCTCTTTCCTCCACTTTCTCCAACCTCCCCTGCAACACCTCCCTCTGCAAGCCCCCCGTCCCCGATTTCACCATCCCCACGGATTGCGACCCCAACCGTCTCTGCCACTATAGCTACTTCTACGCCGACGGGACTCTCGCCGAGGGTAACCTGGTGCGGGAGAAGATCAACCTCTCCGCTTCCCAGACCACACAGCCCATCATCCTCGGCTGCGCGCGCGACGCGCAGCCCGCCGAAGGAATCCTCGGGATGAACCTCGGCCGCCTCTCCTTCGCCTCACAGGCCGGGATTTCCAAGTTCTCCTACTGCGTCCCGCCGACCTCGAACGGCGCCTTCTATCTCGGCGACAACCCGAATTTACGCGGCGGGGTCCGGTACCTCAGCCTGCTGCGATTCGACAAGCAGACCTCGAAGGGCCCGCTGCCTTACCTCGATCGTGCGGCTTACACGGTCGGGATGGCCGGCGTCCGCCTCGGAGCGACCCGCTTGAACATCCCCCCCGCCGTGTTCCGTCCGGACGCCGGGGGCGCCGGGCAGACGATGATCGATTCCGGGACGGAGTACACCTTCCTGGTCGAAGCCGCCCACGCGAGAATCAAAGCGGAGGTGGAGAGGGCTGTTGGGCGCCGATTCAGACCCAAAACAGGGTACGTCTACGCCGGCGGCTTGGACGTATGCTACCAAGCGCTGGCGGCGGAGATTGGGCGTCTCGTGGGGGACGTCGCCATGGAGTTCGAAGGCGGGGCGGAGCTGGTGGTGGAGAAGGAACGGGCATGGGTGGATGCCGGCGCTGGCACGGCCTGTTTGAGCGTTGGGAGCTCGCAGTTATTGGGAGTGGAGAGCAACATCATCGGGAATTTCCACCAGCAGAATTACTGGGTGGAGTTTGATTTGGTCAATTCCAGAGTCGGGGTCGTCAGAGCAGACTGTAGCAGAGCTGTGTAGTGCAGCAATATGAGAGGAGGAAGAAGATTGAAACAGCTTCGAGGATATATAATATAATTTCCTCCAGATCGTGGCACAAATACCCTTAAAAAATAACGAAAATGGGGTCTTACTTATATCTATTTTTCCTATTTTGAAGGGTAATTTCTGTCCACGGAGGAGATGGGTTCAGGGTTCCTCCTATATGAAACCATCTCGTTCCACAGATCAAAGTCCAATGGAAGTGAATACCAGTGTAAATATATAACTGAGAGCTTGCAGCCTTGTACTGTACCTGTACCTTGTAATATTAATAGATAGATAGAATTCAGTGACTTAATAATGTACTGTTTATCTTTGCATGGTTGTCTTATTGAAGCGATAAGGACACAAAGGGAAAGAAAGAAAGAAAGAAAGAAAGAAAGAGGGAATGGCGCTTTTATCCGGTGATTTGTTCTTACCATTAAAATGATTGAAGGAGGGAGACTCTCGCCATTCCCTTGGCTCCACATGGCCGCCGAGTGTGGAAGTCAAGAGGGAAGACGCAGCGTGGAATCATTGTGGGTTTGGTGAAGTTCCAATTCGAAGCAGGTACTACACTACTACCTCGATTTCATCTCGTCAAAGTGGGTGGGTTTGCTGTCCGAGGATGTAGGTCCCCCCGTCCATTAGAATATCATCAACGCATTTCTACAAACAGGTGTCGTGCAGAACTTATTTTAAGTAAAAGGGATCCGTAAAGAAATATGCAATTGCAGCAGCTTGTTTGGGATGTCAGATTCGACAAGGGCCCGAATGCATCATCATCATCGTGTATCAGTATGTTATGGAGAACTGAAGTAGAGACTTGAGAGAGCAGAAAGTTGAAAAAAAAAACTCGAACTCGGGATCAGTGGGAACTGTAATGATATCATACAAATTAACACCGCGTCTTTTTCTGAAACTTGTACAGATTCAAATTGTTTTGACGAGATGAAAAGTGGGTTTTCCTTCCATTTTTAATCACTCGGATCGGAGAGTTCTTCTTCGCGACTCGATATATAAAGGATTGTCGTCCTCAAAAAAGAGAAAGAAGGGAAGGGAGAGAAAGAGACGTGAGAGGGAGAGAGGAGGCAGGCGCGTGAATTGACTAAAGCCGTGCGCAGACATAGAAGACGGAATTAAAGAGAGGGAGAAAGATGAAAGGTTGGATTAAGAGGCCGAGTAATGTCCTCACGTTTCTGGGGGAGGAAGAAAAGGCCAAAGAAGGGTTTGGGCAGGGCGAAGTGGCTACGGATAGCATCCAGCTCATCTCCAAAGTAGACATTCCATCCACACGAGGCGAATTGAATAAGGGTTTGGTGGAAGAAACCAGAGAAGGGGACCAACAGTAGAGAGAGCTTTGTTGTGGGTGAAGGACTGGGATATTTCATTGCAGGCGAAGTGTTTGATGCGCGGGCTAAGCCGACCTTCAAAGTCAGTCCAAGTGAGATTTTGTTTTCGATTCAATCAAAGTCGTAAATGCATTAGCTGTCTGCGACTCGGGATCCAGAAATAAGATAAAAACTGATGAACCACCTTCTGCCCAAGTTGTAAGTAACTTGATTGTTCGGCAATGGAAGCCAGCCAGCCAGCCTAACTAAACTGGACGACCGGGCGTCCGACGTCGTTCCCAATATAAAGTATTCGTGGCTTTTACGAATTTTACCTCCCTGACTCGTCTCTTTCAGTCCTCTTCCACCATCCCCGAGAGTTCGGCTCCCTCTCTCTGTTCAGTGCCTGCCTTTTTTTTTTTTTTTTTTTTTTTTTTTTTTTGTTTGTCTGGGTTGGTGAGTCTTGTGAGAGCTCTGACCTGTGAGCGGTGAATGAAGTTCTTTAATTCAAACCGAAAGTTACCTTCAGATTTTTTGGTTCCGAACGTTAAGATGGGAACTCGGGTGCTGTCTGTGATCGTACCCACTGCTGTAACTAATATCACGTCTCAACCAATTCGTCCTTTCTTTCGTCTGTGAATGCGATTTATTTCGACGGTCTGTCTCCTCCGCCAGCTCTCATAGCGTATGAGCCAAAAAAATCTCACCCAACTTCGTACAATTAAAAGTAAGTTATATAAAGCAGAAACCATCTGCGATGATCACGGTCCCAAAAATCTCTTCTCAAGGAACCCCCTGTTAATGAATTTCCTTGCAAAAAAATCTTTCTTCCGACTCTTCTCGAATTGAAGCGAAACGAAGGTAACTTCGTCTGAATTAAACGTTTCCTCAAGGGTGGGGTTCTGTAAGATTTAATTCTAAGATCCGAATCCTTCATCGTACGTCCTTGATCACACAAACAGTAACCCTTACCCAATTGAATTCGATTTTTTTTCTCGGAAGATTCATCCCCGAATACATGCATGTTAGCAGCAGAAGCAGACGCGCCTCTGCAAATGTATTCTGGCGCATATATGAATGGCAGTACTGATGGGTATCATTATCCGACATGAAAGTGGCGACCGTTTGTTGTATTGAGGTGAATAAAACATGGGTGGTCGTAACCATGAGAGAATGGGAACAGCTTCACGGGATTTCTGAGACAGTGGAATGTCGGCGGCGATGGGTGCTGTCTGGAAGCAGAAAAATGGATCTGCAGGAATACTGAATTCGAATATTGAAGCAGTAGTGGAGGGTTTGATTCTGTGGGTGGCGCATTGTGCTAAGTATCAAAACCCCCCCACTGCGGAGAATTTCAGAATTTTTTTATCAGCCGAAAGGGAATTCTCCCTCTTTTGAACCTTCTCCATCTGGAAGCCGGGATTGAATGTTTATTTAAGGGATTCATGATCTAACGGGATTTCCTGAGTTATCCCTTATTTCATTAGCTACTAATTTATAGAAAAGACTTACAATAATTACTTACTTGTAACCAAAACAAATCCTCACTAATAACTATTTACTGAAAAACAGGATTTAAAAACCTATTTAAACCCATTAATCAACTCACGACTCACGTACGTATCACAAGGACGAGTTTCCAAAAACTCGCCCTCGCATGTAGTACTCTAAACTTGTATTTATATATACTAGCCGGTCTAGCCGCTAATGTATCCAAGGCATTAAATATAAAACTCCTTTTGAATCAAAATTCTTCATGGTATCAAAGCCATCAGTTAGAATTTTTTTTAATCCTCTTCTAATTTGAGTTTTAGATTCGTGCACCGTTCTCTACATCTCTCTGCTTTGTATTCCGGCTTCAATGGCAGCAAATGACGGACCCGGATCCGCTGGCCAATGCTACTTTTGGCCAGCGTACACAGCGCCAATGGCGAGAGCGCACCGGGTGCCCGTGCAGCGCTCGGCCACGTGCGGATCGGGTCTGTAGCGGGTCGCCCAATAGACAATAAAAAAAAAAAATAGAAACCGGCTAAACCCCGATTCTGCGCGCGTCCGGGTTAATCCTGTCGACGCTTTCAGCTTCCTGCCCATTTGTTCCCTCTTCTTCTCTCATCTTCTCTCATCTTCTCTGAGCTTCTCTCTTCTCGGTTTTCTTCCCTCTTCTTCCTTCATCTTCTCCCATCTTTCAGAGTAGTCGTTCATGCACAATCGAAGGCCGAAGCAAGTTGGTTTCTGAAGCGTGAAACCAAAAAATATATTCTAATGGTATATAGTTGTCCAAAGGTTGGTACAGAGTTGGTACTAAACATAGTATAGTGTTATAGGAAAACCAATAAATTTGCACTAATAGTATATAGTTGTACGAAGTTTGGTATAAATTTGATACTAAACGTAGTATAAAGTTGTCAGATAACCAAAAAAACATACTTTAATGGTATATAGTTGTTCAAAAATTAGTACAGAGTTAGTACAAAACGTAGTATAAAGTTGTCAGATAACCAAAAAAACATACTCTAATGGTATATAGTTGTCCAAAGGTTGGTACAGAGTTGGTACTAAACGCAGTACAAAGTTACAGGATAACCAAAAAAATATTCTCCAATCGTATATGTACGCACCAAAATGTGCATAGCCCAAATTCGACGAGCCCAGAAACCCACTGGTCCATCAAACAACGACCTTGGGCATATTTCGCTGATCCTCAAAGTCCACCTCAGCAGCCCATCGAAAGATTCATTTACGCTGCCGCGTCACCAGCACAATCAGCGCCCTCGTTAACATGCTCCGTCAAGTCATCAGCCATGTCAAGAAGCCTCATCAGCGGCCGAACGACTAAGTCCGGCCGATAACCGAGGAAGCTCCCGGTCTTCCTCTTCCCCTCTTTCTCTCAACCAGAGCAGCAGAAAGGGGATTGTTATCCCCTTTCCCAGGAAAAAGCCTCAACGATCAAAGAAGACAGGCTACAAAAAGCCTAAGGTTCCCTGCCGCAGAGGTTCAAAAAATTTTCACCAAGAAGCTCTCACTCACAGAGACGTTCTCAAGCCAAATCAGAAGTTCAGCAAATCGCAGTCTATCGTCGTCTACCAGTTTAAACGGAGCAGCTCTACACGTTCGGCAACAACGTCACAAGTCAAAATACACGAAACACAAATACTTCCGTCCGACCGATCAAAGCCGTCACCGCTCGTGCACACTCGTTCCAGAACATGGAGTTCGTCGCCGACTCGCTAGAAACTGAAGCTTCATCAAATTCACACAAAGATCGAATCAGAGGAAGTTTAGGAGAGTGAACTCGCATTCCTTGATACAAAACACACCCTGTAACACAAATTATTCTAAAGTAATTGAAATATTCTCTCGGTCGCGCCTCTTCGCAGACCGGCGGATTTTCGGTGAAACAGATTTGGCATACCCGGTGGAACCTCTCCTACCTCTCATCTCTTCCTCCGTTCAAAAAAAAAAAAATCTTCCAACCACAGCTATGCCCAGCAACGCCAACAACGACACCAACAACAACAACGTCAACAACAGGGGCAAACAAACTGCCTCTTCGAGCTCTGCTCAACCACGCTTGCCGCGACCGCAGGCTCAACCACAGGAGCCTGCGCTCCTACTCCTCCACCTCCAGTCACTTGCCCAATGACAAGAGCATTGGCTAGGAACTTGTCCATAGGACAAACTCCCTTTATGCACGACGCCCGTCGTCCGACTGCCATGTTTGTACCACAGGCTACTGCGGCCTCAGTCAAACAATCCGCGGCCACCGCCAAAATGATGCCAGCGATGGCCAAACTTGCATACCTGGTCGTCGTTGCATCTCCTCCTCGCAGCCCGACTGTCAGTTCGACGTAGTCGCAGCCGTTGCGAAGAACTTCTGTTGTCCCTGCCTTGGTACTGCAATACGAACAGAGTGGGGGCATTTCTTCATCCTCCGCGACAAGGACACATTCAGTGTCGACCTCCTCTGTGCAGAGAACGCCCGCCACTGATAACTCACCGGTTGTACTGGTCTCACACGACCTTCTAGCCGCACTCAACGCAGCTGCTGGTCCTCCTCCCATTCGCTCACCTCACCGACAAACCTCGATGACCTCCCCAGTCGTAACATCACCTACCCCTCGCCGAATTTCATCGGCGGCCACCACCGCAAGCCGGTCACCCACCGAAACTGCTCCGCAATCAAGGACGCCAATGGCGGCTTCCCCAGAACGGTCGCAGGTGAAAAGTTCACCATTCCAAGCCTCGCCGAAAACAAATCCTTCGGCACAAACTGTCAAAATGGCCGCGATGACAACTTCGGCCAAAACAGTCGAGGAGCAGCTGACCGAACTGCAAGTCGCGCTCAAAGAGCAAAGTGAGCAGCTGGGCATTAAAGACGCGCAACTCGCAGTTCATGATCTCCAAATCACGAGAATGTTGGAGCGGTTTGAAATGGGCATGGCCGTAAACAACTCCGACGGCGCCTCTCAAGAAGTCGACCGAAATCGACCGACCACCAGCGCTTCAGCCGGGCCATCCCAAGAAGACTCCTCTTCCGAAGACGAGCTGCCGCCCGTCGCACCAGTGACCGTTCGCAGAGGCCGAGCTGAAGCGGATCCGAATGCTCTTACCATCGACGCAGTCAACGAGCTAATCAACCGTGTTGTACGAAACAGCTCAGGCGACAACAAATCAGTCGCCTACCGGAGGCCCTACACGCAGAGGATCCAAAATATCCCTATGTCAGTCGGGTATCACCCTCCAAAATTCCAGCAATTCAATGGTGACGGGCACCCAAAGCAACACGTCGCTCACTTCATAGAAACCTGCAACAACGTCGGCACCGACGATGACTTATTGGTGAAGCAGTTCGGCCGGTCATTGAAGGGAAACGCCTTCGACTGGTACATTGAGCTACCCTAGGAGTCTATCGACAGCTTGGAACAGTTGGAGCGCGAGTTCCTCAGCCGATTCTACAGCACTCGGCGTACCATGACATTAGTCGAAATCGCCAATCTCAAACAGAAGAAGGGCGAAAAAGTAGTCGACTACATAAACCGATGGAGGAACTTGAGCTTAAATTGCAAAGAGAGCTCAAACCTCTCCCTCGAGGCAAAAATAGAAATGTGCTCGTGAGGGATGCAGTGGGAACTCCTGCGCTACATCCGCAGCCGGAGGCCGAAAGATTTCCAAGAGCTCACAACAGAAGCTCACAATATGGAGAATCTGATAGAAGAACGAGGAGAAGAAGGATCCTCTTCTGCCGACCCTCACAAAAAGGGGAAGGCACCAGCTGTGGCCGCGCCTAAAGAGACGAAGGAGAAAACAAAATCCTCTTTCGCGACAAACGCTTTCGAGCCCATCAAGGTTGGAAGCAAAGCCAAGGCAAATTACCTCCCGCGACAGTTAACCGGAATCACATACCGGAAGCTGTCACTGGAGGAACGACAGGGAAAGACATATCCCTTTGCCGACGCAAACGTTCCAATTATGCTCGACCAACTCCTTGACAACCAATTGCTGAGGCTGCCAGAAATCAAAAGACCTGGCGACCAATCCAAGAGCAAGGACCCGAACTTTTGCAAATATCATCGACTGGTTGGGCATTCGACGAAGAATTGCTTTGTCCTAAAGGACCGTATCATGGAGCTGGTGGCTCAAGGCCGCATCGAAATTGAAGGAGCTGAAAACACAGCCTCCTCACATGCCATCTCCATCCAAGTCGTGCCAAGACGGCGAACTCAGCCACACAAACAACAGGTCGCGAGGCAGGATTACCACCCAAAATCTGGCCCCTCCAACTGATCTCACCACAACAATAAACGACCACTGGCTAAGGTCACACCAAAACTGGCACCCCGTGAACTAGCTGCCGCCGACGCAGAAGGGTGGATCCTGGTTACCAGGAGAAAGAAGCCTCTTCGAGAAGTTCAACTGGCACCGGCAAACACCAGAACAAAGGCGAAGCGGCCAAATAAAAAAGCAGCGAAGCGCCAAAGAAAAGCTCCCAGGACTAACGTCCAAGGGGCAAGCAAAAAGAAGAGAAGACCCGCCACGCTGGCGGAGTTCTTCCCGAAGGAGTTTTTCACGCCGCCAGCAATGGTGGCGACTTGCTCAACAGCACCTCCCGAGCCCACAACAGCCAAAGACAAAGGCAAAAGACTGGTCGTAGAATGTGACGACCTCGAAACCTCGCCTCTTAAAAAAATTGAGGATGATCTCGACTTAGATATCCGGTCAAGGAAAGCTTTAATTCGGGTCCTCGACAAACCAGAGGAACTCAAAGCCGAACTCGAAATGCTGCTCATGAGAATAACTCAAAGCCGAACTCGAAATGCTGCTCATGAGAAAACACGACTTGCCGAAATTCAGACTAACTCCACCTTATAGAAAGGAGGAAGAAGACGCACTATCCTCCCCACAACTTGTAAGGTCAGAACAAACGCTTGCCGTGACATGCGCATCATGCATTACATTCCAAGAGGAGGGCGCACAGTTGGGGACGAAAAATCTCAATAGGCCGTTGTTCATCTCTGGCTACATCAGAGATCGCAAAATCAACCGTATCCTCATCGACTGTGGATCCGCAGTCAACATTCTGCCTATTCGCACGATGAAGAATGTCGGTCTCTCTGCTGGCGACCTCTGTCCAAGTTCACTTCTCATCCAAGGTTTCAACCAGGAGGGCCAGAGAACGCTCGACATGGCAAATCTCAAGCTGCACATTGGCTACATAGTAGCCGAAACTCCTTTTCAAGTCATCGACTCCAGGACATCCTACAACCTGCTCTTGGGTCGATCGTGGCTTCATTCAAACAAAGTCGTGCCATCCACACTGCACCAATGCTTCAAGTATTGGGAAAACGGCGAACAAAAGACAGTGTACGCCGACGAAAGCCCATTCACGGAGGCTGAAGCATCCTTTGCAGACGCTAAGTTCTATTTGACGACCAGACCGACAGTTAAATTGTCACTTTGGTCAAACCAGGCAGCGAACATCAAGAGCACTCCGACGCAGCCTGCTTCGTCTAAACAACCGACCCAAGTCGCAACGATCAAACAGCTGTCACAGGCCACAAAACCGCCGACGCCAAAGCAATTTGCATCTCCAAAGCAGACCACAACGCAGGTCGTGCCTCCAAAGCAGCCGGCGCACAACAGCCAATCGATACTCGGCCACAAATTGGCCGCTGCCGCTCCAAAGCCAGCACAGCACGGTGTACCCATCTTGCGATACATCCCACAGTCGCAAAGGAAAAAGGGAGAAGCTCCACTGGTCGTCTGCCATAAAATCCAGCCGACCCCTCTGCTAGAAAAAGTCATGCTTCCTCGGCCAAAATTGGAGGAATGAAGCATCGTGAAGCAGTTGCCGTCCACACGCTCCAATGAAGGTTTCGACCCGAACGCCTACCGACTGATGGCCAGAGCTGGGGGCAACCTCACAAAAGATGAAATTCATGCCAATCCGCCCATCACTCTACCAGTTCTCACTTCATAACAGGAGAGATTGAGAAACGAAGGCCAAAGAATCGACCAAAGTAGCATGGGTCTCGGCTACCAGAAGCAGAAGATCTGGTGGTGAAAACAAAACAGAGGGCCGACCATCTTCTCGACCTCCGAGCAGTGTTCGAGCGACTTTGACGGTTTCAACTCAAAATGAATCCGTTGAAGTGTGTATTCGGCGTCACCTTGGGCAAGTTCCTAGGATTCATCGTCCATCACAGAGGGATGACCAGTCAAAAATTGACGCCATCCAGAAGATGCCGGAGCCTAGAAACGTCTCCGAACTCAAGAGCTTTCAAGGTCACCTGGCGTACACTCGGCGTTTCATCTCGAACCTCGCCGGAAGATGTCAGCTGTTCAGCCGATTGCTAATGAAAGATACACCGTTCGAATGGGACGAGTCTTGCCGAAACGCCTTTAACAATATAAAGGCGTACCTCACCAAACCACTGGTACTTGTCGCACCGATCGTCGGCCGACCATTGCTGCTCTACATCGCAGCACAGGAGAGATCCGTTGGAACCTTGTTGGCTCAAGGCGACGAAGATAACAAGGAACATTCCCTCTACTACTTGAGCCGAACGCTGGTGGGTGCTGAACTAAATTACACACCGATCGAGAAGACATGTCTATCTCTCATCTTCGCGATACAAAAGCTTCGACACTACCTCTTGGCGCACTCAACGAACTTGATTTCCAGAGCTGACCCTTTGAAGTATATCATGTCACGGCCTATCCTCTCGGGTCGACTGGCTAAATGGGCGCTACTCCTTTCTGATTTCGAGATCAACTTTGTGCCGCAGAGAGCAATTAAAGGCCAAGCATTGGCTAATTTCCTGGCCGACCACCCGGTACCTGCCGAATGGGAATTAACAGAGGAGTTCCCAGACGAGGAAATCTTTCTGATAGAGGTACTCCCTCCTTGGGAGATGTATTTCGACGGCGCCGCGAGAAGGAGCGGCGCTGGCGCCGGAGTCCTATTTGTCTCACCAAAGAAAGACCTGCTACCATACTCGTTTGTGCTCACCCACAACTTCTCGAACAATGAAGCAGAGTATCAGGCTATCCTCCTCGGACTTGGCATAGCGGTCGAGATGAAGCTGCCGCAGTTAAATATCTATGGCGACTCGGCATTGGTCATCAAGCAACTCGCAGGAGAGTTCGAAGTAAAGAAAGCCGAACTCGAACCATTCTGGAGACATGCCGGTGAACTTTTGGCCCAAATCCTGGAAGCCTCACTCCACTATGTCCCTCGATCCGAGAATGGGCTAACCGACGCATTAGCCGGCATCGCGGCCAGTCTGGCACTGTTCAACCAGCGACCTTGCCAGGTTCCCATTTGTGAACAATGGGTAATCCCTCCACCGGTCAAGGAAGAAACAGAGGAAGACGAAACAGAAGAGACAGAAGAGTCTTTACCCATTTCGGCCAATCAAAATCAAACCGATGATTAGAGGGAGGCTATCATAAATTTCCTTCACCACGAGACACTTCCTGTCGACCTGCGAGAACGAGTCCAAATCCGTCGTTCAGCTCCAAAGTACGTTTTCATCCACGACATACTCTACCGGAGGTCATATGAAGGTCTGCTTCTTCGTTGCCTGTCAAAGGAAGAGGGGTCACAAGTGTTAAAAGAAACACAATGGGATTTGCGGAGCGCACCAAGCCGGCCCGAAGCTCCACTTGCAAGTCAAGCGTCTGGGCTATTACTGGCCGTCGATGCTCAGGGACGCCATAGAAATGGCCCGATCGAGCAAACAATGCCAACTCCATGCCGACTACATACACCAGGCACCGGAGTCGCTTCACCCAACGGTCACATCATGGCCGTTCGAAGCTTGGGGGATGGACATCATCGGCCCCATCTCTCCCAAGTCCGACTCCGACCGGCAATACAACTTTGCTGCCACCGATTACTTCTCAAAATGGGCCGAGGCCGCCGCCTATCGAGAAGTGAAGGCCGTCACCGTCGTCGAATTTATCTGAACACAAACCATCTATCCATATGGAGTTCCCCGATACATAATGACGGACAACGGTACGCCATTCAAAAACAGAGTCATGGATCGCTTCTGCGAGAAATTTCGCATACAACAGTGGAGCTCAACAGCTTACAATTCGGCAGCCAACGGACTTGCAGAAGCTTTCAACAAGACGCTCTACAAAATCCTAAAGAAGACCATCGGCGCCAACAAAAGGAGTTGGGATGAGAAACTTGGTGAAGCCTTATGGGCTTACAGAACTTCGTTCCGAACACCGACCCAGTCGACTCCATTTTCGCTGGTCTACGACACCGAAGCAGTGCTCCCTCTTGAAGTACAACTCCCTTCTCTGCGAATCGCAATGAGAGAAGGACTAACAACGGAGGAATGTGCCCAATTACGACTCGCAGAGCTGGAATCCCTTGACGAACAATGACTTGAGGCACAGCAACGCCTCGAGTGCTATCAATCCCGAATGACCAGAGCCTTCAACAAAAAGGTACGACTCAGGTCATTCCAGAAAGGCGATCTCGTTCTCGCAGTCCGACGACCAATGCTCTTCACCAGTAAAACTGGGGGCAAATTCGCACCGAAATGGGAAGGGCCTTATGTCGTCCAGGAGGCCTATACGAATGGCGCTTACAAGATCATCACTGCAAACGGATCGGAGCTGCCGATAACGAACGGTAAATTCCTCAAACGATTTTACCCATGAATAGGGCAGCAGAAAAAGAGAGAGAACTGAAAAAAATATATGTGTACTTCTCATTGCAAAAAAAAGTGTAGTGAGTACAGTGCAGGTCTCGCAACAAAAATACGCGAGACTACAAAATTTTTTTTCTTCCCATGTCTCAACAAAAAAAAAACAAAAACAAAAGGGGGAGAGACTACAAAAACAAAATCTTTCTTCCCCACATAAAAGAAAAAGAGAGAAGTTCCAAAGTCAGAGAGGTCACAACTCGAAGTCGACCACCCATTGTCGCAGCCGCAGCACCTCAGCATGAACTTCGTCCAGGTTACGAGCCTCAGCCTCGCTAAGAACAGGCCGCGCACGGAGATAATTAAGCCGCGCCCTCCAATACAGAGGCTTCCCCTTCAATGGCATCAAGTTCTGTGCGAGCGGAGGCAATCCTAGCAGCGGCAGAGTCGAGTCGCACCTCGACAACAGCTAGGCGTTCACGAATTGCCGCACATTCCGACTCCGTAGTCTCGCGTTCAACCTCACACTGGTCTAAGGTCGCGGTCATAGCGTCACGCCGACAGTTCACCCGTCGGATGGACTGTGCGATCTCAGCCTCGACGATGTGGCGTTCGGACCGGCTGAGCTTTTCGGCCCTGAAATCATGCAACTGCTGAAGATGATCTGCTTCCCGAGCGAAGTCCTCCACCCACTGCTCCAAAATGGAAGTCTCAACGCCAGCTCGCAAATGCTCCAAAAAACCACGGGCATCGGCCACGAGCTTAGGAGAACAGGGTTCCTCGGTAGGTGCTAAGATCGACCAAACGAACCGTGTCCACAAGCCCAGTGCAGACTGTTGTACCCATTCACGTGACCTCGCCGAAAGAGGAAGCAACGACGACTGAAAGGGAGCAAAAGAAGGCCGAAACCGCGAACAGTTAAAAAAAAAAAAAAAAAAAAGAGAAGAAATAATGGGAGAAGAAGGAAATGAATACGTACCGAAACGAACCGCAAGGTGGAAGAGTTCTCGCTGACAGGCCGACGACCTAGCTGCAGACCTCCCTCACCAACGTCAAGAGTCACTCCATCGGTACCCGACCTATTCCTCGTAAATGGCCTTTCCTCCGGCGTTGTGGTCGCGGGACGACCTACGTCAGAAGCAGGAGACGAAAACTCGACCCCGGCCGCTCCAACTGAAGGATGGGAGGACGCCTCGTTATCGCTCAAGATGGTCATTGGACACTCGGCTTCGCCGGTCTTTAATCTACCGACAACGGCAGCGACGCGTGCCTCTCCTCCAACCCATCCCAGTTGTCGGTGTTCCCCGGAGACAACGGGAGATAGAGAATCTTTCGCACGAAGGGTAGGCTGATCCACACGAGGAGACAGGACGATTGCAAGCGTGTCGGCGGGTGGACATGGAGACTCTTCGGCTACCCACGACCGTATCGGGAGTGGGTGCACTGGCATTGCCCTCTGCTCCACAGCAGTCTCTTCAACCGACGGAGCGACAGACCCATTGACCGGACTCACCTCCAAGACCTTCTCTCTCGACTCTGGAGCAGGAACCGTCGGGGGGTGAACATTGCGAAGAGGAGTTAAGGTCTTACGGAGGCCACTCCTCAGCCTCTAAAAGACCCTAGGAGTCTCCGCCTTCTTCCTCCTCGGAGCGGCCTTCTTCTGTGAGGCCACCGGTTCTACAACCCTCTTCCCCTTGTCCACAGACGCACCCTCTGTCGGTGAGGAGATCGAACTTGGCTGGCTAACGTCCGCAACGGGTGGAGTCTCTCTGATAACAACCCCCTGCGTCGGCATTTCTGGTGTCGGAGTATTTGCAGTCTTCTTCGCAGCCTTCGACCCTGTTGTGGCTCTCTTCGGCATAGTCTTCTTCTTTGGCGCCGATTCACCAGTGAAGTTTTGCCACTCACACAACAAAAAAAAAATAAATAAATAAATAAATAAATCAGGAGGGACAAGTGAAACAAGAAGCAAAGGAAGCGGAAGCAACGGCAAAAAAAAAAAACACGAATAGATACAGATGACGTTACCTCAAAGAGGGGAACGATCGTTTCGAGCCAAGACTCTCGAAATAGAGCCGTCACGCCCGGGTCAAAACTCGGGCTTACAAAAGGTGGCACTTCTACCGTGCCAATTGGAAAGACGCTCCCGGCCTGCCATATCTCCACCAAGGCCTCTACCGAAGCCGCCCTCCGCTGGTCGCCCATCAAAATGCCCGGCAAATCCTGGCAGAATCCAAATTGGCGAGCAAACCGGTGCGGGCTATATGGTTCCACGATCAAAAGATCACGCTGCTGCAACACGAGATGGGTCGCCCGCAAGCACCGGAAGTACTCCACCTCAATCCTCGAAGCATAGTGGCCGGTTTTGTCTACGATCGGGCCCGGAGGGAGAGCTTGAGACGGGTACCAGCACCGTACTCCGCCACGCCAAAATAACTCGTGAGCCTCCTTTTTGGTGTAGGCAAGGCAGCGGTCGGGGTTGCGATAGATGATCATCAAAGGCCGTTCGCCCTCTGAAGGATCAACCCCATGAACGCCGAACCGTTGGGCGAGCCAAGTGTAGACAAACGACCATGGGATCCTCCCGCAAGTAGAACTGTTGAGCCCTCGGTAGAGGCTGGCCAAAGTCACGACGGCTAGATTACATTTCTGGTCGCTCGCCAAGTAACAGGCCATCTTGAAGACGGTGAAGCGTAACATACCCCCCGGCATAGGGAGAATGCAGCGGCAAATCCACAAAGATAGAAACGCCGCCAGATACACCTCGTCGGCAAGCGCATCAGGGACTCCGAGCTCGACCAGAGGTTGATTCAACCGCGGCGACCTATCGCGACTCGTGAGGCCGAAAGTCTTTTTGCGATCAGCCCACGGGTCTTCTGAAGGCTGTACGCCCTCTTTGGGGCGGAACCAAAACGATTCTCATTCGGACATTTGGAGTCTGGTGAATCTTCCGAAGGCTCGAACAAACGGTATTAGGCGAGAATCAAATACTTTAGACTTTCGGGCAGCTGAAGGAAGCGACACTGGAGGAAATCCTCAACGGACGGGAACGTCTCATCGAAGAGGCTCCCAGCAAGAGGCAGACCGCCAAGCTGATGCATGTCCCACAAAGAGATCGACAACTCTCCCTCCTGCGTGAAGATGGAATTGGTAGAGGAACACCAAACTTCTACGAAAGCGTTAACCACATTGCTGCAGCAGCGGTACCGGAACATCGAGGCTCAAACGGCGTGGATCAAGTCGACAGCGGCCAAGCGTTCGGAACAAGTGCGAAGAACGACATCCGCCCACTCAAAGTAGAAGGGTACATGTTGGGGACTCAAGGCTTCTATCGTTCCGATCTCCCAAGGACCGAACCGATTGCGGTCGATGAAAAGTTCTGGTGTAGAGAAACGCACCAGTGTCATGCATGGGACTCAGCAAGAAGGTACCTTGAGTCTGATGCGGGGACGATGAAGCTTCACCGACTCCTGGGAGATAGCAAATCTGGTCATCCTCGTTGACGACAGGATGACTCCAAAATTCGCAAGTAGCTTTGACAAGGGGAACATGTACATCGCAGCCTCCAAAAGCCGACGGTCTCCAGAGAGGTAGCAGCAGCGGTCTCCGGTCTCCCTTCACATCACCAATTCATAAAAAGTCTTGGCGAACACCCCCTACAGTTGCCTGGACGTTGGAGAGAACGAGGCCGAGGAAGGAAGCTGAATCTGATGGAGAAGACATCTGCAAACAAAATGCCCAAGTCGAAAATCAGGTATGCAATTCATCCCTACCCCAATTAAAAAAAAAAAATGTAGTCACCTCACCGATAAAAAAAAAAAAAAAAAAAAAAAAAAAAGGTGAACAGCGACAAAAGAAAATCAAAGTCGCGGAAAGAAAAAAAAAAAATACGTCTCGATGACCAAAACAAACACAGTCTTGAGACGATGCACAATCACAGAGGATAGCGCGACAACAACAAGCAGCCTTGCGGCCAACAAACCGGAGGCGAACAAACTGGGTTCTCCAATGCTCGATGACCAGCTTGAGCATAACAGGATGGAGAATTCAGCATCTGGTTATAGTACCAGATGCTCGCATTTCAAATCCCAGTGCCGGACGATAGAGTTGGACGGGAAACGAATGCCGCGAAACAATGCTCGGCGATCGAGTTGAGCATGACTCAAAATCACTGACCAGAAGCAAAGTGGAGTGTAACCAAGCAGCATCCAGCGACTGGACCGGACGCACTCAGACGGGGTCAGGTAATTGACTCTTCCCAAAAAAAAAAAAAGAGGAGTTGCGACAAAAAGAAGTCGTCGCAAACAAAAAATTAAGAGGAGTTGCGACAAAAAAGAAGTCGTCGCCAAAAAAAAAAAGAGAAGTGTTTAGTGACAAGAAGGAACCGTCATCAGAAAAAGAGGCGGTCGAGACAATTCATGCTTCGGCAATCATGGCCAGCTGCGATTGCGCATAAACTGAAACTTGGTGGCCAAGACAAAGGCGTTGGTTCGAGATGGGACCTCTGACAAATCAGCCGAACCAGTCGAATCAAAACTTCGACGCCCGACGATCGAAACAGAAGTTTCCTCCCGGCGACCGAGCCGGCCAAAGTCGAAACAACGACAACGCCCGGTAACCGACCTAGGCGTTACCTGCACTCTCTGGCCAACGAGACGGAAGCCACGAAAAAAAAAAAACTGAATATCCTGGACACCTAACCAGGATCCTTTGGAGCAGACTAAAAAAAAAAGAGAGAGAGAGAGAGAGAGCTTGCCCGGCGACAGAGCCAGGCACGTTCCCTGGCCAAACAACGCAGGAAAGGAGCCCGGTCATCTACATCACCAAGATGGCGGACACCAAAAGCGCACGAAGGAGCCAGTTAAAAAAAAAAGGTAAGCAACGAGAGCTTTGAAAAAAAAAGAAGGTAAGCAACCGAGGGTGAAGTCGAAAAGGAGAGGAGAGAAAAAGAAGGAAAAAGGGGGAAGAGAAGAAGAAAGAAAAGAGAGTGGGACCCCAGCTGACTTAAACTCAATACGATGTAGCCAAAAAAAAAAAAAAAAAAAAAAGGACAAGTTTTTTTAACAGTACCTTTCAACCCTAGTCCGAAGAAGGCTTTTTGACGCGGGGGGGAAGAGACAAAGCTGAGATTCACGGAAAGAGACGGCTATTCAGGTCATCGTAGACAAGCGATCCTCCGGTATCCAAAAGCTCGGATGATGTTCAAGCCCTAGCTCACGAACGTGCGCAAAATTTCGAGTCGCAAATGCTCAAGGGTCACCGAAAGCAAAGAAGTAATCTACGAGGTTTGTACGATGAAGTATACGAAGCCTGAAGAGTGCTATTTATCAAGGAACTCGAAAAGTTTCCTTCGGTTTTGGGATCGTTAACAAAGTCTAGGTAGGCCCCACCCGTCAGAGTTACCTCGGCCTATAAAAAGCCCGATTACAAGCCAAGGAAAACGAAACATAACCACAACGCAGAACGTCTCTAGAGTTGTGCGGAGATAGCAGAAGGTCACAGCATTAAAGGTCCATTGGAATTAAGCCGAGGAAACCATCAGAGCCACGCCATTCAGCTTGCGCTGATTTCTTTTGGCCGCAAAGACCAAAATCGCCGAAAATTATGGAGACTAGCAGACGCCGTAGAGTTCGTGTTCGAAGTATCAAATTCAACTCAAATTTGGTTTCCCAAACCCGTTCAAGCGAACTCTCTTCCTTCGGTGTGGTGACTTGCGCTACACTCTGCAACATTTCTTTACTACACCAGCCGGAGAAAGTTTCTCGAACCGAAGCTGTCAGAAATCGCAGAAGTCATCCGAGTTCGCCGATAACGTCCTCTTCGCGTAATCAGAGCACAACTACCAATTTTCTCTAAAGCTACATTCGAACAGGGCGATCAAGTAAGTCAGTATCGACTCTCCACCTGAGTACCCTCTTCCGCTCAGGAACATTCACTCCATGTCGCATATCCGTATGCAAAAAAAAAAAAAAAAAAAAGGTATACAATGTACAGAAAATATACACTGCCATAAAACAACAAGAGGGAAGAAAAATGGTACACAAAAGATAAACGATCCTAAAAGAGAAAGAGGATCAACAAAAAAAAAAAAAAAAAAAAAAGGGTGTGTGCATTGTTTGTTCTTCTTCAGTTTCGAAACTCGCTCGTTCCTCCAGAACGTTCAAGTTTCGAAAGGGGGCAATCTGTACGCACAAAAATGTGCATGACCCAAATTCGACGAGCCCAGAAACCCACTAGTCCATCAAACAATGACCATGGGCATATTTCGCTGATCCTCAAAGTCCACCTCAGCAGCCCATCGAAAGATTCATTTACAATGCCGCGTCACCAGCACAATCAGCGCCCTCGTCAACATACTCCGTCAACTCATCAGCCACGTCAAGAAGCCTCATCAGTGGCCGAACGACTAAGTTCGGCCGATAACCGAGGAAGCTCCCGGTCTTCCTCTTCCCCTCTTCTCTCAACCAGAGCAGCAGAAAGAGGATCGTGATCCCCTTTCCCTGGAAAAAGCGTCAACGATCAAAGAAGACAGGCTACAAAAAGCCTAAGGTTCCCTGTCGCAGATGTTCGAAAAATTTTCACCAAGAAGCTCTCACTCACAGAGACGTTCTCAAGCCAAAGCAGAAGTTCAGAAAATCGCAGTCTATCGTCGTCTACTAGTTCAAACGGAGCAGCTCTACACGTTCGCCGGCAACGTCACAAGTCGAAATACACGGAACACAAATACTTTCGTCCGACCGACCAAAGCCGTCACCGCTCGTGTACACTCATTCCTGAACACGGAGTTCGTCGCTGACTCGCTAGAAACTGAAGCTTCATCAAATTCACACGGAGATCGAATTAGAGGAAGTTTAGGAGAGTGAACTAGCTTTCCTTGATACAAAACACACCCTGTAACACAAATTATTCTAAAGTAATTGAAATATTCTCTTGGTCGCGCCTCTTCGCGGACCGGCGGATTTTCGGTGAAACAGTATATAGTCGTCAAAAGGTTGGTACAAATTTGGTACTAAACGTAGTACAAAGCAACCGGATAACCAAAAAAATATTCTCCAATCGTATATAGTTGTCAAAAGGTTGGTATTAATTTGGTACTAAACGTAGCACAAAGTTACCGGATAACTAAAAAAATATGAGTGAAACTCAGAGACGATGAGAGAAGATGAGAGAAGAAGAGGGAAGAATGGGCGGGAAGCTGAAAGCGTCAATAGGACATACATGACCCGCCGAATCGGGGTTCAGGTTTTTTTTTTATGTTCTGCTGGGCGACCCACGCTGGACTCGGATCCGGGCGTGGCCGAGCGCCGCACGGGCACCCCATGTCTACGCGCTTGGCCATTGGTGCTGCGTATGCTGGCCAAATAAGGCGTTGGCCAGCGGATCCGGGTCCACGAATGACAATATGAGTAGAGTTATGCAAAGGTATCTTTGTCGATTGGAAAACGGGATCAGCAGCCCAATTGGGCAGCACTGTGCAGTGAAAGAGGGGTAGCACGCAACACACACGTGTGAAAAGGAGCAGGGGAGGGTAGTCCGGATCCGCTGGCCAAAAGGCAGGTAGCCAGAGACAATCCCCGAGTACCCAGACACGTGATGCCCGGGATCCGGGTTCAGGGGACCAGGATCAGCTGCGAACAAGAGCGGCCAATAAAAGCACACCTATACACGACCCAAGTGTGAGAACACTTTTATTTTTTAAAAATTAACAATAAAAGCAGTACTATTTAGCTGTGCTTTTATTTTAGCAGTGCTTACCTCTCTCTTCTGTCTCACTGTGCAGCCTTGCCCCAATTGGGCAGCTGATCCCGTTCCTATCGATGGTAAGATAAAAAAAAAATCAAGCTCAGGAGCCCACAGATTTTGAGCATGGGAGTCATGCAATTCCATGATAAATGGTTGGCTTTATAATTCGATCAACAAGACACTATTCACAAACATCGCATATGTAGTCGACACGAAACATATGGGATATGGGTTTGAATTTAGAGGTTTATAAGACAATATCACAAATTTTGGCTCAATAAGGTGTATTCTCCGGTCACTCAAGAAGAAAGACAACAACACATTGTGCCTGGAGAAGAAGCTAATATTAATGTAACTGCTTTTTTATGTCTTTGGACTATCCAAAATAGGTTGAAATCAACCGTAACCAAATTATGGTCATTCTGAGCGCATAGGACATGAAAAATAAAGTGTTACTCCTTAGTAGGTTATCCACCCAATTGGGAATATAAGAAAATAAAATCTAGTAAAACTAACGCCCCAAACATTAGTAATTGGTTTCCCATATTCTTACTATTTTCTTAATAAAGATATTTCTAGTATAAATCTAATAATTAAATTACACTAAACACAATTAATTGATTTCCCATATTATTAATATTTTTAATAAAAATAAATTTTCCATGAATCATCGATTTTATATTAATTTCGTTGATATTGAAAATAATAATAAAAATAATTATGTATAAAATAAAATTAATTTGCCATGTACCATATTTAATTACATTATATATTTGTATGCACTAAAATGTGACTAGTCCAAATTCGACAAGCCCAAACGCTCATCGGTCCAGTAAATGATCGTCGTGGGTAGGCTCTGTTAAAATTCGAAGACCTCCATTGCAGCCCATCGCTAAGTACAACCTCTCCGCCGCGTCAACAACACAGTCAACAAAAATCCGTCGCATCATCACCAGTCAGCACGCCTTATCATAATGTCACTCAACTTAACAGTTGAACGACCTAGTCTGGTCGCCAACCGAGGAAGCCAATTGAGGAGTTCACAATCCTGGTTCTCCTCTCCTCTCCCAACAACAACAGCAGAAAGGGGATCGCGACCCCCTTTCCCAGGAAAAATCCTCAACAGCTGCACAGACATGCTACAAATAGCCAAAAAAGCTCCGTTGCAGGGGTTCAAAAAACTTTTCATCTCACGCAGAGAGGTTGTCTCGAGCCAGAAGAAGCAAAGCTACTTGCAGCCTGTCGTCCTTCAACAATTCGACCAGGAACAGTTCTACACGTTCGTCGACAACATCACAAGTCGATACACGCGGAACACGAATACTTCTGTTTGACCGACCAAAGCCACAACAGTTCGAGCATGATCGTTCCCGAAACTCGGATTTCGACGGAAACTCGCCAGAAGCTTACGCTTAACCCAATTCACACGAAGCTCGAATCAGAGGAAGTCTAGGAGATTGTACTCACATTTTTCTGATACGCAAACACAACCGTAACACAAATTATTCTGATAAATCAAATTATTTTCTCGGTCATGCCTCTTCGCGGACCGGCGGATTTTCGGTGAAACAGATTTGGCACGCCCGGTGGGACATTTCCTACCTCTCATCTCCTTCTCCGTTCAATAAAAAGAAAACCTTCAGCCATGGCCAGCAACGCCAACAACGGCAACAACAACAACAACAACAATAGGGGCAAGCAAATTGCCACCTCGAGCTCTGCTCACCCGCGCCCTGCCGCGACTGCAGGCTCAACTGCAGGGGCTCGTGGACCAGTTGCCGCATCTCCAGCCGACAACCGCGCTCCTACCTCTCCACCACCCGCCACTCGCCCAATCACAAGGTCCTTGGCCAAGAGCTTGTCCACCGGACAGGCTCCCTTCATGCACAATGCGCGCCGTCCAAGCGCCGTCTTCGTACCTCAGGCTACCGCGGCCTCCACTAAGCCAGCCGCAGCCTCCGTCAAACTGATGCCAGCGATGGCCAAGCCAACATATTTGACCGTCGCTGCATCTCCTCCTCCTCGCAGCCCGACTGTCAGCCCGGCTCAATTGCCACCATCGCAAAGGAGCTCCGTCGTCTCTGCCTTGGTACAGCACTACGAACGACAAGAGGGCATGACTTCCTTTCCCGCGACAAGAACATATTCATCACCGGCCTCCTCTGTACAGAGAGCGACCGCCGAGGATACATCTCCGATCGTGACCACCAATCCGCTCACCTCGCCGACGGACACCAGCGACCTCCCCTGCTGCGCTATCACCCATTCCTCCCTGTCGAATCTCACCGGCAACTGCCACCGCAAGCCGATTGCACACCACAACCATTCCACAATTGAGAACACCGACGACCGTTTCCCCAACGCGGTCACCGGCCAAAATCTCACAACTTCAATCTGTGCTGGTAACAGCTTCACCGACGCAAACCGTCAAGATGGCCGCGATGATGACATCGGGCAAAACCATTGAAGAGCAGCTGGCCGAAATGCAAGCCGCGCTCAAAGAACAAAGTGAGCAGCTGCGCATCAAAGACGCGCAACTTGCAGCTCGCGACCTCCAAATTGCGAGGATCTTAGAGCGGCTCAAAATGGGTGCGACCACCAACAACTCTGGTGGCGTTTCTCAAGAAGTCGCCCGAAACCGACCGACTACCAGTGGTTCAGCCGATCCACCGCAAGAGGACCTCGCCTCCGACGACAAGCTGCCGCCCGTCGCACCAGTAACCATTCGCCAAGGTCAAACCGAAGCAGACCCGACTACTCTCACACTCGATGCAGTCATCGAGCTTATCAATCGCACTGTACGAAACAGCTCGAGCAATAGCAAATCTATCGCATACCGGAGACCTTACACGCAGAGGATCCAAAACATCCCGATGCTGGTCGGATACCATTCTCTAAAGTTCCAAAAATTCAATGGTGACGGGCACCCCAAACAACACGTCGCCCATTTCATTGAAACCAGCAACAACGCCGGCACCAACAGTGCCGGTCGTTGAAGGGAAACGCCTTCGACTAGTACATCGAGCTGACCCAAGAGTCTATCGACAGCTGGGAGCAACTGGAGCGTGAATTCCTCAGCCGATTTTACAGCACTCGACGCACCGCCACATTGGTCGAGATCGCCAATCTCAAACAAAAGAAGGGCGAGAAGGTGGTCGACTACATCAATCGGTGGAGGAACCTGAGCTTAAATTGCAAAGAAAGCTCAAACTTGTCCCTCGAAGCCGAAATTGAGATGTGCTCTCGAGGGATGAAGTGGGAACTCCTGTGCTACATCCGAAGTCGGAGGCCGACCGACTTTCAAGAGCTTGCAACAGAAGCCCACAATATGGAGAATCTTATGGAGGAACGAGGAGAAGAAGTTCCCTCGTCTGCCAACCCTCGCAAAAAGGGGAAGGCACCAGCCGCGACCGCGCCCAAAGACAGGAAGGAGAAAACAAAAACTTCCTTTGCGACGAACGGTTTCGAACCAATCAAGGTCGGAAGCAAGGTCAAAGCTACCAACCTCCCACGACAGCTAACCGGGGGTACGTATCGGAGGCCTTCACTAGAGGAACGACAGGCCAAAACATACCTGTTCGCCGATGCGGATGTTTCTGTCATGCTCAAGCAGCTCCTCGACAACCATCTACTCAAATTGCCAGAAGTCAAAAGACCCGGCGACTTGTCTAGGAGCAAAGATCCAAACTTCTGCAAGTACCATCGCTTGGTCGGGCATCCGACCGAGAAGTGCTTCGTTTTGAAGGACAGGATCATGGAGCTCGCGTCTCAAGGCCACATTGAAATTGAAGGAGCCAAAAACACGGCCTCCTCATATATCATCTCCATTCAAGCCGAGCCAAACCGGCGAGCTTGGCCAAGCAAACAACAGGTCGTAAGGAAGGAGTACCGTCCAAAATTCGGTCCCTCCACAAACGACCACAGGCTAAGGTAGCAACTAAACCGGCATTCCTCGAAGCATCTGCAGTCGATGCAGAGGGGTGGATATTGGTCACCCGGCGAAAGAAACCCGTTCGAGAAATCGAACCGCCAGCGACCACCAAAACAAAGGCTCCTAAGACCCAAGCCCAAGGAGCAGACAAAAGAAACAGAAGACCTGTTACACTGGCGGAGTTCTTCTCAAAGGAATTCTTCGTGCCACCATCGATGGTAGCGACATGCTCGGCAACTCCTCCCAAACAGGCCAGTCGGGAAGAAAAAGGCAAGCTGCCAATAGTCGAGTGTGACGACCTGACTCCCCCATGCAGAAAAGATGAAGAGGCATCTTCATCACAGCAAGTGTCTCAACCAGAAGAGGCACTCGTCATCTCCTGCTCACCGTGCATTATGTTCCGAGTGAAGGATGCACAACTGGGGGCAAGAAACCATAACCGGCCGTTGTTCGTCTCTGGCTACATCAGAGACCACAAAATCAACCACATTCACATTGATTGTGGATCCGCAGTCAACATCCTGCCAATTCCCACAATGAAGAATGTCGGCCTCTCAATGGGCGACCTTTCTCTGAGCCCTCTCTTCATCCAAGGCTTCAATCAGGAAGGCCAGAGGACGCTCGACATGATATGCCTCAAACTGCACATCAGCAACATGGTGGCCAAAACTCCGTTTCAAGTCATCGACTCAAGAACATCTTATAATCTACTCTTGGGTCGACCATGGCTTCACGCGAATGGAGTTGTGCCATCAACACTTCACCAGTGCTTCAAGTATTGGAAAGACGGCGAACAAAAGACGGTGTACGCTGACGAAAGTCCATTCGCCGAGGCCGAAGCATCCTTCGTAGATGCTAAATTCTATCTAACGACCAGACCAACAGTCAAATTGTCATCCTGGCCGAACTAGACGTCAAATGCCAAAAGTGCTCCTCCTCCGAAGCAGACTTTGACGCAAGCCGTAGCTCTTAAACAGCTTGGGCAAAACAGCCAATCGGCGCACAGACCGACCACAACGACACCGGTGCTGACGCAAGTCGCGACTCCCAAACAGCCGCCACCTAACAACCAGCCGACACACGGCCACAAACCGACCACAACAACTCCAACACCAACACAACGTAATGTACCTATCTTACGGTACATCCCGCAGTCAAAAAGAAGGAAGGGAGAAGCTCCCTTGGTCGCCTGTCACAGAATCCAGCCGACCCCCTTTGCAGAAAAAGTCTCTCTGCCTTTGATCGGAATGTCATCAAAAAGTGCTCGACCCCGAATGGCTGCCAATGACCCGGACGACGGAAGGCTTAGACCCAAATATTTACTGGCCGGTGGCCAAAGCAGGGGGCAACCTCTCTAAAGAGCAGTTGCACATGAAGTCGCCAGCTGCTCTTCCGGTTCTAACTCCGGTGCAGAAAAAACTAAGGAAAGAAGGGTGCCAAATTTCACAAAATCAACACAACCTCGGCTATCAGATGAAAAAGCCAATTCGAATCACTGGTCGATCCGCTGATGTCCACCAAGTCTCAGTCAGCCAAGGCTCACCGCAAAAAAGCAGAGCTCCGGTGACCATTTACACGAAAGTTGCCATTGACCAGAGCTCGCAAAAGAAAAGCAGATCACCGATGATCATTTATACATTGAGAACGGCCATCGCTAAAGCTCGTGATGGCAAACAGCTCGGAGCTGCCGATAACAAACAGTAAATTCCTCAAACCATTTTACCCGTGAAGAGGGCAGTGGAAAAAAAAAAGAGAAAGAGAAAGTCGAATAAAAAAGAAAAATACTTCTCATTGCAAAAATGTGTGTGATGGGAGTAATACAAGCCTCGCAACAAAAATGGGAGGCTACAAAAAAAACAGGTATCTCTAGTCTCGTAAAACAAAAAGAAACAAAAGAGAGACTACAAAAAAACTACATCAAGGCGAAGGAAGCTCGAAGTCAGCCACCCGTTGCCGCAGTCGCACCACTTCGGTGCGGACCTCAGCCAACTCTCGTGTCTCGGCCTCATCGAGAACAGGGTGTGCACGAACAGAAGCAAGTTGACCCTCGAGAACAGAAGCAAGTTGACCCTCGAGAACAGAAGCTTCCTCCTCAGTAGTGTCAATTCCCCTACGAATGATCGCAAGCTCAGTATTGATGGAGTTGACCTGCGACGAGACGAATGCCAGACGATCGCGAAGAGTTGTCTGCTCAGCCTTTGCAGCTTCGCGCTCAGCCTGACGTCTATCCATGTCTGCGATTAAGTCATCGCGCCGACGGTTTACAAGTTGGACAGACCGCGAGAGTTCAGCTTCAGCAGCAAACCGCTCGGTCAAACTAAGCTTCCGGGCCAACGAATCGCGCAGCTGCTGAAAATGAATCGTCTCCGAACAAAGTCTTCCACCCACTACTCCAGAACCGAAGTATCGACGCCGGCTCCTCTCAAGTGCTCAAGAATAGCACGGGTGTCCGCCACGAGCTCAGGCAAACGTGGATTGTCGGCCGGCAATAAAACTGATTCGACGAACACTGCCCATAGTCCCAGCGCGGACCGCTGCATCAACAACCTCGACCTCACCGAAATGGGGAAGGTCGAGATCTAAAAAAAAAAAGGAAGAGTTGAGGGAAGGAAAACAAAGAACAAAAAAAAAAGGGATGAGGGGATTTTTACTTAACGACGAAGGGCGTGAAGTCGACGAATCCTCGCTAACGGGTCGACAAACTGAACCCGAAGCTCCTTCCTTGGCAGCAAGAGGCACTTCTCCACTGCTAGGAGGAAACGTCACAAAAGGTTCCTTCCTTGAAGTCGCGGCAACCGGAGGGCCTGGATCAGAAACAGGGTGTTGAAATCCACCCGCGACTTGTTCAATCAAAGGCTGGAAGGGCGCTCCACCATCACTCGAGATAGTCACCGGACACTCAGCCTCGCCGGTCACAAACCCACTGGTATCAGCAACAAAAGGTGCCTCTTCCCCGACCCACTCCAGTTGTCGGGTATCCCCTAACTCGGCGAGATCAAACAAATCGTCTTGACAAAAGACAGGCTGGTCTATAGAAGGAGCAACGATGACCGCAAGTGCGTCAGAGGACAGCTCGACTGACTCTTCAACTGCCCGCGACCCAACCTGGTGTGCTTGCGCAGGCGCCACCTCTGGCTCTGCAGCCGCTCCTCCAGTTGTCGGAATAGCAGACCTGTCGAGGGGCGCCGACTCCCCAGTCTGCCCTCCCAACTCCGGACAGGGGGTCTCCGATGACTGAATGACAGAAAGCGGAGTCAAATTCGTCAATGGCTAACCTAGACCAGTCCACAACCACTTCTTGAAAGGAGGGGGGACGAAAATGAAAGCCTCTGATTGCGGAGCCACATACTTCTTCTTCCCAGCAGTCTTCTTTGGCGGGGTCACCGACTCAACCAATCCTTTCCCCTTATCTAAAGGAGCATTCTCGGCCGGCAAAGAAAGTACCACTGGCTGAGGTTCCCCTTGTGCCGGAGATGCCTCCCTAATGACGATGCCCTTCACCGGCACAACTTGCGACGGCGCCGACACCTTCTCCTTTGTAACCTTCGACCGAGGCGCCTTCTTCTTCGTAACATTGCTCTTCTTCGGCTTCGGAGAAATCGGAGGCTTTGCTCCTTTTCGCGAGCTCTTTCGAACGGGTCCTTCCGCTTCACCATCTCCTTGCGCAAACGGCAAAGCTCTGTCCGGCACAGAGGCGTCGGTGAATTTCTTCCGCGCACGCTGAACAAAAAAAAAGAGGATGGAAGAAGTCAAAAAAAAAAGGAGAGAAGGAGAAAGGAGGAAGAAACAAAAGGAAACAAAGAGAAGTTAATACCTCAAAGAGGGGAAAGATCGCCTCGAGCCAGGACTCCCGAAAAAGGGACGTAACACCCGGGTCAGAACCTGGACTCACGAAGGCAGGCACCTCCACACTGCTGAGAGGACAGGCTGTCCCGGCTCGCCATAGCTCCACCAGAGCATTAACCATGGCCAACTTCTGTTGGTCAGCAAATAGCGCACCCGGCAAGTCCTGGCAGAACTCGAACTGATGAGCAAACCGGTGGGGAGTGTAAGGTTCCACTATAAGAAGGTCGCGCTCCTGCAAAACTAGAAGGGTCGCTCGCAAGCAACAGAAGTATTCCACTTCGATCTGAGAAGCAAAGTGACTAGGCTTGTCGACAATCGGGCCGGGGGGAAGAGCCTCCGAAGGATACTAGCACTGCACGCCGCCGCGCCAAAACAGAGAACGAGCCTCCTCTTGGGTATAGAAACGACTAAGCTCCAGGTTACGATACATCATCATAAAGGGTCTGTCACCGTCGATAGAGTCAGCCTCGTGTATGCCGAACCGCTGGGCGAGCCATGTATAGACGAACAGCCAAGAGATCTGCCCTGATGAGAAGTTGTTGAGTCCACGATAAAGACTGCCCAAGGCTGCGCCGGCCAGGCTACACTTCTTGCCGCTAGCCATGAAGCAGGCCATCTTGAAAACGGTGAACCTCAGCATGTCGCCCAGCAAAGGAACGGCAAAACGGTAAAGCCACAAAGATAAGAAAGCCGCCAGATATTCCTCATCCGCGAGGGCATCAGGAACTCCGAGCTCGGAGAGTGGTTGATTCTGCGCGGCCGACCGGTTGTGACTCTGAGAACCAATCGTCTTCCCACGATCAGCCCATGAGTCTTCCAAAGGCTGCGCATCCCCCTCGGCGCGGAAGCAGAATGACACCCATTCGGACATGGGGACTCCAAAGAATCCTTTCGAGTTCGAAGACCGCGAATGACACAAAAGGCGATAATACGCGAGAACCAAGTATCGAATGCTCTCGAGTAGAGGCATGGAATGACTCTGAGTGAAATCCTCAACAATCGGAGTCACCTCATCGTAAATGCTCCCAGAAATGGACAGTCCACCGAGTCGATGCATATCCCACAAAGAAATCGACAGATCCCCCTCGCGAGTAAAGATGGTGTTGGTGGAAGAACACTAGACCTCTAGAAAGGCGTGGATAACATTACTGCAACATCGGTAGGAAAACATCGAAGCTCGAACCGCATGAGTAAGGTCCACCGCAGCCAACGGCTATGCACAGGTATGGAGAATAACGTCCGTCCACTCGAGGTAGAAGGGCACAGGATAGGGGCTCGAGCACACCATCGGTTGACTGTCCCAAGAACCAAGCCGGTCGCTGTTGATGGGAAGCTTCGGCACCAAAAAATGAATCAAATGGTCATGCATCGGACTCAACAAGATATTGCCTACGGTATGATGTGGAGACGTTGAAGCTTCGTCGATCCCCGGGAGATAACAAATTTGGTTGTCCTCGTCGACAACTGGGCGACTCCAAAGGTCATGGATAACTCTAACCACGGATGCAGTTACGTCACAACCACCATAGGCCGACGGCCCCCCAAGAGGTATCAGCAATGGTCTCTGCTCTTCCTTTAAGTCACAAATCCGCAGACAGTCTCGAAGAGTACCCTTCACAAGGGTCTTGATGTTCGAAAGTGTTAGGCCAAGGAAGGAGAAAGAGGTTGATGTGGCAGACATCTGCGACAAAGCAAGTAAAGTCAGGTACGCAATCCATATGTCTTTCAATTCAAAAAAAAAAATTTGCATCTCCTGCGACAAGAGACAGAGAAGTCGAAGTCGTAAAACAAAAAAAGGAGAAAGAATATATATATATATATATATATATATACAAGTCGAAAAAGAAAAATGGGCGACAAAAAGAACCAATCACCAAGAAGAAAAAGTTGGAGAAATAAAAAAAAGAGAGAGGGCAAACCGAAGGGGCATACCAATCATCTTCGACTGTTCAACTAGCAAACCTTCGCGCCCGGTGATTGAGCTGGACGCGACCAAAAGAAATTTACAGCGCTCGACGACCGAGCCGAGTACGATCCAAACAGAAGCACAACACTCGGCGATCGAGCCGGAGACAATAAAAAAAAAAAAACGCTGCACTCAAAGACAAACGCAGCCCAAAAGTAGCACCCGACGACCGAGCCGGGTGCGACCAAAACAACAACACTGTGCCTCGACGACCAAGCCAAGCACAATCCCAAAATCGACGCGCACGATGACAGTGCCTAGCGCGACCAAAACAAACAAGCCTCGCGGTCAACAACTAAAACGGAGGCGAACAAAATCAAACTCCAATGCCCAACGACTAAGTCGGGCAAAACCAAATGGAGAATTCAGCATCAGGCGACAATATCAAACGCCACACACTCGATCCAGTGCCGGACGACTGAGTTGGACGGGAAACGAATGCTGCGAAACAACAAACAAGTGCCCAACGACTGAGCCGAACACAACTCAAAGCCTCGCGACCAGCCAAACAACCGGCCACGATCAAAACAAGTTCCCGGTGACCGAGCGGAGCACGACTCAAAGCTCAGCGACCAGTCAAACAACCGGTCGCGATCAAAACAAGTGCCCGACGACTGAGCCGAGCACGACTCAAAGCTTCGCGACCAGTCAAACAGCCGGCCACGATCAAAACAGCAAAATCTGCGCTCGGCGATCAAGCCGAGTGCAGTCCAAAGCTTCGCGACCAGCAACAAAGTCGGCCGCGATAAAAACAAGTGCCCGGCGACCAAGCCGCGCACAATTCAAAACTTCGTGACCAGAAACAAAGATGGACGCGACCAAACAGCACCCAACGACCGAGCCGGGTGCGACCAAACCAGGAGCAATGCACTCGGCGACCAAACCGAACGCAGAAAAGAAGCTTCGCGACCGCCGACATAGCCAGATGCAACAAAAAAATTCGCGCCCGGCGACCAAGTCGGACTCGATGAAGGAGCCATTAAATGCAACACCCGGCGACCGAGCCGGACGCAGCCAATCAGAGTCAGGTACGTAACTCTTCTCCGAACAAAAAAGAGGCTCCGCGACAAAAAGAAGCCGCCTCAAAGGAAGAGCAACCGACAAAAAGAAGCAGTCGCCGAAAAAAAATAGCATTGCGACAAAAAGAAGTTGTCGCAGAAAACAAAAAAAAAGAAAGCCGCGAAAAAAAGAAGCAGTCGCAAGAAAAATAGAAGGAGGTCGACACATACTCGCGCCTTGGCAACTCTTGCCGGCAGCAACCTCATAACAACTCGCGCCCGGCGACCGAGCCAGATGCGACCACAAGCAACTCGCACCCGGCGACTGAGCCGGATGCGACCACAACATTCGGCGATCAAGCTGAATCACGCAACAAGCTCCTGCGTCCTGACCACTGAGCCGGATGCAGCCGGATGTAGCCGAATTGCGCAGCAAATTCGCGCTCCGGCAACCAAGCCGGACGTGACACACACTACCCGGCAACTCTGGTCGGGTGCACCAGCACAAGAATTCAGCCTCTCTACGACCAGCCAGGTCCGGCCGAATCAAAATCTTGGTACATGGCGACCAAAACAGAAGTTCGACCTCCCAGCAACTTAGTCGGCCAAAGTTAAACAAGAAAAAAATCAACATCCGGCGACCAAGCCGGATGGAACCATACAACAATTCGCACCCAAGGACCGAGCGAGATGCAACCACAACGTTTGGTGACCAAGCCAAATCACGCAACAGACTTACACTCCCCGGCGACAAAGCCGGACAAAAAAAAGAGAGAAGCCCCGCCTCCCGGCGACCGAGCCGGACACAGCCGAAATACAACTGTAGCACCCGGTGACCGAGCCGGGTGCGACCAAAACAGAATCCAGCATTCGGCGAACGAGCCGGATGCGACCCAGATTAAACTCCTGCACATGGCAACAGAGCTAGGTGCACCTTTTGGACCAAACAGTGCACAAAAAGTTGTCAGTCTGTCGCATTGACAAATTGACAGATACCAAGAGTGCGCAAAAGAGTCAGTTCGAGAGAGATAAAAAAGAGAGAAGAATACAGAGAGAATATGCAAAAAAAAAGGGGAGAGAAATCGTAAAAAAAAAACAGAGAGATTGAGGGAGGAGTTGAAAAAGAGAGGAGAGAAAAAGAAGAAGAAAGAGGGAGGAAGAGAAGAAGAAAGAAAAAAGAGTGGGGATCCCGGCTGACTCGAATTCATCCTGAGGCTGCCGAGAGGAAAGAACTCATTACAGTACCTTTGAAATTTTGATTTGCAGAGGTTTCTGACACAAGCCGAGGCCGAAGGAGATTGCAAACTCAAATTCGCAGACAGTCTCCCAAACTTCGTTGTCGCAAACTGTCTTCCAATTCGCAGTCTCCCAATCCGAAGTCTGCCAAAGTCGTAGGTGAAGTCAAAGTCGCAAGAAATCCCCCAAGCCAAAATTGCAGACTGTCTCCCAAATCGCAGTCGCAGGCTGTCCAATTCACAAAAAGTCAATTCGCAGAGCCCAAATCGCAGTCAGTCAGAGTCGCAGACATAAACAGGTCGCACTCTCTCCCCGGACGCAAATAGCCAAAATTCGCAGCCAAATCCACAGACAGATAGAAAAGGCTAATTTGCAGACATAATGCAAACTCGAGTTCGTAGAGTGCACCCAGAAGAAGAAGATAGGATCCTTATACCAGACTATCCCAAATTCACGGGAAGTGGATTAGTAATTTCCCCATTTAAGAAGGAGCCCTCTACGCATGAAGGTGGGACCCACGTCGCTGCCTCAAATCCTCTACGAGCTGCGTAGAAGCCAAAGACAGAAGGAACTTCAGTCCGTCGGAAAAAAAAATTTAGCCAAAGCTCGAATTCGACCTCCTGGGTCTTATTCAGGCTGCCAGGTCGCGAAGTACCATCAAACCAAAGTAGAAGAGTTACGACTCATCTCAGTTCGGGACACCTCCCCCTGGTGCTACACCCAAAGTTGATGATACTTGTAGAAGTCTTCAAAAGCCGCCACGACTGTCTTCTCCGAGGCTCCGAAATAACCTTCGACAACACTCAAAGCAGGCTGCGATCAGTCACTCAATCAACTTCAACTCAACGTCGCTATTCTACCTGAACGACATCTCCTATTCAGGTACTCATCATCTCTCTACATACCGTACATCTGTATGCATATACAAAAAAAAAAAAAAAAAAAAATCGAAAAAACAAACAGCTCTAAAAAAACGACAAGAGAGCCAAAAAAAAAAAAAAAAAAAATACATCTGAGATACAAGTGTACAGAAATATACACTGTCCCAAAAGAGTAAGAGGACAGAAAAGAATACGTACACGAAAAGATAAATGACCCTAAAAGAGTAAGAGGGTCCAAAAAAAAGAAGAAAAAAAAAATGTGTTGTGTGTGTGCGTTGGGTCTGTTCTTCTTCACATTCGAAACTTGATTGTTTTCCCCAAAACGATCAAGTCTCGAAGGGGGCAATCTGTATGCACTAAAATGTGACTAGTCCAAATTCGACAAGCCCCAACGCCCATCGGTCCAGTATATGATCATCGTGGGTAGGCTCTGTTAAAATTCGAAGACCTCCATTGCAGCCCATCGCGAAGTCCAACCTCTCCGCCTCGTCGGCAACACAGTCAGCAAAAATCCATCGCGTCATCACCAGTGAGCACGCCTTGTCATAATACCACTCAACTTAAAAGTTGAACGACCAAGTTTGGTCGCCAACCGAAGAAGCCAATTGAGGAGTTCACGATCCTGGTTCTCCTCTCCTCTCCCAACTACAACAGCAGATAGGGGATCGTGACCCCCTTTCCCAAGAAAAATCCTCAACAACTGCACAGACAGGATACAAATAGCCAAAAAAGCTCCATTACAAGGGTTCGAAAAACTTTTCATCTTACGCACGGAGATTGTCTCAAGCCAGAAGAAGCAAAGCTACTTGCAGCCTGTCGTCCTTCAACAATTCGACCACAAACAGTTCTACACATTCGCCGGCAATGTCACAAGTCGATACACGCGGAACACAAATACTTTCGTTCGACCGACCAAAGCCACAACAGTTCATGCACGATCGTTCCCGAAACTCGGATTTCGATGGCAACTCGCCAGAAGCTTACGCTTAACCCAATTCACATGGAGATCGAATAAGAGGAAGTCCAGGAGATTGTACTCGCATTTTTCTGATACACAAACACAACTGTAACACAAATTATTCTGATAAATCGAATTATTCTCTTGGTCACGCCTCTTCTCGGACTGGTGGATTTTCGGTGAAATAATATTAAATAAGTATAAATAATTTTATTTTGTCATAAAAAAAGTTTTAATATATTTAATAGTTAATACACGTTACAGACATTATTTAAGAATTTTAGTTTTTTTCTTAATTTTTATTTTTTCATTATTATTATCCATCGCTTCTCTCGAATTTTCTTATGTTTCCTTTTTGCTTCGTCGCGTTTCATAAAGTTGTTTCAAACTTTGAATCCTATGATACTTCGGTTTTAAATTTAAAAAACTTTACCCGTCTATTCACTATTGTTCCCGACTTCCCGCGGGTCCGCGACTGCGAGGAGCGAAGTCTGTGAGCTTCCCCACTGGCCACTGTTACCAATAACGAAAAAAAAGGAACTTCGCAGCTAAACTTTTCGCGCGGTTGGAATCAAAGTTGCCTCCTTCTGCAGAAACCGAAAGCTAGTTTGTGACGATAGTTGGTGCGAAAGCCATGGCGATTGATTGCCTTGTTCTAGGTTTTTCTTTCTCTCCCTGTTTCTTGTCTCTCCCTCTCTCTCTCTCTCTCTCTTTTATTTTTTGTCTATTTTTTCATACAGCTGGGCTATTTCAGGCGCCGGACAGGAAGTAGGAAAGAGCTGTGTAGTTGTTTCAATTGGTGGAAAAAGGATAATGTTTGACTGCGGAATGCATATGGGCTATCACGATCATCGCCGCTATCCTGACTTCTCTCTTATATCTCAGTCGGGAGATTTCACTTCGGCCATCACTTGCATCATTATCACCCATTTGTAAGTGTTTCTCGTTATTTGTTTTAGTACAATATTTTTTTTGAGGAAATTTTAGTACAATATTTTTTTTATTGAGGAAATTTTAGTAAAACATTTTAACTTTCAAAAAAAAATTTGTACTCTCTTTAGTTCATCTTTTTTTTAGTTTGTTGAGGAAGTTCATCTATTTTATTGGAAAGAAATTTTCAGCCATTTGGATCATGTTGGAGCACTCCCATACTTTACTGAGGTTTGCGGATATAACGGGCCTATTTACATGACAGTAAGTTATACTTCATGCGTTTTATAGTTCTAATATGGGGATTGCCTTCAAGAAAACTTTGTTATGTTTTGGAATGTAACAATGTCAGGTTCCACAGCTATATTGCAACATGCTGCAAATGCAATATGTGGGTCGTGTGGGGAAAGTCTAGTTTTTAACTGCCTTTTTATGGTTCTATCAGTTATAATTTATTTTTTGTTAATTTGTTGGACTATGTTGAATATGACATCTAATTAATTAGGTAAGAATACTAACACTAGAATGAGTACCTTTGCTGGTACACTTCTATATTCTTATGAATTTTGCAGCTAGTATTGTGCTGGGACTAGCATCAGGGCTTTTTCTTTTATGGTTTCTTTGTTTCCTTTTCTTTTCTGGGACTTTTTGAACTTGGTTCAGTACATATATTCACGAAAGTGTGCATTTTGTTAACCCCATGGAGTCATCCCATTATTCTTTTATTCTGAGTTTGCTTGTAGCTTTCTTTAGCTGGAGCTTAAGAAAATTGTAAATTCTACTTGTATTTTTTTTCTTAAAATTTACTGTCCTTTTCCTCATGCAGTACCCAACAAAGGCTTTGGCACCTTTTATGCTAGAGGATTATCGAAAAGTGATGGTAGACAGGAGAGGGGAGCAAGAACTGTTTACTTCAGATGACATTATGGAATGTATGAAAAAAGGTAAAGTTATGCAACTTTCAGCTATCAATTATGCTAGCTAAGGTCAACTTGAGCAGAAGATGGGGGATTTAGTAGTGGGATATCTTGGGTTCATGTCTCCACAAAGGTGCAGGAGTTTATCTGAAGTTTGTGTTACAGGAGTCTTCATCACTTCCAAAAAACAAAAAAGCTAGCTAAATAATACATTCAAATGGACAGTGAGGGATCTTCATCTATAAGAGTAGGCTTCCTGAATAAGGTCTCAAAGACACGACGTACACATAAGTATGGCCTCTGCAGATCAGCGACACTGAGGCAGCATCCATAAGTTGTGACAGACTTACCATCCAGTCTTGAATGACAATCCTCAGTATGGTTGTGACCTATGTCAAAATCTCCATGTCTGTGAAAGGAGGAGGAGATGGAATTTAAATAAAGACCCAAAAAAATAGTATTGTCAAAGAAAACTTGAGTCTTCCTTGAATAGGATGATAGTAGAGTCCAAAAATATACCTAATTTCTTCTATTCAGTTTTCCTATATGTAAGCAGTCCAGAAAATGCACCTGAGAATTCTCTAAACATGAAAGAAAGCACCTAACACAACTGTAGTCGAGTCAGTAGGCCTAAGAATCTGAATTTTCATCCAATTCTTTGATTAGAATCATGGGAACTTCCTGCAACTAGCTGGATTGGGTTGTCTCTGGAGCTCCTTAGAGAGGTCTCGCTCCAATCCCTTGTTGTAAGTATCCCCATGTAATTCTGTATTCTCTGTTGTACTAACTACATTAAGACCAATGGTGTTTTTTCAAACATCACGAGAATAGTTTTCTCCTTTAAATGAATATATTTACTTCCCTTATGATATCTGTTTAAAAAGATTCATGTTTTTTTATCCAATAGTGTTATTTCAAACATCATGAGAATAGTTGTCGTTCAACTTTTAATGAATATATACTTCTCTTGTCAAATCTGTTTGAAAAAGTTCATGTTTTCATATCCTTCTAACTTGCAGTTATACCCGTGGACTTGAAGCAGACAGTGAAAGTTGATAGTGAGCTTCAAATTCGTGCTTATTATGCTGGTCATGTATGTTCTTTCAACTTTGCTTAAATCTGAGACTGTCAGGCCGGTCCCATATATTGTTATTGAGAAGTCATATGTTTCTTTTTTGAAGATCCATGATTAAGTACAATTTTAATTTTCCATAAGGTTTTAGTGAGAGAGGAGAGGAAGAGAGAAGAACAGTGAGGCAGGAGAACAGGAGAGAAGGAGAGAGCATGAGAGAGAGAACTCAAGTTAAAGAGAAAGAGCATTTATTACTAAAAAATAGTGCTATAAACTCTCTTTGCTCCTGTCTATTACATTGTTGTATGTTTAATCAGATCCCAGTTATTTCTAAAATCTACTTGCTAATTAAATTAGGAAATATAATCCAACTTATTCGTCTTGTAAGACCCGTCTTCCATAAGATGCACCTTACACTCCTTTTAATCTTGTGTGATGTGCTTGCACGATAATCACCTTAAACGCCTTTGTATGGCTTCTTCAACACTGCCCTTTATTTTGGAGTTTATATTTTCAGATTGTAATAAAAAGTCTTGACAATTTGCTATGGTCTTCAAACATCATTTTTTTTTTCTGGAATCAACTATCAACTTTCTTTTTGCAATTCTTCTTAATTTTTCTTTATGAGCTCATGTAATCTTCTTCTTCAATTCTCTCCCAGACTTGTCTGTTCTTCGATGGTGCATTTAAAACATTTCCACCAGAACTTCTTTCAATTACCAATTCCTCTATACCCCTGCTCCTATTTCTAAGTTTTAAGCTAATCTAGAAGCCTCAACTAAATGATGGAAAAACCCAACTTGATAATAATGGAAAGGAGGTAGACAAGGCTCCATACAGAAGCAAGATCAGAAAGACTTTGTTTGAAAAGATAATGCTCCATTTCAAGGGGCAGCCAAGCCCTATTTTTAGGCATAAGTGAATAAAGTGTGCCCACTACCTTGAGGGGTAGTTTGTCACAAAAAAAACAAGTTTGGTGTGAATGACAAAATTGTATGTTGGGCCGTGGGTCTGTGGCATTGCTTTGAATCAATGAGAAAACAAGACAAGAAAAGAATGCGGAGTAATTGAGGCTGACATCTTGTTTCCAACGGGGATATTTTGGAAGAAGTACTTGAAGCTGGACAACTTGATACTGATGAGGAAGTTTTGGAAGATTGACATATGTAAACTCTGTTCTATTTGTGAGAATAGAGGACCTTAAAGAGGTTTAAAGTTACTCCAACAACCAAAAGAATGTCTGAGACTGATAGAGCCCCTGACCCCTTTCACAATTTTCTCTCAATAATCTTCTCTGATTCTCCTCTCTGCCTACCCTCTATTTAATCTCCCCTTACATGTTTTCCCCCTCTCCATGTTTCTCTGCCCTTTTCTAACCAACTCTAACTAATCGACATTGTTTGTGTGTGTTCTTCTAGGTATTGCCACCTGTCCCCTGGTCCCCACGTCTGGTATATACCACTGTAATCAGGGGTCTAACAGACTGCAAACCTTGCAATCAGAAATGTTGTGGAAATTTTACTCTCAAAACAAAAAATTTGGAGAAAAAGAAAAACTGTTGAACTTCAAACTCTTGGTATGAAAGAGGAATCCTACGAGGAAATACTAAACTCAAGGCTAACATTTAGGAGGAAGTTGAGATTGAAACTCCAACACTTTTTAAAGAAAGCTTCAAAATCAAGGCCATGCAATTGCTTTGAAAAAGAGGAATCCTAATTTATATGATTCTTTGTATTTGCTTTTTCTTTAACAAAGCATTCTTTGAGGACTCCATGACGTTCCTCAACAACGACAAAGTTTTCAACGTGAAGAAGAGAAAAAACATGATGATGGGATGTCAATGAGTCCTTACTAAACTTAAATTCTGGTTCAAGATTCCAATTCTCCTGAGAATTTGGAAAAAAACTTGCCCAGTTAAAAAGGAAGCCTGGCTGGACGAAGCCTGGCTGAATTTGGAAAAACTTATAGCGAGATGCCTCCTTTCCCAAGATCTATCCTCACCAAACATTGGAAGACTATCATCCACTAGAAATTACACAAACCCCCTACCACGGTAGAATGGTCCGCACTCCCCCATGGCTGGATATAGTTAAACTTTCAAGGTTCATCAAAAGGTAATCCGGGTCAAGCAGGTTTTGGTGGAGTTATACGAGATCATGAAGGCCACATAATAACAGCTTACTCTGGCCCCCTGGGACATGGCACATCGAATGAGGCAGAAATTAGAAATCTCCTTTAAGGAGTTAAGTTACTCAAGCCTCTATCCTGGCAGCAGATAATCATTGAAGGGGATTCATCCCTTACCATCAAATGGGCAACCAAAGAAGCAGTCATACCATGGAAACTTAAATAAACTTTTGACGAGATATCTGACATCACTATTGAGTGGAGAATTGCATGGAGCTCAAAGCCAAGATCTACAAAATCAATAGCTGACCAGCTGGCAAAGGAAGGAGCTGACCGGACATCTATTGCAACAGGACAACACCTGCTACCACACTAGCATAAAAATTCACAGAAAATCCATGTATCAAGTTGTTTTCAGCACAGCCCTTCCATGAAATGGAAGAGACATTGTACCATTATGATAATGTAACATTCTTTATACAGTGAATGCAAAAAAGAGATCATTGTTCTCCAAAAAAAAAAAAAAAAAAAAAAAAGGAAGCCTGGCATAAAAAAATTTCAGGGGAGCATCCAAGACATGTAAACTCAAGACTAATCCTAGTGAAATTAGGATTTAGTACATCTGAACTAAAGACGAGTTCAAGAAGTTACAACAATATTTTTTCTTGACAATAGATCCACCACTTGTTGGAAATCACAGAAACCTGATGTAGTAGTATTCATGACCAAGTAGGAACAGCAATAGCAGAGAAACATCTCAAAAACAAAAATTGTAGGCAAGGGAGCTCTGAGATCTTTCAAAGAAAAATCGAGGTAGTTGGAGCTTTGTAATGAAAGGGCTTGTTGGAGCTTGTAAAGAATTTGTTCCATCTATAAAGAAAAGTCGCTATCAAGATTGTAAAGTTAAATAGATGTAACAGAAGTAAGCTTTTCACAGAATATATTAGGTGGAAAATGAAGGACTGAAGTTACAGTGCTGGAGGAACAACTCAAAACTCAAATAGGAAAACCAAAGGGAATAAAAACAGACTTTTCTCCTTTCTCCTCTTCTTCAAGCAACTGACAAACTCATACATTATTTTCCCCAACCTCATCATGATATTGACATACAAAATGCTCTTTGTCTGTGACTGTTAATCATTTTACTGTATCTCATGCATAGGTTCTTGGAGCAGCGATGTTTTATGCAAAGGTTGGGGAAAGTGCTATGGTGTACACCGGTGATTATAACATGACCCCAGATCGGCATCTTGGAGCGGCTCAAATTGATCGTTTGCAGTTAGACCTCCTTATAACAGAGTAAGAGCCTATACATCGTCTTTTGGTTTGTTCATGTGAAGCCTATTCAGCCTTGTTAATCACCATCCTGAGCAATCTTCTTGTTTTTCATATTTTATTTTGGGGATACATGTCTCATTTTCAAATATGGAGGATTGGCCCCAGATACAAGCAAACACATCACCAGCATTCTATTGTCCTTGCAAGACCCCTTTAAAACCAATTTTTTTTGTTTGGAGTGCTCCACTGAAGAATATTCTGACTGGGGAAAATCTATAAAGATGTGGAATGACACTCCCTGTACTACATTGCCCACTTGGTAGAAGGGATATGGAAATGAAAGACCATGTGTGGTGCATTGTCCTTTGTGTGGCACTCTGGTGCACGTTCTACAACGTATTTGATATATCTCTCTGTTTCTCCTCCTCTTTATGTGGACAGATGGAACTGATTGAGCCCTAATATAATGGGGAAATATATGCTGGATAAGAGCCTCATCTTCATACCATGGGATATATGAGAGGAAAAAAACTTGAAGATATTCGAGCAAGAAAAATGGACCTGGAACAAGTGGCAAGTTGTATGAAAACAGAGTTATTGGATGGTTGTGTACTATCGAGGAATCCAAAGAGATTGGTGAAGACACACTTCGGCTGTTTGCTGGTCTCCCTGCTATGGCCCCTCCTATCCAGGCTGCCCCTGCCCCCTACCTCCAACCACCATGTACAGGAAGATCATATTGAACTTTTATGGTGCCTCATTTGGTAACCTTGGACCTGCTGGCTTCGGAGGAATTTTCAGAGACTATTTGGGTAATGAGTTGATCACATATTCGGGGCCAATGTTACCTTGGACTAGTCATGGCAAAGGTGATGAGGCTGCTTAACGTGATCTGTATCTACAAGTCACAATTCTCTGACGCACTAGAAATTGAGGGAGACTCAAATAGTGGGGTCAGCAAAGTGTTCATCCAGCTCCCATGGCGGTTCCAGCTAGCTTTTAGAGAACTATTTGATGTGCTAAAAGAGAATCTGTAATTGGAGTTGAATTCCAAGAGCTGCAAATTCTATTGCATATACACTTGCTGAAGAAGGGGTTGGCATGTACAATCTCTATTTGTCAGGGGCCCTTAACTTCTGTATTCTGTTTTGCAAGCTCCGTTGTTATATTATGACCTGAATTGATAAAGTCTATGTCCCTCAAAAGAAAAGAAAACGAGTATTGGCTGTCCTTGATATTTTCTCATTTCTGAGATTCTTAGATCTTTTCGGTGTCTTTGAGTTGCCATCCTAATGTTGTCCTCTTTTTGCCTCTTAACTGTTCTACACAAGCATGTGATGTGGAAAAGGATAGAGAACTCCAATTTACTAGTTATTCTTATTGGGGGTTGAGTTTCTCCTCACCTTTTTCTTGTATTCTGGTTCTTTTGATGAACATCTACCATTGAAAAACAGCCCCTTGAGTGTTTAAGATATTAATTGATTTCAAATTTTGTCCCAAAGTATGGATAAAATGTCTTGTATGATGTGATAAAAATTTTATTCTTTTCCTTGGACCGCGAAATTCAATATCTCCCAACCACATCGACCTTGTGTTTCTGCTTCCTTACCTCTTGATCGTTATTAGTGTGTGGATGAGAAACACTTCTTGTTATAGACATGTGACTTTACTGAATGATTTGATGGAAGAGGCCAAGTTACTGATGAGGGAGGTTGAGGTCATTCAATATTGATCCTTAAACTACCTAAGGTTTTAAATTTGGGACTGTTGCTCTCATTGATGCTTACCACATGATATTCTTCATAAAATATGTTGATACTCGTTTAGAATGTTATTAACATTTTTTTTTTAAAATAAGATGTTATTAAGATTTGAAACTAGAATTTGATAGCAAGAAAGTGGAAACATGTCGATGCCTAACAACAATGCATTTGTTTCTGGTACTCAGAGATTCCAGTGTTCTAAATTTCAAAATCCGCTGATAATTCTTCATGAAAAATTCCTTAAAGTCATTTTTATTTTGCTCTCTCTCTCTCTCTCTCTCTCTCTCTCTCTCACTCTCACTTTCTCTCTCATTAATACTAATGATTATTTATCTTATTTTTTGTCTTCTTAGATCTACATATGCCACAACAGTTCGGGATTCAAAATATGCTCGTGAAAGGGAGTTTATAAAAGCTGTATGTTTATGTACATATCCTTTGATAGTTCTTGTTTTGGATCCTGATGCTTGGTCCATTTTTCTCTCTTTCATCTTTCTTTCTTGGATGGTAGTATTCATGTTTTAAAAAATGGTCAAGTTAGTGCTGTGGAAGTCCTTTTTGTAGCTTTGCTGTTACGCATTATTGATAAAATTGTGGTTCATAGGTTCACAAATGTGTTGCTGGAGGAGGGAAGGTGCTTATTCCAACTTTTGCTTTAGGAAGAGCACAGGTATCTTCATAATTCCTCTCATACCTTCTGTTATTTTGCTTGAGTGTGCAAGTTCTGTTTTGTGTCATCTCGTCCAGATCAGCATGGATGGTGGTTGCTTCCACTCCTACTACCTCTTCCTCTATTCCACCAGTAGCTTGAGTCCCTCCACCAAGTGGGATGATCAAGGTCAACTTTGACGGATCATCTCTTGGCAACCCAGGTCTAGCAGGATTTGGAGGGTATTCAGGAATTCAGTAGGGGAAACACTTTTGGCATTTGTTCGGCCCCTGGGGATTGATGATCTCACTTCAGCTTAAGTGCATGGTGTACTCCATGCACTCAGATGCTTTTGCTCTCACTTCACCGGGCCCCTGATTGTTGAAGGAGATTCGAGTAGTGTAATTGGGTGGTGTAGGCAAACTTCTACTCCTCCATGGAGGTACATGTATTTATTTAGGAAAAGTTTTCACTTAGCTTCCATATATGTTCATGAGTGGGCATTGTATTCCTAGATCCGCCAACTCTTTGGCAGATAGTTTAGCTAGAGAAGGGGTTCAGCTCTTGTCACTTGATGTGAGAGTGTCCCCGCCACATATAACCTGATTCTCATCAATCAATAAAAAATAAAGCATTTTCCTAAAAAAAATAAATCTTAATTTGAGATCTTAATCAACGTGGCTGAGTAATGCAGAGAATCCTTATTTCAGGTCTCACAACCATTATTATGTGGAAGACCTGGATATGGATTTTCTAGGTCGAGGATGACAGGAGTTGGCTTCAAAAGGGTCTGTCACAATAACAATAAAAGAGATAATTAAGTGTCGGTCCTGATAAGTTCCTGAAAGTTCTTATCTACCTAGTTTTTTCTTTGGAATAACTGGATAATATTGATTACCATTCAATCCAGTCATTCAGGAAATTTTATGGGGTCGCCTTTTGGGATTCTACTGAAGCTAGGGTCTATAGTTCACACCCAATTTTCTCACCATGTGCAAGATCCTCTAGTTATCAAGCAATTACTAGTCGTAATACCCTGATCTCCATCAACTAATATCCATCTGATGTTTACTAGTTCTAGCACCCCTACCGCTGAGCTTTTACTACTGGCTTATGTCATGAACCGAACTGCTATAATGTTGCTTTGCCCCCTACGATACAAACCATGGAGTTGGAAGTTAAACTTCTAACATTTCTATGACCTTATTCCTCTTCCCACTTGAGTGCGTGTAGTTGGTTCACATGTTGGTTTTCTAATACAAATGAACCTTGGAGGTTCCATGAAAGACAAATTGGTACTTTCCATGAGATCTAATTGAAACAGTAAATATGGCATTGGGCCTTGAACACTAATTTTCCATATTATGTTGCAAGTGTTGTAAGGTTATGGCCTTAAACAAGCCCTTCATGCATGATTTCACCACTTAAACACATCAGTGTTTTATTTAGGCTTCAAAGTGAGTAATGCTAACCCTTCTCTAACAGTACAGTTGTTTAGGACAGGAATTTTTGTTTTAAAACTTTGGGTTGTTTGGATTACTCTTTTGGAATTCAAGTAGCCTCTGCATCCTGAAATCAGCTTATTATCTTCTCATTACATTTTATTTAAGAAATCTTTTTTGTTTAAATTTTTGGTTGCTTATTCTGAAGCTGACTTGTCTGTGTGGCCACTACTCGTTGCTCTACTTCTAGAATTGCTTTTTATCTTGATTCACTAGAAACAAGTTGTACAAGCTCTTGTGCCTCTTATTATGCTGAATATTTATAGAAACAATTTGTTTTAAGTGCTCTTTATATCCCTATGAAGTCCTGTTGATTAGTTTGCTAATTGCAATGTTGTTTTTCATGCAACTAATCCTTCTCATCATTATGATACAGACAGGTTGCAGTCAACATGTCTTTCTGCTGATCAAATTGCAGACAGTTTTACTTAAAACTGCTTGTTAAATCCATTTTCAACTTCTGCCCCCACAATATAATGCAACTATTTGTCCTTTCTGAGCTTGCCGCATTATGATGCAAGCTTAATTCACTGGATTATAGGGGTCTACTTTTAATCATCCTAAGCTCCTCAAATGGCTTCAAGTGGCTGTTCCTCAACGTTCCTACACAGCATGCCTCGTTCTTCTCATTTAGTGGAAGCAACACTATCGCAACAATTGACTCCTATTTTCTTCCACATTTAATTTTCTTATTGTTTTTTGGTGGCAACAATTGACTCCTATTTTCTTCCACATTTAATTTTCTTATTGTTTTTTGGTGAAGGATTATTTTTCTCCTCTTTTATCTCTTCTATGGCTGAAACAGCTCTAACATTAAATACTTTTCCCAAAATCTGCCTAATTGAAGACAAATGTACACCACTAGTTTTGCATTTCTATCTATTTGAGTTTTCATCCTGTTGCTTATGTTTCTCTTGATGTGATTTCTCCTGGATGTTTCTCTTAGAAGTTGCTTTTCTCGTTCCTAGAAAAGAAAAGGATATAACTAGATTTAAATGGTACGAGTTTGGACATTGTTATGTTCTAGATTGGAGGGCGACTAAGAAGTCATCATGCTTTGTGGCTGAACATGTAAAAAATACCTTGACACTAATAATGAGGAAAGAGGAAAGAAGTTAATATTCAGAAAGGCTATAATTTTTTTTTTTTTTGAGAACAATGATCTCTTTTTCGCATTCATTGTATAAAGAATGTTACATTATCATAGTGGTACAATGTCTCTTCCATTTCATGGAAGGGCTGTGCTGAAAATAACTTGATACATGAATTTTCTGTGAATTTTTGCTAGTGTAATAGCAGGTGCTGTCCTGTTGCTGTAGTTGTTCTTTCAGCTCCTTGTTTTGCTAACTGATCTGCAATTGTATTGGTTGATCTTGGATTTGAAATCCACACACTATGCCATTCCATGGTGATATCGTTGATTTCATAAAAAATTTGCTTAAACTTCCATGGAATGCCTGCCTTTTGTGTTGCCCATTTGATGGTGAGGGCTGAATCTCCTTCAATGATTATCAGTTTTGTTGAGAATGGCCTTAGCATCTTGACTCCTTTGAAAAGTGATTCACCCTCTGCTTCATTGGATGTTGCTATACCGAGGGGACCCGAATATGCTATAAATATACTCTCATTCTGATCCCTTACAACTCCTCCAATTCCAGCTTACCCCGGATTTCCTTTTGATGATCCGTCAAAATTTAGCTTAATCCAGTCATTAGGTGGGGCTGACCATTCTACCATGGTTGGGGGTTTATAATGTTTGAAGTGGATAATGGTTTGCCAATGTCTTGTGAGAATGGACCTAGGAAGGGGAGGCATTTCACTATATGTTTCAGCCCATAAAAAGGTGGTCTGGATTGAGTAATTTATTAGCCTTGTGATAGTGTTGATCTTGTTGTTGAAAGTTCTATTGTTTTGTTCCTTCCAGAGTACCCAAGGAATGTCAGCCATTGATGCCTTCCATAGGGTTCTCCCTATTTTTGGTAATGGCCAAGATGAGCCTGACTGAATTAGCTGAGAGTAAGTGTTAGGCATTGAGAAGGCTATGTTAAATTTCTGCAAAATGGTTGTCCAAAGCTCTCTGCTGAAAGGGCAATGTAATAGGATAAGGTCACTGGTTTCCTCTTGTTGCCCACAAAACTTACAAAGTGAGTCAATTATCATTTGACCTCTCTTGGCTAATTCGTCACATGTCAGTATTTTTCCATGGGATGCTGGTCACAGAAATTGTTTGACTCTGTTTGGTTTGGAGGGCCCATATTAGTCTAGCTGGGTGTTGTTACATGGTCTCAGTTTTGGTCAGAAGGTTATAGCATGAGGAGACTGTAAAGGAACCTGAGGAGGTTAAATGCCATATGACTTCATCCTCTCCTGTTTTCAGGATATATTTGGAGTCTAAGAGTACTTTTAGAGAGGTTGCTTCATAGTTTTAACTAGGAGATAGTCTCTTTCTCAGATTTATGTTCCAATTTCTTTCCTCAGGTTGGTACATTTGGTGAACAGTAGCCTGTTTTTCTCTTGCTATGGAATAGAGGTTCGGGTATTGATTCTTGAGTGGATGGTCTCCTATCCAGCAGAGCTCGGATCCGCTGGCCAAAATGCAGCGTAGCCAAGCCCAATACCAGAGTGCCCCCTGAGCGCCGCACGGGGCATTCCGTGTCTGGGCGCTCGGGGATTGGGCTTGGCTACGCTGCATCTTGGCCAGCGGATCCGAGCTCTATCCATCAGTCTTCCCAGAAGTTTACTAGGCTTCCATTTCTCACATAGTACAGTAGGCTTTGTTCTAGTATTGGTTTTCTCTTCATGATGGCTTTCCATATACTTGAGTAGTGGGTGGTATTGGCTGTTTTTGGTAGCCAACTGTGAGATGAAACTCCATATTTTTCCTCAATAAATTTTCTCCATAGAGCCTCTTTCTCATTTGCATATCGCCATATGCACTTTATGAGCATTGCCGAGTTTACTGCTTGAAGTTTTCTTATGCCTAGGCCACCATTCTCTTTGGGTTCACGAACTTGTTTCTTAATGAAATATAGAGTTGGATTCAACAAGATTTTGACGTCTAGCTTAATGGCCCCTGCGAGTATGGAGGATGGGTCTAACAAATACCTTCTGTATAAGAAGTCTGATCCATATATTAGCTCTTTTTTATGTGGATTATAGATGCTTGAATCTGTTTCTTGTTTTTTGAGATTTATTAATCTATGAAACTATCAATATATCTATTGGTCTTCTCAGCCCGTAACATAACTGGTTCATGTACATTTACTATTCTTCCAAATCAATTTCAGCTCACGCTGCTGTAACATCATCTATATTCTTGCTACTTAATCAATAAAGTTATTCCATTTCATAGAACAAATCAATGAATCTATCATCTTTACTATTAGAGGTATTGTTGTATCAAGTCTTTTAAAGGTTTATATTAGCCTTCATAGTTTTTCAAGAAAATATATGTACCTTGTTTCCTGTAGCCTCTCTCATATAAATAGTTTCTTTAGTTGATGGTGGTTAATTGTCGTAGCTGATTTTGTATTGTTTATCACTTCTCTTCTTAATGATGATGTTCACCATAAAAAAGAAGTTGATATGATCCCCATTTTTTCTAAGGAGCTGTGCATAATATTGGATGATTACTGGGAGAGGATGAATCTTAAGGTTCCCATTTACTTCTCTGCTGGTAAGTTTATCTAAGTGCTTATTGTTTATATAGTTTTCTATAAGCAAAAGAAATATTCTTCTCATCTGGATTATAATTAGTATTAAATATTATGCAGAGTTGTCTTCTGGGGTATTAAAAATGTGAGATGTAAACATAATGGTTATCAGGTGAAAGATGGTGTCACTCGGCTGCAGACTTGGTTAAGGAAGCAGATTTAGGGCTTGAAAATTCTAAAGGGGAAATCATGTATTTTATTTTGGTCATATATAGTTAGATCAGCTAATCGTATGGCTGATTCTTTGGTTAAAGAAGGGGCACTGTTACAACTGCTTGTTATAAGAATTTTCATTCTTTGGCTAATGTATTCTTTTGAGAATTTGATTTTCATTAGTCAATAACACATTCAAAAAAAAAAAAAAAAAAAAAAAAAAAAAAAACCTTTAAAAAGCATCTGTAAGACATGTTTGAAGAGTTAGACTTTCTTTTTCTCTCATGGGCTTGTCAGCTAGCGTCTAGCTTGATATGGTTAGTGCTTAGCCAAGTTAAGAAAGAGACTATATATCGTCGATGCTCAGCCAAATTGTAAGGCAATGTGTTAATTGAAAATTTAGACCAGTCAATTCTTTAATTCTCTCTTAGATAAGATGGATATCTTGCCAAAATGTGTTTCTTTTCCTCATTTCCTCACCCTTGAATATTGCTCCCTTTTCGGGGGAGTGGAAGAATCATGAAATGGAAAGATTTGCCGATTCCCAACTAACCAGAAACACCATCTGTTTACATAACTATTTAAAGTAGTCATTTTCAAAGGTCAATGATGAAATATTTGAGTCATGAAGATTTCCCCTCATAAAAAACAAATTTCATGTAGTTTTATTGGACCAAACAGAAAATCTTTAATATTTCAAGTGCTGCATTATGTTAATAATTTGAATCTTTGTCCACTTTTGGAAAAGATGGTATTCTTAACTGGTTCTGTCCTCATTATTCATAACACATCTCTCAGGTTTGACCATTCAGGCAAATGTATACTATAAGATGCTTATTGGTTGGACAAGTCAAAAGATCAAAAGCACATATGCGACACGAAATGCATTTGACTTCAAGCATGGTAAGCATAGTTAAGCTATTGTTGTCTATTCTGTTTTCATGTAAGACAGATTTCGTGAGCACCCAAAAATGAGTTTTATGACCAGCTCCAACAAATGTGTGCAGTTTGCAGTTTCGATCGCTCTCTGATCAATGCTCCTGGGCCGTGTGTTCTCTTTGCCACACCTGGGATGATCAGTGGTGGTTTTTCTCTTGAGGTGTTCAAGCATTGGGCTCCATCTGAAATGAACCTTGTTACTCTTCCAGGGTAGTAAAATTTGCATATGAATTGTTTCTTTGAATTTGCTAAGCATTGAGGATTATTCTTTTGCCTTATCAGTGCCTAATTTGCATGTAGTTGTACCGTAGATGATTATTCTTTAGTGCTTACTTTGATTATTTTCATATTCAGACATTATTTACATGTTAGAAAGAAGTATTTATTTTCCTTGTATCTGAGATCTGTTTGACAATTCTGGAGTCTTTTTCTATTCGTTATGTTTCACTTAGAACACCTGCTCCTTGTATCATACGTAAAGTTATATTTTTGTAATCATGTGATCTAAATGGAGCTCAACTGATTGTTTCCATCCACCTGCTAGATTAAATGTAGTTGATATTTTTTTTGTACTATGAAAGTTGTAGCAAAAAATCTAGTTAAAAAAAATTGTAGCAAACACTTAATTTCATAACTATTAATTATCGAAAAGCATTATCTTTAGATTTCCAGCACTGCTGTCCTTTGCAATGTGCCAAGCTACACTGTTAAATTGGAATGTCACACTTAAGTGATTAGTGGGCAACAATATAATAGATTTTGGCTATAATTGAACCAAATTCATTGATGTTCAACTTTGAAGTCTGAAAGTTATTTATTGCTGTTGAACACTACTGACTGGAAGACTCCAGTTCTGATTCAACTTACTGAATCCTAACTTAATGTCTCTCTATTTCCAGTCTTGAACAAATGGAACTTATTTTTTCGACAATGTATTTTAGAAAGAAAAGACAACCCAAAATAAGAGCTTGAAGTTGCTTGAAGTTGCTTGCAGATGGTGAATTGCTTGAGTCTTGCTATCTCAGTCATAGGGTGATATCCCTTTTAAATTGTGAGAAATGTGTTCCTGGAATTTTTGTTTTTATTTCTTGCTTTTTTTGTTTTATTTTTTATTTTTTCAAAGCAGTGTTCTTACAAGAAGGCCCCTGCCCTGTGCCCCTGCTGAGACTTGAACCCGAGACCTCTCACTACAAATCCCCCATGTGACCACCGAGCTACTGCTCAAGTTCACTGTTTAACTTTCCATTTTCCCAAGCCTTTGTTACTTTGCTGCATTTTTAGTGGGAGTCTCTTGCAGCCCTGGATTTAGGGGAGGCCTTTTTGTATTTTCCCTTTTTCTTTGTCAATAAGTAATAGGCTTGAAAAGAATTGAAAGAAATAAGTTGTTGTCAGGGAAACCCACCAGGATTGATAACTTTTTGTTCTTAATCAATCATTTTTTGTTCCTGTCAGGTATTGTGTTGCTGGCACTGTTGGACATAAGTTGATGTCAGGAAAACCCACCAGGATTGATATTGACAAGGGCACAAAGATTGATGTTCGCTGCCAGGTTTTGTCTCCTATCTGTTGATCTTAATGCATGAAAACTAAAAAGAGCTGAAATGAAAGTAGAATGTTACCTTTTGTTTGTTTCCATTGAAGAAAAACTGGTGCAAACTTTCTTCAGTTTCCATTTTCTCCCCTGAGATAAAAGACAAATACAAGCTTGTATGTGAAGGCATGAATACACTCACTGAGTTGGCAGATGCCTAGAAGTTATTGCCCTCTCAAACATCGTATGAATCACTGCAATCCTATAACATACTTGACTCGGAACTCTTATTAGTTATCTGGGGAAAGCCATTTCAAGTGTAGCTTTGATATCATATCAGTTGTTAAAGTAGATATCCTATTGGCTTTCAAGTCTTAAAAAAATTCATTTTCCTGTACGTTTTGCACATTTCGGTTGGTGTCCACCTTGTCTTTCTCTCTGGTGCATGTGTCTACATGAATCAGGTGGAATGTATTGTTTCAGTAAGACTCAGTTAACTGAAATCTTCAGTGTCATGATATAATCTGTGAGAAAATCATTTTGGAGGTCTTTCTATTCCAAAAAATTAGATTTCTTTGGAGGTAAATGATATCCATTATTTTTTACCTCTTATAAAATCAATGAAGAAACTATATGTGAGTATAAAAACTGAATGTCACTGTGGAGGTCTATAGTGTAGGACAACTGAATGTGGTTGTGGAGCGGCAATGCTTCACTGTAATATGCAAGATCAAGGTTGCGTTGAGTGTTGTACCGACTTTATTCTGACACCATGCTTGTTTTACTGAAGCAGTGAATATTAAAGGGCTTGAACATCAGTTTCAGGTCTTTGAGCACATTTAAGGGTGCAAGTGTTTTGGGCCCTGGTAATGTGATAGAAGTTGATTTGTGACAAGATTTTGCAAAGAACCAGTACCTCTTGTTTCTCTTATTTGGGGATTCTTTGTAGAATTTGCGTTCGCCATGCTCTAAACTTTCAAACTGCTGCTGCGTCCACCGAAAGACATGTCATAAGTCTTCTCAAGCAAGTCTATATTCTTCTGGTTCCATACTCTCATCAAGGGAAAAACATGCTTAGGAGTCAGTACTAGCTAATCAATTTATCTTTTAAAGTACGCTTTTGTTTGCAGAAAGAGTCTTCTTGTTTCCCCTAAACTTCAGTTTTGCAGAAATGTAGCTTGCCTCTGGCTTCTTTGTGGGAAATGGTGCATTTCATACTCTCTGTACATGAGTGATGTTTCAAATTTTAACATACTTACATTATGTTGCTGGTGTTGTGACCAGATTCATCAGCTTTCTTTTAGTCCTCATACAGATGGGAGAGGGATCATGGATTTGGTTCGATTCCTTTCCCCAAAACATGTGATACTAGTCCATGGTGAGAAGCCCAAGATGGCGTTGCTGAAAGGGAAAATTCATTCCGAATTGGGCATTAAATGTTATGACCCTGCTAACAATGAGACTGTCCAAGTTCCTTCAACACAAACCTTGAAAGTAAATGTGACAAAGCCTTTTGTCAAGAAGCAGTTTAGTGAAATTTCTACGCATACAAATGGCAAGTTGGAATGTAAATCCACAGAAGCTTGGGACGAAAAAAAAATTTTATCCTTGCTACAGATAAGAGATGAAAGGGTGGCAGAGGCTATTTTGTTAATGGAGAAATCCAAAAAAGCCAGAGTGATGAAAGAGGATGAGCTTCTTCCAAATTTGGGGCTCAAGGAACACAAAATCGAATTAGGTTATTGTTTTCCTATTTCAGTGCAGATTTCCTCTACAAGATTTCAAAGCAATGCATCTGACACCACCTCTTGGCTACACGAACTTTTCCTGAAAGTGACAATAGAAGATGAGTTCAACTCTGTCCAAGAATATTCTGATCATCTCAAGATAGGTTCTTTTCATGCTTGTCTTTGTCCCAAGGAGAGGTGTCCTTTGAGAAACGATGAACTTAAGGAAGGAAAGCCGGCAATATATGTTTGTTGCACGTGGTCATTGAATGATGAGAAACTGGCGCAGAGAGTTATTGCGTTCATGAAGGGTTTGGAGTTGGGCATTTCATGAGCTCTATATCTGTACCTAATCAATTGCGCATGCATGTGCTAGCGGGTTCTGTGAGAAGCATTTATTTAAGACAGACATTGAGTCGATCTTGTAGCAAAATAGACTCTAGTTGGCTATCTGAATCCATCATTGTAATGTAATGTTTTCTAATTTATTTCTATGAATCCATTATAAAGCAAGTGTCATATTGGATAAGATCTATTCATCTAATCTGTGGACTTTGAGAAAGAAGGGATTATATTCCTTCTAATTGTTTTTATGAATAAAAAGCGTGAGCTCGAGTGCAACATGTCTTCTACAGTTCTATGAGGAGGCTCGTTTTTTATTTTTATTATTTTTTCTCTTGACATAAAAGGACAAATACCACGAAGGCATATTTTAAGACTTTATTCTTAAGGAATCATTGGCACCTTGAGTAATTGTAGGAGTACTAAATGGTCCTGAAATAGATGGACTGAAGTCCATGGCTGTATCCCAGTTTTGTAAGGAAAAAGAAACCAGATAAGTTTTTTCTTTTAGGTAAGAAAGGCACTTATTCCTGATTACTCCTGTGTGAGGTCGTGAATTAAAAATGAGTTGGGAAGAGGTGTATGCCTTCAATTTTAAGTTCGTTTGACACTTGTGACAGAGATCAGAAGGGAGCGTCTCCTTCATTCCCACTCCACACCACCACCACCTGCCCAGTGCCCACCCACCCAGTGTCCCAGCTCTTCTCTCAATCCCTTAAAAGTCATGAGTTCTATTGGCTGTGCACCATGTGCTCATAAAACCAGTCTTCTTGACATTTTTCTCAATCTCAAGTCTCCAATTTGAGGTCCAATGAATAACTTCAGCAAACTATACAAATTTTTAAGACATTTTATGTATTTAGTAATAAACAGGGTGACTTTATCAATTGTACAAATGATGAATATAACTGACTGTAACTCTTCGAGGCTTTCAAATGGTTTCTTGTTTTGCTGTCCACTGTCAATTGTTTCTTGTGAAGTAGATTGCTTCGTAGATCTGCCCTTGAGTGGTCCACAGCTCCTTCTCCTTGTATTGCCCGCTCCTTCTCTTTGTCTTGCTCTCTCCTCAGGCTTTGGACTTGCATTGAAAACACCTCCGAAGTTTTTCCTCTTGAAGTTACCTGTCCTAGTGGAACTTGATTTGAGCTTAAAGAAAAGTCCCGTCTGCTGCAATCCAAAGACAAAAGCCATTCATGGAACTGTATGATTCCCTCTTATACAGTTCAGGCTTCAATTTTGTGTTTGTTTAAACCACTTTACACGTCTTCCTCCAACAGCTTCTTCACTGTCTCAGGGAGTGCAGTGTGGATCTGCAATACACGTAGGGTCGGGTTTGACAGAAAGAAGTTATCCTAGAACAGTGCTGATGGGGGTCCAAATGCACTTTGCTGGAACTCAACCAGCTACCTTGTTGCAAAGACAAGTTCTCAAAAGTCAGTGTTTCGCAGATTTACTTTTTAGTCTTCTTTGAAATTTCATTAATCAAAGACGTATAAGCTGCAAAATCTGAAACCATACCCTTCTCACACCGTAGTTTCTCGAAGTCCACTTTTCCACTGGTCTTGCAATGGCCTTCCAAAAGAATATTATAAGTAACATCATCTGGTGCCACCCCAATATTCAACATAGCATCCAGCAACATATTGGCATTTTTCACCTGACCTTGCTTGCAGAGTCCGTTCATAAGTGCATTATATGTTACAACACCAGGAGAACGACCATAGCTTCGCATCTCTTTAAGCAAATCAAAACCCTTTTTGACATCTCCTTTCCTGCAATATCCATCAATGATCATAGTATAAGTTGCATCCTCTGGTCTCAGTCCATCTCTTATCATCTCCCTCATTGTTCTTTCTGCTTCAACTACTTGCCCTTCTCTAGCAAGACCTGAGATAAGAGCTGTATAGGCCACATCATCAAGTTGAATACCTAGATTAACCATATCATTACGAATATCAATTGCTGCAATTATATCTCCCTCCTTGCAACAACCATCTAGAATTGTGGTATAAGTGATTTTATCAGGTTTCAGTCCCTTCATCAGCATCTCGTTAACAATCCTGCTTGCTTCCTTCAAGTCACCAGACTTACAAAGACCATTAATAAGAGCATTATAAGCGACCAAATCTGGTTTCACTCCCTTTTCCAACATGCTTTCATAAATACTAACTGCAACATCTATTTGCCCTTTTTTGCAATGGCCATCAATTAAAGTAGTGAAAACAACACCGTTAGGAACCAACCCCCTGTTGCACATTTCCTCAAACATCTCACCTGCTTCTTTCAGGCGGCATTCTTTGGATAAGCCATGAACGAGGACGCTGTAGGTGAACACGTCCGGCAGAATTCCCTTCTCCACCATTTCCTGTTTCAAGTCAAACCCCGCATCCAAATTCCCTGCTTTACAATAGCCATTTACCAGAGTGTTGAAACTAACAACCGTGGGTTCCATTCCGCGCCGCCTAATTTCATCCAAGATCACGCGAGCTTCCTTGAGTTTCCCTTCTTTACAAAATGAATGCATCAGAATGTTAAAAGTATAAACGTTTGGCGGGAACCCGCATTTCAAAATCTCAGAGAAAAAAGCCCAAGCAGCGGAAGGAGAATTTGACTTCATCATCCAATCGAGCAAATGGCTGCAAGAATTATAGGGTATCCGGTACCCATGCTTCCGCACCAATCTAAAGCACTGAATTGCATCAGAAACGTAACCCGAATCGGTATACGCGTTCATTAGCGCGTTAAATATCAAACTGGGCTGTTGGTTTCCTTTAGCTTCCAAAATCGCGGCAAAGACAGAAGGAGCCGAGTCTTTTCCCTTCCGGGAGACAACGAACTGGAGAAGCGATTGCGCCTCCGAGATCATACGGTGAGAACAGAGGAAACAAGCCATAGTGCAGTACGTTCGGAGCGTCAAGCGGAAACCGTTCTGAGAAGAAACCCATTTGAAGAAGGAGAGGACCGATGCAGGGGAGAGAGAGTAGGGGTTGCGGATGATGAGAGAGCTTACGTGATAGGGAGTGAGAGAAGGGAGGAATTTCTTGAGTGAAGATTCGAATGGCACATGAGGCGCGTCTTTGATCGCTCGTGAGATGGCGCTGAGAACCGGGTCCTGCTCATCGACGGGAAAGACGGGTGGGGAGTACCAAGTGGAAAAGAAGGGCGCCAAATGAACGCAGAGAAGCGTTTGCCGCCTCTGCAAAATAACAGCCATTATAAGCAGGGCATAGGAAGGAGGATCGTGGCTTCTGGGTTGCACGAAGCTCCGATCCAGACTTGAGAGGGAAACAGGGTTACCGTGTTAGTATGTTTTTAAATTGGATTATCCGAAGTCTGAAGTCCGAACTACATTCCCCGAGAAAGATATTCTTCCAGACATGTTCGCGCGCTTCTTTCTGTTTTAAACGACAGGGGTAGGGTACTAGCAAACTAGTAGTTAGATAGATACTCGGGGATTTAGACGGGGCGAACCTTATGCATTAGAGGGAGTAGAGTTGAGCGGTGAGAATTCGGAGTGAATGTCTCAAAGTTTGGAGTGCATTGAACAAAGGGAGAGCCTTGGTGAAATTTGGAAGGTCAGCGACTAGTGTCTCTCCCACATAAGTGTGTTTCAAGTGGGTTATTTCTAAAGTGCAAGTTTATAGTGTTTCCGTGTGTGTTTTCTATTGTAATTTTATCTTACATCTTGAATAAATTTTTTTGATTGGGCTAAAGCTCCATAGTACAATCGTTTCGTTGAACTTCACTTCATTAAAAACACATGCGTTCCTCTTCTTGTTATTTGCTTTTGAGTTCGTTCTTGGTTCCTAAGTGTTGGAACAATCTTATTGTTATAACATCCTAACGATCGTGAAACTACACCATAAGCAGGACCTATCATTTAATGTTAATACTTTCGTAATATAGATATTAGTTTTAAACCCTAACTTTGCCTCAGGCAATAAGAGAAAGCTAACAACCTTACTATTGAATTCCACTGATAATGTATTGTATTGAAATTTGGGAAAATTATAAATCATGGATCAATAGTTGCTAGTATTGAACCATGCATGGATGTTGGTAAAATATAAGTCACGGATACGAGGATGAAAATCCCCGTCATTAAACACTTGAACCGGTTTATATAGAAAACAATGAACCAATAGTATGTTAAGTAAAACAGGAAAGTACATTATGCATAACATAATAATATGTTATATGCTTGTTTCGCCAAAAAACCTCTGGTCCACGGAAAAGTACAACCGATTGATTAATTCGACTGAAATACAGAGAAATTTAAAATTTGAGTTTGGGAATTAGAAAATTTTGTGGGTGAGATCTCCTAGTTTTCCTCTAATTCGACCTCTCATGTGGTTGGCGGCGAAGTCACTGTCTTCTGCGGTTCGACGATAAACTTTGACCCTTCGAGTGAGTGTGCACGAACGACGACGGGTATAGCCGGCCGGACGAAATTGTTTGTGTTCCGTGTATTTGGCTTATTGACGTCACCGGTGAACGTGTAAAGCTTCTTTGGTAGACTGCGTGTACTCTGACGAACTTGAGAATTTGTGATTTTAGGTTCCAGAGCGAAAAGATCCCTGAACTTCTGGATCTCCAACCTTTGGGAATGAATTTCTTTGATCGAGAATGCTTCTGCTATGCGAGAGAGCAAATTCTCGACCGATGTGGGCGATATTCAGGCCTCCTCGAGATTCGACCACGATTCACAAACTCCGGGAAAGAAGACATGAGCTTTTGGCAGATTTAGTCGGCTGGACGGAAGTATTTGTGTTCCGTGTGATAAGCTTGTTGACGTTTTCGGTAGTCGTACGGAGTTTCCCGATGAACTGAGTGCGATCGAGGAACCTCCAATTGGCGGAGTTGATGGCGTGAAAGCTTCTTTGATTGAGATTTTCTGAACTCCTTGATCTAAACTCTTTTTTTTTTTCCCACCCTCCCTTGTGATTGGAGTTTCTGGGGTATTTTTAGTTGATGTGGCTCGCTTGTTTGATGGAGCTTGATCCTCAGAAAGAGGTTCTCGGTTGATCTTTTCTGCCTCAGTTGGAGGAGGGATGACTTTCCTCTTTCCTTCCCTGTAATTGAGGGATCAACCAGACTTGGTCAATCTGAAGTTTCCTTTTGGCGTTACTTGCCTTTTTAGCTGGTTGTCGAGTGGTTTGAAAAGCCTGGCGTGGCTTTGATTTTGGCTGACTTTCGATTTATTTGAGAAATTGATTTGGCTGGACGTCGGACTTGCAGGTGGGTTGTCTTGATGAAATTGATGGATGGACTATTGGAAAGTCCACAGTGTACACGAAATAGGATTTCAAATGGTTTATTGGATGGGTCGTTGCATGGACTTGTCGAATTTGGGCCGCGTCGGATTTTGACGTCTACAATACTATAAACTAATATGTTATCCCTATTTTATAAGGTCAAACACCTTTCAACCAAAAAATTATACTATTAACTAGTATGTTACATAAAATAAAAAAAATATTATAAATAACATAGTAGTATATGTTATAGACCATTTATGCCAGTTTCATATAGTCAAACACCCCTCAATCACGAGAAACTATACCACTAACTAGCATGTTATGCAGGATAGAAAGTAGGTTATATATAACATAACAGACAATTAATTAATACATTATGCCAACTTGGTAGAGCCAAACCGGTTCTAGGGTTAAGTGAGGGGCATTTGCGTCTTGTATCCATAACTCAACATGATTCGATATTTCAGCTACAATCGCTCCATGAGTTGTAATTCTCCCTTGAAAATTTTGTTTCAACTTTGAAGTTTGATGTGTGAAGTTAGGACATAAGATGCAACACAATGAATATAATTTTTAAAAATTATCATTACCTATTTTAAAGAATATAAAAATTATCATTACCTATTTAAAAGAATTTTTTTTACATGATTTATTCAAGTTTTTAATAACTAAAAAGCAAGGATGATTAAAAAGCATGCAATAAAGTCCATAAAGAAGTGATTAAGGTTAAAGCTTAAAACAGTTTAATTTGGTTTATCCACCGGAGCCCTGATCCGGCCGGCCAAAATGCGGCGTGGCCAAAGCGAATCACGGGGTGCCTGAACACGTAACCGCGGGGCTTATGGGGCCCCGGATTCGCTTTGGCCACGCTGCATTTTGGCCAGCGGATCCGGGCTCTATCCACCGGGTTAATGACATAATAATGTGAGTTTATTTTTAGAAAAGCAATATTGGGAGAAAAAAATCTCTCCTCAGTATGTGAATGTATTGGATCTGGGTCCCAAGTCACTAGTTATGTTAGTTGAACTCGGAAAATTCGGAAAAGTCTGACTGATTAATCGAGAATGGATAGTGAATCGATTCAACTAGAATAAAATGGAATCACTTCATCATTTATCACAACATTAAACCATTCTTGAGAAAGATCTTTTTTTTGTTTTTTTTTTTAATCCAACAAGATCGATCTGTTCTATGTGGGTGGGACCGATGGGTGTGTAATTTTCCATAATCAAGACGAAGTAGGGATCTAGTTTCATCATGTCTTCAAACGGTTCACCCCACTTCTCTCCAATCTTTTTGAAAGCTTGGCAATAGGGCTGGCAATGAGCCGCGCCGAGCAGAACCTATGATGGCTTGAGCTCGGCTCAACCTATAATGCATGAGCTCTGAGCTCGAGCAACTCGAACGAGCTCGAGCTTGATTGGAGTGGGCTTGATCCCTAATCGAGTCCGAGCTCGAGTCCGAGCTCGAGTCCGAGCTCGAGCCCAACTCGAGCTTCTGCCTATGCCCAGGTCGAGTTTAGGTTGAGTTCCAGGCCATAAAAGCCCAGTGGGAGCTCTAGCCCATGCCCAACGGGTTTGCCAATTCGGGCTTTTTAATTATTTTAGTTAAATTTATCTACAATAATAGATCTAGATTATTGATTATAAGCTGCTTACATACCTAATTATGCTAAAACAAAAATTCACATAACTTTAAAATTTTTTAGTTAATTATTAATTTTGGTTAATAGAATCAATGATAAAAAATTTTAAAATACAATTTCTGAAAAAACTTGAGGCTCCCACTACTTAAAAAAACTAAAATATTTTACCGAATTTTAAAAATATATAACTCAATATACAAACGAGTCGGCTCATCAAGCTTCGAGTCGAACTACCTAAAGCTCAAGCTTGGCTCATTTAACTAAACGAGCCTTACTCAAGGCTCAAATTAGATTCGAGCTCAAAATAATTTGAGCCGAATCGAGCTTTTACCGAGTCGAGCTCAAACTGTTCACGAGCTGGCTCGATTCAATGCCACCCCTACTTGGTAATACCACATATCCGGTGGGAAGTCCCCAAAATTTTACCCAACAATGTATTGGTTTATTTTTAAAAGATTGTCATTTCTGAATTGCCCAACATTGGAACGTTCATTCGGAGATCATATAACACCAGATTAAACTCTGATTCATTGTTGAGACCCTTCAACCAAGAATCCTTACTTAAATAGGAAGCGGATAGTAGATGATGAAGCATCCATCTATTCCAAGCACAAAATTCATCTTGTTTCTGTAATTTAAAACCATAGTGGCTACGAAACAGAAACTTTGGTAATTTGTTTTAGAGGAGGGAGCACAAGAATTTACCTTGGCATTTGGCGCACCACAGTAGCCCAAGAACCTTCCCATCTGATCTGCGAATCGATTTTGTCAGAAGAATGGCGATTCTTGTTTCTAGCTGTCGTTGTTGTCGGTTGAAACTTCGTCAGAAACTCCATTAATCCTGCCCAAGCAGATTGTGTAACATTTGATAATGGGAAGATAAATGCGCTCATAGATCTTATTTCATTTTCCTCTATTTAGGACCATTTTACTTTCAGAGTTCTATTAGCAAAAATCTAATGTAAAATTTCCCCATCCCATTTCCTTTGAAAATGTGACCTCCTAAGCTTGTCCCAAAGACTTTTAAAAGTATGCAAATATTCCTCAGGCCATGGTTTAATTTGGTCTGTGCACTGGTTGAATCGTGTTAATGACATAATAATGTTAGCTGCTTGTTTCTAGAAAAAAGAATACTGGGAGAAAAAAAATCCCTCCTCCTTCAGTGTGTGAAATGTACAGGATCGGATCAGGCCCACTAGTTATGTTACTTGACCTCGGGAAATTCGGAATAGAACAGGCTTTGACCATATTGGGGTTTTAAATTAATCGACTAAGACCCGGAAAAAATGCTTAATTAAGAGTCCAACCAATTTGTACGACTGGTCTAGCCAGACAAGGTTTTATAACAAAGCTAATTAAATGTCTTAAATAGCTTGATCCTTGTATTAAATTATCTACCAAATACCAATAATTCTTTTTTTTTTTTTTTTTTTTTTTTTTTTTTTTTTGTATTTTGAGGAAACCATACATTACATTGACTCAGTTCCATATATACTTCCCTTCCCCCACATCAGCGGATATGTTCTCTTTTGGTTGCTCATTGAATATCGCGTATGGGCAACGCTGGTCACAATGGCTTCCTTTATTACAATCCTCCCGGCAGTTGGAGGTGCCCATCCATGCACATAATGCACATGAGAAAGACGCTGACACTTGTGTGGGATTTAAAGCGAAAAAAAGGAAAAGAATTGGAGCAACTTCCAGGAACCTTCACGATCGTGAAGGACGAACCGGAGTTTCATGAATGCTCAATATTATAGAGACCTCCTTCACTAGTCACAATTCTAAGCATATATAAACTAGCATATATAAACTAGCATACAAAACTCCCAAAAAAAAAAAAAAAAAAAAAAAAAAAAAAAAATCAAAAAACTGTAATATTAACTATAAAAAAATGATCTCCGTCACTCGAACCGTGGCAAAATGTAAGTGGACAGACTGACACTTGAATTGTCATACATATAATATATTAGGGTTTTTAAAATTATATGCGAAATGATCATGGGTGTTTGTGGATTATCATGACATGATTCACGACTAGTTATAATAAGTTTTTCAAGCAGAAGCACAAAACAGGCTTAATCAAACCACGTAAGCAGATGAAAGAAAAATGGATGAGAGATCAATCAGGGAGTAACACGGCCAAGGAGTAAACGTCATGGGTTAGCATAAACACAAGTCGGAGATGATGAAGATTCGTACGAATAATTAATAAAACCCTCAATCATGAATGGAATAGAAGTCCCTTACCGCCACCGGAAGCAGGCGCGTCCCGACGAAGTGATCGATCTCTACATATTAATTAAAAAGACATGAGACATACAGTGATACAGCATTCCATTCAAATTGATGGTACTTGCAACCATATTTAAATATTGCTGGAACGTGAAATGTGGTGCCAATATGCCATTATACGCATCACATTCTTCTAAATTTATTATTAGTACTCAATATAACAAATAATGATTGAAGGCTCATTAACAAACCTGTAATTAATGCAGAGTCTAATTTCTTGATGAGGGAGATCGCTCTCTTTAATGCTTTCCTTCTCAAGCTACAACTCATAAGTCGTCTCATCATCGCCGGTATTGATTATCGGCCGACGGCGGCCGACGGGGTTCTTTTGGTTATCTTCTGCTCCGCGTTGAAGTTTCAGAATTTGAGAAGCCGCGCGAGCTCCCGTGAGTTCCAGTGAACGTTTCTACAAACGGAACCAGAATAGTGCAGATACGAGATGTCAAACCCAGTAGCAGATCAGTCAGTATAACCAGAAATACGGCCACGATGGTAGTTGGCTGGAAATGTGGGGGAGGCGTGCGTACGCTGCAGCCATCAACATCTCTCATTAAAAGCATTCGATGTTCGAAGTTCGAAACACACGGTACCCTGTCCGAACTCCGTGGATTCAACTCTACCTCATCTCCGTATGGATGTGCTCTTCCCACGCACAAACGAATCATTTATTGTCTCTTTAATCTCAATAACCGACATCATGAGTGCTTAAGAACTATTTAGAGCAGGAAAAAGTAAAACAGATCTTCGAACCATTAAAAACGTTAATTCTCGTAGAGAATCAGAGCAACCACACCTTCATTTTCGATCGAGAAAAAGCTTGAAACGACGATGGAATATCTCCGGCTGCCGTACTCTTGCAGACGCGGCCCGCGCGCGGTTTGACCACTTAGACTTCTCTGATATCGGAACCCTCGTCTTGAAGCCAATGGGACGGAGCTCATCTTCACCGCCTCACAAATCAAATAGATCCTCTCGTCATGTTTTTTTTCCTTTCTTTTGTCTCATGTAGATGATGTGTCCCCTACATACACATTCCCTATGACGAACAAACTATTTATCAAAGGGAAAACAAGTTCTGGAAAGTAACGCACATACACCAGAAAGAAAGAACAGATCGGAAATCGAAAGGGATGAAACTGAATTACGTAGTAGGAGACATTAATAGAAGTGTTCTATACAAAAAAAAAAAAAAAAAAAAAAAAAAAAACCTTAGCTGCTAATTACTCTCTTCATGACTCAAGGCATGTGCGCGGGGGCGGGAGGTCTGCATTCTTACGACTTCAACATACTTCCCTCGGCGCCGCCCGATCAACGCCACAGGATCGACTACGTCGCCCCTACCGATCCCGCACACCGCCACCGCGTTCCGAAACCAAAATCCACCGGTACTCTTCTTCTTCCCACTCCGACCGCCACTAATCTCCGTCCTCTGCTTCGGACTTCGATCGGGACGATCTCCGTCGCTAGAAAACCTCCGACTGGACTCCAGAATCCGATCCAACTGCATCGAAATACTCTGAATCTCGTAGGCGTCGAAGAGCGACATATCCGTCTTCGTCGGACTCAACAGAACCGATCCGTTGGAGTGATCAGAATTGATCGACTCGGAGTCGTCTTCGACCGCTTCCTCGTCTGCTCTCCGCATCAGTAGTTCCAGCTTGTACCTACTCGGCCTCGGCTCCCGGTGCATCCTCTGAACCACATCGAACTCGCGCACCGGAATCTTTCCCTCGCCGCCGGAACTGTGCTGGTACCACGCCCACGCCGCGGCTTTGATCAGCGCCAAATCGTCTTGATGACTAGCTCTCATCCCAGCCTTCCTCGCCTCCCCCATCGCTTTCTCTCTCTTTCACTCTCTCTCAACACCTCATCTGCTACGCAGAGAACGCAGAATCAAACACGTACGTCGAATTCGGATCACAAGCGCCGGCAATGGCGGATTCCGGGTCTCCGACGATCGACGAAGGAGTCGAGAAAGGAGAAGAGGGAGAAATATGGGTTTTATGGAAATCAAAGGAGGGATCGGATCGGGGTATGGACGAAATTTCCATTTATTGAGGGTGACCCGCCACGGACCATATCAATCCGAAAAAGTTCAAGAAGGCACCCCGTTATATGAATGACGGTCGGCACGTGTCGGAGGAAGACTCGTGGGACGGAGCCACTGAGAAATTGGGGAATTACGGAGTTAAAAAGTGAATAGGACGACCTGGCCAATGGCAGCTCACCGTGGCGTAGGTTTGTTCGAGTGGACCAAATTGGAAGTCGTGTGTCACTGATTTTCGGGAGGCCATGTCGGCTTTCCCGGGCCGGGAAAGGAGGGTCGAGCCGCGTCGTAGGTAGGGAACTTTTCACATAGTAACGGATGACACGTGGCTTCATAATTATTTGCCACGTTTCTAGTGAAAAGAGTTTTTTTTTTTTTTTTTTGGGTGTTGGTCGGAAAAGTTTAGGTTAGAGATCTCTTAACTTCGATTATTAGGTTTTGATAACTAATAACTTTACTAATTCTCCTAAAAATATGGGCCATTTAAAAGTACTGTTTATACGAAATAATTAGTGTTAGTGTAGATATGGTATATATGTTCATATTTGGCAATTCTTTTGACTAAAACAACACTTGATTCATTGGTTAGAAAGTATGCAACTAGAACATTAAGTGGCCTTGAAGTCTATATAAAGAAGGTTCAGACGGGCAACACAACGTTCAATTATTGTTGGAATGTTGAATCTTGACTCAAGAGAAGCCAATTTTAGAAATCCAAGGCAGGAGAGAACTCAAGACACTTGAGAGGAGTATATAATCATAGTTTGGGAGTTCCGTGAGGTGCAATAAGCTTTCGTGTCCAAAACCCGGCTCTCAATGTAGATATTTTGACACCAGGACAATTTAAATTGCAATGTAAGGTTGCATAATAATTAATAAGTAACAAAATAGGAGGGACAAGACTACCCAGAGTTCATACCTGATTTATCTGTCTGAAATTTGAGTCAGTTCAACCGAGTAATTAGTAAATTTGAGTCAGTTCAACCGAGTAATTAGTCAAATCCATACATTTGAGTAAAATGAGAACCACAAGTATTTAGTAATTATTAGACCCCTTCTTCGAGTCCGGGATAATAATCATCCGCTAAGTATAAATTGTTACAAACCTTCACCTAGGCAATACAAGAGTTTCTCAATAAACAAATGGATGAAGATCTATTACGTCACAAGAAGACTCAAGACTTTCTGAAATCCTCATAATAGTTCTTCTAATTCCTAAGTTATATATTGTATTAAGGCCTTCTTGCCCTTATATAATCTTGCATGACTAACTACCATGGTAGGTGCTTGATTGAAAGATTAAATATTAATAACTACCATGGTAGGTATTTCAGATTCTAATCTTTTCAATCGCTTGAGACAATATTCTTGCTATCGCTTTGAGTAAGTTTTGGAAAATTTGGGGCGAGTAATGTCAATCTGAAAAGATGGTGCTGAGCTTAATCTTTGGGAGCTGGATACATAGGGGCCCAAGTGGCATATTGAATTCCTCCTAGGACTGGATTAAGCTGTAAATTGTGCTTGAAAACATCATGTTGGCAGGGACCAAATTTGCGCCCTCCCTCAATCTCCCTTGACAGCGTTCCCCTCCCTCAGACTCCCCCCCCCTCCCTCAGTTTTCATCATTTCTCCTCCCCCCCCCCCCCCCCTCCCCCTCCCTCCCCCCCTCCCCTCGTATCACCCCCCCCCCTTCCTCCTCCCTCCCTCCCCCTCCCCCCCCCCTCCCCCCTCCCCTCCGCTCTCCCCTCCTCCCTCCATCCCCCCCCCCCCCCCTCCCCTCCCCCTCCTCCCCCGGTATCATCCCCCTTCAGGCATCGATCGGGTATCGCGGTCATCGGTACGGGGTCGGTACATCATCAGGTATCACATCAGGTACATCGGATTATCAGGTCATGGGGCGTATCATCACGGTTGTCACATCAGGCATCCTTTCATCAAGTATCATCACATCATCACATCAGGGGTCACATCATCGTCCGTTATCATCACAGGTACATCACGGTGGGTCACATCTTTTGTCATCACATCATCACATCATCATCACATCATCGGTACATCATCATCGGTACATCATCACATCATCACGTATCACATCATCATTTGGTACATCATCATCACATCGCATCATCATCACATCATCATCGTTATGCATCGCATCATCATCATCACATCACATCATCATCATCATCGCATCATCATCATTTATCACATCACATCATCTTCGTCATCGCATCATCATCATCATCATCACATCATCATCATCATCATCACATCACATCACATCATCCATCAGGTTCATTTTCATCATTCATCACATCGGATAAAACATCGGTTCATTGCATCATCGGTTCATTTCATCGGTTCATCATCGGTTCATTTTGCATCGGTTCCATTTCATCGGTTCCATTTTTATCGGTTCGTTTTCCATCGGTTCATTTTGCCGGGTTCATTTTGCATCATTCATTTACATAGGTCGGGTTCGTTCCAAACGGTTCCATTTTCACTCCGGGTTCATCCTCGGTTCATTTTACATATGGTTCATTTACATAGTGATATCGGTATCGGTTCATTTTTTTTTCGTACCCATCGGTTCATTCCATCGGGTTCATTCCATCGGTTCATTTCCAGTTCCTCCGTCGGTTCCCCCTTACCCGGTTCCATTCCCCATCCGGTCCCTTCCCCCCATTCATCGGTCCCTTCCCCCGTCATCGGTTCATTCCCCTCAGGTTCATTTTTTCCATCCTTCATTTCGGTTCTTCCCCTCCGTCCCTTCCCCACATTCCGTTCCTTCCCCCTCAGCCCTTCCCCTCATCATCACAGCCCCTTCCCCTCATCATCACATCCCTCAGCCCCTTCCCCCTCATCAGCCCTTCCCCTCATCTCCCTCGGCCCCTTCCCCTCATCTTCCCCTCGGCCCCTTCCCCCTTTACAGGGCCCCTTCGGGTGAGAAGAGGGGGTTCGGTCCCCTCGGGTCCTTCCCCTCATTCCCTTCCCGGGGGCGGGGCCCCTCAGCCCCTTCCCCCTCATGGGGGGGCCCCCTCAGGTCCCTTCCCCTCAGCGGGGTTGGGGAGTTGGGGGCCCCCTCAGGGGAAGAAACAGGCCTGGGGAGGGGGGGGAAATCTTTGCCCCCCCTCCTCCCTCATTCCTCCCTCGAAGTGTGGGCCCCACGCGTGTGCGTGTGCGTGGCTGGCGGGAGGAGCGTTGCCCCTGAGAACAATGCCACAAAAGTAGCAAATTTGGTCCCATGTTGTCATATTGTTTATGATGTTCAGTAAATTTTGCCACTTGGGTAAAGATCAACTGTCCAAGATTAAACAAAACTTAAAAATCTAAAAAGAAAAAAAAATTGAAGTTTCAAATTTCAAAAGAATAATAAAGAGATATTGAAACTTTGACAGAACAAGCACTAACGTTTCCCATTTCTTTGATTTTCATACTAAACTCACTTAGCTAACCTGAATTCAGTAATTATAATCAAATGACATAGAGTGTTTAGGTTCTCCACAAAGACATGCAATATATTCATGCAATATGTTAGTTTCATTGACGGATTCCTCCGTTTAAGGGAATTCCTTCGTACCCTAATCAAATTTAAGGAATAAAATAAAATTTTTAACTTATTAATTTCAAAGATTTTTCTTCAATTTTTTTGGATGAAAATGTTTTAAAAACTGGACCGGCCGTCAAATAAAAAGTATGTCCCATTTTTGTTAAAACCATTGGTTCAACTATTGATTAAGATATAATTTATATATATTAAATATTTTAATAGTTATTAGACAAAAAAATTGTCCAGTAAATCGGGCCTGAGTCAATAAGAACCGAACTTACCTCCAATTCTAGTTCAATTAGGGAGGACATCGGGTCGGGTTTGTTGGGGAACCCAACAAAAAAATATTGGGATTGGATTTTTAAATTCAACCTGCGGGTCGGGTTCGAGTTTGAGAATCCAAACCTGATCTCGGGTTCTTGTTTTTTTATAAAAAAACTAGTGTAAAAAGTCAGATTTTTTTAGATTGATTTGGGTTTTACATAAACCTGTTCGATTATGGTCCCGTCAATTCGGGATCGGGTTAGTAGAAAAAGAGTTCAGGTTTTTCGTGGGTTTAAATTTCGGGTTATATAAATGTAGACGTCAAAATTCAACGCGGCCCAAATTTGACAAGTCCACACAACGACCCACCCAATAAACCATCCGAAATTTCATTTCGTGTACATTGTAGATTTTCTAACAGTCCACCCACCGATCTCAATAAGACAGCCCACCACGGGTCCAAAGTTCAGCCAAATCGATTTCTCAAATCGATCGACAGACAACAAAAATCAGAGCCACGCCAAACTCTTCAAGTCGCTCGACAGTCGACTCGAAAAGTCAAGCTAAACCAAGAGGAATTCCCAGATGGATCAAGTCTGGTCGATCCAGTAGGGAGAGGATAAAGGAAAGTTCCCTCCCCTTCTCTTACGGATCGATGGAGAAAAATCAGGTGCTCCCCCAGCCTCCTCTCAATCCAACTAAAGAAGAAAAACTCAACTAAGATCCATTTTATGAGGATCAAACTCCAACAAACAAACTCACGCATTGACTATAAAAAGTCAGAGGCAGAACGCCCAAGAGGGTGGGAAAAAAATCAAGGAGTTGGAAATCAAAAAGTCGGACATCTAGAGGTTCAAAGAAATTTCACTCCAAGTCACTCGACTCAGAAATTCTCTCGAGCCCGAAATCGCAAATTTTCAAGTTTGTCGGAGCACACGCTGTTTACCGAATAAGTTCTACACGTTCATCAGTGATGTTAACACGCCGAATACACGGAACACAAACAATTCCGTCTGACCGACTATACCCGTCGTCGTTCGTGCACACTCGCTCGGAGGCTCAAAGTTCGTCGTCGAACCGTAGAAGACAGTGACTTCATCGCCAACTACGTCGGAGGTCGAATCATAGGAAAGCTAGAAGATCGCACCCGCAAAAATTTCCAAATTCCCAAATTTAATTGTAATTTCTCTGTTATTTTAGTCGAATTTATCAATCAATCGTGACTTTCCGCGGACTGGAGGTTTTTCGTCACTCGAATTTTCAAATACCCGACCCAAAGTTGACCCGACCTAAAGTCAACCCAACCCAAAACCGACCCGTGACCACCCCTTGGTTCAATCGGGTGAACACAGGATGAAATATAAACAAAAAAAGATGCAATTTGTGATATATATCTTAAGCCCGGTCGCCCTCTCAAAGTTATTGGAGGTGGTCCAGGGCAATACGTCTCTAAAGACTAAAATATATAACATTATATTGCTTTTGACTTATGGATCGACTGATAATAATATATTTAAGATTGTAATGCAACGCGTGTACTTGCCTGGGCAGGCCGTTACTGAATTCGGTAACGCCGTTCCCCTTCTTCTTCTCAGCTACTATTTATTGTTTTCCAGTGGTTAGTAAATAAAGAAAGGCGAAACGGAGAGAGGTCAAAACAGAAACGGGAAAAGCCGAGGAAGAAAACAGAGGGCCATCATCGGATCATCCATCCATCCATCCATCCATCCATCCAGCTACCTGTCCACGTTTGGGTGCACCGAAATCGTGAAGATCACAAGGCCTCGGACGAACAAAGGGAACCCTTTCGCTTCAAATCTTGCTCGACTCTCGTTTTCCCCAAGTCTCGAGTCTGAAAATTGAATGGAGATGGAATCGTGTTATAGCTTCTGAAAATAATCGCGGGAAGGGAGGAGGAGCTGTGATCGGAGATGGAAGACTCGTCGTCGGCGACGACGTCCTTGCTCCGCTCGGGGTCTGGGACGCCACCGGCGCCGGAGCGGGCCACGCGACCGAATACCCTGGGGGTGCTCCTCGGGCGGGCGACCGGACGCCGAGGCCCTTCGATGCTGGTGCGCGAGACGGCTGCGTTGCAGCTGGAGGAGCGGCGTGCCGACTGGGGATACTCCAAGCCGGTGGTTCTTCTCGACATCATCTGGAACCTCGCCTTCGCGGTGGTCTCCGTTGTCATGCTCGCCTCGACGTCGAGGGAGAGGCCTAACGCGCCGGTTAGGATTTGGATTTGCGGGTACGCGCTCCAGTGTGTCGTCCACGTCGTTCTTGTATGGTACGAATATCGGAGGAGGAATTTGAGGAGGAGGAGGATTATCGACGATGGACACGGTGGGGCGTCGGATTCTGAAACGAATGATAGCGAGGATGATGAGAACGACGCTGCGGGATTCGGATTTGGGGCTCGGACCAGGTGAGTAGTTGAAATTCCAATATGTTTGTATTTTCTCTCTTCGCCTTGCGGAAATAGAGTTTTTATTTTCTCCACCGCGTACTTTACGGAAGTAGTATCTGTTTTCCTTTGAACAATTCTCTTCCGCATAGGATTTTAGTTTAAATAATTCTCTTGCGCGTACAATTTTAGTTTAATTTGCTGAAATGCTCCTATTCCTTATACTTAATTGCTGGAAATGCTCCTATTCCTTATACTTCATTGCTGGAAATGCTCTTATTCCTTATACTTCATTGCTGGAAATGCTCATATTCCTACTCCTGATGGATCGTCTCGCCCATAGAGTCCTCTGCTTTGGTGATTCGGAAAATTTAAGCATCTTAAATACATGACTCTCGGTGTTAATGGAATACGAGGACTACGAAAAAGTAAATTATTGGAATTCCCTTACCCAAAAATTCAGATTCCACCGCTGGACCTCTTAAAGAATATTATGTGAACTAAAGTCCTCAAGGGTTCACTCTTCTTGTCACTATTGAGTTTGGGGATCATTGCTTGGTGCTGTTCAGATAAGATTGAAATTCATGCCGTTATGGTTGTCTACGGTTGGATTTGGTTGTTAACATATTGTTACAATCCTCCTTCCACTGGACTGGGACCACCATTCAGGTACTTTATCGGCGAAGTTAGCAGCAAGGAGACAAGACTTAACAGTACTATTTTGTATTGTTTGGCTCAGTGCAAGAAGTCTGAACAGTAAAGCTGTGAGGACATGGTTAGTAGTTGAAGGTTTTCTAATAAGGCTAAATATGATATTGGAGATATTGGAAAGAAGTCTTAAAAGAATGTTAATTTGGTAAAGAAATTAACTAGAGCACGTAGTAAAGAAAGACACGAAGAAGGGTCTAGTTATGGAGTTAGCTCAGGACAGCAGAAAGGAAGTGGCTGATTTGAATAGACGAAGACTTCTTATTTTAAAATGCGAAAGTTCTTTTCAAAAGAAAAAATATACAGAGGGAAGCAACCTTTTAAACGCAAAAAGGCAAAATGCAAAAAAGAAAAGCACATTTAATGGAAAGATCTTGCAGAAAATGATATGTTACTGAGAAGCTCCTTTCCTAATTACAGAATTTCCCTTTATACTTTTCTTCTGATTATTAGTTTTGTAGACATCAGAAACAATATGCACAATGTAAAATAATATAATAAATAAAATAAATTTCAAGGTCTGGAGAAGTTAGGGTCCTTAGGGATGTTTTTCAAATAGTTCCCTCATGGAGGTGGGGGGGAGGGGTTGGGGGTTTAGGTGCATTGGGTTTTTACCGATGAGGATTTGATAGATTCTAGTTTTTGTAGTGTAGAGTACAATTTTGTCTTATTTTGGTGGTGGTAGAGAGCGGATTTGTCCTTAAAATTCAAATGTTTTCCTCAAACTACCTACAGGGTTTCCACGAGAGAAAAAACAAAAAGGGAAAACAAGAGATCTAGCAGGAAACGTTAAAAATGTAGTGTGGATCAGAGGTGAAACATATCTAACTTTGCAGGCATCAAGTTTTGAAGGAAGTAAATAAGGCCTTGCCTCAGGGTTTTGAAATTATGTTTAACATTAAAAACAAATTTACAGATAGCAGTTTATTCAAATCATTTGGTTATCCAAAAAAATGAACGAATACAATTAGCAAATTATTCTTTCACATATCCGGTTGAGTGAGAATTCTAGTCATCCTTATGTCACAAGCTTGTTATGACAATCTCTGTACAGCATGCTGTTAAGAATCAATAATCAGACCTGATTTAATTTACAGCATAATTTGTGTTCAGTCTTTGTATTGATTTTATATTTTCTAACTGTCCTATATTCAACTATCTGTAACTTATTTTTGACTTGAGTTCTATTGCTCTTTGTTGCCAGTTTTGCGAAACGGTGTGAATCTATTAATACAATGGCCTCGTTTTTATGGTGGATAATTGGTTTTTACTGGGTGGTCTCTGGTGGTGAAGCTCTATTACATGATGCCCCTCGTCTTTACTGGTTTGGATTTCTACCACCTAGTATATAGATAAACACTTCTTGTTGTTCTCTTGATGCAATATTCTTTGACAATGCCCTCAAACCTCCTGCAATATATGCTGTTTTTCTGTTGCCTCTAATATATAATCTACTTTACAGTGAATTGCAAGATGAGACCAATTGTAAAATTGTAAACTTCTTATATGAATTTTTACTACATTAAAGACTTCTTTGACAGCTGTATTGCTATATGATTCAGGATTTTTTTTTTGAGGAAAGCGATGATTATATTAATTCAGAAATTGTAGAGTACAATGCAAAGAAGCATAATGCATTACAGAATTGACATCATCGTCCTTGCTATGGTGGGTATAAAATTTCCATGACTTGAAGTAAGACTCCTGCCCGAGCTAGAGCATCTGCAGCTGCGTTTGCCGACCTGGGCGTGTGACTCCAACCAACTACAGATTCTGAGAGGTCCCATATTTCTCTTAATTTTGGGGCTAATCTCCAGGGTACCGAGGCTGCCTTCATGCACCATTTAATGGTGTTGCTAGAGTCCCCCTCCACCCATAGTCTACCTGGGAAGTGCGATTTAGCTATTCGCAATCCTTGGAGCACCCCTTCAACTTCAGCTTCTGTCGAGTCAGCATGGCTTATGGGACCTTTATAAGACAACAAGATGTTGCCCTCAGAGTCCCTAAATAAGCCCCCTTATCCGGATGGACCCGGGTTGCCCCATGAAGCTTCGTCGGTGTTGAGCTTAATTATGGAGGGAGGGGGCGGCTTCCAGGATGCTTGAATTACACTTCTGCCCTCCCCATTCAGATCTGCTATCTCAAGCCATTTTGCCCTTAAACTTTCCCCACTCACGCCTTGAAATTCTTTTGTAGCTAAAAGCCACTCAATAGATTTGTTGAACACGCATTGTATCACCGCTTCCCATCTCCTCTCCTTCTGTCTGAATATTCTGGAGTTCCTTTCAGTCCATATATTCCAAACTACCGCTAACACCGTTGTGGAGCACATGATTTTTCCTTTCCTTCCCCTAGCTACAGCTTTCCACAGCATTAACAGATCTGCCAGTGTCGCTGGGAGGCATAAGCTGCTTCCAAAAAGTCTAGCTACTGCCATCCAGACATTCCATGAGAAAGGGCAATGGATGAGGAGGTGATTCACCTCTTCCTCTTCTATAAGGCATAGCGGGCGAGAGTTGAGGGGACAGTCATCCCTCTTCTTACCCGGTGCATCTCTGTTAGGGATTTTAGCTCTCAAAGCAGTCCAGAGGAAGAAGCGGGCTGTTGGGGGGCCCGCATCCCCATGCTACCGCCACGGGTGCACGTGGGATTGCTCCGATTCAGCAGCCTTCGGTATGCAGATTTAATCAGAATGAGCCATCGAGGAAGGGCCAAACTAACTCATCTTCATACCGGTTGCATAGAAAGGAGCTCGAGATACGGTTGTCCAGGGCTTCCAGTTGAGTTAACTCCTCCCCGCGAAGCTCACGGCGGACTACTTGACTCCAGTTAATTGTCCTTCCTGAGCCTCCTTCGATCACTTGCTCCACCGATGCATTCTGATTGAGGGCAACCCGGAATAGCGCATGGAATTCCTCCTTCAGCGGACCTCCCCCGATCCAGTGCGCGCTCCAAAATTTGGTGCGGGAGCCCCTTCCAGGCAGGAACATGATGTTTGCACTGAATAGGTGAAAGAGTTTATTCACTGACCTCCAAATGGGCGACAGTCGACGACTTGTCTGAGAGTTGAGGACCCATTCCTCCCGCTGCACATTCAGCTTGTATCTCACCATCTTGACCCACGGGACATTGGGGTCTTGGTTGATTCGCCAGCACCACTTCATGAGGAGCGCCTGGTTGAACTGCTTCACGCGATGCATCCCAAGGCCTCCTGCCCTCTTTGGTTTACATAGTTCCTCCCAGCTTACTAAGTAGAATTTAAACTCGTCGCTCGCTCCTCTCCATAGAAATCTTTTCATAAGAGACTCCATGTCACTTGCTACCGAAGCCGGGCAGTGGATGAAGGATAGAAGGAAAGTGGGGATGCCGAACAGATAAGATTTGATGAGGACCAATCTGCCTGCTTTGGAGAGATTTCTACCTTTCCATGCTGAGAGTCTAGTTCGGAGTCGCTCCATGACGGGGTCCCATAGCGCTACACCCCCTTTTCCTTCAAAGAGAGGGAGGCCGAGATGCTTTGAAGGTGTTCGGCCAATATTGCATCCCAGATGCTCTGCCGCCTGGCCGAGCAGCGCGTCTAGAGTGTTGACCCCATACACTTTTGATTTTGCCCAGTTTATCTTCTGACCAGAAGATGCCTCCAGGAGGTGTAGCGCCGCCTTGAGCCGTGCAACTTGTTGCATTGAGCCTTCATAGAACACCATGGTGTCGTTAGCAAATTGCACCAGGGGGAGTCCATCTGGCATGGGATTGACTAGCCATCCTAGCTGAATAATCCGCTCAAAAAATGCTGCAGTGCCTTCTGTTGCTATATTGAAGAGGAACGGAGAGATGGGGTCACCTTGACGGATCCCCCTTGAGCTTGGGAAATACCCAAAGAGACCTCCATTGATTGAGATAGAAAACCGAGCTGATGATAGGGCCGAGCGTATCCATAATCTCCACTTGCTACCGAAGTTCATCGTGTCCAAAATAAGATCCAGGTATTGCCAATTTACCCTGTCGAAGGCTTTCTCCATATCCAGTTGTAGAATAAGCTTCGGTGCCGAACCTCTTCGGAACAGATCAATGGCTTCATGGATCAGCATGGCTGAGTCAAGTATTTGCCTATCACGAACAAAGGCATTTTGTTGGAGGCTGATGATCTTCGGGGATACGGCTTTTAGCCGCGTGGCCAGGGCTCTTGAAATTACTTTGTACAGGCTGGATATGAGGCTGATCGGGCGAAAATCTTTGATTTTTTCAGCTCCTTTTGTGGGGACGAGAGTAATAATCGATGCCCCAAGACTTTTATGTGAGATGCCATTCTCATAAAAATCTTGGAAGAGATGTTGAACGTCCTTCTTAATGGTTTCCCAAGAAGCTTGAAAAAATTCGCCGTTGAAACCATCGGGGCCCACTGCTTTGTCTAGGGGTATCTTGCGTGCTGCTGCTTCAATTTCTGCGTCCGAGAAGGGAGCGTCCAAGAGCTCTCTGTCGGCATGGTCTAAGGTGAAGAAGTCCAGCCCTTTGATGCATGATCTGGACGTTCCGTCCTCTTTGTATAGCTCCTCGTAGAACTGAGTTAAGGCATCTATAATTCGAGTCCTGTCCGTGACCAGCTCTCCTTCTATCATGAGGGAGTTGATCCTATTTGCTCGGGGCGAGAGGATGCTATGGCGTGGAAGAACTTTGTATTAGTGTCTCCTTTCAGCCATCGGTAACGGGAGCGCTGCTTCCAGTAGAGACTTCTGCTGTAAACCATGCTTCGGAGCGAGCCGGTCACGAGTTGTCGTTCTGCGCGTTCCTCCATGGAGAGGGGCCTTACTTCTTCGAGAATGTCCAGGGATTCCACTTGCATTGTTGATAGCTTCTATTGAACGGAGTCCTTGGCCCTTTCAAGTTTCACCCACTTTACGATCTTGGTCTTCACCCCTTTCAGCCTTTCAACAGCCCAACTACCACGGCCACCCTTCACTTCACATTCCCTCCACCATTGCTTGAGATGATCCCCGAATTGCTCATTCAACAACCAATGGTTCTCAAACCAAAAAGGTTTTCGTCCCCACTTTCCCACCTTACTATCCATTAGCACAGGCCAGTGATCAGTGACAATTTTATTGACCACTTTTCTGGTACATTCGGGGTACAGGGAGAGCCAGTCTGGGGAGGCTAAGAAACGATCCAACTTGGATAGCACCGTCCTCTGCTGATTGTTGCTCCACGTAAATTTTTTCCCGGCTGTCTGGAGCTCTTCTAATTCGAAGGCGTCTATAAGGTCATTGAAAGCTCTCATGCTGGTTGTAACGCGCGAGGCAGGAGGGGCTTTTTCATCTCGGAAGCGGATGACATTAAAGTCACCCCCAATCAGCCAGGGCCCAGACCACCTGCTGAGCAAATCCTCGATCTCGTCCCCGTAAGTGTCTTCGGCTTATGTTGAGCAAGGGCCATAGACTCCTCCCCTGCACCATTCTTTGGCTAATTCCCTGTCACGTAGCCTCACCCCGCATGACAAGAAATTCCAAATTCTTCCTCCAATACTTCCACCGGCCGACCGGTTCCACGCCATTAGGATGCCTCCCTGCCGACCCCTCTATCAGATCCACCGCCTTCCAAAGGGATTATTAAAGTGTACTACCGCTTCGTACCTTGGCTTCATTCAACTCCATCCATCATTTTAGTTTCCTAAAAAATTATTAAGTCGGCACCGCTTTGCATTACAGTGCTCCTAATGCTGGCTTGTTTCTGGGGCCCGCCAAAACCCCTTACATTCCAAGAGAGTATCTTCATTGGGGCGTTGGTGGGTTGTGGACTCCCCTCCTGATGACACACCCCCTGTGCCTCATTGGTCCTCGTCGTCCCTCTATTCGTGGCTCTCGTCCTTCATCCATGGCTCTGGCCAGCTCCATTACCAGGACACTAGTTTCCGCTGTGACTGGGATGAGTGCAGCATTAGCGGTCTCGGTCCATGAGTGACTATCTTGGATTAGGATGCTAGCACTCAACCTGCGTGAGTTTGGTGGAGATCTTGTTTGAGGGTGAAGGGTGGTGACTCTGTTTCGGGTGTGGAAGTAGTTAAGTTCAAGGGGGGGGTCTGATATAGGGTCGAAGAACTCAGCTTCTTGCTGGGGGGACTGAGGGGGTGCAGGTGGCTGCGGATCCACTACCGTTTCTCCCGAGTCCTCTGTGAGCTGGGCTCGAGGGGAGCGGTGTCGTCTCCGTGGGTGTGGGGCCATTTGTGATGGTGCAAGGGTGCGGGGGTGGTATTGGTCAATGGGGGGGTAAGGGTGGCGATGGTAGGGGGTCGAGGGAAGGTCCGAGTTATCCGAGGGGGAAGGGGTGATTCTCGGAGAGGTGAAGCTGGTTTGTAGGGAGTAAAAACTCTTGAGGGGGGGGGGGCTCAAAATCACCCGATTTAGGGGAGAAGATTGGGTTAAAACGAAGGACAGGGAGGGGGGTTTGCATGGCTGCTCCCGGGGGACTAATGGGTAAATGGGGTGTGGGCGGGGAACTCGGGGAATGGCAGCCAGGTGGAGAAGTTTGGGTAGACGAGTGGGGGTGACTGGGGACAGGTGGTGATGCCCGCTTGCCCTTGTGATTTAAAGCCTGGCATACGTCTGATTCGTTCTGATGTCCTGGCTTAGCAATCTTTTTTTTCACACCTACTTGCATTAAGAGCCCGTCCAAATTTGAATTCAAATTTGAACTTTGAGGTTCCGCGTCATTCCACTCGGCGAGTGATGGTGAGTCCTGCCGAGTTGACTCCGGACTCAGCAGACTCGGGCTGGGGCTCCCCGCTACTGTCTTCTCCGACTCCGGCGGGTGGTTCATCAGCACACCTGTGATCGGGAAAGAGTTTTCCCCAACCCGAATCATGCGGCAGCCGCCCACAGGTTTCGCTAAGGAGAGCTTTAGCTTACCTCGGGCGACCATCACATCCGATTTATTGGCTGTTCTCTTATCGAGTTGTAAGACTTTCCCGTAGCTGCTGAATATGAACGCGAGGCACTCCTCAGTCCATAGTTCAACTGGTATGCCGTGAACCTCCAACCTTCCTTCCCTGGAGTTGTTGACTTCTATATCCTTCCACGCAACCAACTTGAGCTTCCTTAGTATGCCCATCTCGGACCAGGCCTCAGTCAGTGTTGCTTGCTCTTCGAGACTCCTTGTCCAAAGAATCCATCTCCCCTCCCCATAGGACGAGATGGTCGGCTGGTACGGGAGAGGGTTGTGAAGACGAAGTAGGTCACTCACTTCCCTTGCTGCCTCCAAGGTGGCGAGAAAAACCATCGCGTAGTCTAGATCCCGTTCCCCCTTCTTCCAGACCTCAGGGCTGAAGACAATGCCCTCTTCCTCCTGTTCACCGGGCACTATCCTTTGCATCGTGGGGTTCATTCCTCCGATTGGCCTTGGTGACGGGTTTATACATCCCCTCCTCTTCATTAGTGCGTCTTGGACCACTTCCCGTAGGTGGTCCCAGCGAAACCCGTTCTCCGCGTGCTCAGGTATGTGTAGGCGGGCCAGTATCCTCCGATTTCGCCAGTGCAGGACCCGACAGATTCTTTTGGGTCCCAGGGAAGAAGTAAAAAGAAAGGAGTCCTCTCCCTCTTTAATGGTTGCTCGCGGTGACACCCGCCTACTACTATCCAGGCAGTCACCCAAGGCCTTCAGACATTCTTCTAGAGATGCGAGCGGTAGTTTGACGAAAGATTTCTTCAATCCTTTCGCCACCGTGATCTTGATGGAGGTCTGCACTTCTCCTCCCGATCTATCCTTCCAATCTTCAAACTTGACTATGGAATCGTCGAACCGAAAGAGTTTCGACGTTAAAAGACCCGTAGTCCGGTTCTTCTTCTTCTCTACAACGATCCAACCATCTTCATCAGCTTCCTCCTCTTCTGTAGCCGTCGCAGCCTGCTTTCCTTTCCTCTGCGCTTCCGAGGCGGCCGGCGGGATACCACACGTCTTCTTTTCTCCTTCTCTGGCCGGCGGGATACCACGCGTCTTCTTTTCTCCTTCTTTGGCCGGCTGGTGGTCGTAAGGTACCAGCCGCTCCCCTCTCCTCTCCGCCTCTCCGCTCATCGCTGACTTTTTCCTATATGATTCAGGATTTTAAATTTCCTTCTTTGGGCATTGTGAGGGCAGAAAGCAAACGTTGTGTACGTAATCATTTGATTGAGTTCCAAATAAAAAAAAATGAAGCTGCTTTTTATTTTTCACATGATTCTTTTTAAAAAAATCTACAGTATACCTGTGCGTATCCATGACAAGTAGCACGGCCATGAATATTCCCATCCAAACCTGAAAATGCTCTTCTGTCAAAGCAGTAAGCATTAAAATATTTTGAGAAATAAATTCTTGTACTGTTCTTGTTAGAATGTGTAGCCCGGACAGTGTTTTATCTATTTGTAGCGAGAATCTGGTCAAGCTTGAATCTGGTCGAGCTTGAATCTGGTCGAGCTTGAATCTGGTTGAGCCTGAATCCGGTGAAGCTTGAATCTTAATCTGACTACCAACACTCTTTGCCAGCTTCCTGCTCTTTATAAGTCTCTCTTCTGTCTACTTTTCTCCTTATTTTCCTTTGAGTTTGCTATTTTCATAATTAATTGTATTCGCTGCAAGTGGCAAAAGAACTGGGTACATTTTACTCTGTATATACGAATCACATATTGTCCCTTTAACAAGCTATTTGATCACCTTATGGGTTTTGTCCATACTACACCTTTCTTGTTTAGTGCATCCAGTGTCACTGTGCCTACTACTTTTGTGGATTATATAAGGTGATCAAAGTTCTTCCTGCGACCTCATGATATGACCCTCATTCGTTTTCTTCATTCTTTAAAATGCCTGTTTTTCTACTCTAAAAGTTGATCAAGATTGAGAATTTGAGAAAGATATAAGAAAAAGAGGAGAAAAGTGGAACTTGTAGTTGATGTCATACCCATTATATATATATGTATATATATATATTATTTAGTCATGCTATTAAAAAAAAGAGTCTATTCTTTACTTCATATATGTTCATTATGTTGGGAACTAATACACAAAAGACTTGGTTGTGCTTATGAGCTGTCTAGTGAATACCCTTAAAGACTTTTAAAAGATACATAATAAAATTACTGTAGTGACGCTGTTTGACTTCTTTAACTCACTATGGAATGTGGCCAACATTGGTAGTGTCTCACTGTTTGTCTACAGAAACCTTTCCGTGTTTCTTTCTCATTTTAAGAGAACCCCAAATTTCATTTTCTACTGTAAAAAATGTTCAAGCGAAGTATTATTAAAGATTTCCATATTCTCATTGTAGTTCATCAGGAAGCCAATAGTAGTAAGATGAAGTGAAATTAGCTCAAATAAAAAGTTATTGTGGTTTCTGAGGAAAAACTGGATATTGGTACTTCCCAGGATGTGTATTCTATTTTATTTCCTAAGAATTTTTTTATTTTCTTTTAGAACTTTGGGTGAAATTTATTGGACTCTTGCAAGTCTGTGACCATCTCTGGTCGGTGACTCCTGTGCCAATTCATCAATTTTTGTAACTAACCCTTCTTCTGAGCTTTTTTTAATACAATAAATACCTGGGTAAGGTAATGTTTAATACTGTTTCTTTTTAGTTTGCAACTCAGTAGACCATGAGGAACTAACAGTTTCTCGTTATCTTCCCTCAATGTATATGTGCAGGTTGGCTGTAGTTTTTCTGGCATTCGATGTGTTCTTTGCTATTTTCTGTGTAGCTCTGGCATGTGTGATAGGGATTGCACTCTGCTGCTGCTTACCTTGCATTATTGCTATTCTGTATGCTGTGGCAGGCCAGGTATCGATCCAAAGTCATTCTGTTTTCATTCTTATTTAGTTACAAGGAAATTTATCGTGTTGAATTGTAATTTCTTCAACAAACAAAGAAATAAACTAGTTGTCATAGTAAAACTGGATGATGTCATCACTCGATTTGAATGAACAGGAAGGAGCTTCAGATGCAGATATCAGTGTTCTTCCAAAATATAGGTTTGATCAAAGCTCCGTCAGTGTGGAAAAGAAAGCTGATGGTGCGGGAGCTATGGTACCTATTGCAACACATGGTATAGTGACTGACGAGCGTGTTCTTCTCCATGAGGATGCAGTAAGCGTCTTTTTCTTATCATCAATTTAAGAGAACAGGAGAGTGAAAAGATTTAAAAACTCTATTTCCAAAAAAAAGATATAAAAACTGATCAAAGATTCAGTGAACTTCTAATAATTTTGTAAAAATATCCAACCATCTTAAGATGGTGATTGTTGGAGATGGTTTTGCTACAAGATGCATTAAACATTAATAACCTATATGCGCAGGCATTGTCTTTCTTCTTTACTTTGGCATGTAGTCAGAAGGCCTTTGGTTTAATCCATTTTCTAGCATATAATGTTATTGTCAATTTAGTGAAACTCTGATTTGGTGATACTGCCTGCAGGAATGCTGTATTTGTCTTACTGCTTACGATGATGGTGTAGAGCTCCATTGCCTACCATGCAATCATCATTTCCATGCCACTTGCATCAGTAAGTGGCTTCGAATTAATGCAACTTGTCCGCTGTGCAAGTACAATATCCTCAAGGGTGGAGAGCAGGTCTGAAGAATGAACGATTAATGATTTTTGCACCCTGTAGCTCCCATGCCTTTGCATCCAGTCGCTGTCATGCTTTTGCATCCAGCCGTTGTCATGCTTTTGCAGCCAGTCGCTGCCATGCTTTTGCATGCAGCTGTTGTCATGCTTTTGCATCCAGTCGTTGCCGTGCTTTTTGCATCATTTGTACATATGTAAACAGCAGCCAAAGTCGGTTCCAGAAATCCATCTTTGTAAGGACTGCTGTTCTATCTTGATTCACTCGTATCACCAGTCTCACAGGTTTTGTTTGTTTCTAGAAGGAAAATGGCTATATGGGTAAACTAGGTGGTCTGGCATGCCAGTAATATTGCACAGTAGCAGTTCTTTGGCAGAGTGATTTGTTAGTGAATTCTCTAATTGTATGCCTGTAGTGTCGAGACCATGACCTTGTGGAAATGTACAAATACATTTTTTCTTTTTTGTTCTTTCCCGGCCTGTTTGACGCCACTATACGCCTGAACATATAGCATGAGTGCAGATGCTGTGGTTTCCACTTAATATTAGGCGGAATTGGTTGTTGCATGTGGAAAGACCGGCCTGCGTTCATAAAAGCTTATGATGCTAAGAAAGGTGCCTTTGCGTTGAAGAAACTGCCATCTTGGATACTCATGGTTGATTTTGGTTTGGAATTTTGATTCCTCTTAGATGTCATGTGGCCTGAAAGGAAGGCTCCATCTGTTTTTTCTAAGCGGACAGCACTGGATTTGGGTTTTATATGTTTTGCCTGTGGGGGCAAAAGATGATCTTGTGTAGTAGGAGCCTTGGAGGGGATGCGCTTATAGTGTGGGATTCATGTGAGAAAGTCATCCTCATCAAAGATACAAAATGGATGAGCAAATCGTTCGACCTACCCATCTAAGGCAAAGGAAACTAATTGAGAAACCACGGCTCTTAAGACTAGTTTTGTATGGTATAAGATTGCAGGACTACTTATGGTTTCTTGGATCATACACAACTAGTAAAAACGCCATCCTCGATCCAGTTGGATCGTGTTCCTGGGGCCCCTGAATCTTTCTTGTTGAGTAAAAAGCCATCGTTATTATTTGACAGGAAAGGAATTGACCCGATTGACCCAACTAGGGTGGTCTTTTCCCACTTCCGAGTCCTAACAATCTCCGAGCCACAGCAAGAACGAGATCTAATTTGGCGAAGTCCAACAGCTTTCCTTTCCTTGTCGTCATTTCGGGTAATGAAGTTTCTAAAAATTTAAAAGACAAAGATCCATCAATTTTGAAAGGCTAATCTGAAACTTCTTGAACTACTGATATAACTTCAACAAGCCCAAGGCATTGTTAGAGATGGTAACCCACTAATTTGAACAACCAATTGACCCATCATAATCTGACTCCGCAAAGGTCATAATACATGCCTTCTATGTATAACAAAAAAGAAAAATAGATACACAAACTATTCAAAAAACTTTGGCTGGAGGATAGACTGATAGATTCATCAGGATTCTCCATCGCATTTCTAATTCTTAACTCAAGAAACTTTCTTTGTTTGAAGATGCAAAAGATGTAATACCCCTGCTGCATTTGTCAGTCACTGTGGCACTTCTGCATTAGTACTTCAAGAATTGTTTCTTCTGTCCTCATCTTTATAAAACTAGCGCAAAGCACAAGATTAGAGACATCTGAGAAGAAATACACCACCTATGGAGCTTGGAGATATGCTTGTGGACCTGTCGTCGGAATTTGATAGACCCTTCAACTCTGATCCCTCCAACGAGAGGCAGACAAGAGTCTAAGTAGTTGTGTATGCAGTGAGTGTCCACCCTGTAGTCGTCGTAGTTTCATCAGAACAGAATCAACAGGATATAGTAAGCTTTGCTAACACCCATCTTATGGCAAACTTCAGAAAAGAATGTGATGAGACAAAACCTTAAATACATACTTTATAAGCAATTATGTGTCCAACTGGAAACCCTTGATGACCATCCTGAGCAAGCAGAGAAAGGTCTCCAATGAGATCTAAGACCTTGTGACGGCAAGGTTCATCATCAAAGAGCAGTGGTGGGTTCAACCAGCCCATAGTGGAGCTGCAGAAGAAAAAACTGGGATTCAACTAGCCTCATGTGCTGCCAACAGCAAGTAAAACTTAAAAGAAATGAAATCACCAAAATAAACAATACATTTCACTAAATGTGGGTCTGGATTCGTCCTGAAAATACCTTTTTAATATATTTTTTGTCCCTTACTGGCTTTAATAAAATGTGCCCCATAAAGGAAAAGAAGTAAGAAGAGTTCTACCAAAATAAGAAACACAACATTTTTCTAATTTCGTGTACATGCAAGACTATTTTTAACTCACATGCACGCACTCTCATGCAAGATATTCGACTGGCTCCCATATGTCAATAAGCTTTATTGATTAAAAACTAGAAAAGCATTATGCAATGACATGAATGAATGTTGAACCTAGGTCCATCTTTATAAGACTTCTTTCCACGTAATAAGAATAGGATTTCCTAGTAATGAGACTATTCTTAAATTATGTAGCTCTGGATGTTCCTAATATAACCTCAGGACCCACAAACCAAATGCTTTATAAAATTGCAAAATAATAACTCTATTCATAACCAAAATGCTTCTCACAGGGTAAAGCACACAACCTGCAAACAATAGCATTTTCGGCTGATCCCCCTTGAATAAGTCCAGCTCCACGCAGTCTCTCAACCTGTGAAACAATTTGAAGCAACACGCAAGCAGGGTAACAATAATATGTTTTTCAGAGAAGGTAATATATGATAGTTTTATTTGCTGTTTACAGTAACTATCTTTTAGAATCTAACAGTGAAACTCGGATGAGTAGACATTGAGAGAGAAAAACCACTTGTTAACCAGTCCTTTCAGTACCCATCAACCTGCTTTTACAGCAATTTTATTAATAAAACTCAATTACAAGTAGAAGTTTGCAAATACTGATAACTGAAATTAATTAGGACAACCACAAGCTAACTCAATTCCATGATTTTAATATTCAATTACTTCCACCTTTTTTTACCAAAGAAAGGGCACGGGGCACATCTTCACTTAGCCCAAGAGACAAACAATGCATCCACTAGCATTTTACAAGCCCTAAGTGTCAATCTTTTATCCCTTCTCTGATCATCCAGCTTCCTGGTGTCCACCAAGTTTATTCCTTCTAAGAGACAACCAGTGTACGAAAAGAAAATGCAACCAATACCACTGTACAATCCCCATGCCTCGCGTCTCCCTTCTATGCTCATTCAGCCTCTACATAAACCCAGATTAAAGCAGGTCATAAGACATCTTTATTCTGCACAGCTTCTTGGTACCTTCATGTTCTTTGGATGTTAAAAGAAACAATCACCTAGGTGTTGCAGACCCTAAGCCAGAGAACACTAGAATTCAAATTGTTTTTTCTGTTTCCAGTTCTAACCAAACTTGAAGAAGATATGGTCACTCGTGTTGACATCACTGTTTTTACTGTTCTCACTTACATTGTTACTTACAATTCTCCCTTCATAATGTTTTACCCCTTTTAATGAAGAGAAGATATTTATTCTGTTATTATATAAAAACACAGAAAAGCAGAGCAACTGAAGGCAGATTCAACTAGTTCATGAGCAAAGGCATCACAAGAGTATAATAAATAAATAAATAAATAAAGCATGATCACCGAAAACAAAATGACTAATATAACTGATGTAAAACATTGAGTGAAATTAAAAATAAACCTCTTCGTAAATGCAGAAAGTTCTAGAAGGGGCAATTTCCTTTGTGTAAACCGATCTATCTAGGGAGAAACATGAGAACCACTGACAACCAATAGCAGACACCTACAACAGAGAAAAATGCACATGAATATTATCAGCAGATAGTCTAACGATAAAAGAATTAACAAATGAGCATAAAAAATTTCCCCCAATTATTACAGTAGTCTAAAAAAGTGGTTACATCACTAAAACAGCATATACAGCTTTATCACCAAGAAGCAGAGCAGTCTCCAATTCAAAGAAGCCTAGGCTCCCTCAGAAGCACCAACTCTTCATGTTGGGCACTTGGCCTACCCAAATACAGATGGCATAGAAACACTTTTTGGCCTAAACACTCTTTGGCTTCTCAAAGAGTGCCGATGTGAACCTTTCCAGAAGCTACACCAAAGGCATTGTAAATAAATTACATTTCTGTGTAACTTTAAGTCAGTTTAGATCATTCCAGCTGCTTTTCACAACATTTTAAGCAATGACGCATCAAAGGGATTTATAAAACAAGCAGACTTATGTTTGCATAGTCATAGTTCCACAGACTAGAAGATGCAACATCAATTTGACTTGTTTACACAATTACCCATCTTTCATATATTAAATGGAAAGGATGGGGAATGATATTTTCGTTCCAATTAGGATTCAGTTAATCGGGTAAGTTTACCTGTTTTCCGTTAATGAATTGCAACAGAAAAGAGTACCACGTACTTCATACCCTGTTACCTATTTGGCATTAAGGGTGTTTCCATATCTCTGATCTCTAAAGTTTAACACTAGAATTTTTACTCCGAATTACTCTGAATTACAATTTTTTATTCCCAAAGCTGTATGAACCCAAGACCTCCCACAGCTAATTACTCCCATGAGACCACCTGAGTTAAGCATTTTATTATTTTATATGTTATTTATCATATTATATTATTTTTATATTTCACTTTCATTATTCTTAACTAATTACTAGTTTAAAACTTAAATTCAAAAATTTTAAAAGCTTATATTATATCATCAATTTACATATGCATTTTTTACCTGTTCATCCATGGTAAATGGGTACAAAAGGGGTAAAGAAATTACTTCTTTACTCAGGTGCCATGGATAACAGAATATGGGTAGGATAAATGGAACGGGTCATGGAATACCCTTTACCTGTTCCATTTATATCTACTGCAGTCACACGTGAATCTTACTCTGGTCCAAGAACTAACCAAAATGGTTTTGCTAAAGTAAATTAAGTGCTGAAATAAATAATTTTAGTGGAAGGCCAAGAATCATTACCATAAAAAATAGTAGCGCAGTTTTAAGCAATATAAGCGTTTTTGTGCATATGCAGCAATAAAGATTTTATGAAGACTCAGCAAAATAAGGAACGGATACAAAGTACTTTGCACCACAGCCTTCAAGCTGGTGGCTTAATGGAATAACACTTTTCTCAAAAATAATAATAGAGATTAAGATAAAAATAAAAATAAACATATTTAATATTTTAAATAAATAAATAAAATTTGCAATGCCAAAAAATAAACAAAAATACTAATCTCTGTCAAATTTTGTGCCATTAGCTAATGACATACTGGTGTTGGCTTACTGAATGAGAGTGCTCTACCAAAATAAATATATTTCCCACGTATACTATGTTGCTTTCTTGACAACGTAGTACCAATTTTCTTCTACATCTAGACTTATTTATTGCATCAATCCATTGTGAGTTATATGGTTTAATGATCTCTGCTAGGGATTTTACATGACTCCAGTTATGATTATCAAAAGTCTAAAGACTGAAACAATTGTTCTCCCATCTCCATACAAACTAAACTTCATGAATGTTAAAAATGATAAAGAAACATGGAAAGAATCACAACTATTACTACACGAGGTCAAAGGAACTACCAGTACTCATATGACCTTAAATTTTTTGAAAGCTTGTATCTGCTAACTCCCAATAAGGGTTACTCATATGACCTTAAATTTTTTGAAAGCTTGTATCTGCTAACTCCCAATAAGGGTTCCAACAAATTCAAGTGCCAAGTTCAGACTAGTCACAGTTCCATCTCATTGTCAGTGTTTATCTCTAGAAAAAGAAATTTAAACTATTTTACCTGGGGAAAATCGATACCGTAAGTGATATTAACAGAAGAAGAAGGAAACGCGGCTAGAAAGGAATCATGCTTCCATAAATGAACCGGCTCGAGAACAAAAGGCGCCTTTTTATCGATATTATTGCCATTTTCATCCTCAGCTATGCACAATCCAACCTCTTCTATGGCCTGTACCCACTCCTTTGCTGACCCATCTAACAGAGGTACCTACAGATAAAAGGAAAATAGACGGTCAGTTGGGTCAGATAATTCGTCGATCATACTTAATAGTTAATACGAATTAATGGTGATCTTCATAAATCATGACACCATGTCGTGCCTGAAACCTCTCCGCTTCCGGAAAAAAAAACGTAAGATAGATGAAAAGTCACAAGAGACGAGCACAAAGTGGGATAAATAAATGAATGGAAGTTAGCAACTACCAAGCAGAAGCCTATCACGAAAAAGTAGAACTTATTACGACGATGAACGACAGAAGTCACCGAACAAGTCGAGGCCTGAGACAAAATGGAGGAAATGCAGTTAAGAAAAAACACAAAATCTACCTCATTTCCTCCAGTAAGCTCAATACGACAATTGTCCACGCCAACAACCTCGAGAGCCGATAACAAGTGTTCCACGGTCCTAACAATAACTCCATCTCGACATAAGGTAGTGCACAGAGACGACTCTGATACGAAATCAACTGACGCAGGAATCTTGTGGCCACCACAGACGAATAACCGGCCTTCGCCGGCCCTCGCCGGGCAGATGGTGGCAGTCGTATGCGCACCACTGTGGAGAGATATTCCCGATCTCGAAACCTTGGAAACTAGTGTCTGCTGAAGCAGTCCTGTCTGCAAAATAAGATCCGTTATGTGCTTCAAAGCGCATAAAGAAGAATCGGAAAGTTTTTGGAGGGCATGAGAATCACCTCTTTCCATGAGATGGGAGTAGCAGCGAGCTTAGAGAATTTCGATGCGGCCTTGCGAATGGCTTTCATGAAAGAATCGATTCCCTGTATGTTCCGACTATTGGCTTCTGAGACATCGGGCGACGGATGTAAGCTTTGAAAATGCTTCGGAAACGGTAAAATTTAAATTAAGCAGGGAAAATATTTTAAAAAAAAAAAATTTATAATATTTATTGTATGTAATAAATTACATTTTTCCAAGGATCTGTACAACAAGTGACTGTACCCTTAATGCTGATTTGCTCTCCGCTCTACTCCATTTAATAATATTGAAAGAATCGCCTTCAATGGTGTGCCCCGTTTTTACTTACCTGACCTTAAAACGGTTTTCTACCAAAATAAAATAAAATATATAAATAATTATTTATTAATATAAAAAAATATTTTTTTTTAAATAAAATATTATGCACGCACCAAAATGTGTGTGACCCAAATTCAGCAAGCCCAAGAACTCATCAACCCATCAACGAGGCTCGTGGGCACGCTTCAACCTATCTCAAGACCACCTACCACCGTCCACGGTGAAGTCCAATCGCAGTGCCGCGTCAGCAACACAATCAGCATCCTCGTCATCAGTAAAATCGAAGAGTTAGCGCCAGTCAACAATCAGAGTATACGGTCACCTTCAAACGACTAAACTCAATCGTTAACAGCAAGAGGAAAAAAGGGGCGTAAGCCTGGTCTTCCCCCTCACCTCGTCTTCCTCAACTTCACAACAGAATGAGGATCGTGATCCCCATTCCCAGGCAACACCTCTCAATAGCCACACAGACCGGCTACAAATAGCCAGAAGATCCCTCTCTACAAGGGTGAAGGAATCGATTTCAAAAGACATCCCAACAAGTGAAGAACTCACTCCCTCTCTCTAACCGAAGGACTCAAATTCCTTCTTGGAGGAGAAGCTCTCACTCACAGAGGATCCGTCGAATCATCAAAGCCAAACATTCGCCGTTCGCCATTCTAACAGTTCACTCGGAGCAGCTCTACACGACCACCGGCAGCGTCATAAGTCGATATACGCGGAGCTCAAATACCTCCGTCCGGATCCGGCCGAAGCCAAAAATCGGTTCGGCACACTGCCTCCAAAGAATCGAAGTTCGATGTTCGTTCACGGAAGCTTAAACTTCACCAAATTCACACGAAGATCGAATCAGAGGATTACTAGGAGATTGTACTTGCAATTTCTGATATTTACACCACACCCTGTAATACAAATTTATTCTAAAGTAATCGACATATTCTCTCGGTCACGCCTCTTCGCGGACCGGCAGATTTTCGGTGAAACAGATTTGGCATACCCGGTGGGACATTTCCTACCTCTCATTTTCTTCTCCGTCCAAAAAAAAAAAACCAACCTCAGCCATGGCCAGCAACGCCAACAACAACAACAACAAAAACAACAATGAGGGCAAGCAAATTGCCTCCTTGAGCTCTGCCCAACCGCGCCCCGCCGCGACCGCAGGTTCAACTACTGGAACTCGCGGGTCTGCTGCCGCATCTCCGGTCAACGTCCGCGTTCCTACCTCACCACCACCTGCCACTTTCGTCCAGTGACGAGAGCTATGGCCAGGAATCAATGCGCTGGACAAGCTCCTTTCATCTTGACGACGCCGCGCCGTCAAAAGCGCCCTATTAGGTGCCACGAATCACCGCGCCTCCAACAAACCAGTTGCGGTTGCTGCCAAATTATTACCAGCGATGGCTAGACCAACATACCTGGCCGTCGCCTCTTCACCGCCTCCTCGCAACCTGACTGTCAGCCCAGCTCGGTCGCCGCCATCACAGAGAAGCGCCATCGTTCCCACCCTGGTGCAACGATATGAACAACAAGGAGCCGTTTCTACATCCTCCGCGCAGGGAACACGCGCGTCATCGGTCTCCTCTGTACAGAGAACGTCGGCCGCTGACAACTCGCCGGTTGTGTTGGTCTCTCACGACCTTTTTGCCGCACTCAATGCAGCAGCGGGACCACCACCCATCCGTTCACCTCGTCGACAGACATCCGCGACCTCCCCTGTTGCTACTTCTCCCACTCCATTTCGCCAGACTTCACTGACGGCAGTCTCTCCTATGAGGTCGCTGGTAGCAACCTCATCATTCCAAGCCTCGCCTAGAACAAACTCCTCAGTGCGAACTGTCAAAATGGCCGCGATAACAACCTCGGCCAAAACGGTTGAAGAGCAGCTCGCCGAGCTGCAAGCCGCACTCAAAGAGCAGAGCGAGCAGCTGCGCATCAAAGACGCGCAAATTGAAGCTCGCGATCTCCAAATCACGAGAATGCTCGAACGATTTGAAATGAGCATGGCTACGAACAACTCTGGCGATGTTTCTCAGGAAGTCGGTCGAAATCACCCGACTACCAGCGCTTCTACCGGACCACCTCAAGAGGACCCTTCGTCCAACGACGAGCTGCCGCCCGTCGCACCAGTCGCTACCCGCAGAAGCCGAGCTGAGGCGGACCCGACTACTCTCACTATTGACGCGGTCAACGAGCTGATCAATCGTGCCTTGCGAAACAGTTCAGGCGACAAGAAATCTGTCGTCTATCGGAGGCCGTACACACAGAGGATCCAAAATATTCCTATGCCGGTTGGGTACCATCCTCCAAAGTTCCAACAATTCAACGACGATGGGCATCCAAAGCAGCATGTCGCTCACTTCATAGAAACCTGCAACAACGCCGGATACTTGGCGATTTGCTAGTGAAACAATTCGGCCGGCCATTGAAGGGCAATGCCTTCGACTGGTACATCGAGTTACCCCAGGAGTCCATCGACAGCTGGGAACAACTAGAGCGAGAATTCCTCAGCCGTTTCTACAACACTCGGCGCACCGTCACTCTGGTGGAGATCGCCAACCTCAAACAGAAGAAGGGCGAAAAGGTGGTCGACTAGATCAACCGATGGAGAAATCTGAGCTTAAATTGCAAAGAAAGCTCAAACCTCTCCCTCGAAGCCAAGATAGAGATGTGCTCGCGGGGAATGCACTGGGAGCTCCTGCGCTACATCCGTAGCCGAAGGCCGAACGACTTCCAAGAGCTCGCAACTGAAGCTCACAACATGGAGATCCTGATGGAAGAACGAGGAGAAGAAGGATCCTCTTCTACCGACCCTCGCAAAAAAGGGAAGGCACCCGCTACGACCACACCGAAAGAGACGAAAGAGAAAACAAAGTCCTCTTTCACGACAAACGCCTTCGAACCTATCAAGGTCGGAAGCAAAGTTAAAGCAACCTACCTCCCGCGACAACTAACTGGGAACACCTACAAGAAGCTGTCACTAGAGGAACGACAGGCAAAGACATATCCCTTCGCCGACACAGATGTTCCTATCATGCTCGACCAACTCCTCGACAACCAGTTACTAAGACTGCCAGAAATCAAAAGACCTGGCGACCAATCCAAGAACAAGGATCCGAACTTCTGCAAATACCATCGACTGGTTGGGCACCCGACGGAGAAATGCTTCGTCCTAAAAGATCGTATCATGGAACTGGCGGCTCAAGGCCGTATCGAAATTGAAGGAACTAAAAACACAGTCTCCTCACATGCCATCTCCATCCAAACCGAGCCAAACCGGTGAACTCGGTTAAACAAAAAGCAAGTCACAAAGAAGGAGTACCGTCCCAAATCCGGTCCCTCCAACCGACTGTACAACAACAACAGACGACCATCGGCTAAGGTCGCACCAAAACCAGCACCCTGCGAAGAAGCTGCAGCCGACGCAGAGGGGTGGATCTTGGTCACCCGGAGAAAGAAGCTTATTCGAGAAATTGAACCGGCACCGGTGACCATCAAAACAAAAGCAAATCGGCCAAACAAAAGAGCCGCGAAACGCCAAAGAAAAACTCCTAGGACTGACGCCCAGGGGCAAGCAAAAAGAAGAGAAGACCCATCACATTGGCGGAGTTTTTCCCAAAAGAGTTTTTTGCGCCTCCAGCAATGGTGGCAACCTGCTCGACATCTCCCTCCGAGTATACAACGACGGCGTCCAAAGAAAAGGGCAAGATGCCGGTCGTCGAATGTGATGACCTCGAGACGTCGCTCAAACAAATTTCGCATCTCAACAAGATAGAAGATGATCTCAACTTAGACATCATATCAAGACAAGCCTTAATCCGAATCCTCGCCAAACCAAAGGAACTCAAAGCCGAGCTCGAGACACTGCTGATGAGAAAGAACGACCTGCCAAGAGTCGGACTAACCCCTCCTTTTCGAAAAGAGGAGGAAGACGCTCACACCAAAGCGTATCTTGCGAAGTCAGAAGAAACACTTGGCATTTCATGCCCGCCGTGCATTACATTTCGAGAGGAAGATGCACAATTGGGGATGAAGAATCACAACAGACCGTTATTCGTCTTCGGCTACATCAGAGATCATAAAATCAATCGTATCCTCATCGATTGTGGATCTGCGGTCAACATTCTGCTCATTCGCACGATGAAGAATATCGGTCTCTCAGCTGGCGATCTCTCTCCAAGCTCTCTTCTCATTCAAGGTTTTAACCAGGAGGGCCAGAGAACACTCGGGATGACGAACCTCAAGCTACACATCGGAGACATGGTTGCTGACACTCCTCTTCAAGTCATCGACTCCAGGACGTCTTACAACCTGCTCCTGGGTCGACCCTGACTTCATTCAAACGGAGTTGTGCCCTCCACACTTCACCAATGCTTCAAGTACTAGGAAAACGGAGAGCAAAAGACAGTATATGCCGACGAAAGTCCATTCACAGAAGCAAAGGCATCGTTCGCGGATGCTAAATTCTACTTGACGACCAGACCGACAGTTAAATTGTCACCTTGGTCGAGCCAAGCAGCAAATGCCAAAAGCATTCTGATGCAGGCTGCATCGTCTAAACAACCGACGCAGGCTGAAACACTCAGACAGCCATCGCAGCCCGTAAAATCACATTCTCCGACGCAAGTTACATCTCCCAAACAGACCACGACGCAAGTCGTGTCTCCAAAGCAGCCGGCGCACAATAGCCAGTCGGCACACAACCACAAATCGGCCGTAGCCACTCCAACAGCAAAACAACACAATATGCCCATCTTGCGATACATTCCACAGTCGCTAAGGAAGAAAGGAGAAGCTCCCCTGGTCGCCTGCAACAAAATTCAGCCGACCCCCTTGCCAGAAAAGGTCACACTTCCTCTACCAAAATTAGAGGAACGAAGTATCGTGAAGCAGTTGCCGAGCCATCAACAGTTGCCATCCACATGCTCTACTGAAGGTTTCAACCCGAACGCCTACCGACTGATGTCTAAAGCTGGGGGCAACCTTACAAAAGAAGAAATCCATGCGCAACCGCCCATCACTCTACCAGTTCTTACTCCAGAACAAGAGAAGCTGAGAAACGAGGGTCAGCAAATCGATCAAGGTCGTCCGGGTCTCGGCTATCAGAAATAGAAGCCAGTCAAAATCTACACTAGCCGGGCGAAACCAGTCAAAATCTACACTAGCCGGGCGAAACCAGTCAAAATCACAAGAAAGGTTTCGGCGGATGTACATCAAGTTTCTACCGGCCAAACTCCGACCGAAAAGCGAGACGCGCCGAAACCGGTGGTCATTTATACCCTAAGAGCAGCCATCGCACGAGCTCGTGCATACGATTCGGTCATGGTGAACCATATCTTCGTCACCGACGATGATCAAGAGGATGAGGAATTCGTCTTGAAGGAGGCTCCGGCTGAATTCGAAGAAGGAGGCGAGTCGACCGTCCACGAATTAAAGAAAGTCGACTTGGGCACAACAGAGGACCCAAGGCCGACTTTTCTCAGTGCTTCACTGACAGTCGAAGAAGAAGTTGAATACATGATGTTGTTTCGCGAATATCGTGACATCTTCGCCTGTAACTATACAGAGATGCCCAGCCTCAACCCATGAGTGGCAGTCCACAAATTAGCGGTTCACCCCTCTGTCCGGCCGGTCAAACAGTCGCAACGACGGTTCCGACCAGAACTCGTACCAGAAATCGAAAAGGAGGTCGACAAACTGATCGCAACTAATTTCATCAAAGAGGTGAAGTACCCGTCTTGGATCACGAATATAGTGCCTGTCAAGAAGAAGACTGGCCAAATCCGGGTCTGCGTCGACTTTCTCGACCTGAACAAGGCATGCCCAAAGGACGACTTCCCTCTGCCAATAACCGAGCTCATGGTCGACGCGACGACTGGTCATGAAGCTTTGTCTTTCATGGACGGCTCTTCCGACTACAATCAAATCCGGATGGACCCAAAAGATGAAGAGTTCACTGCGTTCCGCACGCCGAAAGGCATCTTCTGTTACAAAGTGATGCCATTCGGACTCAAAAATGCCGGTGCGACATACCAGAGAGCAATGCAGAATATCTTCGACGACTTCTTGCACAAACGCATCAAATGCTATTTCGACGACCTGGTGGTGAAGACAAAATAGAGGTCGGACCATCTTCTCGACCTTAGAGCACTGTTCGAGCGGCTGCAACGGTTTCAACTCAAAATGAATCCGTTAAAGTGTGCTTTAGGCGTTACATCGGGTAAATTCTTGGGTTTCATTGTGCATCATAGAGGGATCGAAATAGACCAGTCAAAGATCGATGCCATCTAGAAAATGCCAGAGCCCAGAAATGTATCCGAGCTCAAGAGTTTTCAAGGCCATTTGGCTTATATTCGACGTTTCATATCCAATCTTGCCGGGAGATGCTAGCCCTTCAGTCGACTGCTAAAGAAGGATACACCGTTCGAGTGGGACGACTCTTGCCGGAACGCCTTTAACAACATAAAGGCGTATCTCACCAAGCCGCCAGTGCTCGTAGCTCCGATCGTCGACAAACCACTGCTGTTGTACATCGCAGAGCAGGCGAAATCGGTGGGAGCTCTTCTAGCTCAATGCGACGAGGACAACAAAGAATGTTCTCTCTACTACCTAAGCCGAACATTGGTGGGCGCCGAACTCAACTACTCCCCAATCGAGAAGACCCGTCTGGCTCTCATCTTCGCAGTTCAAAAGCTTCGACACTACCTCCTGGCACATTCAACGAATCTCATTTCGCGAGCCGATCCGTTGAAGTACATTATGTCGCGTCCAATCCTCTCCGGTCGACTGGCTAAGTGGGCTCTGCTCCTATCAGAATTCGAAATCAACTTCGTTCCGCAAAGAGCGATTAAAGGCCAAGCTCTGGCGAATTTCCTGGTCGTCCACCCTGTGCCGGCCGAATGGGAATTAACAGAGGAATTCCCCGACGTGGAGATATTTTTGGTCGAAGTGCTCCCTCCTTGGGAAATGTACTTCGACGGTGCCGCGCGAAGAAACGGTGCTGGCGCCGGAGTTCTGTTCATCTCCCCAAAGAGAGACCTACTGCCTTACTCGTTCGTACTCACCCAAATTTGCTCGAACAATGAAGCAGAGTACCAGGCTCTATTACTCGGGCTCAGGATAGCAGTCGAGATGCAGTTGCCGCAATTACACATTTACGGCGACTCAGCTCTGGTCATCAAGCAACTGACAGGAGAGTTAGAAGTAAAGAAGCTTGAACTCGAACCTCTCTGGAGACAGGCTAGTGAACTCCTGGCCCAAATCCTGGAAGCTTCACTCCATCATGTCCCTCGCTCCGAAAATGGGCCAGCCGACGCATTAGCCGGCATCGCAGCCAGTTTGGCACAATTCGATCAACGACCAAACCAAGTCCCTATTTACGAACGATGGGTCATCCCTCCACCAGTCGAGGAAGAAATAGAAGAAGAACTAACATAAGAGATAGAAGAATCTCTTCCTATCTTGGCTAGTCAAAACCAAATCGGAGACTGGCGCGAGCCTATCATCAACTTCCTTCATCACAGCACACTCCCAGTCGATCTGCGAGAGCGAGTCCAAATTCGTCGGACAGCTCCTAGGTTCGTTTTCATCAATGACGTACTCTATCGAAGATCGTATGAAGGTCTGCTCCTTCGTTGTCTTTCAAAAGAAGAGGGGCAACAAGTGTTAAAAGAAACACACGGTGGGATATGCGGCGCACATCAAGCTGGCCCGAAGCTCCACCTGCAAGTCAAACGACTCGGCTATTACTGGCCAACTATGCTCAGGGATGCCATCGAAATGGCTCGAACCTGCAAACCGTGCCAACTCCATGCCGATTACATACATCAACCACCAGTGCCGCTTCACCCAACGGTCGCCTCCTGGCCATTCGAAGCCTGGGGTATGGACATCATAGGCCTCATCACTCCGAAGTCCGACTTTGAACGACAATATGTCTTGGCTGCCACCGACTACTTCTCCAAATGGGCCGAAGCTGCAGCCTACCGAGAGGTCAAAGCCACTACCGTCGCCAACTTCATCTGAACTCAAATAATATACAGATATGGAGTTCCACGATATAGTGTGATGGACAACGGTACACCCTTCAGAAACAGAGTCATGGACCTCTTCTGCGAAAAATTTCGCATACAACAGCGGACGTCGTCGGCTTACAACCCGGCAGCCAATGGACTCGCAGAGGCTTTCAACAAGACACTTTGCAAAATTATGAAGAAGACGGTCGGTGCCCACAAAAAGAGCTGGGATGAAAAACTTCCCGAAGCCTTATGGGCATACAGAACGACAGATCGAATGCCCACCCAGTCGACTGATAAGTGCCCAAAAGACACTTATTTATGCATTATTTATTGATCATAAATTCCTAATTTGAGTTGATTATGAGCATGAAAGTGACAAATATAACTCAAATACATGTTTTGTGTCTCAGGTACCCGGTAAAAGAAGAAAATCTGAATTCTGAGGGAAAATGAAGGAAAAAGGAGCAAAATCAAGCCAAAAAGAGAACGGCGCGACCGCGCCATTAAGATGGCGCTACCTGTAGCGCTGCCGCGCTGCACTGTTTCCTTACAAAGATGCCAAGTTCTATTTCGGGAAGTCGGCAAAGAGTCTAAGGAGTGGCACGACCGCGCCAGTTCTACAGTATAAAGTGGCGCGACCGCGCCGTGAAGAATCCTTCCTCTTATAGACCCCGATGGTCGTGCTCCAGACTTAGACAAAATTCTGCTCTAGTGGCACGATCGCGCCAAAACAAAGAACTATTCGGCGCGACCGCGTCGCTGACTCAGCAAACGTAAATTACGGAAATCCCGGGATTCTGACTACCAATCAAGCCCAAACTTGGGAGAAGAAGTCCTAATTATCTAAGGAAGTTATCCACGAAGATTTTATGGAATATTGCTCGAGTCTAGGTGCATTGAATGATCAAGAAAAGAAGAAGTTCAATTCAAAAAAGGAAACCGTTGCCAGAAGGAGAAGAGAAAATCCGAGTTTCAAGAGAGCTATATCTGGAGTTCCCATATCCCAATTGAATCCAAACTTGGAACGAAGATTCCTGGTGCTACTGAGGATCATATCATGAAAATTCAGACCAATCCAAGCAGGGCTTCGCAAGATTCATATCTCCAAAGTGGTGGACCCAGTGCAGAAATTGGCAGCAGAAACCAGGCAACTTCTTCTCTTCATATCTACAGTTTCCCAACTCAGAATGGATTAAAATTTCATACACAAGTCAAGGACTATGTAAGGAAGGTTCGGGTGTAATTTCAGCCAATTCTGAAGTCGGGAAAGCACAATTCATATCCCTGGACAGAGGCTAAAATTACAAGTTATGGGCAGAACATCTGCTATAAAAGGAGGTTCGAGGCAGAGATCAAGAGGGAGTTTTTAAGGGAGTTTTAGATCCAGTTTTCATCCAGTTTCGAGTTGTAAATACAGTAGTTTAGGTTTTTATTATTTTTAGTTAGTTTGGAGTTGAGAGAGAGAGAGAGAGAAGGAAGAGATTTCAGTCAAGGTGCAAGAGAAGCCAAAGGCAGTCCTTCAAGGAGGTTTTCTGTACTTATTTTCTTCTTATTTCCATGGTTGTAATTGAATCCCTTTTACTGTGTGTTTATTCTATTATTATGGAGTAGTCTCTCTTTGTTGGGGAAGTCATGAACTCCTAGTTGTTTTATGTTTGAATTCTGAAGTTTATAGCAATAAAATATCCTGCTTTTGTTTTAGAAACTGAGTTCATTGCTTATTTTTTATCTGAATTGATATCTGAAGTTTAATGAGGTTCGAATAGAGAAGTTAAATTTCAGTAGAAAGTTGGGTTGGTTATATGATTCTTTGTTTTCTAAAACAACTTGTTTTTTAAACTAGATTGTTCCGGTTTCGAAGGAGACTAGTTGAAAAGTGATGTGACTTCTATAACTCTTGTTCTGAATAAGAAAGAGTAAATCTTCAAGCTTTTATATTTATGCACTTAGGATTTGAATGTTCCGGTTGAGAAGGAGTTCAAGGAATAAGTGAAAGTTATGTCCTGTATATGGGTAATTAGGTTTTCAAAAGCTAAGTCAAGGCAAGGATATTTGAGCTATAAAATCAGAATTCTACATGTTTATAACTAGGAGGGATTGGCATTCTTCCCCAACATCTCATCTTTAAAAGTTTTTCCAGTAGTTTAAATTCTATTTTCTTTTCTGTTTTCAAAACCAAAATAATTTCTTCACCTCAATCAATAGAAAGATCTTTGCTTAAACTGAGTTCTCATCAAGGTCTCTGTGGGATCGATATCTGGACTCTCGAGTCTATATTACTTGCTGACCTAGTGCACTTGCTAGACACCCAACATCGACCCCATTTTCGCTGGTCTACGGTACCGAAGCAGTCCTCCCCCTCGAAGTACAACTCCCTTCCTTGCACATAGCGGTAAGAGAAGGACTGACAACGGAGGAATGCCCCCAACTGAGACTCGCAGAACTTGAGTCTCTCGACGAATAGCGACTCGACGCACAGCAACGACTTGAGTGCTACCAATCCAGAATGACCTGAGCCTTCAACAAAAAGGTACGACTCAGGTCATTCCAGAAGGGCGACCTCGTGCTCGCAGTTAGACGGCCGATGTTGTTCACCAGTAAAACTGGGGGCAAATTTGCACCAAAGTGGGAAGGCCCTTACGTCGTACAAGAAGCGTATACGAATGGCGCCTACAAACTCGTCACCGCCAATGGGTCAGAGCTGTCGATCACAAATGGTAAATTTCTTAAACGATTTTATCCATGAAGAGTGCAACAGAAAAAAAAAAAAGCGAGAGTTCATTTTTCATTTCAAGTTGGAGAGAAAATACATTCCAGGTCTCGCAACCAAAATACACGAGACCACAGAGAAGAAAGGGGGACCTCTCATCAAATTCAGAGAGGACCGATTACAAAATCTCCCATGTCAAAAAAGAGGGAAGAAAAAAAAAACTCATCAGCAAGGCTACAAAAAGAGCTCGAAGTCGACCACCCGCTGCCGCCGTCGAAGCACCTCAGCCTGAACTTCCTCCAGTTCACGAACTTCGATTTCACTTAGAACAGGTTGTACACGGACGTCCTCGAGTCGGCGCTCCAACACAGAGGCTTCATCTTCGAAAGCCTGGAGTTCGGCCTGAGCGACGCCAATCTCCGTACGAAGGGAATCAAGTTGAGCATCCAACTTAGCCAGATGTTCACGAACAGCCTCTCACTCAGCCTCCACGGTTTCATACTCGGCCCAACGCAGATTTACCAGCTCAGTCATTGCGTCGCGCCGACAATGCACTCGCCGGACCGACTGTGTGACTTCAGCCTCAATCCTGCGATGTTCGGCCCGGGGGAGCTTATTGGCTGCGGAACAATGCAATTGCTGGAGATGCTCCGCCTCTCGAGCGAAGTACTCCACCCACTGCTCCAAGATGGAAATCTCAATACCCGCTATTCGCAAATGCTCTAGAAGACCACGTGCATCGGTTACGAGTTCAGGGGAGCAAGGGTCTTCTGCGGGTGCCAAGGCCATCTGAATGAACCGGGTCTAGAGGTCCATTGCAGACTGCTGAACCCATCCTTGCGACCTCGCCGAGAGAGAAAACGATGAAGACTGAAAACAAAAAAAAAGGGGGGGAGTCACAAGGACGCCAAAAGAGCAAACAGCTAGAAAAAAAAAAAAAAAAAAAGGGGAGCGAAAGAAGCGAGCAACGAATACCTACCGCAGTGAACCGCGAGGTGGAAGAATTCTCGCTGACAGACCGGTGGACGGGCTCCAGACCTCCTTCCCTGGCGACGGGAATTGCCACCTCGTCATCTGGCCTCCCTCCGATGGATGGCCTCTCCTCAGGAGTTGGGGTTAAGCGATGGCCTAAGTCAGAAGCAGGGGTCCGAAATTCGACCCCGCCTTCCCCACCTAAAGGAAGAGGCGACGCCTCGCCTTCGTCGCTAGAAATGGTCATGGGGGAGTCAGCTTTACCCATCTCCAACCCACCAGTGGCAGCATCGATAGACACTTCCCCTCCAACCCATTCCAGCCGACGACGATCCTCGGAGGCAACATGAGAATGCGAGCCGTCCGAACGAAGGTTGGGCTGACTCGCATCAAAGAAAGGGACTAGTGTGAGAGCGCCGACAGGAGAGTGGGAAGTCTCTTTGGCTACCTCGGGCTGACCTGAAGATGGCAACACTGGCATCACCCCTTGCTCCACAGCAGCCTCTTCGACAGACGAAGCGACAGGCCCGACAATCGGACGTACCGCTGTGACGTCTCCCCTCGATCCCAGAATAGAAACCGTAGGAGGTCGCACGTCGCACGAAGGAGTGGAAGGCCTACGTAGGTTACTCCTTGGACCTCCTTTTGAACAGAGGAGGATCGAAGATAACCCTAGGAGCTTCTACCTGCTTCCTTTTCGGAGCCGCCCCGCTCGGTGAAGCCACCGGTTGCGAAACCGCTGGATGAGCGATCACTGGGTCGGTGACCCTCTTCCCTTTGTCCACGGACTCATCTGCAGATGGCGAGGACAATGAACTCTGCCGTCTTGGTTCAGCAGGTAGGGCGGGAGGAGTCTCTCTGATAATGACACCTTCCACCGGCCTGACAGGCGCCGGAGTCTTTGTAGCCTGCTTGGCAGGCTTCGTCGCCAACGTCTTTTTCTTCACGGCGCCTCTCTTCGGCATAGTTTTCTTCTTCGGTGTCGGTTCCCCAGTAAATTTTTCCCACTCTTTCTGAAAAAAAAAAGGGGGGGAAGGAGAGATGGATGAAATAAGAAGGTCAAAAGGGAATGGAAACGACGAAAAATTTACTTACAAGGGGTAGTTACCTCAAAGAGGGGAACGACAGTCTCGAGCCACAACTCCCTATACAGAGCAGTCACACCCGTGTCAGAATCCGGGCTTGCAACCGGCGGCACAACCACCATCCCGAGAGGAAAGGCACTCTCGGCTTGCCAGATCTCCACCAACGACTCAACCAAAGGTGCCCTCCGCTGATCACCAATCAAAACACCAGACAAATCTTGGCAAAAACCGAACTGACGGGCGAACTGATGCGGGCTATACGGTTCCACGATCAGATGGTCACGCTGCCGCAACACGAGACGAGCTGCTCGTAAACACCGGAAGTAATCCACCTCGATCCGCGAAGCAAGGTGGCCAGGCTTGTCGACGATTGGGCCTGGAGGAAGAGCTTGCGACGGGTACCAACACCATACTCCACCGCGCCAAAACAATACGCGAGCCTCTCTCTGTGTATAGGCTCGGCAATGAGCGGGGTTGCGGTAGATCATCATCAGAGGGCACTCACCTCCTGAAGGGTCTGCTCCATGAACGCCAAAATATTGGGCTAGTCAGGCATATACGAACGGCCATGGGACCCTCTTGCAAGAGGAACTGTTGAGCCCCCGGTAAAGACCAGCCAGAGCAGCGGCAGCCAAATTACACTTATAGCCGCTCGCCAAGTAACAGGCCATCTTCAAAATGGTCAACCGCAACATAGCTCCAGGCGCGGGGAGAACGCAACGGCAAAGCCAAAGGGATAAGAAAGCCGCCAGATAAACCTCATCTGCAAGCGCCTCAGGAACACCGAGGTCAACAAGAGGCTCATTTAGCGGGGGCGACCTATCACGACGTCTGCGGCCCGACGTCCTCCCGCGATCAACCCAGGGATCCTCCACAGGTGGTACATCCCCGTCAGGGCGAAACCAAAAAGAGGTCCAATTGGACATTTGAAGCCCGGATTGACCCTCTACCTCTGAAGGCGCGGCCAATTGGAAGTAAGCAAGGATCAAGTATTTGACACTCTCGGGCAAAGGGAAACGGTGGCCGAGGGAGAAATCCTCTACGGACGGTAATGTCTCATCAAAAATACCTCCGGTGATGGGTAGTCCGCCAAGATGATGCATATCCCACAAGGAGATTGATAACTCTCCCTCCCGTGTGAAGATGGAGTTGGTGGAAGAACACCAGACCTCCGTGAAAGCAGTGACGACATTACTGCAACAGCCATATCAGAACATCGAGGCCCGCACGGCGTGAGCTAAGTCGACCGCTGCTAGACGTTCTGAACATGTACGGAGAACGACGTCTGCCCACTCAAAGAAGAAAGGTACGCGTCGAGGACTCACTACTTCAATTGTTCTGCCCTCCCAAAGGGCCAAACTGATTACGGTCGATATAAAGTTCTGGCGTAGAAAAATGGACCAGTGTATCATGCATGGGACTCAGCAAAATGGTACCCTGAGTCTCATGCGGGGACGATGGAGCTTCGCCAACCCCAGGGAGAAAGCAAATTTGATCGTCCTGGTCGACAACTGGACAACTCCAGAGCTCACAAGTCGCTCTGGTTAGCGGGACATGTACGTCGCGACCTCCGAGAGCAGACGACACCCAGACAGGTAACAATAGCCGTCTCCCGTTCCCCTCTACTACACCAATATGCACACATTCTTGGCGAACACCTCTCACTGTCGCGTGAACGTTGGAGAGAACAAGGCCGAGGAACGAAACAGAGAGTGATGGAAAAGACATCTACAAAACAAAAGAAACGCCGGAATCGTCAGCCACCCAGAAATCAGGCAATCCATCCCTAATCCATCCCTAATCAAAAAAAAAAAAAAACAAAAGAAAATATGTGTATTCACACCGCGTTCAGAAAAGAAAAAAAGAAGAAGATCGTAAAAAAGGGGGGGGGAAGGTGTGAATAGCGGTAAAAGAAAATCAAAGCCGCGGGAGAAAAAAAAACTATCTCTCTACGGCTAAACCAAATACAGCCTCGAGACGATCCGCGACAGCAACCAACAGCCTCGCGGCCAACAAACCGGAGGCGAACAAAGTCGAATTCCCGATGCTCAACTACAAACCAGAGCATAACAGGACAGATATCCAAAAGTCTGGTGCTATCACCGGACGTTCGCATTGCGAATCCCAGTACTGGACGTCGAAGTTGGACGGGATACGAATGTCGCAAAAATATGATGCCCGGCGACCAAGCCAAGCATCGTACAAAGCGTTGCGGTTAATCACACGGTAAGCCGTTCATGCCCGGCTACCGAGCCGAGTATGATTCAAGGTCGTAGCGCGAATAAACCGCTCTCGGCAACTGATTCGGACACACCCAGGCGGGGTCAGGTAAGTAACTCTTTCCCAAAAAAAAAAACAAAAAAGAGGCTGCGACAAAAAGAAGTCGTCGCAAACAAAAGGCTGCGACAAAAAGAAGTCGTCACAAACAACAACAAAAAAAAAAAAAAAAAGAGAACGAAGTTTTGGTGACAAGAAGAAGCCACCACCAGAAAATGAGGCGGTTAAATCAACTCAGGCCTTAGTAATCATGGTTAGCCACAGAAGTTGAAACTTGGCGGCCAAGCCAACGATGATAGCGCAAGATGAGACTTCTGACAAGCCGGCCGAAGTTGTAACGACGACAGCACTCGGTAACCGACCGGGAGACGACCTACACGTCTCGGCAAACAAGATAGAAGCCGTGAAAACAAATCACCATCTTGGCGACCTAATCAGGATCCCCTGGAGCAAAACCATCAGAAAAGGAGGAACCAGCACTCAGCAACAAAGCCAGGCGCATTCCTCGACCAAACCACTCGCGGAAGGAACCCACTCATCTACATCAATAAGATGGTGGACTCCAACAACGCTCAAAGGAGCAAGTTAAAAAAAGGTACGCGAACAAAACTCAAAAAAAAAAAAAAAAAAAAAAAAAAAAAAAGGGAATGAAAGAGTTACGACAAAAAGAAGCCGTCGCAACAAAAAAAACAAAAAGAGAGGCAAGCAGCTCTAAAACAGCAAGAGAGCAAAAGAAAAATAACGAGACCGCGACAAAAAGAAGTCGTCGCGAAAAAAAAAAAAGGGGGGAAGGAAGAAGTCAAAAAGGAGAGGAGAGAAAAAGAAGAAGAATAAAGGAAGGAGCAAAGGAGAAAAGAAAAGAGAGCGGGACCCCGGCTAACTCGAACTCCATACGAGGTTGCTGGGAGAGAAAAAGGGGAATCTCAAATGTACCTTTCAATCCTTATGCGAAGGAGACCTCCGACGTCGAGGAGAAAGAGATGAAATAGAGATTCACTGAATGAGAGGGCTACTCGGGTCGTCGTCAACAAATACCCTCCTAGAACCGGAAGCACGAGCAATCCTCAATACTCCGTTCGCAAACGTGCACAACTGAAGGGTGTAGAACTTCAAATCGAAAACGTTCAAGAAGCAAAAGACTCAAAAGGGTTGCGCTACGAGGTTCGTACGATGAACTATTCAAAGCTCAAGGTGTCTTATATATTGAGGGACTCGAAGGGTTTCCTTCGAATTTGGGAGAAGGCGATAGTCCCTTTTTAAAAGGGATCTGATTACTTCCGTACGAAATTTCCCTTATCATGAAACTCTACATGGGGACCCGGTCAGGCGACAAGCCCGGGATCGTTACCAGGCCCGGGTGGGCCCCACCCATTAGAACCGCCTCGGCTTACAAAGAAGGGATCGACCACGAGGATAAAGGATAGAAAAGGATATTGTGGCGACGAACGTTTCTGGAGTCGTGCAGTTCAACCAAAGATTGCAAGAGAGCGAGTTTAGGAATACATGGCTTTAGGGTTTATTGAGATTAAATCGAAGGAAACCCTCAGAGTTACGATGCCCAGTTTATGCGGTTCCCTCAGGCAACAGAATCAACTTACAAATATCGATAGCCTCCGCCCATGTTCAGCGAAACAAGAAGTTCAAACCAGAGTGTGGTTTCTCGAGCCGTTCAAACACATTCTTCTGAATGACGACTTGCATTACATTCTACGACAGTGACATTTACTGGAAGCATCCGAAACGAAGCTGCCGAAAATTGCGAGACCTAGGGGAGTTCATCGTTAGCGTCACTCTCACAGAATCAAAGTTCTGTCGTCAAAGTTCTTCGACGATACACGCGACTAAGATGATCACGTAAGTTGACATTCCTCTTCACCTGAGTACCCTCTTCTGCTAAGGGATATTCATTTCATGGCGTACCTCTGTACGCAAAAAAAAAAAAGCTAGTGGACCAACAAACTGTATACAAAAAGATAAACGACCCTAAAAGAGAAAGAGGATAAAAAAAAAAAAAGTGTGTGTGTGTGTTGCGTTCTTCAAATTCGAAACCTGCTTGTTCCTCCCGAACGATCAAGTCTCGAAGGGGGCAATCTGTACGCACCAAAATGTGTGTGGCCCAAATTCAGCAAGCCCAAGAACCCATCAACCCATCAACGAGGCTCGTGGGCACGCTTCAACCTATCTCAAGACCACCTACCACCATCCACGGTGAAGTCCAATCGCAGTGCCGCGTCAGCAACACAATCAGCATCCTCGTCATCAGCAAAATCGAAGAGTTAGCGCTAGTCAGCAATCAGAGTATACGTCACCTTCAAACGACTAAACTCAGTCTTTAACAGCAAGAGGGAAAAAGGGGCGTAAGCCTGGTCTTCCTTCTCACCTCGTCCTCCTCAACTTCACAGCAGAATGAGGATCGTGATCCCCATTCCCAGGCAACACCTCTCAATAGCCACACAGACCGGCTACAAATAGCTAGAAGATCCCTGTCCACAAGGGTAAAGGAATCGATTTCAAAAGACATCCCAACAAGTGAAGAACTCACTCCCTCTCTCTAACCGAAGGACTCAAATTCCTTCTTGGAGGAGAAGCTCTCACTCACAGAGGATCCGTCGAATCATCAAAGCCAAACATTCGCCGTTTGCCATTCTAACAGTTCACTCGGAGCAGCTCTACACGACCACCGGCAGCGTCATAAGTCGATATACGCGGAGCACAAATACCTCCGTCCGACCGACCGAAGCCAAAACAGTTCGTGCACACTCGCTCCAGCAAATGAAGTTCGACGTTCGTTCACGGAAGCTTAAACTTCACCAAATTCACACGGAGATCGAATCAGAGGATTACTAGGAGATTGTACTCGCAATTTTTGATATTTACACCACACCCTATAACACAAATTTATTCTAAAGTAATTGACATATTCTCTCGGTCGCGCCTCTTCGCGGACCGGCGGATTTTCGGTGAAACAAATATTCAACTCTATTTTTTTTTTTTATTTGTCATGTTTACGTTGCAAGACATGTCATGTCAATGCCTTTGCTAGCTGAGATTGTAGGGCTAGAGGTATGTTAACCCGGCCTGTAAGTAACCATCTTTACAGTAGATCTATATTTAATAAGTTATTTTTTGGGGGGTCTTATTATAAGATGGAAAGTCAATTTCCAAGTAGGGTATATGTATATAACGTAATAGTATTAGAAATAAAATTCCACATTACCATCCTATTAATATTTGGTATATAATGATAATATACCATATATATATATATTGTATTTTGGATAAATCATTTTTATTATATATTATTTAATTATTATAAATTTAGAATTTAGGACAAGTAATAGGGAAATAGGGTATTAAATAAATAAGAGTTAAAACAAAGAGCTATAAGAGCTAAGAGAGCTAATTGTAATTAAACAAGGGAAGAACCAAGAGTTAAACCTGATAAAAAATATATATAGCCATCTGGTTTAATTAATATTATTTCTCAACAATCACAAGCCAGTTGAGTCGATATTAATGAAAATAAAAAAAATGCATCCATTAATATATAAGTTGGAGAAAGTACTTACCCAATTCTTTCATAGGCTGATTAAAGATTTCTCCCTCTTCAAGCTCGTGAATTACATCTTCGACTAGAAGTCATGGAAGCGGTCTGCTAGAGACTCTCTTTTTGAGATACTCTCAGATGATCACTATGTATGTGCAATCAAATGTATATCCAGAGGAAAACCCATATTAATTCTTGCTCCCGCTAGTTGTAGATTTGAGGAGGAATAGAAAATGGGTCTGTATGCATGGTTGTTCAGGGGGTTGTGTCTCTATTTATACTTGTTAGGGAACGTGCGCTTAGTACCATACCATTACAGTTAGCAAATAGAAGGTAGTTTCCCAAAAGACTCACAGTGTTTAAAATCCAATCTAAGTTTAGAGTTTTCCTACTTTGTAAGAGTTATGGATTGCTTAGAATAAGATTATGTTGTAACTAAGGTTTTTTGGGATTAGGAGATTTGTAATTGAGACCAATAAATATGCCCTCATTAACACACAGAAAAGGGAAAATAAAGATTCAGAGAGAGCAAGTCTACTAAGAGTTTCTGAAAATTTTCTCAAGTTTATTTCTTCGTCCTCTTCTTAATTTTTCCTTCTACGTTTTAGCTTTATTTTTTGCGCTAACACATGGTATCTGAGCCTAGGCGATTGGGTGAGGTCTTGTGTTCAAATTTGTGACAAGAATTCACCATGACATCCAACAATGGCCTTAGCAACTTGTTCATACCTCCCAGGACAACTACAAAGAACCAAAAGGGAAACAAACGCTATAAGAGGAGAAAACCCCGAAGGAATTAAAGAAGAAATATATGAAGACCCTCTATTGCATCATGTAAGCAGTGGAGAAATCAATATTGCACCAGATTTATAAGGCAAAAAAATCTAAGGAGGCTTGGGACAAGCTAGAAGAAACTTACAAGGAGTCTGTGGTCCAAAAAGTAAAACTCCAATCTCTGCGTCTTCAATTTGAAACTATGAAGATAATTAGCACAGATAACGTTTTGGAATATTTCAAAAGGCTCATGATCCTAGCAGACTAGATGGAGAACAATTGGGAGATTGTTGACAACCAAAAGCTAGTGGAAAAAGCCTCGGAGCCATTACCAGGAAGTTTCGGTAAAAAATCAATGTCATTGAAGAATTTAGAGTTCTGGGTAAGATGATTCTTAACACTTTACTAGCTCTTTGCAAGTTTATGAAATTCAACTGAAAGATGATGACGAAAAAGAGGAGGTTGCGCAAACTTTGCAAAGTCAGTTGACTCTAAAGAGTGACAAAGGCAAATGGTCTAATTACACAAGAGAAAGAAATCCAAGAATATAAGGAAATCTAAAAAAGACAAAGGATAAGATAAATCTCATATCCAGTGTTTCCGTTGCAAATAATATGGGCATTATAAGTCCCAGTGTTGAAATTACAAATTCCTCAAATCATGAAGCTCAATTTGCTAGATTAGGCAACAAAAGCGAGGAGCATGAACAACCATTACTCTTATCATGTAACACAATAGTGGAAGCGCAACACTAGACGTGGATTCTTGACACGGGCAAGAGGAGTTGTTTCACTCCTTAGATGCCACTGTTAGATCAGAGGTCAAGTTCGGGAACAGTGCAAGACTTTCAGTGAAGGGAAAGGGGAACATCCAAATTACCACAATTGATGAATCCACAAATAGCATACCCGATGTCTATTATGTGTTGGGTCTCCATCAAAACCTTCCCAGTGTTGGACAATTGCCAAATAAGGGTATAACATCACTTTTGGAGGTGACCTTGGTATAATTTAAGACAAGTAAAATAGGCGCATCGCAAAGGTACACGTCTCAACACCTTTTATTTTCATTTCAAATAAGATATGCAATTGCATGTCTTAGTAGTACAAGTGATGATTAATGGTTATGACATAGAAGATTTGCCATGTTAATTTTTATAGCCTAGAGTTACTATCTCAGAAGGAAATGATTTACATAAACTATTAAATAATTAAAATTCAATTGTCATGAGCACAACTCGATAAATGGTAACCTTCATCCTCGTTAAATGGTGTAAAATAACTCAAATTTTTTTAAAAATTTAAATAATTATATTAAAATTAAAATCATGACTCACCATTATATTCCAAAACCAACAATGTTCGTCATGCATATTGGCGTGAAGGATATAGTCTTTACTATTGCAAAGGGCAAATAATCTCTCTCCATCGTCATTTGTACGGTACATTGGTTGTACAGGTTGGACATGACCTTCACGGTCATACACTACAAAAAACGAAAAACTTCATAACTAATGAAACTGAAATATTATTAAACAATAACGTACAATATGACTTTATACTATAATCATATTAGGAAAAGTATTCGTTTTTTAAAAAAAAATTATAAAAATTTAAATAATTATATTAAAATTAAAATCATGACTCACCATTATATTCCAAAACCAACAATGTTCGTCATGCATATAGGCGTGAAGGATATAGTCTTTACTATTGCAAAGGGCAAATAATCTCTCTCCATCGTCATTTGTACGGTACATTGGTTGTACAGGTTGGACATGACCTTCACGGTCATACACTACAAAAAACGAAAAACTTCATAACTAATGAAACTGAAATATTATTAAAGAATAACGTACAATATGACTTTATACTATAATCATATTAGGAAAAGTATTCGTTTTTTAAAAAAAAATTATTTCCTCCACAATAAGTTCAACATAAAGGTTGTATTAGTTCAGCATCGCCATGTTTTCATAACTGTGAAACTAAGAAAACTAATTTACAAAAAGTAAATAAAACATCAAATAATTAAAATTCAATTATCATGAGCACAACTCGATCAATGGTGGCCTTCATCCTTGTTAACTTGTGCAAAATAACTCAACAAATAAAAAATATTAAATCAATAAATTAAAATTAAAATCTTAACTCACTGTTACATTAAAAACACTATCAATTGTTCGTTAGCGCGAAGGATATGACATCTACTATTGCAAAGGCAAACAATCTCTCTCGTCATCATCACGAGTGATACAGTGGTTGCACAAGTTGGACATGACTTTCAAGGTTGAGCAAATAGTACAAAAACTAAAAACATTATAACTAAAGAAACTGCAATATTATTAAACAGTAACATATAATGTCTTTGTACCGAAATCATAATAGGAAAAGTATTTGCCTTTAAATACAAAAAACTTTCCTCCCACAATAAGTATAGTAGAAAGGTTGTACTAGCTCAGCGTAAGCCATATTTTCACCATTGTCTGACTAAAATAAATTTATAAAAAGTTAATAAATTCAAATTATGAAACATTAAATAATTACAATTCAATTACCATGAGCACAACACGATAAATGATGGCCTTCATCCTAGTTAATTATTGACTTATTTAAAATAAAAATGTATTTAAAAAAAGGTTTACGAGGCGATATCTTAGGTGGTCTCATCCGGGGGTCATCGCTGTGAAACGTCTCAAGACTGACGAAGCAAGCCGTCGGCCTCCAAAGAGCTATGCCTAACGGGGTGAACCCGGATCTGTTGGCCAAAATGCAGCGTGGCCAAAGCGAATCATGGGGTGTCATGTCACAAAATTTCAAATGTGGGGCTGACGTGGCGCCCCATGATTCGCTTTGGCCACACTGCATTTTGGCCAGCGGATCCGGGCTCACTCTGGGTGGGGTTCGGGTTCCACGACTCTGTCGGCTGCGCCGTACAAGGGCCGAGCTAGGTCAGCGACTCGTTAACGTTTTCAAACTACCGAAAATCCCCAAGGAAAACCCGCCAATTCTTGAAAATTGAAACCCTCCTAAAACCCTCTCGAAATGTTCCCGAGGCCGCAGTCTCTTGTCGGCTCGTCCCGTTTGATCACCTCATTTTGAGTTCCGAGCTTCCGAATCTATGCGCAGTTGCTAGGAGTACTTGTCAGCAGATCGGAGATCGTCAGTTTCTCTTCTATTTACAGCGCAGTTAGGCTTTTAGGGTTTCTTAACAATGTCGTGGGAGGACGAGACTGTTTTACCGGACGTGGCCGCTGCAGGGCGCGTCATCAGCGACCGCATGGGGCGAGACATTTCGGCACAGGCAGATCTCGAAGAGGCTCTTGAAGCTTCTAGATATGCAACGCATCCCTACTCCTCCCATCCGAAAGAAGTAATCCATCAACCATGTAGCTTTTATCTGTCATACACTCTTTTTCCGGGTTATGTATTGATCTTTTAGTGTTTGTGCGCCGGAGGATGGTAATGTGCTTTAAATTGGCTTTGTTGGTGTGAGTACCAATTGGCTTTGTTGGTGTGAGTACTCTTGAGCATCAAGAAAGTAGTAATTATATAGAATGGTTCCTCCGGTTACCATTCTCACCGAGTCAAAACTGTGAGACGTGCATGCGCTGCTACGTCAAAGACATTCTTCTGCTAAAAGACCAGCCAATCATCCAACTACTAACATTTCTACTTTCTCCCGTTCATATTTTCAGTGTTTTTTGGTCGCCACAGTGTTACCTGGCCGTGTCAGTGACAAATTTGACCTTACTTGCACTGTTGCACTGACCGGCCTGTGTTTTATAACTAGGTTCTGCATCCTGGGCTTAGACCAATCAGAAAATGCTGACTATTCTGACCAGGTTACTTTATTTTACTCATAATGTTTCATAGATATGAATAAAAAGATCTTTTGTATGCTTTTGGCTGCTATCTGAAACTTGGATAGAGTTTGTATGTCCCCGTAACTTTTTTATTATTTTATTTTATTTTATTATTTTTTCATTGGGGTTAATAGTTGAATGCTTTCTTGCAGTGGCCCCCTTCAGTTGATGTGGTTGATACTAGAGAGCTTCCGCCCGTGCTTGTTGAAAGATATAATGCAGCAGGTGGAGAAGGGACTGCTCTCTGTGGGATTTTTCCAGAGATAAGACGAGCTTGGGCATCTGTTGATAATTCATTGTTTCTATGGCGTTTTGACAAATGGTGAGAATGTTGATTAGAATGAGAAGCAAATGTGAAATAACCCCAATTTTAGTCATTTTGTGTTTTGTAGAGTTTTGAAAAATAGTAAGGCTACATTAGCCATTTGAATTTATTATTTTTATGCTTCTTGTGCAAGAAATAGCCTGTTGGATGAGTTTGCTCTCTGTAATGAACTGCAAATTGTCGATTGGTGTAAATCTGACCTGTTATTGACATTGAAGTATTCAAATGAAAGGGTAAGGAGTGGACAGAGTAATGCTCTTTTAATAGTAATTCATTAATGTTCTTTAGTGATTTGTCTTTTTTCATCTGGAAATGCCACTGCTTTATTGGAGTATATGATGCAATAGCAAGTACATGTTGATTGAATCATTTAATGAAAATCATATCTCATTTCATGAATCAATTAGTTTTGTACACCTGCGCCTTTTGTTTTTCTTAGCAGGATAGGGGAGGATAGGGGCTCACTGGTGTATATTTTTTATCATTGCATTCATTTATTGCATATTATTTATATCAAACAAAATATTGTGTTGACCTAGGTAATCTAGAACCACCTTAAGAAGTCAGCATTTTACATTTTAATTCACTAATCGAGTATAAACGGAATCTGTAGTTATTTGCTTCATTATATTTTTTCCCTGTTAGGGATGGCCAATGCCCAGAGTACACTGGTGAAGAACAAGCAATCTGTGCTGTAGGACTTGTCAAATCCAAGCCTGGTATTTTTGTTGAAGCTATTCAGTATCTCTTAGTATTGGCAACTCCTGTTGAGGTAGGGAATTTTTTAGCCTTTTCTTTTTTTTGCCCCTCAATTCTAGGTGCTTATCTTGGTTTAAATCAAGTGAAATTGGAATCGCTCAAGGGGTTTACGATCACTAAAGGAAGTCAATTTGGGTGCTTACCACTTGTATGATAGTTTTAAAGTAAAAAACCAGTCCTTAATTGCTGCTTGGTGGTTAAGGGGGACATTTTCCAATCATATGTTGGCATTAATTCTTCTATTATTTTGACTTTGAAAGTTATAGTCATCCCTCTTTTAAAATTTTTTCTCCCTTGAGTAACAATTCTCATTCCCACAATGATTTTTCATTGCGGAATCAAGATGATCATGTTTACTTTTGACACTATGTCTTTCACTGGAAGTTTTTTTAAATTTTGATGTATGACATTGTTCTACACATTTTTTACTAATAACATTATTTTTTGTGAAAAGAGACCTAGTCATGAAAGAGTTACTAAAAGATTTTTTGTTTTTTGTTTTTTTTGTTTGTTTGTTTGTTTGTTTTTTTTCTTTTGATGGCAACCACCCAGCTGCCTTGGCTTGGAAGTCATTGGCTCCACCTGAAATCCAATTCTTCTTATTGATTGCATTGCATGCTAAGTCCTCTCTAGAGAGTATCTTTTATGAAGGGGGATGCTTTGTATCATGTGGTTGGGGGTGATGAGACTTTAGCCTGATGTCCAACTGTGTGGGGCCTAACTCCAAGTGCTTTAGGAGGCTAGTATCTTGGATTGTCAAATGTGGAAGTGTAAACCAATGAAGTGAGCAGAGAACAACACAAAAGTCAATGCAAATGCCACTAGGGCATAGTACAAAAGGGGCCACTAGGGAGAGCCACAAAGGCTGAGCCACGGAGGCTGAGCCACGAAGGCTGAGCCACGGAGGCTGAGCCACGAAGGCTGAGCCACGAAGGCTGAGCCACGAAGGCTGAGCCACGAAGGTTACCAGTTCAACTGTGGCAAGGTGCCACAAAGGCAAAGCCACAAAGCTTAGATTAAGCCCAGGTGCTACGAAGGGACAACTAGGTGTCTAGCCACGAAGGCTAAGGGCCACTATGGCTGGGGTGACAAATGCCACTAAGTCCAGGGTGACAAGGTCCACCAAGGCTGGGGCAACAAAGACCACTAAAGCTGGGGCCACAAGGGCCATAAAGGTCACTGAGGCGGGGTCCACAAAGGCCAATAAGGCTTGAATGCTTTAGAAATGAGTCCTAAACCTCTATTTATAGCAGGGGAAGAGGGCCACTAAGGCCACTAAGGCTGGTTTGTGCTGCATTGTATGCAGGCCAGCTGGATGTGTGTGTGTGCATCTGCTGCATATGCGCAACACAACTTGGGGTTGCAGGAATCCTTTGCTCGGATGTGTTAACTTGGAGTTTCTTTCCCCTAGCAGTATGCGTGTCTGTGTGTGCAGTTGGTACTGGTTCACGTGAATGCATGCAAGTTACTGGCCACGCTCCTGCTATGTGCCTATGTGCATGCATGATTGCTGCTTGTTGTGTTGCGCCCTTTGCTGCATGTGGTAAGTTGGTTGGCTGCATTGTTGCTGATTTTGACCGTTGTTTCAACGCCTTCTTCATGTCACTCATATCTGAGTGACACTGCATGAAGCTTGCTCTGACCACTCTGTGATGATGCATTGGAAACAGTTGACCACATTTCGATACACTGCCATTTCTCCTGGGAGGTTTGATTCCACTTCAGTAATCTCTTCGGAATAGCTACATGCATGTCGGCCTCTCTCAAAAACCAAATACACCAATTACTTGCACAAAGACTTGGACCAAAGGGTAAACTAATGGTCATTGCATGTTTAGAAATCACCTGTTGATGCCTTTGGGAGATTGGTACTCCAGTAGCAGAGAAGGAAATTTTAAGACATAATTAGAACTACGGAGACAATGTCATTAGATGGCTATGCACATTGGATGAATTTGCTAACATTAGGGATGCCCAACTTCGATGATCATGGGAGATTTGGTCCCTTGGGCTTTTGTGGTTTCTTTGGTGACCACACAGGATTGACTTTTAAAATCTTTTCTGCCCCAATTGGCTCGTCTAACTCAGCCATAGCCAAGGTGATGGGATAACTAAATGGCCTTAGAATTTTCAGAAGAAAGTTTGACACTCCATGTAGAAGATGACTCTGAAATCAGTGATCAGTTGGGTTTGGGCATGTATCCAGCATGGTATGGCATTCACATTTTCATAGAAATAGCAGAAATTGCTACCCAAATATGCACTACTCAATGGCATTGTATTTGTCATTCTCGAATTCTCATGTTGGTGAGTTGGCGAAAAAAGGGTCTCAAATAATCTCTTGTTGTTAGAGAATCCTCCTGACAGCTCCACATTGTAAAATCACAGTTCAAATGCTAATAAGTTGATATTCAAATAAAATTTTGCATCTTATCTCAAAAAGAAGGAACTGTTTTCAGTGAGCAAAATAGTAATATTATCTGTTTGGACCTACGAAATGTAATGTGGAATTGATTCTTTCACATCAGCAAACTTAATGATATTCAAGGCGGACAAGATCAAACTGCCAATATGAGAGTAGACATTAGAACATTTCAAGACCTGCAGGAAAATAGACATCCAAATGATATAATTGAAGCAACGGGTTCAAATGATACCAAGGCTTAATGTTAACTGGAAGAAGAGCAGATAGGCAGAAGTTGAAGGCAAGTTGTGACACATTTCAGTTGTAGAAGATGAATCTTGGGTTGAAGATGTGATAGAGAAAAGCACATCAGGATAAAATGTAATTGTAACAACCGAAGTACAAATGGTATAGATAATAAAATAGTAAAAGTTCTAATAGAATTCTTCATTTGTTATTCTACCTTTCTATTGCCGTTTATAGCTTCAAATAGTATATGTAGAACTTTTTTCTCTTTGGTTCCCAAAGCTCAAAACTGTCTCCTCCCGGTGAAGCTCCAAGGATTTTTTGGTCCTTAATACTTAGTGGTTTTTTATTTTATTTATTTATTTATTTTTCTGACACATGCTTTATGTGCTAGCTAATTCTTCTTGGGGTTTGCTGCACTGCAAGTGGAGATGGCGGGGATCCATATGCTGAAATCACGTTACAGCCATTACCTGAGTACTCCATTCCATCTGATGGGGTGACTATGACATGTGTTGTGTGTACGGATAAAGGTCATATTTTTATGGCAGGCCGTGATGGTCACATTTATGAGATGCAGTACTCAAGTGGGTCTGGCTGGCAGAAACGTTGCCGTAAAGTTTGCATTACAGCAGGGCTGGGTAGTCTCATTTCAAGGTTTGTTCTTGTTACATCACATGAATGTTGATTTTATGCTTTTCCAATTTCTTCATGTTACATTTGTTCAGAGAGGAGGAAGTATCACCAAGTCCTGCAAAGTCTATTGAAGAAGCTGGCAAAGAAAGATAAGAGAATGTGTAGATGGGGATACAGTATAGTCTTTCAATTAATTATATCTTATATTTTAGAATCCTTGTATATAAGGGGATTGAAATCCATTCATTGCTTATTGGGTTTTTTCCTGTCTGAGAGTAGTAAGTTGATATAATCTGATTCGGTTGCAAGTCACTAAGACCAGGGATTACGACATCTCTCATTGTTTGCATCACCGGTGCCTCAGATGCTTTGTTGGAGATGCACAACAACACTGATAACACATGGAAGTGATTGCATCATTCTCTTTCTCTAAATAACCTTCATCACCAATGCCCAGGATCTTTTTTGCTGCATTATGTCCATGTGAGTTTAAGCTCTGGTAGGTTTGCTCCCATTATTCCCTTTCTTGAGATCTATTTTCTTTCTTTTCTGTAGTATTGACTACAAGAAACCAAGAAGACAGTCCTTCATGACGAGTGAAGCTACCCAAGTTTTCAAACTTATAGTGTTCATTGTGCAGCAAAAAAAACTTTGTTTTCTGGTCTTGGGCCTTTGCCTTGATGTTCACATGAGGGAGTTTTTAGGATAAGGTTTTGGGTACTGGTTTCATCAGGGGATAATGAGGTGTGTATATCAGCCTAAAAGAAACGGAGAAACTATACTGATAATGAGAAAAAGGAAAAAGGAGAATAATACTATTAATATTAGTAGTAACAAAGCGCCAAATGGTCTTCACTACTGAACAGAATGAATGCATTAGTGTTACTGTAACATTAGGTCAGAGTGTTACTTTTATGTTGGACTCTTTTATTGTTCATACTAGGTTTTGCTTGTTGCTCTTCCAGCCCCTTGTAAATCTTTTTATCTTGTAATAAACTCTCATTGTTCCATTTTCAAAAAGTTTCATGGAGTTACTTTTTGCAGTTCTTTAATGATGCCAACAACATTAAGAAAAAATGGCAATGCTGTGAATTTTAGGATTTTAGCCAGATTTTACTTTTTCTCTTGTTTCTGTGGGGGCATATGATGTATTAGTTGGTTCTTGGCTGGTACATCTCCTCCTATGAATTTTGGTCCTTCATGTTGAAGTTGTTGCTCTTTGTGATGGTATTTTGTCATTATGGGTCCTGAAATCATGCACAGGGTAGATGATTTTTTGGCGAGGGTGGGTGTTGGGGAAATGTTTTGTTTAGTGTGATACTTCTCCTGTTGGGCCTGCTTGACTGGGTTTATTTGTAGGGGCTGCTGTTATTGGAGGATGTGGTTTTTGTATGTCTGCTCTTGCATAATTTTCTTCTCCATACAATGAAATTGCACTTAAAATAGTGCCATCACAAATGCATCCAGAGTCCAGCTTATTGTAAAGAAAAAACCAACTTATATTTTTTTATTTTCATACTAAATTGAGCAGACTCTCGTAAACTTATCTACATCAAAGTGTTTTTATTTTTTAAGAATTAATCCTGATGATCTCTCAATAGATATTAGCAGATGATATTATTATATTGACCACTAATGCTTATGATAAGAGAAAAATATTAGAGTTATTATAACATTGTTAAAAATTCACAACATGATCATTCTCAAAAAACAAATTTCAAAACATGATAGAGTGGAGTACATTGAGGGAATTCTATTTCAATGGCTGCTTCTGCTTACAATTATTAGTTACCACAGATACTATGATACAGTGGTAAGGTTGTTGTTTCAGAAATCAACTTTTTCTCATGCCTGTATGTGAGCGTATCAGCCACTGGGACAAGGGTGAGCTGCTTTGAAGTGTTTTGAGTTACCAGGCTCATTGTTGAAAGAAAAGCATGAAATTGAAGAGAGAAAGTCGGAGAAAGGAAGAAAAGTTTTAAATCTGGAGATTGACTCAATTTCATTAATCTATTTTTTTCGAAAAGAAAATCATTAATCTACCATCAACTTCCTCAAAAAAAAAAAAATCATTAATCTATAGAGGATATTACATTTATTGTAATCCTGTGGGACTGTGTTATCTAATCCCAACTAAAGAAGAAATATTTTTGTAATCATACCTGTTTTCTTCATATACTTGAACAAATTGGATGGAGGAACCTGCATTATTTTTTCCTGATACTTACTGGTCTTTATGAAATTTGTTTGGCACTTAACTTGGCCTTTTGTTTGATTCCTTAGATGGGTTGTACCAAATGCTCTTAAATTTGGTCCAGTTGATCCAGTTGTTGATATGGTGGTTGATAATGAGAGGCATATCTTGTACGCACGGACAGAAGAGATGAAACTTCAGGTGTTTGATCTAGGAGTAAATGGTGAGGGCCCGGTAAAAAAAATTGCGGAGGAACGCAATTTGGTGGATCAAAGAGAAACCCACTATGGAGCACGAAGGTCCCCAGGATCTCGATCAGTTTCTCGTGCAGGAAGGCCGTCTATAGTTTGTATTGCACCTTTATCTGTGATTGAATCAAAATGGTTACAACTAGTTGCAGTTTTATCTGATGGTAGGAGAATGTATCTTTCTACATTGCCTTCTGGTGGGAATAATAGCTCCGTTGGGGGCTTAACAGGATTAAGTAATTCCCATCAAAGGCCTTGTTGTTTAAAAGTTATTACCACTCGCCCTTCGCCTCCCTTGAGTATCAGTGGTGGAATTGCTTTTCAAGGTGGTAGACCTAACTCTGAGGATCTTACTTTAAAAATTGAGGCAGCATATTACTCATCTGGTGCTCTTGTACTCTCTGATTCTTCATCTTCAACAATGTCTTCTCTTCTAGTTGTGAATAAGGACTCAAGTACACAAGCATTGCAAACAGGCAGTTATGGAGTTAGTGGAAGAAGTTCAAAGGCCCTAAGGGAATCAGTATCCTCCTTACCTGTTGAGGGTAGAATGCTTTATGTAGCCGATGTGTTTCCTTTACCTGACACTGCAGCTACCATACTGTCACTTTATGTGGATTCAGAATCTTTAGGTTTTGAAGGATTTGGTGAAAGTTGTGAAAAGATGTCTACCAAGTTGTGGGCTAGGGGAGACCTGGCAATTCAGCATATGTTACCTCGAAGAAAAGTGGTTGTTTTTAGCACCATGGGTATGATGGAAGTAGTTTTTAACAGGCCGGTTGATATCCTTCGGCGACTGTTGGAATCTACTGCCCCAAGGCCAATATTAGAGGATTTTTGTAATCGCTTTGGGGCTGCAGAGGCTGCAGCAATGTGCTTGATATTGGCGGCTAAGCTGATAAGTGTAGAAGAAGCCATGATAAGCAATTCTGTTGCTGAAAAAGCAGCTGAAGCTTTTGAAGATCCACGAATTGTTGGCATGCCACAGCTTGATAGTGCTAATACAACATTGCCAAGTACCCGCACCCCACCAGGAGGGTTTAGCATGGGTCAGGTTGTTCAAGAAGCGGAACCAGTATTCTCAGGAGCCCATGAAGGCCTTTGTTTGTGCACTTCAAGACTGCTTTTCCCTATATGGGAGTTGCCTGTTATGGTTGTCAGGGTAGAACTAGGTTCCGATGCTGGAGTGGTGGTTTGCCGGCTCCCTCTGAGGACTATGCAAGTTATGGAGAGTAAGATCCGTTCTCTTGAACAATTCTTACGATCAAGGAAGAACCAGCGAAGGGGGTTGTACGGTTTTGTTGCAGGTCTAGGAGATGTAACAGGATCCATTTTATATGGAATGAAAACTGATTTTGGAGGTGGTGATCAGAGCTTGGCAAGGAATCTATTTGGCTCTTATTCTCGAAGTATGGATGCAAATAATGGGGTATCATCTAGTAAAAGGCAAAAGCTGCCATATACTCCAGCTGAATTGGCAGCTATGGAGGTAGACTATCAGTGCTTATGGATTGTTATTTTTTAATATATGCATTTTAGTTATAGTACGAAAAAGAAATTTGTGCATCTTAACATGACTTATCAATCTGTTCAGGTGAGGGCAATGGAACTAATTAGGAGGTTGCTTCGAAGGTCTGGTGAAGCTCTCTACTTGCTTCAACTTCTTTCCCAGCATCACATCACTCGATTAGTGCAAATTTTAGATGCTAATATAAGGCAAGAATTAGTTCAGTTGACATTCCATCAGCTAGTTTGTTCTGAGGAAGGCGAAAAGCTTGCTACACGACTTATAGCTGGACTTATGGAGGTAATTGGACTTGCAAATCTTTTTGTCACGCTAAAATATCCACAGCAGGAACAATTTACATTTAATACTTTATAGTTTATAGCAAGCTTTGGCAAATTAATCTTTAGCTTTGTAAATTCCATTTAAATGTTTGTTTTTTCAACCCAAAAACCAAGAAGAATGTTCCTGTCTGATAATGGTGTCAATGATATTTGAAGGCAAACAAGGTGAGGACTTGGTCATGATTCTCCCTTTGTTTTATTCATAATTTTCTCTTTTTTTTCAGTACTATGTGGGGCCAGATGGTCGGGGGACAGTAGATGATATCAGCACAAAGCTTCGGGAAGGTTGTCCAAGCTACTATAATGAATCTGACTACAAATTTTTCTTAGCTGTGGATTGTCTTGAGAGGGCCGCAGTCACTACTGACACTGAGGAAAAGGAGAAGCTTGCCAGAGAAGCTTTCAATGTTTTAACCAAGGTTCCTGAGTCTGCAGATTTGAAAACTGTATGCAAACGATTTGAGGACTTAAGGTTAGCCAATCTGTTGATGAATTTATTTCTTCGAAGCTTATCTACTAATTGTTTTCCTTTGCAATGACTGGCTCTATTTGCCTCTAAATAAAACAAAAATGGAAAACACTGTCATTTTTTCATTGTATAAACACTATTAGAGGATTACTTGTTAGTTTTGTTCTTGTCCACTCTACCTGTTGCCTTGGGCATGCCTTTTCTGTTCCCAGTCTAACAGGATGGACCAATCTTCCATACTGGATTCAACTTGAACTATCATGTCCTTATAAAATTCTTCCTGGCTATAGATTAGTGGCCCTGATCATGTGACCTGGTTCTACCAGCATATGGTCCCGCTGACCTTTCCACAAAAGAAAAAAAAATGGTCTTGCTGACCTGTAACTTGGTTTTCACACAAATTTCAAATTTGGCGAACCTGAACAAAAATTCTTATTTTGAACAATGAAAATTCGTTCAGATAGAGATGGATAATGAAAAGCCTATAAAGATTAGTAGGAACATGAAGGAGCCTGACAATTTTGAATGCAAAAATATGTGCCACTTTGTTGTACTTCTGTTTATGTATTTGAATGAAAAAAGGTGTATCAATCAAGTTCAAATGTCAAGTTTAATAAATAAAACCTTATGATAATAATGTGATGCTTTACTAGTCCATTCTGGGGATGTACTCACTTGGAACCACCATCTGAATGGATTAATCGGCTTTTATACATTGTCCTCATCTTTTGCACAAATATTCAGGTCCACCGAACTTAAATTTACTGTTTTGTCTAAATGAAACAGTAGAATGTTTTTTAAGAGGGTCTTTTGGTTACCAGAAACACACCATTTGTATATGAGAAGTCTAAATGCCACCACTGGTTTTTGTTTTCCTAAAGTTTTAACTTGACTCTAGGAGATGGAAGTTGTCTGTGGACCTCTCAGAAACTGAAATTGAACATAGTGTGGTCTGTGGCGGCTTCAATCATCATATCTAGTCAAAGCATCTTTCACTCTCTATTGGTTCCAATTAATGTAAATTTATTGTCACTGACTACTGTTGCGTATTATAGATATTATGAAGCTGTGGTTCGGCTGCCTCTTCAAAAAGCTCAGTCTCTTGACCCTTCAGGTGATGCACTAAATGACCAGATTGAACCAAGTCGTCGAGAAAATTCTCTTAAACAACGTGAACAGTGCTATGCAATAATCACAAATGCGCTCTGCTCTCTCAAGGGTGATGGGGGATTGACACAAAGAGAGTTTGGCAGCTCTGTTAGAGGTGGCCCACGCACGCTGCTTGATTCTGCATCTAGGGATACATATATACGCCAAATTATCCAACTTAGCATCCAGTGGCCGGACAAAGCCTTTCATGAGCATCTATACCACTCAATGATTGACCTTGGCCTTGAGAATGAATTGTTGGAGTATGGAGGTCCAGATTTGGTTTCTTTCCTTCAGAGGGCTGGAAAAGAGCCAATCCACGAGGTTTTTACATCTTTTATAAGACTTTTCATATCTGTTTGAACTCACCAGAAAATTTCATGTGATTTGCATTTTGTTGTCTTTTACATTTCTTTAATCAGTTACCACTTTCAACCATTCTCTATAGGTGAGGGCAGTTTCTGCAGTAACATCAACTTCTACTCTAGTTAGACATTTGCCAGAAGGTTCCAATCAGATAAAATATCTTGAACTTCTTGCACGGTACTATGTGTTGAAAAGGCAGCATGTTCTTGCAACTCACGTCTTGTTGAGATTGGCTGAAAGACGTTACACAAATGCAGCTGTTGGCCCAACTCTGGAGCAGAGGTAGGCAGAAACATTGTTTATTCTATTTCTTCCAGTACCAAATACTTTGTTATGTTGTATTAACGTTAACTGCAAATGCACAATCCACCCCTTCCTATGGGTAAACTTTACTCAAATGGAAATTCTCTGCCAAGCACCAGTACTAAACATAAATAGAGGCCTTGCTTCATGCTGTGGTTGATTTTTTCTTTGTAAGTTATGGGTTTGTTTATGGCAGGGAAATGTGACCTACTCCAGTGATTGGCCAAGTAGTTTGTGAATTGGAATAAATGATTTTTATCCATCCAGCCGTTAATTTTTGGCATGTTCTTTATTGGTTATCCCAGGCGTCAGTACCTCAGTAATGCAGTGCTGCAGGCAAAAAGTGCAACGAGCAGTGCTACGTCCATAAAATCACCTGGGGCTTTTCTTGATAATGGCTTACTTGATTTGGTCGAAGGAAAGCTCGCCGTTCTTCGTTTTCAAATGAAAATCAAGGAAGAGCTGGAAGTAATGGCAGCCAGGATGGAGGAAACATCTGTCACAAATGAATTGTGCCCAAGTGACACCTCAAGAAGTCCTCTGGCAGATAGCGATCTTTCAAAAACAGCAAAAGAGAAGGCCAGGGAACTTTCACTAGATTTGAAGAGCATAACTCAGCTGTACAACGAATTTGCTGTCCCCTTTGAGCTGTGGGAGGTACCGATTTTTTTCTGGTGTGTTTGCTCCTTTTGATTACTTAAACTACAAACATCTTCTGGCACCTTTTCATTGGATGAGGCAAGGTATTAAAGTTGTTATTTTGATTAATCAAACTCGTTTGTATTTATATCATCAAGTGTCATGTGCTACACTTTTTCTTTGGAAGGGATGAAGGATGTGTGTATTTGGAAATGGATATCATTGTGGATAATTTATTTCTACATCATGCATTTCTTGGATATCATAACAATAAGGCTATTGTCTGACTGCAAAAATGTAGTCCTTAAATATCTTTTTGTTGGATGTTGTTCCGGAGCAGAAATTTAGTATGCATTAGGTGGAAAAAGGTAGAGAGAGACGCAAGTTTGTGGGTTCCCATTTTATTCCTCCCTCTTTTCTATTTTGGCTAGTCTAATTTGTTATTCTAATGGAGGAAAATTGAACAAATCTACATTTTCTTTATTTGCTTGTGCGGTTTCAAAGGAGATTTTATGCTTATACAATATGGATCAGTAAAGATGTGAACCCTAATACTGAATTGATATTTTGACATAGCTACTATATTCACCATGAAAACAGTATAAAGAGCAACCTAGGCTGCAAATGGAAATGCATTAAAATCTGAAAAAAAGTGGCTATTACGTAAATCAGTGGGGAGTCGATCCTAGATGGATTCCCTGCATGGGGTAGTGGGGAGAATGGCCATGATAGCAACACTAGACGAAGTTCCAACATATGGTCCTCTCGGTTCTGTTTGTATTGAGAACCAGATAACTGTTTGTTGGACCCATATCCCTTCAATTATCATAAAGTCATTATATAGCTGACTCTTTATTCCCATATATGTTTTTGGAGAGCTGTGGTTGAACCCTTTTTATGTTCCATTATTCTTGTCTCAGATATGTCTCGAGATGCTCCATTTTGCAAATTATTCTGGAGATACTGATAGCAGTATTGTCAGAGAAACTTGGGCTCGGCTTCTAGATCAATCTCTTTCCAGAGGGGGAGTAGCAGAAGCCTGTTCTGTACTGAAGAGGGTTGGATCCTTGCTCTATCCGGGAGATGGAACTGCTTTACCTTTTGATACATTATGTCTTCAGCTGGAGAAAGCGGCACAGGTAACATTAACTAGATCTATTTTGAGCACTTCCTGCTGTTATGCTTGAGACCATGATATCAATTGTATTAATTTCATGTCCTTCATTTCTTGGTTCTATTGCTTTTTTCCATATGCCTTCTGTATATTGGTTGAAGTTTGTTGTCTCGGTCAAGCCTCTAGCTTTCTAAGTTTCAACCTTGCGTTCGGGTCTTTTGGCATCTAAAGAAGTTAATGTTTCGGAAAGAGGATGTAAATTTAGTTTTTGGCTAGGTGCCCCAATGGAGGGATTCTTGTGTTAGACCTTCTGCTTAAGTTTCACGATGTTTAGGGGTTCAATGTTCGAGGAAAGCAAGAGGATACCTTGCCTTTTCCCTTTATTTAAGGTTATCCTTAAAATGAAAAATTGCCTGGGTCTTAGTTCCTGATTGTCGTGTGATTCATTATCAATTTCAAGGCAATACCTCCTCTAAAGTTTCTTACTTAACTGCCCACAGATTTGGTGGTGTTTGTTGGCTCTTTCGCCTTCTTCTCATAAGTTCTCTTAAGGGCATAATGGCTTAGGGAGTTCCCTTCCGTAAAATTGGGCCAATGATCCCTTATGACATATTGTGTCTATTACCGCTTTAATAGCCATTCCTAAGAAATTGTCATACTTTTTACAGGAGAGGTCAAGTACAGGGACCGAGCTTGTTGGAGATGAAGATGTTGCTAGAGCTCTTCTTGCCGTGTGCAAGGGTGCTGCAGAGCCTATCTTAAGTGCTTATGATCATTTGCTATCAAGTGGAGCTATTTTGCCTTCTCCTAATCTCAGGCTTCGGCTTCTTAGATCAATTTTAGTGGTCCTTCGTGAGTGGGCCACATCCATCCTTGCACACAGATTGGGCACTACTACCAGTGGAGCTTCACTTATTCTTGGCGGAACATTTAGCATGGAGCAAATAGCAGTAGCGAATCAAGGAATTCGAGATAAAATTGCTAGTGCAGCCAATAGGTGACTCCTTATGCGCTTTTCTGGTTATATTTTTTTGAAAAGTTAGACTTGATTGTGGCCAAAATGTCTTGAAATGTCTATGTTTTTTGTGTTGAAATGTGATCATGGATTGCTAAGCAGTAACTTAACTATTTGAATGTTTGATCTTCTGTGTAGAAAAGACTCCTGACAGCTCATAAACTAATTAATCTGGATTGTTTAAGTTATTGCTCTAATTTTCCTGTTAAGAAATTAGGTGTACATCTATTTGATGATGAGAACTTTGATGCTGTTGAACTGGTTGACCATGAGGAGCTCCAGGTTCAACTTTGATGATCTGATAAATCAATGATTAAGTTAAAGTAAATGAAAAAAAAAGGAAATTTAAATTGAGGAATCCTTTGCTTTTGTGACATTATTGGAAATGATCCAACTCATTGCAGTTGCATTCACCTTCTAGGCTCCATTCTCTGAGATCAGTAAGTTGCAGACTTGCAGAGCAGATATCTAAGTGGAGAGTAGCCACTTTGTTTAGATGAAACAGTTCCTTTGAAAATCTTTATTATCTTTGGTTATGATTTGTTCCCTTCTGCTTTCTCCATCTTGACAAGCTCAGTACAGGAACTTCTAAAAACCTTGCCTTCATGTATCGTGTCAAAAGACTCACCCATATTAAGAAAACATAAATATTCCTAGTGTTTGTGGGAAGTTTGTCATCAGTTATGGATTTGAAAGATCCTAAACTTGTAAGTCCTTTTTCTGTTGGCAAGTACTTCGATATTCTACTGACCCCATTTATCATGTTACCAGTATGATTGGCTTTTCAATCTATCTATTGTGTTGGGCCCAATCTGAGATGGGATGTTGTTGATCTTGGAAGATCTTATGAGTTGAAACTGGTCCAACCTGAGAAACTGACCCATGTTTTTAATTAGTTTGGTTGGGAGATAAAGATTCTTTTGCTCTTTTTAATGGCTGGCCATGAATTGCCTAGTTTTTGTTGGTCGATAAAAGTTATAATGCTTTTTTGGGGCCTCTCAGATGTTAACAATCAGTTTGATTGGTAGGTGAAAGTTCCATTGCTTTTTTGTGTATATTTCACATTTCATGCTGCCCAGATTACCCCTCTGTGATTGCATCAGTGGTGCCTATGGAAAAGCTTATAGGCCAGATTAAAGGCCTGCGTCACTGGTTACATTCATGGCCATGAATCGTGAGAGTTTTAGGTTTGTGATATTTCCATTTTGCTATTGCTGAAGAGGTAAGTTAATGGGTACATGGCCTCATTGTGAGAGTACAAGATTGAACATGCAAAATAAACTGAATATTTTGTTCCTATCGATTAAATGTTCATGGTGTGTCTCTTGATACTGATTACAGAGTACAAAATTGAACATGCAAAATAAACTGAATATTTTGTTCCTATCGATTAAATGTTCATGGTGTGTCTCTTGATACTGATTACAGAGTACAAATTGAACATGCAAACTAAACTGAATACTTTGTTCCTATCGATTAAATGTTCATGGTGTGTTTCTTGATACTGATTACAGAAAGTTGCTTGATTGTTTGTCTACCATTCAGTGGGAGTTTTGAACTTTTATTGTCAAATGAATTTTAATTCAGGTACATGACTGAGGTGCGACGGTTGCCACTTCCTCAGAGTCAGTCTGAGGCTGTCTATCGAGGCTTCAGGGAGCTGGAGGAATCGTTATTGAGTCCATTCTCTTTCTGATACTGGCCTCTTTTTTTCTCTTTTGGACATTTTGCCAGTGTATATATACTGTGGGAGTGATATGTATGTGATGAAAGGACTAGTGAAGTGCTTGTTGCCTGTTGTATCATTTTATATATCATGTGTAAGTCCATATCTTATTTATGTCACAGAAGCAAAAATACGAAGCTCCTTTTAGAAACAAAAAGTGATAAGTTTAAATATACAAGTGTCCACGATCTTCTCTTGATTCGCTGTTAAGATTGAAGGTGTGACATTCAAATATTCAGTTGTTGAAGATCCTTTCAGTATGATTGATGATGATATCTCCTTTACATGCAAGAGTTTGAAATTCTCCCTTGGAGGGCACCAGAGGCGGTCTTGTTAAATGAGAAGGTTTCACCTATGAAGAATTCCTTTCAATTTTAATCACTTCCCCATCTCTAGTACTGTGATTCTCATCAAGCCACCAAAGTGAGTTTGAAATTTGAACGAACAACTGCAAGAGTTGATCATGTCAATTATGGTGATTAAAGAGAACTTGTCAAGTTCTACAATGTGTAAAATTGCTACCACAGTAATTTCTGGAGCAGTCATCAAGTTTTTCCACTAAGATCAGCTAGTGATCCACTGAACATATTCCTGTTTGGGTGCTTGATGAATCTGTTCCAAGAACAAACTCACCAACCCTTTTTTTTAACCATGCAAGAAGTGAGATCAGAAAGCACCTCGATGTAAATTTTTTATACTAAATTGTAATGTCAATTCTATTTTACTCCATTGTCATACTCAATCAGCTACCAGATTAAGTGACCATTTTAGAAATGTACGGATTCGTTTGTATTCAACTGAATGTTATGACACACTTACTTTTGCCTAAATAAATCTCACATTCTTCCAGTTTTTATAATTTTATTATACTTGAACAGTACATTCTTCTGCTTATTTTGCTGCTAATTTGGTTCTTTTCATCTGGGTCTTTCTGAGGCTTAACGACGCTCAATCATATAATAACCCATCGATACAATGTTAAAACATTATCTCTCGATACAAATAGAATGGAGCTTCAACCTTCTGTTTTGATCCCATTATCTGTCGCTCGCTAGAGGCCCCATATCTGCTGTGAATAAAGGCTGTGCATATCAATATGTCAACCAATAAGGGTATGCTTGCATATGAAGTAAATTAGTATATATTAATTAGTATGTTATAAAAAAAATAAATAGGTTATGTATAACATAATAATATGTTATAAAATATTAACTAAATGCCAGCTTCTTAGCGCCAAACTTGGTTAAGTGAAGGGCATTTTCGTTTTGTTTCTGACTTAATATTTTATCAACATAAATTTATGGTTCGATATTTAGGTAATACAGCATCCATGAGTCGTAATTCTCCCTAACTATATCCGTTCTGAGTTACCGATCTGAGTCCAGAGCCAAATGAGATGCCGAGTCCTGAGTTTTCCAACTATTGCTTCCGTTGCCATCCCCGGTGGCGCGAATCTGGGTTTTGCTAGAAGAGCTTCTTTCCTAAACCCTAAACGCAAAAGCTTGGAATCTGTGAGATGCCCAAGTTGTCCGGCCAAGACCCGTTAAAAACGGGGTTGGAGGACTTTGGGGCCCTCGTAATATCAGAAGGCACTTGGTAGGAATTGATGTTCCAGTAATTTACTTAATTCATCTGATAAATGAATGTTTTTGTGAACACTTTTCATCTATTAGTCGGAAATGGATGTTTCTGTAAATACTTAATTCATCTGATAAATGGATGTTTCTGTAAATACTTAATTCATCTGATAAATGGATGTTTCTGTAAACACGTGAACATCTTCAGCCATGTTTTTCCTATGATCTGTTTAAATTGCATTTGTGGTATATATGCCAGCTGAAGCTCCTTCTGGAGCGAACTGGTTCGTTCTAATTCCACGGTTTGCAGCTGTTTACTTTTCTCCAGTCTCTCGGGCTCGGTTTGTTTGCAGATGTTTGCTTTTCTCCGCTCTCACGGGCACAAGTACTGAATTTTATATATTTCTTCGATTAAAAAGTGACTATTGTGACCACAGAATCTTACCTGTGTGGATCAGCTTTTGATTTGATGATGTTTGTTCTCTGCATTCGCTGTTTTGCTCTTGTATTCATTTATTTAAGTAGGTCTTTTTAACTATATGGTTGCTTGTGAACTCTTTTCTTGCATGAAGCAACATTTTTTCTGAAGTGCCACAACAAAGAAATTGATGATTTGCAATACAACAACTGATAACACAATTTCAAAACTTAAATAGATAATGGATAGCTGCTAAATAAACAAGATGAGGAGGAACTGATGTAGAATGGCTGTTCTTCTTGTAGACTAACTTCGGATCTTTCAGTCTGAACCAAGACTTGTATATTATCATATAGCAGGCCATTTTGTTTCTAGTAGTTGTCTTCAATTGTTTAGAGAGTTTATTGGTTTAACAGTTACATTATGAAATTTACGCAAGTTTAATTCTTCTAATATTTTTTTTCTTTCTGTATAATTTTGTAGGGCCTTCTTAATATGATGAGAACTGAGCAAATTACTGGAGTTGGCAATCCATCTGGTTCAATCGATACTCTTTCTCTCACTTGTTCAGCCTAATTTCCAAATGATTAGATTGCCTACATCTTATGCATCCAAAATTTTGAGTTCTATACTTTCACTTCCTTAGAATGAATTGGATACAAGATCTTTACTTTTAACTTATGGGATCCTTTTCCCTGTGAGAGATGATAATAAAAGCTGGTACTTTCCAACGCCTGCATTTTCTATACACTCTCTTCCCAGCCTTTGTTTCTGTTTCTCCAAGAAAACTAATCCAGTCTTGCTCTAGCTTCTCGTCTGCTGCTTCCCAGATACCCACCAGTCTAGAACAAGAGAAATCCCTCATTGATGCTGCTGATGTATTTCGAAGGTGTGGCTGTACTGATGCTGAGATCTCCACAATTTTCTCCCGGCAGCCTTCATTACAAAGATCAAAATTAAACCTTCTGCAATCCAAGGTCAATGCATTGTGCAGCATTGGCCTTGTTGGCTCAGACCTTGTCAAGATAATCACTTGCCGCCCAAGATTCCTGTCCTGCCGCTTTGACCAAGGCCTTGACCAACGCCTCACATTACTTCAATCCATATTTCGTTCTCGAGAAAAACTTGTTCGAGCCATTGTTAGAAACCCCTCTCTCCTAACATATGACCCAGAAAAGTGGATGAAGCCTTGTCTTGCCCTCTATGAATCCGTTGGGGTCACCAACCAAGATGTGGCTGATGTCCTCTCATCCCGTCCAACAATCATTGCACGCTCTTCTCTTAATGAAGAGAAGCTTAAGTACATTCATGGCACTGGCCTTTCCAACTGTGACAAGCTATACAAACATGTTGTTGTTGTCATTGCTGTGTCTCGTCTTGAGACCATCCGTGAGAAAGTTTCAACCTTTGAGACGTTTGGAATGTCCTTTGAGGAGGTTATGAGTATTTTTGGTTGCTCTCCGATCATTCTGACTTACTCTGTTGACAAGATTAACAGACACATGGTTTATATCACTGGGACCATGAAGCTTCCAGCCAACAGTGTCATCAAGCATCCTTTGCTATTAACATTGAACTTGGAAACTGTTTTAAGGCCACGGTTTCTACTTGGAGAGAAAATTCAGGCAATGGGTTTGCTACCACAGATAAAAGGAGAGGCCATGTTCCGGGCATTGAGGATGAAGGAGCCGAGGTTCATTAGGGTATTTGTTACATGCCATGAGAAGTCTGTTGCAGAGGTTTTGATGGATTTTTTCTTGAAAGCAAAGGATGTAAAGCGCTTGGCACAGGACTTCAAAGCAGTCGAACAGAAAGGATTCCCTTTCTAAAATTGATTCTTTGTGCAAGATAATTGTTGTTTTTAGTAGGTGGCAAACCTCACTAGTGGGATATGTCTTCCTCAAGAACAAGAGTTTTCACTGTATGTGTTACATAAAATACACTCTCATTAGTCGCTCATGTTGCTTGTAGGCATTTTTGCATTCATTATTTGGGGTAGGGAAAAGCCTATTTTGATGTTAACTTGTTCTAATGCGATTGTAAGATGGCTGAAACGTTAATAGAAGCTATATTGAACTGAGACAACGCAGTCCGCGTATAAGAACAATTTGAGAACGAGCAAATAAGTCGGGCTTGCTTTCTTTATTCCAAAATTCCTGAAGTCCTCTTCAATTGTACATCTAGAAAGAATATACAAAATGCAATAGATGCACTGTTCAATCCATTTTACAGAGGTTTTCTTCAGAGTCTCCGACATCAAGTTTACATTTTGATGGCGACCAAAAAAATGCCCCATGAGTGGGGCGTCCTACAACAAAGAGGAAAACAAAAATGTTGAACAGAAGGGATCAAAGATAACACACCCGGTTGGTAGGGTATCATTTGCTTTACGAATCGCCCTGAAAAATCCAGTACAAAATAATTGAGCAAAGAAGAGGAAGCTCGACTTTCTCTCCTCTGAAGCCCCGGACAGAGGTTCTCTACACAACTCCATCTTTAATGAAGCTGCTACAACTCAGTCATAAGCCTTCTCCCAGTCCTCTACTTCCTCACCCTGACCTCCATAAGTGATCGAGCTTGACGATAGTAAAGAATTGTTGACACCACTACCCACATTATCTCCGACATTGCCTTCTTTACTAATGGTCACCGGATTCTGAACTGAGCCAGACTTGAGAATATCCCATCGATTGCTTGAAGCAGCAATAGGCCCAGAAGCTTCCTTTCCTTTCCAGGCAACCATCTGAGCATCGGCTGCCTTCTCAGAAGGCCAGTCTGTACCCCATGAAGAATCTTCATTCCAACTTGATTCTGGCATAACAGCCTTCTTCCACGGATTGCTAACCTTTGTTCCACCTGCTGCTACCTCTTTGCTGTGTACTCCCCAGCTGTTGTTGGTTGATGAAGCCGTAGATAGAATAACAGCAGCACCATGATATACTGACCCATGATCCAACCGTCTGAGAGCTGTTGCCGCTCTGGCAGGATCAGAGAATACAGCCATTGCATTTCTATCATTCAACCAAACCAACTCACATTCTCCACCAAATCTTAGCACAAGAGCACTTATATCCGCATCCCTCGGCAGATCAAGCAGAGCAACAACAAGCCTCGGATCCATGTCAATGGAGGGATCAAAGGCAGGAGGCTGCAATCCAGTCAATGGAACGCCGGGCTTAAATCCAATTATCCGAGCCGGGGCTTTTGACTTGGGTGTAACATGAACTACAAGAAATCTTCTTGGCTCCCATCCAGCCGCATGAACAGAGAGCTTCCATCTGTCTGCTATCAGCCTTATTGCATCCCTCTTTTCCTTCGAAGCTGCAGCAAAAACATGTACCCTGAGACTGCTGGCAGTGCTCCCTTTTGCCTTCCCTAAAACCATAAACCTAAATCTGTCTTCGACTGCCACCACCCACTTTGGTTCACGTCTAAACAGATCTCCGAGAAGCTCAGAACCAGTAGAGTTTTCACCAAGATGGAGAGTATCCATATTTGGAGGTGTAACATCAAAAGCTTCAGCAAGAACCCTCTTCCTTTCCAGCTTTGAGCAGTCTTCATCACAAACTAGCTTCCTTTGACCAAGAGGGATTTTCTTCCCATTGCCTTCTACAGGTTGAAGTGGGACAGGCAACTTCTGAATGATAGAAGCTTCAAATACTGTATCAGTGTGGAATCCACCAGGACTAGCACCACCAGCATCACAAGGAACAGATGCGGTTATTCGACCACAAGAACATGTGATTATAACTGGAAAATCACATTTTATATCGGGGCAAGATGATAAAGGATGGCAAAAAGCTGTACAAGTGTGTCTGCAATCCCTCCTTGGAGCCCCACAAACTTGACCACAGGAAGTTTTTGAGCTTGAGGGACCAGAGCTGGATGCACAAGAAGAATCACAAGGAGGTGGATGGCAAATCCTTGCACAGGCATGTATACCACATTGCCGAGTTTTCCCACACAACTTGTTACACCTTATATCTTTTGATCCACATGGAATATTTCTCAACACCACATGCCCACCTATACATTCCTTTGCTACTGGAACTGAACATGGTGGGCAATCTCCAAAATGGCAGCTGTGAGTTGCAGAATGGCCACAAGGTTGGGGGACTGAGCATAGATGCTGGCATGAAGGTGAAGGGGTTCCACAAGGCAAGGGAGGAGGGATCACAGTTTTCCCACAGGCACAACACAGATCAGTGAAGATGGTTTCCAGGCAAGGTGGGCAATGACCAGTGTGACATAGTGATTCACAATAATGCTGGCCACACCTCAACTTCTTCCCACACAACATAGAGCAAAGATGTGGGTCCCAATCACCAGAAACCTGACCACTGGAATTAGATCGTGGGCAGCACCTCTCACTGCAACGGTGTCTCCCACAGTTTTTCTTTCTTCCACATTGTTTCTCACAAACAATCCTATAACTGGCTTCCAGTGTTTTGTAGCATTCTACTGTATGAGAAGTAGATCCACATCGGCACTTCTGATCAACAATAACCAAACAAGGAGGGCAATCCCCTTGGTGGCACTTTTCCTTGCATAGGTGCACTCCACAGTGGAGGGTTTTACTACAAATTTCAGAACATGTAGGAATTGGGTCCAAACAGGTTCTCCTATCGACCTCCAACAGTGTTTTCCCGCAATGGCAAGTCTTGATCTTACCCGGCAAATATTGGCAATCCCCACAAGGACCTGGATGGCAGGTCTCTGGACACTCATGATTTTCACAAGGTAAGGTATTCCCACAAACAGAATTGCACGAAAAGAGCCCCACAGAATCTTGTACTTCCCCTTTCAAAGCCATTTCCCCACAGAGAATGACCTCCTTCTTCTTCTTGCAGAAACATGTAGCAGTGACTAAGACTTGACAAGGACTACATCCACCCAAATGACAAAGCTGCTCACATCGATGTCGACCACATTCAAGAAGCTTATTGCAAGGAAGACCACATGACGGCACACTTGTTCTATCAGAGCACCTTCTTGCAATGATCTTTTTTCCGCAGGGGCAAGACCTAGGTGGAGCAAAGACCTTACAAGGCGGGCAGGGTCCTGGATGACACTGCAAAACGCACATATGAGAACATCGATATTCATCAACATAATCTCCACCTGGTAGAGCCCGCTCAAGAGGCCTCCCACAGGGCTCACCGCAAGAGTGGGGGGTCAGGTACAAATCAGAAGGTGGGTCTGACCTTTTTCTGCAGAAACAAGTGTACCTTATATCTTTGGAAGCCAGGAGCTGTACGGATTGGCATCCGGGGCACCGCCAATTCAGACCCTGATCCTTCTCAACGGAGAGATCAATTGAGGTCGGCGCCCGTGCCCACTTCTTGATGCAATGGAGATGGAAAATGGAGAAGCAGCTGGAACACGACCAAATGGCAGCAGACCTGCGGACCATGTCGTAACAAATCATACACTCGACGGTGCCTTTCGCCAGTTTATCCTGAATTTCTTGAACGAGTAAGGGAACGCTTGACCCCCCCGACTCGGAATTCTCGGGCACTTCTTTATCAACTGAACGAACCACGTAAGTACGACGGCCCCCATTTGGTCGACGACGATCGGCACTAGGATTCGACTCCCTCCCGTTTTCGCTGACATCAGTATTAACTGGGGTCGCCGTCACCGTCGACCCTCTAGGTACCCACGCTCTGGCTTGCCGTGCGACTCTATTGGCATAACGAGGGCCTTGCCTCCGTTCATGTCGAACTTGGGAGCCCTCAGAGGCAGGTCTCATGATCAAAGATACTACCCGAAACGCACGAATAAACAGCAATAAAATTTTCCCCAAAAGCTTACCTCCGATAAAAAGAATAAGGTCTAATCAGATTAAAGTTCCGCCGAAAGACAAGAGACCTCTCCTGCAAACACCCGCAGACGAGAATTCTAAACTCCAGACGCTTCAGACGTGTGTAAGAAGGACAAGGGCTTGAACAAAAATAAAGGACCAGCAGAAAAGGAGAGAAGGACGAAGAAAAGCCCTAACCCCGGAATGAGCAACAGGAGACGACTGGACGAAAGGTCCCAAAAAAAATCCTGAAAGAGCTCCCCCTGTCACGCTCCTCTCTTGTCCTCCCGAGAAAGGAGAAACAATGGAATTGTGAGACCCGCAGACGGCCCCGGTGGCGCTTTTATAGCGGGACGAAATACTTGGAGGCAACGAAACGTCGCAGGAGTGGACTGTGGACAAGCCTCCACCGACTCTCCCCACTTCTTTCGTTCTTGGTCGCGCCACCGCCGTTTCGTAAACCGTTGAAGTTCAACCCAAAGACTCTGGACCCTACTTCGTCGTCCATATATATTTCTCATTTCCACCATTTTCTATTAATAACACCGTGTAAATATTAAATACCATGATATTATAAGTTCTAACTTCCAATTCAAAGTTTGGTATTATGAAATTTTAATATGATATTTTTATGTAAAATATAAAAAAAAAAACCTTGCAATAATATAATATGTCACCAACAAATATACATTAATATTTTTAAAAATAAAATAGCTTAAACTATTTGTATTTGTGTTTTTATCAATAGTTTGATATTTATACTAGATATCATATTAATATAAATTTTACATTAAAGAGCACAAAGAGTGGAAAGTGGGTAAAGAGCAGATTGTGATAGAGGGATACAATGTGGTAGTTAATGGAATGACTGTAGAGACTAGAATGGGGATAGGGTGCAGAATAGGGTTATAGAGATAAATAAGGGAGCAAAAAGTAATACAAGTAGGGAATGAATGCAGGCGAAGCGAATTCAATGATCATGGAGCAGTGTAATAGGGTTGAAGAGTGGAATAAGGTTAGGGAGCCGAATGAGCTTAAGGCTCAAAATGAAAGGGGCATAGAGAGGAACAAAATATGGATTAGGGGTGAAAAGAAATGGAGAGTAAAATAGAATTAAGGACATAGAATTGGATGAAATAAGGACAAAAGACACAAAACAAAATGAAAATAGGAGAAAGCGCATAGAATTGAGCAGAATTGAGCAGAATTGAGCAGAATTGAGCAGAATTGAGCACAAGGTATGTATGTATCTGTGCAAGGAGTGGATAATGATAAATAGTAAAACAGGGATAAGAAGTGAAATGAGAAAAAGAACTTAACAATGGGTTCAACTCCAACCATTGGATCATTTGCCCCTTTATCCTTTCTTTTAATCCCTCTCCAAGTTGTCCGAAGCAAAAAGTCATAAAACACATTTACAGAGGAATTAAAGTTTTTTCTTTCATTTTACAACGAGTTGAAAAGGGCAATGGTACAAAGATCTCTGTCTAATCATAGGAGAGAGTGACTCAGTGAAGCAAAAACGCTTGTAGAAAACTGAAATGATCAACAAAAGACACCGTTGCTTGATGAATAAAAGAATAGTGATTGCTCAAGTTATGGAAGTATACAATGAATGGATTTTCGAATCAAGTAGACCATCCAATAGCTGTAAAAAATTCTCCTTGCGAGTTGCAAACTAAACAACGCTTCAGTTCTCTATCAATTTCCTAATCAATAAGTAGCTACAAAACAAAGAATAGAATGACATATATGCCTATTGATGAAATTATGACGAAAAGAATAACCATTTCATAAAGAAAATAAAACAGAAACAATGTACCTTCACCAAACTCTTCTCCTTTTTATCCTCCCTCTCTAGTTTTCCTTTTCTCACAAACTTTTCTCCTCTTCCACCCTCCTTTAGGTATCTCAGAATGACCTATTCAAGGAAGGATGACCATATGTTGCTCCCTCGGATTTCACTCCAATTGCACCTCCTTGAAATCAGTTAAGATCAGGTTAAATCATGCAAATATAGAGTAAAAGTTTATGGAAGAAAGAAGAAAATGAGACATGAAATAAAAGTAAGGAGCAAAGAGGAGGAGATAGTAGAAAGATAACTTAACAAAGAGATTCAATTCCAGATGTTGGAGCACCTATTGTGCAGAGGACATATTGATGAAATAAAGCAACAATTTTATTTAAGAAAGAAAAGTGTTTGCGAAATTTGAGTGCACACCTAATTAAGGGGGTTACTCTAGCATGCAAGTGCACGTGCCACCCAAGTAATCAAGTCGATTAAGAGTCTGGATGTAGAACCCACTGTGACTATGTATAAACTAAGTACTAAACATGTATCCTAATAGCTATATCTATCAAACCAATGAATGATAAGTGGAAATAACTAACAGATAAACACTAACTAGGACCCGTACAAGGGATAAAAGAGGAGAATCTTCTTAAGATAGAGGTAAGGGTAAGGGTGTGATTTCACGTCCCAATGCTCAATATCAAACCTATTCTAACATTCGACCATTTCGTCTAACACTTGGTGGACCCAGGAATTTGTTACGTTCAACCCTCTCTCGAGTGTACCATAACCATATTCCGTATTCTAACCCCTTAATCACCCAATTGAAGGTCTAGGAAAGAGAACCCAATGCATATATCCTATAGGTCACATATGACGATGAGTTATCCCTAACCTCACCCACGAATCCCCTAGCTAGACCTCTAACTAGGTGGAACGTACATTGCCTAATGCAAGACAACTAGAATCTACCCTCCTAAGATCGAATCGGTTCCAAAATCTCGACTTAACTGCTAGCTAGGCAATTAATCAAACACTAAGCATGCATAAGACACACTACTCCATTTAATCATGCTCAAACACTCAAATACATTAATACGTCACATAAGTACGCTACATCACATGATCCGGGTTTAAATACACATCATGTCAAAATACAAAGTAAATCTCAAATCCAAGCACAATATCATACAGGGTATACAAAAATAAAATAAAATAAGAAACAAAGGGAAACTCAATGTATAATTCACTTCTTGATAGTTCAATCTTCCTCCCGGATGAAAATTGCCTCAAGAAATGACCCAAAAATCCTCATTTTGAGCTATGTCACGAACCCTAAATGAGTCTAGGTTGACCCTCCCGCTCCCAAGTTCTAATCCCTAAGCTTTTGCACAAAACAAGTATTTATAGAGTGCAAGTGACTGGGCACCATATAGCACCCAGTCACTTAAACAACGACAAAATACTAAAAAATCCCCGACGTCACTCGGCACATTGAAAGCTCTCAGTCACAATGCGTTGTACCACTAAAATGCAGGTAGGGGAACCAAGTTTCGCATTCTGATGTGGTTGCCATCGTTGGCGTTACGGTTTCGGCGCCATATGGCGCCCAACATCCTCCCATGGCCCCTAGGTTTGCACGTGCCTTAAAAACCTCTCGCAGTGCACGTGCCTCAAAAAGCTCTCGCACGTGCCTCAAAAAGCTCTTGCAGTGCACACGCACCAACTCTGCGTTCATGACACCATACAACAGCAGGCAGGTTTCAGAGCGCCTAAACAAAACTGGGCGCCATGAATATTCCCTGGCCCCATATGACACCCACCTTTTGCACTTCCTAAAAAATGAGCGAGAATTCTCGTTTTTTGCCCAATTCGCTTGGGACTTCTTCCATAGTTCTTCTTATTATATTTTATTCATGTTATCTATAATAAACAAGAAAGAATAAGTCAAATTGCCCCTAATTGGGATAATTTTGGGTATATAAAATGAAGGTAAAATACATGCAATAAAAAAGCATGAAGAAAGATAAACTTGCCACAATGTTGATGCTCAAAAAGAGACTATTGAAAGAGAGGAGGATATCAACTGGGATAGGAAGAGAGGGTGGAAAAACGTAAATGAAACACATACAATCAATTCATAATTATAAGAGAAAAAGGAAAAAAAAACATTTAGAGAACGTTTAGAAAGAAAAAAAGAAATGATTATCGTTCATCAAAAATATTGAAATTGGATTTTGATACCGCCCGTTGATCGCTAAAATGTTACAAAGTAGATTTATATAAACCTCTTTGAAACCCATAAAGCATTTGCCAATGGGATTACATGCATGAACTGGGAAGAGAGTTTGTGGAAGTCACTAAAAAGACAAGAAAAAATTGTAATAAAGAGAATGATTAAAGAAGATTAGGAAATGGAAAAACTGACCGACATGAAAATCAAATGGCTTCATGATCCGAATGCTCTTGTTCGGTTGCGAAAGCGATAGAGCTGCAATCAAAGCAAGAGAGCAGGAATTCAAGCTAGTAGAATATGTTTTATTTGAAGCGTCAGTGAGCGGTCATGAACCCAAAGACATTGGAATGGAACAGAGGGAGAGAGTGTAATGATAAATTACAAAAATTGACTGAATAATCAATAGTAACAAAGCAGAAAGATAAATAAAGAGACAATGGACACATAGATTTACGTTAAAACCCTCAGATGGAGGGAAAAACCACGAAGAATGATAAAAAGTTTCGACTATAATCAAATAAATAAGATTACAACCCTATTACATCCCCACCGGATTAGGGACTACCACAAAGATGACTTATAGAGTTTATCTCAAAGCAAGAATAAAGATCTTCTTCTTCTTTGTCTTCCTGTAGCTCTGCAATGTCAGAGAGCCTGCTAGGGATGGAATCGAGCCGAGCCAGGCCCGAACTTACGTGAGTTCGAGTTCGGCTTGAGCTCGGGCTCGAGCTCGACTTCGAGCCTTGATTAGAGCTTGCGCTTAGGCTCTAGTAGTTTTTTCGAGCTCGAGCTCAAGCTTGAGCCGACTCCTATACAAAGAAAATTAAAAGGTGAAAGCTGGAGAAGAGGACAAGACGTGAGAATTGAATGAAGTCTATTAATAGAATGAAGTGTTCGAGGAGAGATTTCCTTAAATCGAGGAGTCTCTTCTTCGGAAAGGGAGAGAAAAGACCTTTTAAGAAAAGACAGTTGTACTATAAACTGTAAAAGATAATTATACCCATTTACTTTTTACACAAAGATATTATTATCGAGTTGTTCGTCGACTTTCGAGCCAAACTCTGTATGACTTGAGTTTGGCTCGAAAACTTAATCGAGCTTTGTCTCTTATTCGAGTTCGGCTCGAGTTCGTTTTAAACAAGCTTAGGCCGAGCTATTTCCAAGTCGAGCTTGAACAATTGGCGAACATGTTCGGCTTGTGCCACCCCTAGAGCCCGCCACTTTCTTGGTTCTGTAGTCGGGAGTCTCCAAGTCCACTCATTCCCATCAAAAGACCCTCTTTGCTTGCTAGGGGTCTTATAGGGTTTTACAATTAATAATCACCCACTTGAGACTTATTTGCAGTCACCATAATCTCCTATTCTTTAATTGTCATAGTATCCAAAGCTTTCACATAGATAGTCTTGTCCCAAATTTTAGCATTCAACACAAGTGCACCAAAGTCAAGCAAAATGTCAACTTTTGTCCATCCACCGGTTTATTCAATATATCTACAGGATTCCTGCTGCCCTCTATCTTCACCAATTTCAACTGTCCATCTTCTAACAAGGATCTAATGAAATGGTACCTCAAGCGAATGTGTTTCATCCATGAATGAAACACCAAGTTCTTAGAAAGATGAATTGCACTCTGACTATCACTAATCAATCTACAATCGACTCCATCAAAACCCAATTCATCCATCAGTCATCAAAGAAAAATAAACTCTTGGCATAATTTGCAACTACATACTCAACTTCAGTTGAAGATAAAACAAACAATTTTCTGTAGTTTATAAACTCAGCTCAATGTTGTTCCTCCTACAATAAAAATATATTTTGTTGTACTTCTCCCATTATCTCTATCACCAGCATGAACTCAGTCTACATAACCTAGCACATCAATGTTAACACCATCAAAATATAAACAATGCTTAGAAGTACCTTTCAAATACTTGAAAATCCAATTCACAGTCTGCCAATGTTCCTTCTTTGGGTTCTTCATGAATATGCTCATTACTCCCATTGTATGTGCAATATCTAGTATAGTGCTCACCATAGCATACATGAAACTTCCAATGGTTGAACAATAAGGCACATTCTCCATTTTGCCATTTTTTTAATCTATTTTAGCACCCAACTCCTTAGACAACTTAAAGTGTCCACCTAGAGTTGTAGTCACCGGCTTTCAATTTTCCATGTTGAATATCTTTAACACCTTCTTGATATACCCTACCTGAGATAACCATAATTTCTTATTTTTCCTATTTGTATCCCAAGAAGTTGCTTCACCTCACCCAAGTCTTTCATAGAAAATTTTTCTGCTAACTTCTTCTTTAGATAATTGATCTTTTTTATGCATGGACCTACCACAAGCATGTCATCCACATGTAAAGTAAGAATAATGAAATCCCCATCATCATACTTCTTCACATACACACATTGATCAACATTGAACCTTACAAATTCAAAATCTAACATAAAACTGTCAAATTTCAAATACCATTGCCTTGGTGCTTACTTAAGTCTATACAAACTCCTCTTAAGTTGACATACCTGATTTTCCTTTCCCTTGACCTCAAAACCCTCTGGTTGTTGCATAAAAGTCTCCTCCTCCAAATCACCATGAAGGAAAGCAGTCCTGACATTAAGTTGCTCTAAACGCAAGTCTTTCACTACAACAATACTAAATATCGTATAAATTGAAGCCAATTTAACAACTGGAGCAAAAATTTCATTAAACTCGATACTTTTCTTTTAACCAAATCTCTTATCCACAAGTCTACTCTTAAACGTCTTCGTTCCCCCAGCTTCATGTTTCACCTTGTATACCCATTTGCTTTGAACAATTTTTTTCTTAGCTGGTCACTCCACCAATTCCAAAGTATGATTATCCTCCAAAGAAGTCATCTCCTCAACCATGGCTAGCTCCTACTTAAGCCGAAATTCATCCTACATAGCCTCTTGAAAACTTTTTGGTTTTCCTGCATTAGTATACAAAAGATAATGTAAAGGAAGACAATGTTTCTATACTGACTTTCTTACTTGAGTGCTCCTTCTCAATGTATAAGCATTATCTTCCAGTGAAATGCTAGAACCAGCAGGTTCAACTTATTGTTCCTCATTTCTGATCTCGTCTGCACTTTCTTCTTCAATACTTTTAGATGTAGGTATCTTTGCACATTCTTGTTCATCAAGCTCCATATAGTTTTTAATTGGCTCTCTTCCTTTTATCATGTGTTCGGTCCTTATACATCCAATCATCATTGTATGACCTTGTTATGCGCATGGTCCCATAAACAGTATCCATACTCATCACCAACATATCCAGTAATCACACATTTAAGAGATTTAGAATCAAAATTCTTTCTCATAACATGATCAACGTGTGCATATGCAATGTAATCGACTACTTTCATAAAAGAATAATTTATAGGTTGTCTAGGCCATACCACCTCTAGAATGCCACCATCCAAAGCACTTGATGGATTTTTATTGATCAAATAAACTATAGTATCTATAGTAGCTCCCCAAAGTTGCAAAGGTAAGTCTGCATGTATTCTCATACTCTGAGCCCGCTCCAAGATGGTTTTATCTATCCTCTCGGCTACCCCATTATGGTGCAGTGTCCTCGGCAAAGTGTTCACCCTTCTGATCCCTTGAGTTGCACAATAATTATCAAATTCCCTATTGCAGTATCATCTGACTGTAAACACTTTACTTTCATACCTATTTCATTATCTACGAGGGCCTTTCATACCGTAAAGATATTAAAGATGTCATATTTTTTCTTAAGGGTATAATTCCTTGTCTTCCTTCTGGAATCATCTATGAAGGTTGCAAAGTAAGAATTTCCTCTGAAAGACTTCTCTTGATATATCGGTATAAACCAACTCTATTCTCTCAAATTTCTTTTCTTTACCATCCTTCATGATGCTAACTCTTTCAGTTTTCCAAACACATAGTTCTCATAAAAATCAAAGCCAACATCTTTTGTACCTGTCAAAACATTCCTGGACTGTAAAATCTTCATTCCCCTCTCACTCAAGTGACTGAGCTTGTGATGCCATAATGTCGCGTTCTCATTCTTTCGAGCAACCAAAGAAACAACATGACCAGTAGAGCAAGAAGTATTGAAAATTAATCTCATACTCAGATAAAATACAATTGAACTAGCACACAACCTAAATTTAAACCAAACTCTTGATGCGTGCCTTTTTGTGTAACCGCTTCCAACAAAGTAAAATTTTGCAATGTAAATAAATCACAAATTGTACCTTGGTCCGAGGCATGAAGAGTCATTGACTTTGAAAGAGATATGCTTCCTGTTGTGCACTAGGATTCTTGGCGACCTCTTCCCAAAATAGACAAACCAGGTTGACTCAGTCGTGCACTGAGCTGAGTTGACTCACAAACTCCTCAGAATCATTTTCTAACTACTTCTCTAGATCGAACAATGACAACTTCTGACTTTGGATCAACCAAAAACATTCTCTCAGTTCTCCTCAGAACCAAGATCATACCAGATCGTATCACAATACAGTACTCAAGTGTAACCAACTTGATCTACAATTTCACCTTTTAGATCATAAACATCCATCTAACGGTTCAAAATTGTAATGGTTCATTTGATAGATCAGATAAAAAACCGTTTCAATCAACGGTCTACATCTAGGTCTATCCCAACAATCAGATCATACTCATATGATAAAATATAAAAAATGGATCAGCACATGCGGGCCCATGCCCATGTGTGTCTACACATGGCATATAAGCCCTCACAAGTGTGTGCAAGTGTCTCACACAAGTACACGAATAAATTAAATGCTGGGGCTTATAAGGCCCAATATCTTTCCTTTATTTCCTAATATGGGAGTAAGAGCATATGAACATTAAAACAAAAATAGAAAGAAAATAAAAACGGGAAGAAGATATAAAGTTCATGCTAAAATTTACAACAAAGAGTAGATATAAAGTTCCTACTCTCTCAGTCTTAATCACCACCATTGCTCCATTCCTGACTTTCCACTAATGCTTCTCGAACAACACTTTATAGGCCTCATCATCTAGTTTACTGACAGATGCAAGATTCTTCTTTAGCTCTGGTGTACGTCTTACTTCTTGTAGAAATAATTCCCCTCCATTTTGCAACTTTACTTGAATTGTCTCCTTTCCGATTGTATTCTTGCCCATTCCCTACGTCACATGCTCAAAATCACCTTGAACATAATTATTAAACCATTCTCTGTGAGCAGTGCATTGAAAGGAAGTACATAAACCACAAATCATGAATTAGATACAAATCAGAATAAGTAGACAAACATAAGTCATCATATTCTTCACTAGGATTCACCACATTTGCTCCATCTTTGTTTTTATTTGGACAATCTTTTTTCATATGCCTTTCTACCTTGCAAGACCAGCACACTATTTTATTTTTATACTTACCCTCAGATTTGGACCTTCTAAGCTTCAGCCTATTTCCTTGCCCCTGTCATTATCAACTAACAAAGCAGTAGTAGAAGATGCTCCATCACAATTGTTTTTGTTCATCAACTCATCATTTAAAATAGTACTCACCACATCACCAAATTTCATAGTGCATTTCAAATCATTACTTATAGCCAAAACAACATTTTTCCAACTATTCAATAGTGAGCATAATAACATCAAAGATTTAATATTATTAGTAAAAGTACCGATCAACCCAAAGAGTACCATTGAGCAAGTTGTGACAGAACATATCTTCATCGAATTATCGATAAAGAATCGCATCATGCAAGACACACTACCTGAAAACATCACCCAAATAGGATACAACGCTTGTAGCTTTCGAAGTTGATCGTGATCGGATCCCACCACAGGTTTACGATAGAACGTACAACATGATAAAGAACTAATAGAAGAAAGGAGGAAAGAAATGGAGAAAACGAAAACCCAAAGGTTGTATGTCAAAGTGGGAGAAAAAGTTGTTAGTGCATACGCCTAAGGGCATATTTGTCATTCTTAAATAAAACGTTATATGGAGAAGATATGAATCCTAACAAGATCTTTATCTATGGTATATCTGAGATTATGATTGAGGTTAAAGGAGAATGAAGCGGAAATTGAGATTTGGTGTCTGATAAAACATTTCAGTTGGACTATATCTCCACAGAAAATCAGCTAGTTTATATCTTCATAAAGAATCTATACAAAGCTCGTTTTGAGTTCCTTCGAGGAGCTCTCAATCTCTGTATTGTATGAGCCATTTGTCGAGCAGGGTGGCAAGAAGATCAGGAGAGGATTTTTTAACATCACCTCGTATGATGTTGTTTGTAATGTTTCTAACACTTCTCTCTTGATTTTAAGTTTTGAGATCTACTAAGTGCTTTATATGGTGTTTTCAGAAATTTCACATGTCATGAGATCAGTGTGACACCTATCATAAGTGTCATAACTAAGCAAAGGGTAAAACTGAAAGTTTTATTTTAACCATGCCATAACGGTCCAATGTTTTTATCGTTGGACGGGTGTTTCAAACATAAAGAGGCACTTTCTTCACGATTCTAAGAGGGATTTCCAGATTTTTGGCAACTCAAAATCTTGAGGTGATCTCCTTCCGAAAATCCCTAATCGTGATTCTCTAGTAAAGGGAGATTGGTCATTCATGTCTCTAAAAATTGCAATGATGGATACCCCACTGTCTTCGCAAAAGAAGACTCGCGCTTTAATTCTCGCAGAGAAGCTTTGCAATATGTTTCCTTCTAGTCAAGCACTTGTTGTTCCAACGTTCCAAAGCTTGATGATGCTGAGCCATCCACAAAGATGTCTCCTATTACTTCCACTCCATCTGCTGATGTCTTACTGCCGATTGGTGAGCTATCTGATGACTCTATAATGCGACAAGAACAATTGTGCTGATGTTTGTTGGCTCCGCTGCCGAATCAAGTGTCTTGCCGCAAGAAGAGTCGCTGCTTCCAGAGAATCAGATTGTGATTGTTCCAACTGACAACGACTGTCCTCAGTTCGTTTCTTCGCCTCTACATGATATTTCAGACTCCTCTCTAGCTTCCAGCAGTTCGTCCTCCTCGTCCAAATGAACCATGTCTGATATAAGGTTCAAAGAAAGTATTGTTCGACGACTGAAAAAGGTGATGCATTGTTCACCTCTCCTTCTATTCATAATATATTGACTCTTTAGTTGCCCTTCTAGCGCTTGGTGTTACTTCTTCTCTTGATACATTGGCCAATGCTGCGGAGGATGTTCCAATTGAGCCAAACGTTCTAGATGATGTTGATGGGAATGGTTCTAACACCAACTACTTTGTTCGAACCGATGAAATTCTTCTTTCTTCTTTGAAGAGAAAGAAGTCTTACCGGCCTTGCAAACCCACTCCCTCGACAAAGAAGCCAAGACGGCTACTCCGAAATCAAAGTCCTCTAAGAGGAAAGCTGCTCCTACTCCAGATGGTATTGCAAGTTGACTTCATCCACAAATATCAAAATAGGTTCTTCGATCTTTAAAGGATGCTCCTATCCTGTTAGATGTTGACATTGCAGACTCTCCACCATCTCATGAGATCCTTGATGCTCCTAGAAAGGATCTACCCAAAGCTGATAATGAACCACAATTGCTTGATGATGTGGCTCGTGAGACATGGAAATCATTCATTAAACGACCGATTGTTCATGAGAAACTGATATGCCTTCAAGAGTATACTGATGCACACCTTGTGGATTTACTCGATCGACTTCATGTTTTGCAGTCTGTGCAATTTTTGTGCCAAATTCTGTTCTATCATTATCTATGAGTTTTCTTTAACTTGAAGAAGACAATGAATGATCCTACTTTTGTGCATTACCAGCAGGTATGTGGATACAATCATTACTATGATTTCTCTCCAAACATTATTTGTACTTTATTTGGTGTTCCTCCAGTAGAAGAGACAGAGGTTGAGGAGACTTTTGACACTATTATCAAAGAACTAACTGGAGGATTCAAGAAGCACTAGATTTCACACAAGAATTTTACAGCATCCGATCTCACCACCAAATACTATGCATTGCACAAAGTTGTGACATGTAACTGGATGCCCTCCCAGCATAAGACAACCATCAATAAAACTATGGCTTCCTTACTGTGCAAAATTGGCCAAGGTACTTCTATTCATTTGGGCAATTTGAGTTTTGAGCAAATACTTGTCTATGATTAGGACAAGAAACATTGGGGGAGCAAGATGTTTTCGGGACTCATTTATTCTATTATGTGATAAGTGTCTAAAAGACACTATTTTTAGGCCTTAATTGGAATTAAAATTTTTATTTTGGAGTCAATAATCTGTTAGCATTTTATATGTGGCTCTTCTCAGAACTATCTTATATGTTTAATTTTATATGATTAATAAATTTTATTTGTTGCATGCATTAATTTGTTGTCCATGGATTTCATCCCTTTGGCATTGGATCATTGGGAGGTGGGTGTCTTCATGACACTGTGTCCTGGAGCCTTGTGCTTAGAATACGTCCGGGTCATTGAGGTGAGAATTGGGGCAGCTCACTTAGACCTTTGTATGTTTAGATGACCTTATAAGGGGTGTTGGGCGTAGGACCATACACTGACCTAGATGTCCCATCACCATACAATATTGTGTGTGTCACACATAGGACGGGTGACCAGAGATCAGGTAAATGGGCCTTGAGCCTATGAGACCGATCACCTCCGAGTCTAGCTTCCTTTGATCTTGAGAATTGGCCCGACTACTGTTAGGGTGTATAATTCTTTTGGAGTTGAATTGATAGCATTGATGATGCTTTTTGGTGCATCAAACCACTCTGGAGAATTAGTATTATTAACATTGTCGGGAGGTTATTATTCCAAGAGAATCTCAACCTGGGGCAAAATCGTAATTTTGACATAAATTGATAAACCCGGGAAATTATCGATTTACTCAAATTATGGATATTCCAATTCCCATAATTGGTTTTATGAAATAACTATTTTTAAATTGTTTTCTCAAAATTATTTTCAAATTATTTTAATTTAAAACGTTATGGGAATTGAGCCTCTTATAGCCCACTTGTTGGGTTCTGGTTTTGTTGGACTTGGGCCTTTGGGGGACGCTTCAATTGACCTAAGTCTGAGGTTGTGTAGGAAGCGATGATGGAAGGAGGAATCCTCGTATGGGTCCATTAGGTAATGGATCGGGCTATTTAGCTGATGGGCTTTTGAGCTTATTTTGCTAATGGGCAATTAGGGTTCGTTCGGTTGATGGACCACAAATTCTATTTATTTATATGCTGAGGAGGTCACACCAACTCTGGAACTAGATTTCATTCTTCGTCAGAGGAGCCTTCTATCAAGGGAAATCAAACAAACAGAGTTGGTGGACCGACAACGATTTGACAAGAACGGAGGAGAATTTGACAAACAGGTATGCAAAAATTTAAATTTTTTATTATATTGTGATTTATTGGGACAACAATTGGTATCAGAGCCAATTTCTGTTTGTCAAATTTTATGGGATTTTCGTAGAAGATTTTTCTTTAATTTTTGATTTTAGAAAAATTAATTTTTGGGGATTGCCCTTTTGGGAAATTTTGTCTCTGGCGACAGTCCGTCGACAATCAGGCTACCAAAGGTTAGGGATTTTGAAGATTAGAGATCGCCAATCAATTTGGCATAGGTATTATGCCATAATTCTGTGAAATTGGCTGGAATTTTGGCCAGGATAAGATGGGAAAATTAGGGTTTTTTCAATGAACCCTAAAAGGCTGGAGATCTTGATTCTCCGGCAGAGGAACGACGCCGGGAGGGACCACGGAGTGGTCGCCGGCTAAAATGCGGCCCTTTCGTGGCCGTCTACCGGCGTCAAGGTCGCTGGAATGGCCGCGCAGAGTAATTTTCTGTGCGGCCGTTCATCGTCCCCAAACCTCCCCATCTGGCTGTCGTCCAGCGCCAGAAAGGGGAGCGGAAAGGTCTCTGAGGTCCGGCCGACCTTTACGTGGCGGTAGAACGGCATCGCGCGGCGTCGCGACGGCTGAAATGGCCGGGCTGGGAAGCCCTAGGGTTTCCCAGGCGCTGGAGAAGACGATCTCCAGCGCCGGGCCGACATGTTTTTTTTCGACCCGGCGGTTCGGTCGGAATGCGGCTCGTTCATCTTCAACCCGAAGCTGACTTCGGCCGAATCGAAATCAAGTCGCACGAGCTGGGTCAGCTCGGTTCGACTCGGGCGCGATTCGGTGTCGGCCCGATTCAGCGCGGACCGAGTCCGCGGGTCCGCGGGTCGGTCTACCCTTGCGGCCCAGAAATGAACCGAACCACCTATTTGATTTTTCCACCGGTTCAGGGCTTTATATTCATGAGATTTTGATGAAATATTAACCAAAGACTTAGTAAACTATTTATGATTTTATTATATATTTTTCATAATTTTTAAGAATGAAAAATATTTGGTTTAGGAGAAAAATGGTATTTGAGTTTTTTGGTTCAATTAAAAATAAATATGTAAGTTGAGTTTTGACTCAAATTTTCACCATAAATAATATTTATGATTTAGAAATTAATGATAAATTTTTTCATTAATTTCGTATGGTTTTATTTGTTGTATTATTTATGGTGTGCTTTATGCATTATTAATTACCCATAGTTGTGAATTATATTATGTTACACATGTCATGGATGTGCATTTGGTAGATTTATAATTGTATGATAAATCTTACTGTACAATGATGGGTTTGATTGCATGAAACAGTGGGAGCATGTTATCTTTAAATTAAGTCGCATATCTGTTTATTATATTTTGTATATAATTTTATTGTCATGGTCTTTGGTAAATGCCCAAAGGATTGTGCCTTTGACTGTGCTAATAAAATTATAAATATTTTGTGTGTGTGACTTGTCATTCCAGAATGAGTGTGATGCCCAAAGGATAAGCATTTGTTTTGTGAATGAGTTGTTTGTATGTGGAATCATTACTACAGTCAGGGAATTGACAGTTATCCCAAAGGCAATGACTATCTAATTCAAGGGATGTGTAGTGTGATGGGGTTGTAAACTCCATTTGGAAGTGGCAGTGAATGGTGGACCAAAGAAAGCCAGGATCTGTTAACGGAAGGGTTCCGGCTCCCAAAATTGATGTTATTATTTTGTTTTAATTCATGTTTATGTATATGCATGGAATGGATTGTTTATTGAATATGTGCATGTGTGTACTTTAGATATGACGAAGACATCTTCTGCACTCTTAGAGATATTGAATAACGACAAGTTTTGGGCCCAATTTTCCAACTTGGAAAAGAAAGTTGTCCTATGTCCTAACTGCAGTCAATTATGATATTTGTCTAAGAAAGTCAAAACCCGAAAAACCACTGCCCAATGATGATGAGAAAGTAACCTCTAAATTCAAGAAATGGATTAAGAAGAATAAGATGGCCAGGGTCATAATTTTAGGATCTATAAGTGAGTCATTACACCAAACTTATGAGCGGTATAAAAGTGCATCACAAATCCTGCAAAGTTTAGAGGCTAAGTTCAATAGTATTAGTGAGTCAGAGGTGACAGTACTACTGGAAAAACTAAGTCAAGCCAAAATGGTTGAAGGGACTTCTGTAGTGGACCATGCCAATTATGTATGTGGATTGACTGATCACCTACAGACTGTAGGTATGAATTTATAGGTTAAGAGTCTTGTGCATTACATCATGAAATCTTTGCCTAAGTCGTATGAGAATTTTGTAATAAATTATCAGATGAATGGTTTAGAATGGGGCATAGAAACTCTTGTTGCCAAACTTAGAGCAGAAGAGATTCGGAGAGGCACAACAAAGGTTGAAAGTGCACACTTGACTTTGAAACCTAAGGTATTCAAGAAGAAGGGATTTAAGAAAGGTGGGAAGAAGAAAAAAAATTTTAGCAATGAAAAGAATGGCAAAAAGGACATCACTTGTCACTATTGCAAGAAACCGGTCCATATGAAAAGACAATGTTGGAAGTTGCATGGAAAACCAAACTCTTCCACAGCTCCAGGGGTTCAAGGAACTCAGGGAGAAAAGAAGTGATGGAGAATATATTTACATGGGAAATGGTGATCGGATTGAAGTTGAAGGAGTTGGATCATATGAAATTCAACTAGAAGATGGGTCATCTTGGATTTTGCCTGAAGTTTTGTATGCACTTAAAATTAGGAGAAATTTGATTTCTGTTGCTTTATTGGACAAAACTGGGTATTCTGTAATTTTCAAGAATAGTATGGTTATTATTAAGAAAGACAATTTGGTTATCAAAGGCTCACTTTGTGATGGTCTTTATAAATTGAATGCAACTTCTCCCACTTTGTGTATGAGTATGAAACGATCTCGTGATTTAGACTCTTCAATTCTTTGGCATCACCGTTTATGGCATAGAAGGAAAGAAAGAGTTCTCAGATTGGTTAAAGAAAGAGCTATTCCTGAATTGTCTTTTGATGAATTTGGAATATGTGTGAGTTGTTTAGATGGTAAAATGACACAAAAACCCTTTGATGTCAAGAAAAAGAGGAAGAGATCAGAAGAATTGTTGGATCTGATTCATTTAGATATATGTGGCCCGATTAATGTACCTTCTCGCCATGGTCATAAGTATTTCATAACTTTTATAGATGACTATTCCAAATATGGCTATGTATATCTTTTGAATAAGAAATCTGATGCATTGGAGTCATTTAAGGAATTCAAGGCTGAAGTGGAAAAGAGCACAGGAAAAACAATTAAAGGATTAATGTTCGATAGGGGAGGAGAGTATTGTTCTGATTTGTTCAACTCTTATTGCATTGAAAATGGAATTGTGCATCACTTGTCTATTCCTAGGACACCTCAACAAAATGGTGTTTCTGAGAGGAGAAATAGGACTTTGCCTGAGATGGTTAGATCTATGATGAGTGGAACTAATTTGCCCCCAAGTTTATGGAGTGAAGCTTTGAAAACTGCTGCTTATCTTCTTAACAGAGTACCAAGTAAATCTGTGCAGAAAATACCATTTGAATTATAGGATGGTCGACCTCCAAGATTAGGTCACTTAGTTACATGGGGATGCCCTGCAAGGGCACTATATACAGGAGATGACAAATCAAAGATAGAACCTAAGACATTGGAATGTTTCTTTGTGGGTTATCCTCTACATTCCAAAGGGTTCAGATTATATGATAAAACCAATGGTGTTATTTTTTAATCTCAAAATGTAACTTTCCTTGAAAGTATATTGATTGAAAAGACAAAAAAGGATCATGTTGATATTTTAGAGATTCAAAAAAATGTGGAACCTATATCTTCTTCTACTCCAAGTACTTCTGAGGTTCCTCAGCATCCTCCTGTTCAAGATAAATTAGAGCACCTAACAGGTATACCCTAGTAGGTGATTCATATCCTAGATTGGAGGATAAAGACATTCTTGACCCTCATGATTATGATAGTGCCATATCAGATATTGATGCTAAGAAATGGGACATTGCCATGAAAGAAGAGATGGATTCAATGCAGAAGAACAAGGTATGGACCCTAGTAGAACCTCCTAAAAATTGCAAGCCGATAGGTTGCAAATGGATATTTAAGAGGAAAAGAAATTCAGAGGGTCGAGTTGAAAAATATAAAGCAAGACTAGTTGCTAAGGGTTATACACAAAGAAAAGGTTTTGATTATGATGATACCTTTTCTCCAGTAGCAAAAATCACATCAATTCGAATAATATTGTCAATTGTTGCATATTTTGATTATGACTTATTTCAGATGGATGTAAAAATTGCATTTTTGAATGGAGATCTTGAAGAAGAACTTTATATGGAACAACCTGATGGTTTTGTTACAGATGGTACAAAAGTTTGCAAGTTAACAAGGGCAATATATGGCTTGAAACAAGCTTCTAGGCAGTGGTACATGAAATTTGACCAATCGATAAAAGCATTTGAGTTTGAAAGCAACTCTGAAGACCCTTGTGTTTATATTAAAAGGTTCAATGGTCAAATAGTCTTTCTTGTATTGTATGTGGATGATATTTTGATTACAGGGAGTAATAGACAGTTGATTCAAGAGACAAAGAATTGGCTGCAAGAGAATTTCGAGATGAAAGATCTGGGAATGGCTTCTTATATACTCGGGATAAAGATTGAAAGAAATAGGAGTGCTAAGATGCTTGCTTTGTCTTAGACTGCTTATGTGGATAATATTCTTGAGAAATATTGTATGAGTGCTTGTAAACCCACTACAACACCAATTTCTAAAGGAGATATCTTTAGCAAATCTCAATGTCCACAAAATGAAATTGAAAGGCAGAAAATGGATAATATGAGATCAACATATTGTTCTGCTATTGGTAGTCTGATGTATCTTATGACTTGCACTAGACCGGATATATGTTTTGCTGTGAGTTTACTTAGCCGCTATCAGTCAGACCCTGGGCCACGTCAATGGGAAGGAGTGAAATGGGTTTTGCGCTATATCAAAGGGACTAGGATAACTCAACTTGTCTTCTCATCTTCTACCCTCATGGTTGAGGGATACTCTGATTCAGATTACCAGGGTGATCAAGATGATCGCAAATCTACTTCTGGTTATGTGTTTATGTTTGGTGGAGGTGCAATTTCTTGGAAAAGCAAGAAACAAGATTGTATTGCCATATCCACTATGGAAGCAGAGTATATTGCTTGTAGCTTGGCTGCTCAAGAAGTAATTTGGATCAGGAACTTCCTGCGGGAGTTATATATTGTAGATTCTATTAAGCATCCGATCACAATGTATTGTGATAATGAAGCTGCTCGAAGCCTGACCAAAGACTCTCGATATCATTCAAGAGCCAAGCATATTGATGGGAAGTATCACTTTATAAGAGATAGAGTGCAGAAAAACCAGCTGGTAGTTGAAAGGAAAAGCTCTGCAGAGATGTTGGCTGATCCCATGACTAAGGGATTAAATGTAAAAGTTTTTATTGATCATGTAAGGAGCATGGGCATTGTAATTAATTCCCCTTGGTTCTGATTGAGCCAAGTGGGAGATTGTTAGCATTTTATATGTGGCTCTGCTCAGAACTATCTTATATGTTTAATTTTATATGATTAATAAATTTTATTTGTTGCATGCATTAATTTGTTGTCCATGGATTTCATCCCTTTGGCATTGGATCACTGGGAGGTGGGTGTCTTCATGACACTGTGTCCTGGAGCATTGTGCTCAGAATACGTCCGGGTCATTGAGGTGAGAATTGGGGCAGCTCACTTAGACCTTTGTATGTTTAGATGGCCTTATAAGGGGTGTTGGGCGTAGGACCATACACTGACCTAGATGTCCCATCACCATACAATATTGTGTGTGTCACACATAGGATGGGTGACTAGAGATCAGGTAAATGGGCCTTGAGCCTATGAGACCGATCACCTTCGAGTCTAGCTTCATTTGATCTTGAGAATTGACCCGACTACTCTTAGGGTGTATAATTCTTTTGGAGTGGAATTGATAGCATTGATGATGCTTTTTGGTGCATCAAACTACTCTGGAGAATTAGAATTATTAACATTGTCGGGAGGTTATTATTCCAAGAGAATCTCAACCAGGGGCAAAATCATAATTTTGACATAAATCGATAAACCCGGGAAATTATCGATTTACTCAAATTATGGATATTCCAATTCTCATAATTGGTTTTATGAATAACTATTTTTAAATTGTTTTCTCAAAATTATTTTTAAATTATTTTGATTTAAAACGTTATGGGAATTGAGCCTCTTATAGCCCACTTGTTGGGTTCTGGTTTTGTTGGACTTGGGCCTTTGGGGGACGCCTCAGTTGACCTAAGTCTGAGGTTGAGTAGGAAGCGATGATGGAAGGAGGAATCCTCGTATGGGTCCATTTGGTAATGGATCGGGCTATTTAGCTGATGGGCTTTTGGGCTTATTTGGCTAATGGGCAATTAGGGTTCGTTCGGTTGATGGGCCACGAATTCTATTTATTTACATGTTGAGGAGGTCACACCAACTCTGGAACTAGATTTCATTCTTCGTCAGAGGAGCCTTCCATCAAGGGAAATCAAACAAACAGAGTTGGTGGACCGACAACGATTCGACAAGAACGGAGGAGAATTTGACAAACAGGTATGCAAAAATTTAAATATTTTATTATATTGTGATTTATTGGGACAACATAATCATCATAATATCATGAAATACATCTCAGATTCATCTTTTCTCTCTCAGGAGTCCAACACAACAAGAATCATTGAAATCAAAGCTAAAATGAGGAAAATATGAAGATTTTAGTGATTAAAGGTACAAGGTTGCAGGGACCGGCGCGACCGCACCAGTTGGAGGACAAAATCTAGCGCTACCGCACCAAGATGGCGCCAGAAGGCCAATGGAGTTTCCAAACACGACCAGGACTCTTTCCATTCGAGTACTTAGAAGAAACTCTGCTCCAGTGGCGCGACCGCGCCATTTTAAAGCACTTTTTCGGCGTGATCGCGTCGTTGACTCAGCAACGATAAGTCGCAAAAATCTCAGGATCCTGATAACCAATCGAGCCCAAACATTGGAAAGGAAGTCCTAAGTGTATATGGAAGGTGTCTACGAAGTCTCTTGAGGAAATTGATGGAAATCCTAAGAGGTTTGAATCCTCAAAGAGATGAAATTCGATTCCTGATTAGGAAACTGCTATAAAAGGAAATTACTGCCCGAGATTGAAGAGGCCATATCTGGAGATTCCGACTTCCAATTGAATCAAAATTTGGAACACATATTCTTGAGAGGATGGACAATCATGTAACGGAAAATCAGGTCAATTCAAGTCTCCCTTTTGGAGTTTTATATTTTCAAAGTGGTGGACCCAGTGCTGAAATTGGCTGCAGAACCAAATCAACTTCTGAGCATCATATCTCAAGTTGCCTAACTCAGATTAAACTAAAATTTCGTACACAAGGCAAGGACTATAGAAGGAAGCTTTGTGTGTAATTTCATCCAATTTTGAGGTCTAGAAGTCATAATTTACACCCCTGGACAGAGACCAAATTGCAGGACCTGGGCAGCAGAACAACTATAAATAGAGGTCCGAGGGAGAGAGCAAGGCATCGATTTTTGTAGTGTAAATCCAGTTTTTGAGTTTTAAATATAGTTTTATTTCAATTTCATATTTTCATTTGTTAGTTTGGAGAGGAGAGAAAGTCCAGAGGGAGTCTTACACAACCTCTTGGCACTTTAGAGAGAGGAGGTGGAGATTTCAGTCAAAGGTGCAAGAGAAGCTAAAGGCAGTCCTTCAAGGGGATTTCTGTACTTGGTTTATTTTATGTCTATGGCTTTAATTGAATTATTTTTGTGTGTTTGTTTTATTAGCATGGAGTAATCTCTCTCTGTTGGGGAAGTCATGAACTCCTAGTTCTTATATGTTTAAGTTTTGAATTCTATAGCAATAAAGTATCTTGCTTTTGTTCTAGAAACTGAGTTTAATGCTTATTTCTGATCTGATTTGAATTCTTGAATTTAACGAGGTTCGAATAGAGAAGTTAAAATTCAGTAGAGATTTTGATTAGTTATATGATTCTTTTTTTTTCTAAAAACAACTTGTTTTCTAACTAGATCGTTCCGGATTGTGATGGAGACTAGTAGAAAGCATTGTGACTCTTTATAACCCTTCTTCTGAATAAGAGAGAGTTGATATTTATGCACTTAGGATTTGAATGTTTCCGGATTGTGATGGAGTTCAAAGAATGAGTGGAAGTCAACTTGTTTTTCTAACTAGATCGTTCTGGATTGTGATGGAGACTAGTGGAAAGCAATATGACTCTTTATAACTCTTGTTCTGAATAAGATAGAGTTAATCTTTAAGCTTTTATAGTTATGCACCTAGGATTTGAATGTTTTCGGATTGTGATGGAGTTTAAGGAATAGGTGAAAGTTATTTCCTGTATATGGGTAACCAGGTTTTCAAAAGCTAAGTCAAGGTAAGGGTACTTGAGCTATAAAATTAGAACTTTGCATGTTGACAACTAGGAGGGATTGACATTCTTCCCCAACATCTCATCTCCATAAGTTTTTCCAGTAGTTAATTCTGTTTTGTTTTTCAGTTCTCAAAATCAAAAACCAAAAATTTCTTTTCCTCAATGAATAGAAAAATCTTTGTTTAAACTGAGTTCTCATCAAGGTCTCTGTGGGATCTATATCTGGACTCTCGAGTCTATATTACTTGCTGACCTAGTGCACTTGCTAGACACCCAACATTATGCAAGCACAATATCTGATTGAAGCTCAAGCCGACACATTACATGATGAGTTTCTAGGCTCAAAATCAGCACTCGCAAGGTCACAGTTCAGATTGAGAGTCCAGAGGCCTCCGATGAACAACCTGTCACTCTCTCTTTTCGATTAAAAAAGGTATACAATATACTATCATAAGGATTATTACACTCGCCATCTCCAGACTATTGACTCTGAAATTTCTGATGCTTCAGAAGTTGCTTGCCATTCGGAAGAGAGAGAAGAGACAGCTTGAAGCTCTCATTGTTGACTTTCCAAATGATTCAGGGGACTCAAAGGCTCCTACATACACTGATAGATCTTTGTCTTCCTTTTGTCAAATAGGGGAAGAAAGCAGACTTTTTTTTATATTGACACTTTTTTATTATCTTAAATGTATGGTTTCTTGTACACCTGATGTACACTCTGCTATGGATGTTTTAGAAGATGTTTAATATAAGTAGTTTTGGACGGTGTTATAGACAATGTTTGATTGGATGTAAAAGATGATGTTTCAGACATTATATTAGTTTGTCTGATTGCTCAGACACTTAACAAACGAATAATGTTTTGTCAAAAAAAGCCAAAGTTGGAGATTGTTAGTGCATACGCCTAAGGTCATATTTGTCATTCTTAGACAAAAAATATATGGAGAAAATATGAATCCAGACAAGATCTTTATCTATGTATGAGTGAGATTATGATTGAGGTAAAAGAAGAATGAAGAGGAAATCGAGATGGAGTGACAATCAAGACAAATGACTAATATATGAAAGGAAAGAAAAAAAGATTATATTCCAATCAACCCCACTTTCATGCATTCTAATTATACAGATCATACCTGATGTGCTTACTACGAATGACTATTTAAAGGCGTTGAGGCCAAGATCTAAAACACGAATTCAAGAAGTAATTGAAAGAGTTTTGAAGAGAGATTTCTGAAGGAAGAGTTCGTGTTTCATGTGTTGATTAGTTCTGTGAAGATGAAGATGTTCCAGGCAATGTTGTTGCCGATGTCACAGTCTGTGGCGGAGATAGACTAAAGCTTTTTGTCATCGGCATACACTGAGGGGGAGCTTCAGTGTGGATGGTAACCAAACTACTCACACTGAGTAGGTCGTTCAAGGTGCGATCTTGAAAAAGGTATTCACTATCTGTTATGTTGATTAAGGTGTTTCAGACACCTGTGTAAAACCTTGTTGGAGAAGGTTTGTAACAGAACTCATAATAGTGGATTGTTATCATCCGGGCTACACAACCCCGCGGATTAGGAATTTTCCTGTTTCGAAGTCCGATAACATATTGTGTGCCTCGCTTTTATTATCTGTTTGTACTAACGTTTCCTCATGAAGTTAAAAACATTGTTACGAACATCCTTAATAGCCCCACAACGAACTTTCAGAAGCCATCAAAGAAGTGGAAGGAGTCAGTCTAAACTCAAGCTAGTGGAAGTCCTTTTTTGAAGTTTTTGCAGTTTTTTGTAAACAGTTGTAAATGAGGATATTGTCATGGAATATCCGAGGAGTAAACTCAATTTCTAAAGTAGTTAATGTAAGGGAAATAATCAGAAAATATGGTGCACAAGTCAACATCCTTCAAGAAACAAAATTATTGGTAGTGTCGAATTCAAATATATACAATTTGATTCCCTTCCCAAATCCAATTTGGGCTCACGTTGATGCAATTGGCACAACTAGGGGTATTATTATTGAGGGCAATCCAAAATTTGTTAATTTTGAATACAGTGAATCAGACACTTTTCTAATAGGGGTTAAAGTAAAAGATTTGGCTCAAATAAGACTTGGGCTCTAGCGGGCATATATGGCCCATCAAGATATTCAGAAAGAGAGCAGTTCTGGTCGAAACTAGAAGATTTATATGGACAATGGTCATGTCCATGGCTATTATAGGGAGATTTCAACTTGATCCAGTTCATAAGCAAGAAACATCCGCTAACCAGAACATTTAACACTTCAATGAGGAAATTCAGTGATTTAATTGGTGCCCTAGGGATGGAAGAAATTCCTATGTCAGGAAAGAAATACACATGGTCAAACAATCAAGCAAATTCAGTGATGTCAAAATTAGACAGATTCTTAGCCATAACAGGATGGATAAGCATGCATAAAAAAGTCAAGGGGACAGTTCTTAGTAAGCATGTTTTAGACCACTGGCCAATCATGCTTGATACACAACTTGAAGCTTGGGAAAAAAGCCAATTCAAATTTGAAAATATATGGCTTAAAGACGAAGATTTTATACCAATGGTTCAAAATTGGTGGACTAGTAACACTAGACATATTAATGATGAGTTAAATTTTCCAATCAAGATACAAAGATTAAAAAATGGAGGTAAAAGGAATGGTTACGAGAAAAGGGTATGGCATCCAGAGCAAGCATTGAATAACTAGCTAATAAAGTCTCTCAGTTATTCTCACCTGAAGAAGAAAGGAATTTAATAGAAGAACTAATCTAACAAAGAAGACTGGTGAGAAGAGAAACACAATTGAAAACAACAGAAGAATGTAGTATATGGAAACAATGAGCCCACTTCAAGTGGCTCAGGGAGGGAGATGCAAACAGAAGGAGGGAGATGCAAACATAAAATTTTTCCATAATATTGCTTCGGCCAGAAGGAGAACCATTCGAATATATGCCTTGATGATCGAAGATCACCTCTCGGAGGATAAAGAATTGATAGCACATCACATTACATTTTTACTAACATGTTTTCTGCTGACAGCAATTGCAACCCAAAAAAAAAGTGGACTTAGCTTCAAGAAGCTATTTGATGTAGATAAATCATTTCTCATTCGGCTTTTCTCAAAAGAAGTTGAGCTTACTATTAAGAAACTGCCAACAGATAAAGCACTAGGACCAGATGATTTCAATGCAGAATTCTACAAAGCTGCATGACATTTCATTAAAGAAGATAATTTTTGGTATATAAATTACTTCAATGCCCATGGTTTCAATTATAACAACATAGGGCCCACCAGCATTGTTTTAATTTTAAAAAAAGAGGGAGTTGCATCGATTATGGACTACCATCCTATCAGTCTGATAACAAGCCCATACAAAATTATAGCAATACTCTTATATGAGAGACTCAAAAAGATTTTGCACTCAGTCGTCAGTATGGAACAAGCGGCCTTTATCCCAAGAAGGCACATCACAGATGCCACAATGACAGTACATGAGACAATTGACAACCTGCAAAAATCAAGACTCCCATCCATCCTATTGAAGCAAGACCTAGAAAAGGCTTTCGATAAAGCTGACTAGAAATTTCTGAACCAAATTATGCAAGTCATGGATTTCCCTTAGAAGTGGTGTGATTGGATACACAACAACATTTCGAAAGCAAAATATTCAATAGACATCAATGGAGGAGACTTCGGTTTCTTCAAAGGCACCAGAGGTTTGTGCAAGGAAACCCTTTATCTCCCCTCTTATTCAATTTAATTGGTCAAGGTCTGAATGTCATTATCAAATGGGCATGAGACACGGGGAGCTTGAACAATATCATGTCAAGAAATTGCAAACCTATCTCCCAATTTACGGATGACACTATCCTCTTCATGGAAGTTGAAAAGGAACAAATCATTACCATCAAATGCCTAATTTACACTTTTGAAATATGCTCAGAACAGAGAAAAATTTGGGGTAAGTCATCAAAATCTTAGGAAGATCAATGCGGAATTTTTTATGGAAAGGGAATTATGCGGACTCTAAATTATCCCTTGTTCAATGGAATCAAGTGTGTTAGGACAAAAGGAATGCAGGAAATCAAAGAGGTAAATAGGGCTCTATTGTTAAAATGGCTATGAAAATTAAATAAGGAAACAACGGTTCCCTGGGTTCCAATAGCCAGAGAAAAGTTGGGAAGAAAGCGAAGACACTGGATTCTTGAGCAGAAAGTAGACAACAATATTTTAGAAATTTGGATAAAAATGATACCACTCTTTCAATAGGTTAAAGAAATGATAAGGTTTATTGTAGGCAGAGGAGACAGTTGACTTCTGGAAGAACAGATGGCTCAGCAATGAACCATTCAGCTCCTTATACTCTGCTCTTTTTGCAGTAGCTAGACCAAAAAACATAACAGTAGAAAAGGCTCCGTCCAAGGTCCAATGAACCAAATAAATTGGTAGAGGTTGATTTGAAGGAGATTAGGGGAAGAGGCCGGCATTCAACTGCACTTTCTGGGTGAGAAAGTTCAATTGATATCTATAAACCCAACATATAATGATAGATTGATATGGATGGGAGAGGCGAATGGATACTATTCAACCAAATCAGCTTACAAAAAATTGCACTCACAACTACCCCCTCATGATGCAACTCAAGCCTGGAAATTGTAAGTCCATCCGAGAACTCTAATCCTTGCCTGGCTGGTCCTCCATAAGAGAATCCTCACAAAAGATATTCTGATTAGAAGAGATATAGACATAGCATCACCTCAATGCCTTTTTTGCTTTGTCCATGAAGAAATAATAAACCGACTGTCAATAGGATACCACCTGATGCTGGTTCAATTAAATTTAAGTTTGCTGGAGCTTCCAAGGGCAACCCTAGACCATCAAGCATAGGTGGAGTTTTTCGAAACCTGGAAGGTACTGTAATCCTTGAATTTAGTGGACCCGTACAGGAGACAGACTCAATAGAAGCTAAGATTCAGGTTAGGGAATCAAGTTAATGAAGGAAAGAAACATATACCCCAGCGAAATTGAAGGTGACTCTCTGAATGTCATGAAATAAGCAAGAAAAGAAGTCGAGCCTCCATGGAGATTCATTGCAACTCTCCAAGAGATTTGGAAGGAAACACAATCTCTAAATGTGATTTGGAAACATGCACCTCGATCTGCCAATGTACTTGCAAACTCATTAGCAAATCAAGGCGTCTCTAATCAACTTCTTGTTGTTAGAGATACGTAAGTTTGATGTATTATGCTATAATAATAAATAAAGCATCTTTTGCCTTTTCTAAAAAATCATAGTAAAAGTAACTTCTAAGGATTCAAGCTAAGACTAAACAATATTAAAATCATTCAGATAATTTGCAATAGAATTACCGTCAGACATCTTTAAATTAAACAACTTTTTCAATAAGAAAAGTCTATTTGTTTAAGACAAATTATCATATAACTTAGCCAAAGCTGACATCAGACCTGTAGTGGTTTTCTCTTTAGTTATGTTGAACACATCCTGCTTTGACAAACACAATCTAGCATGTGTCAAAGTCTTCTTGTCTAACAATTCCCAATCCTCAGTTGACAACTTCTCTAACTTTTGTCCACTCAGTGGCTGATATAAGTCTTGATGTAGATAGTCCTCCATCTATATTTTCCACTCCTGGAAAATAATTCCATCTAACTTTTCAATCTTTTCCTTCCTATCTTTCGTCATACCGCCTACTCAAAATCTGTATCGATTTGAGCATAACACTGAACCAAAGCTCTGATACCAATTATTATGATAAATTGCAACTATCGGCGGAATAACCAATAGTAACAAAGCATAAAGATAAATAAAGAGACAATAAACACACAGATTTATGTGAAAACTCTCAAATAAAGGAAAAACCATGGGGACTAAGGGTGTTCATTTTACCCAATTACCCGATTACCCGTTTACCCGAATGGTAATCGGATGGATAAGGAATAAAATTAAGTGTTTCGATTACCCGATTACCCGATTACCCGCCTCTTAATCGAAACGGATATGGATAATGGGTATTCCTTACCCGATTACCCGATTACCTGGATGGCAATGTGGTAAATTTTGAAAAATTTATGCCCTTATTCGTATCACATATACCCTAATTTTTATAAGTTGGCTTTCCCTTCCCCGATGTTCCGTTCCCCGACCCCCCCCTCTTTCCCGATTTATCTTCCCCGACTCCCCCTCGTTCCCTCTTTCTCTTCCCCAACTCCCCCTCTTTCTCTTCCTCTACTTCCCCTCTTTCCTTTCCTCTACTTCCCCTCTTTCCCTTACTCTACTTCCCCTCTTTCCCTTCCTCTACTTCCCTTCTTTCTCTTCCTCGACTCCCAACCGAGACCAACTGCTCAAATCTCCATTCCAAGTCAAAATCGCCATTTCAAACGCTGCCTTGCTGTTTCAATCATCTAATTTTTGGTGGATCTCGTCGATTCCTCTCTCAATCGACTCTCATTGTGGCTGAATTTCTGTTTTCTTTCAGAAATTTTGAATCTTTGTATCGTTCTTTCTCTCAAGCTTACTGCTGCTTTGCTTGTGTAGTTTCACTTCTATTTTGGAAAAAAAACGCATCTTGTCGTCCGTCTGTAACTCAGTTTACTGGTTTTTTGGATGTTTATCGAGAATTTTGTGCTAGTTGGACGACTTTCTATTCTTTTGGCGTGTTTTGGTGCGTTTGGCTTCTTTTCTCTCGTTATAATATTTTTTCGATGGACTTAAAAACCAAGTTTTATGTAAAACGATGATGAGTTATTGCCTTTAGTTTTTATATAATTTTTTAAAATTTATAAGGGTTAAAAATTCGGGTGACGGAATGGCTTATTTTTATTCGGACGAATGGGCGACGGAATACGGGTAGGGTAATCGAAACGGGTAACGGAATAACCCTTACCCGTTTCGATTATTACCCGTTTACACCCCTAATGGGGACCAATCAAAAGCTTCCATTGTAATCTAAAAAACAAGATTACAACCCTATTACATCACCACCAGATTAAGGACTACAACAAAGATAACTTACAGACTTTATCTCAAACAAGAAATCAGCATATCTTATTTGCAATGGAAATAGACGATGTTGAGACATGTGTACGTTTGCGATGAGCCTGTGTTGTTTGTCTCGAGTTATGCTACGACCACCTCCAAAAGTGATAGTATACCCCTTATCTGAAAACTATCTAACACTGAGAAGGTTTTGATGAAGACCCGACACATAATAGACATCTGCTATGTTGTTTGTGGCTCCATCAGTTGTCGTAATTAACATGTTCCCCTTGCCCATCATTGGAAGTCTTACACTATTCCCAAACTTGACCTCTGATCTCACAGTGGCATCTAAGGAGTGAAACAACTCCTCTTCCCCACTCATGAGGTTGCTGCATCCCGTGCCAAGAATCCACGTCTAGTGTTGAGCTTCCACTAATGTGTTGCATGATAGGAGTAATGTCTGTTCACGCTCCTCGCCTCTGTCGACTGATCTTGAAAATTGGGCTTCCTGGTTTGAGGAATTTGTAGGGTGATTTGGGCATTGGGACTTATAGTGCCCATACTATTCGCAACATAAACACTTTATATGAGACTTATCCTTTCCTTTGCCTTTTTTAGATTTTCCTGTATTCTGCTGTGTCTTCTTTCCTGAGTGACTAAGCGATTTGCTTTTGTTACTCTTTAGAGTCAATTGACTCTGCAAGGCTTGTGCAACCTCTTCTTCTTCGTCATCTTTCATTTTGATTTCATAAGCTTGCAAATAACCGAGTAAATAGTTAAGGGTCATCTTACCCAGTTCTTTGAATTCTTCAATGACATTGACTTTATATCAAAACTGCTTGGTGATGGATCTGAGAGCTTTCTCCACTAGCTTCTAGTTGTCGATGATCTCCCCGTTCTTCTCCATCTCGTCTGCTAGGATCATGAGCCTTTCGAAATAATCCGAAACGCTCTCTATGCTAGTCATCTTCATGGTTTCAAATTAAATATGTAGAGATTGGAGTTTCACCTTCTGGACCGTAGACTCCATCTTGTAGGTTTCTTCTAGCTTGTCCCAAGCCTCCTTAGATGTCTTTTCCCAATGAATCCAGTGCAAGATTGATTTCTCCACCGATTGCATGATGCAATAGAAGGCGATGGGAGGAGGAGGGGGAGGGATGGGAGGGGGGGGGAGCATGCAGGGAGGGGAAGGGAGGGGAGCCGCCGAGCATGCAGGGGGAGGGATGGGAGCCCGAGCATGCTGAGGGAGGACATGGGAGGGGAGCGCCGAGCATGCAGGGGAGGGGATGGGAGGGGAGATCAAGCATCTGGGAGGGGAGCCGAGCCAACAGGGGAGGAGGAGCCGAACCCGAGGGGAGGGGAGCCGCCGAAAGCCCACAAGGGAGGGAGCCGCCGAGCCCGTGAGTGGAGGGGAGAGTCGAGCCAGCGGGGGGAGCCGCCGAGCCCCGGGGAGGGGGAGGGAGGGGAGCCGCCGGGAGGGAAACGCCGAGCCCCCAGGGGGAGGGGAGCGCCGAGCCCGGCAGGGAGGGGAGCGTCGAGCTTGCAGGGGAGGGGAGTAAGGGTGGGCATCAGGCCGAGTTTTTCAGGTAATCCAACCCGACCCGACCCCTAAAACCCGGGTTTTAATTCCCAAATCAAACCCGTGGGTCGGGTTTGGGTTTGGGAATCCAAACCCAACCCCGATTGGGTCAGGTTCAGGTTTACCCAAACCCAACCTGCGGGTTTTGGTCGGGTCAGGTCAGGTTTGGGTTTGTAAAATCGTAGTTCGGGTCGGATTTGGGTTCAAGTTTTAAACCCGTGTGGTTTTTTCATGGGTTTGGGTTTCGGGTTATATAAGTCGGGTCGGGTTTGGGCTTTTAGAAACCCAACCCAAACCCGACCTGTGCCCACCCCTAGAGGGGAGCGTGCCGAGCAGTAGAGGAGAGGAAGGGTGAGTGGAGCCGCAGGGAGGGGAGGGGAGGGGAGCGCCTAGCCGCAAGGGGGGGGGGGCACTGCAGTAGGGAAAACACTCCGTAGGGGAAGAGCAGTGCCTAATAACTCAAGGGAAAATATAGAGATGAAAAATATATATTGATCAACAAATCATTTAAGATAATTGAAGAAAAACCATATGAGCACAATTACTAAAGTGATAGAAATAATGGTTATTAAATGAAGAGTGGTTATCTTAAGAGGAGTGAAAAAATAGATAGAACAGGGGAAAGATACGTAAAATAAGAGAAAAGAAGTTTTAGAATGCTAAGATGGCACTTTTAGAGCTTTTCTCACCCCTAAATTTTAGATTGTGCTAGTTTTACTATAAAGTAGGATCGAATAACATATTGATAAATATTTACTAATTATTTAAATTTATACTTTAATTATATTCATTTCTATCATATATTTTCTCTAATGTTTGACATTCAACATAGCTTTTCTTACAAAGTTTGTGATCATTCTTAGTAATTATGTGGTCACATGGTGAGAATTGTAATTGGAGGAGCCCTTGAAAGAAAAAATATATAGTAAACAAGGTTCCCAAACTTCCAAGTTCCTACTTAATCAAGACATAAATCCGTCACTCCTAACAACCTCAAAAGAGATCGAAATTCGAAGTGGCAAAAAATTAGCCTCTCATATAGTTACCTAGTTGTATGGTTGATAGCTTAAAAGCAGGCCCATCAATATAGTATGTAATAAATACCAGAAACAGTCGGTGACTGTACAGGGCCTCTCAATTGCTTCTCATACTACTGTGTGGTATGGTAATTTTGCCCAGCGTCTTTAACCTTGCGTCTTGAATTTCGCGTCTTTAATTTTCACTGCCTCACTACTGTGTTTATCTTTACAAGCGAGAAATTCCACCTTTTCCTTTCGTTTATCTTTGCTTTGCTTTCGCCCATGCCTAGTTTTGATTTCTGTCTCTTCCAATTTTTCTTCCGTTGTTTCCATCCTCTGCAATTGAGGTGTCCTCCATCGTGTGTTGCTCTTCTTCTTCGGCTAAGGTATTTTTTATTGTTACTGTTGGTTTTTAATTTACTGCCTTTTACTTCAAATTTTTGCTATTTGAAAGTAAATCTGTATTTTTTGTGTGTTTGTGTGGGCATTTGGAGAAGCTTATAGTTTATGCTGTCGGCATGTAGTAGGAAAAGTTCGAGACGACTATAATTACTTTGATTTGGTTGAATGAGGTAGTCTACGGAGTTGGCCAGATGCCGTAATAGATCGCCGAAAAGAAGCGAGTTGAATTGTGGTGAGAAACCACAACAATAGAACCGACGACCATCGAAAGGCCGCAACCACCATAGGGAGCCTCTCCATAACTGCCGCAGAGAAGTTTTCTCTGTGTATGCCAGTTCTAAGGGATGTCGCATGCTTCCGTGATGCCAGTTCTGAGGGTTTTTGCGTGCCTCCATGATGTCAGTTCTGAGGGTTGTCACGTCGTGATGCCGGTCTGAGGGCTATTGCACCGTGATGCAGGTCTGAGGGTTGTCGCGTGTCCGTGATGCCAGTTCTAAGGGTTGTCGCGTGCTCCGTGATGCCAGTTCTGAGGGTTATCGCGTGCCTCCCTTATGTCGTTAAGGGTAAGTAGAGACAATGACGCCAGCTGGGGTGAGGCCACCGGAAAGGCGAGCAGAGAAAGCTTGTGCGCGTAGGCCCCAACGTGTTGCCAAAATTTTTTTAAAAATAAAAAGAGGAAGGCGGTATCGAAATGCAGCCATCCCGAAAAAAAATTGTGACTTTTTTAAACCGCCTTCTAAAAAAAGAAGAGGCGGCTTCAAAAAATCGCTACAGCTAAAAAGCTTGAGGCGGCTTTTTGATGCCGCCTCTTCCTGCACTTAGAAAATTTCAGGCTAAGGCAGTGGAGGCGGAATTTTTATGCCGCCTTTCATTGGCCTATGAAGGCGGCATAAAAAAACCGCCTTCTAATTGTTTGTGAAGGCGGCATTTAAATGCCGCCTTCAATGCAATTTTTTTCCAATTTGTTTCTCTTTAACATGTTTTTCAACCTGTAATTCAACCTGCTAACAACATATTCCAAACATGATTCATTTTAAATAAATGTAAGTTTTTATCATACACATCAGTAATGAAAAATAAATAAAAAATTATATAAAATAGATGTAAAATATATAATATACAAATATGAATACATAAAGAACAATGACAAGCAACAAACATAATGTACAAATACAATCATAAGGCAGAACTAGGCTCTGGTGCACCAATTGTCTTTTTCTGCCTTCTAGTATAAATCCTCCAGATGGGATGGTGACGGCTGGGCTCAGGCTCCGGGGGCTGCTCAGGGGGGTGGTCGGGCTCTTGCTCGGGTGTCTGCTCAGGTGGAAGATTTGGCACCGTAGGCTCCGGTACGGCCGGAACCTCATCAGAATCCTTGACACGGGTCGTCGTCTCAGATGTAGGTCGACGCCTTGCACGACGCCCCCGTGGTGCTCTATCTCTGGTTGGCTCGACCACGTGAGAAGGCTCACCAGCATGTGACACATCTCCGTCGACGATCGCTCCTTCCAAAAGTGGAACACTGTGCAGAACCGACTGATAGTAGTGTCCAATCTCCATCATGTATGGATCTGTCGACGATTGGTCCAAGTCCTCTCTACGGTTCACGCGCTCAACCACGTTCCTCACACAACCCAACTGCAAAATAAAAACGCAAGTTAAAAAAATTTAACAAAGAAATGGTCATTTCACAAAGTTAATTACGTACCAATTCCTCCTCGGTATAACCTCTAGGATGGTATACCATAGCTGGCTCAGTCAGTGGAGGAGATAAGAATCGTCGAGTCACCGACAAATACCACGTCTTATACTCACTGGGAGCATGTCTGGGGGTGTGTGCCCGGTTGCCCGTAACAACAGACTTCGCTTGCGCCTCCCACCGAGCGATGTAATCATGGTGGTATGCCGCCCAATCCACCCCATCTCGGCCTTTCCGGGAGATGCAAATAACATGCTCGACATCCTCCGGTGGAGTCACCTGCTCAAAGTTATAAAATTAAACCATTAAACCCTACAATAAACGGAAATTGAATTTGGGTGTTATGATAATTACCTGCTCCAATCCAAACTGTAACATCACTCGATCAAGAACATGCAGCTCGACGATCTCAAAGCAAATAAGTGGTGTCCTAGACAACCAGATACGTCTACCTTCAACGCAGATAGCAGGTAGATGCTGGAAGAAATTGAGGTACAGCTGTTGGTTCACCAAAAAAATTACAACAATTATTACCGACGACTTAGATTGCTATGGTATGAATTGTCATCATTGAAGATTCGTAAAATAACTTACCAGATAGCTCCGTTGGTGGTTCAACTTTGTCCTGTATAGCACCAGGTTTCCATAAGGGTTTGTGGCATTCGTTTGTCGGACGTTCTACCAAAAATACCAACATAAGTAGTTACACAAGATTTTACAGAAGTGTAAATAACCATTAAACTATATCGGTACATACCTAGAACCTAAAGAGCCATCCTGCAGCGCCCGTTCCTCTAGGAGTGTCAGACGTCCAATATGTAGACGTTCCCATGCCCACAGCTGCAAAAAACGAAAATTATATTGGTAAGTCTTATTCCATTAAGTTGAACAATTTTTGAAAGAAGAATTTACTTGTATAAGGGCAAGGCATCCAGCAATGCCGACAACTCTAGTGCGACACGCCTTCGCGAGTTCCCGATAGAGGATGGCCAGCGTAGCTCCCCCCCAACTGTACCTCCTGGCCGTGTCGAAGTCCTCGAATAGTGTCAGGTATGCCATGTGAACTCCTCGGGCACTACCATCCGAGAATATTGTCAAGCCCACAAGATGGAGGTATGCGCATGCGTGCTGCTGTATCACCTCCTCGGGCACGTCGTTGGGACAAAACGAAAATCTACCTCTGATCCATGAAAGTGACAGTCGACCCCCCTGAAAACTACCAGGTGGAAGCTCGACCCCCAGAAGGACTTTGGCCAACTCCAACCATTCCCCCCGAGTCGACCCGGTCACAGTGAATCCGTCGACACGTAGTCCCAAGAGGACAGTCACGTCCTCTAACGTGATCGTCATCTCACTGTTCGCCAGGTGGAAGGTGTTCGTCTCGCTCCTCCATCTCTCTACCAGTGAAGTAATCAACGGTTTGTCCAGTCTCAACCATTGGACTTTGTACAATGCATCAAACCCCGTGACCTCGATGTATGGCAACATCCGCTCGTCCATCGACCAATGTCGTAGAGTCTGGAAATGCTCAGTGCATTCCAGGCATCCTGGGTCCAGAACATGAGTAATAGTCTTGTTAGTATATGTTTATAAACAAACGTAAGCACAAGTGCAACAAGTCCGCAATAACTTCTCCATGCCAGATGGCCTCGCTCCTATGGGAGTCCTGATCGTACAAGAATGGGGTGTCTGCCATCACGACATATAGAAACAACAAAGGATATATTAACTACCGGAGTTAAATTAACCAACTAAAAACATAACATTATATATTATATAAAAACTAAAAGTATACATTACCGACGACTAGACCCCACACGAGAACTCTCTGCACTGTCAATAGAAGTGATTTTACAAGCCCGGTTGTTATGACCGGGTTGCTTACAATTACTACACAAATATCGTCCACTATTATCTCTCCAATCCATAGAATTCCGAATACGCGTGGACATTGGCCTACTGACCTTCCTTGCCTCAGCTAGCGGGAGTACCACTGGACCTTCTTGCACCCAAGTACTTCTCCGTCGTGGCACATCAAACGGTCGTTCATACACCCGTAGGTTTGTAGATGCATGATAATACTCGGACGTCAGATGACGGAAGTCGTAACGTATAACCCCACACACTACAATGGCATGGATGCACAAAATTTGATAAATATGGAATGACTGACAGGTACACTCCTTAAGTAGGATGTTAGCCTTGTGCTTGCCGTCCTGAAATATCCCATCACCATAAGGAACAACATGCAAATGTCAGATATCCTCCACTGCAGTCCGTAAATGTGCGCCTACCAAAGGACAAAGATAGGTGGTAATCTGTGTAGCCTTGTCTCGCCTGTGTACAAACCATGCATTCATCCGTTAGAATATCATCGATGCTAGGGCCTGAAAAGGTAAGCTCCGTTCCCGCTTCAGTAGAGAATTCACGCTCTCAGAAGAATTTGTCGTGAGCTTCCCAAACGACAAATTCCCATAGTATGCAAGGACCCACTGGTCAGGGCTCATTCCTTCAGTCAACTCCGCTCTGGCTTCAGGACATGCTTCTTCAAGGTTTTGTATTGCAACCTCATAATAATCCACTATTTGTGCAGTCGCAGACCTCTATACCATCTTATCCAAGTCCTTGACACTGTACCACTTCTTCAGATTGGCAATGATATGTCGTATACAAAACTTGTGTCTATGGGGGCGTGGAAAGACATCCACCACCGCTCTGATGATACCAATGTGACAGTCAGAGATAATGCACATCGGAGACCTCCCTCTAACCACCCGACGCGCCAAACAGGATATAAACCAAGTCCACGTATTAATGTTCTCTTTCTCCACAATTGCAAAGGCCAGGGGAAACAATCGGTTATCTCCATAAAAAGACATAGCTATCAATAGACAACCCTTATACTTCCCGTACAAATGAGTCCCATCTACGCTGATAAAGAGTCTACAAAACTGGAATCCACTGATAGCCGGTCCAAACGTCCAAAATACCCTATCAAACCGCACAAAATCTCAAGTTGTCACATTATGATATGTGATTATCATCTTGTACTTAGTACCTCAGTTTGTGTTTTTGATTGCTTAAAAAAATTGAGGTAATAAGTTGTACGACTCCTCCCAGCCACCAAATACAACAACTAGTGCTTTGTTCCTTGCCCTCCATGCCCTACCATAATTCACCTGAATATAATATCTGTCATTAACCAGCTGAATGATCTCATATGGAGACAATGTGAAATTTGTTCTCACGTTGGGCATAATGAGGTTACATATCATTCTAGAGGTGCACAACCGGTTGTCCATGCACAGCTCGGCGTTCAAACACATGTGTTCATCATTGCATTGTCTAATTTTCCACATGTTCAACTTCGTACTGAATGACGCGTACACGTACCATGAACACTGATCACCCGTGCAACGAACATAATAAACTGTCGGTCCCAATTTATGCACCTTGAACTGGACATGTCTTCTGATACAGTAGTCCTTCAAGTACATCTGAAATGCGTCCTTACTCATAAACCTCTGACCGACTCCAACACCGACGGGTAGAGGTACATTGTCTTCATCTACGCCTGGGACCATTGTGTTCGTATATATCGCATCCATGTCCATAACTCCGATCCACGAATCGATATAAGGCTCATCATTTTCCTCTAAAGGTGGGACTCCCATGGTAGGAAAGGGGAATTAAACCTCTTCTTCTTCCTAGGGATGGCAACGGGGCGGGGCGGGGCGGGTTTTTGGAAACCCATCCCCGCCCCGCAAAAAACCGGGAAAACCCGTCCCCGTGAAAACCCGCCCAGCTGGTTTGATTTCTAAACCCGTCCCCCAGCCCAGGGGCAAAACCCCGCCCAAAACCGCGAAAACCCGCCCGCCCAGCGGTACCCGACCCGACCAGCTATGTTTAATATTAAAAATTATAAAAATATAAAAAATTATAAAATAAATAATATAAACATATAAATACTTAAACATATTGTCAAACATAAGGGGATAACGTAATAAAGTAGGATTTTACTTTGTATTATTTAAATACCCTCCAAAACTTTTTTTTTTTTATAAGAATTAAGTGGGTCGGGTCGGTTTTTTGGGCTAAAACCGCCCCTCGCCTCGAACCCGTGGACGGGTTCTGCTCCCAAAACCCGAACCCGACCCGTGGGGTAAAAACTTAAACCCGAACCCGCTTTAAGCGGGTCGGGTCGGGGCGGGTTCCCCGCTAACCCGTACCCGTTGCCATCCCTTCTTCTTCCTCAACATACTCTGTAATTGGATCCGGCCAAGTATCCTCACCACTTGAAATATCATTTGGGTCCTCACTTGATTTCTTGAATTCAATTGTAATTTCATCAACAACTACTGTGATATATGAAATTAACTAAAAATTCAAACTAGACTAAAGTGATGATTCTCACCTTTATTCAGGAATGAATTCCACAATAGGTCCTTCAACTCTCTCATCCCCTTCGACCGGAGCTCGCCCCGTGTATACCATAACAACTCCCTCGCTGGTTCCACCCACGTTCTCCAAACTCCTTCAGTTATCCATCTAATAGGGGTAGGTATCCCGTTTAAAAAACAGAACTAGCATTGATTGAAAACCATGCTTCACCATGCCTAATCCACTCTCCTATGACATATCATCGAATATGGGAGTGTACAGTAACTGTCCATTGCACGTAAAGCTCATCCATATTGAAATGTTGTCCGTGCATGGGTTCCATCCAAGAACATTATACATCATAGTGCACAACGAATTAAACGAACACGTCGGCTCTAGAAATATAAGTCTGGTTGTCACCCCGCTATAGCCGACCACATTACCATGCTAAAAAACAAATTCACCACCAAAATAACAACATGTAGGCACGACTGTCATCTTCAACTGAAATTAAGCAATAGACATTTAAGATTTCCAATCATCTCAACACTTTGTAATCACAACTCATCTCATAAAGCACACAACTTGGAATCAAAATTCTTCATGCAAAACCACTTCTTCGCGTAAGCAACTTATTCCAAGATTCACAAATCCCTTAAGTCCTACAACATTCTCTTATAAACAATAATTTATGTTTTTTTCTCAGTTAAAGCAATGATAGTTTCTAAGTGGAACCCTATTCGATTCCAAGCTTCACAAATCCCTTATTCATATGGTTTCAGGTGAAAACCAGTTCCGACCCAAGTCCTAATATTTTCTACAAGGGCAAGACGACAAATTCATATAAAACTACAACACCTCTAGAAAACAGTGTTTTGACTTTCAAATTTTTTATCAAAATCATCCTTATCAGATTTTATGCATGCTCATATACTAAATTAGCATATAAAACCCTAAATTAGCATAAAATTAAAATTAGCATATAAAACCCTAAATTAGCATAAAATCACAATTAGCATAAAAATGGCTGAATTAGCATTAAAAACCCTAAATTATCATATAAAATCATAACTTAGCATAAAATCAACATTACCATAAAAAATCATAAATTAGCATAAAAAACATTAAATTAGAATAAAAACCCTAAATTAGCATAAAAACCCTAAATTAGCATAAAAACCCTAAATCAGCATAAAAGCCCTAAATTAGCATAAAAAACCCTAACTTAGCATAAAATCAAAATTAGCATAAAAAAACCTAAATTAGCATAAAAACCCCTAAATTAACATAAAAAACCCCAAAGTCACGCAATGAATGAAATTCAACCCTAAATCAACTAATAAACATGAAATTCGTAACCTAATCGTGCGTAATAGACTACAATAGCAGCAATTTCAATCACAAACATTCATCAAATCATGCGTAATCTCCAAACATGCATCAAATCGACGACCTAACAAACTCTAACCCACGCAATATGAGAAAATCACTTACTTTTCAAGCGAAACGACAAAGATTCAAGGGAGAAAGCGATGATTTGCGGTTGCACAGCCTCCAATCAATGACTTGCTATTTCGATTCGGCAAAAATATGGAAGAAAGGAAGAGGGAGGGAAGAGATTTTCCACGCAGCGTTTTGGGAGAAAGAAAGAAGAAGAGAAAGAGGGGGACGTTAACATAGACACAGTAGCGGCATCGCGATGCCGCATAACTTAAGTGTAGGCGGCATTTCGATGCCGCCTTCGTCTATTTTCTTGTTCTGAAGTCCTGCCCAAAATTTTCTAAGTCCTTGGTGAGGCGGCATTGAAAAGCCGCCTCGCCCTTTTCTAGTGTGGCGGCTTTTCAAAGCCGCCTCTTATTCGTTCTTTTAAGGCGGCTTCGAAAAGCCGCCTCACCTTTTATTTATTTTGCTTGGCGGCATTGAAATGCCGCCTACGTCTTTTTATTTTAAAAAAAATTAGGCGACATGCTGGCGCCTACGCGCCAGCGTGTCGCCTATGTGGCCTTTGACCAAGGTGGTCAACCTTTGAATGTGTCATTTTTAAAAATAAGTTTGAAAATATGTTAAAAGTATAAATATTTATTTTTTAAGAATTATTTTAAAAAAAACTTTGGTTGGAGGTTTGGGACGACCTGCGTAGGAAGTTACTCTATGATACATATTGAGAAAAATTAATGAAAATATTTCTCAATGTTACCCATTGACTCAAAAGTATCAGAAAAATTACTCAACTTATAGTATTGAGTAAAAATTACTTAGACTGTAAATATTGACAAAAAATTACCCATATTATATTGACCAAAAATTAAATAGACTATATTGCCCAAAAATTACTCAGACTGTATATATTGACCAAAAATTATTCACTCTACAAATGTTGACCAAATATTACTTAGACTGTGAATATTGACCAAGAATTACTGAGACTGTAAATATTAACCAAAAATTAGTCAGGGTATATAAATTGAGTAAAAAATACTCAGCATTTTCGGTCGGGTCAACTCGGCTGTTTCGGACGTGCTAACTCGACGAGCATAGGTAGTTTTAGATAAGAGTAAAAATAGTAAATAATCAATTTGCATAATTTAAATTAGCTTGCCTACATAATTTTTTTTAAAAATTGTTTAAGTTAAAAAAAGGTTTACCATTAATATTAGATTAATTAAATAGTAATAATAGTTTCAAAATTTTGGTTTAAAAAAATATTTTAAAGGATAAAATAAAGTAAAATAAAAAAACAAGACGGTTGCCCACAGGAATGCTACATATAATTGGTACATTATTAGGGAAAATATTTTCAAATAAATTTTAATTAATTTGATGAAGAAGTTGTTTGATTTTAATTAAACATAAACAAATTAACTTGAAATATATTAATTTAAATTACGCTAAATTGAAAACATAAAATAAAAAAGATTCGAGGAATTTAGTTGTGTTGATTTTAAAAATAACTAGGTTGATTTGAAATTTGGTACGTTAATTTAAAATGAGAAATTAAAATTAACATGAGAGTAAAAATTTAAAATATAATGATGAATAAATTAATATGAGACATTAAATACACTATTAACAAAATAAAGTAATTAATTGAAATTAAATAAATAAATATAGAAAAAAATTTTAAAAATTTGAATTGATGTTTCACCGAAAATCCACCGGTCCGCGAAGGGGCGCGACCAAGAGAATATATCGATTAATTCAGAATAATTTTGTGTTTACAATGTGTGTGAGTCAGGAAAAAGCTAGAACAATCTCCTATGCTTCCTCTGATTCGATCGTCGTTACAATTTTGTTGAAGTTGAGGCTTCTGGCGAGTTGTCGTTTAGACTCAAGTTGCAGGAATGAGTGTGCACGAACAGTTATGGCTTGGTCGGTCAGACGGAGGTATTTGTGCTCCGTGTGTGTCGACTTGTGACATTGTCGGCGATCGTGTAGAACTGCTCCTGGTCGAATTGTTGAACAACGAACAGCGAGTGACTTGACTTCACTGGTTCGAAAGTGTTGTTGTCGGTGGGAGTTTCTTCTCGATGGAGGAATTGTCAGACCTTCCTTTTGAGAGAGAACTTCTATGTGCGAAGTGATTTCTTGGCAAAGCTTTCTAACTAGAATTTTTCCAACCCCTTGGCCTGAGAATCTCTGGCTACTTATAGTCGACTCTGTAGTTGTTGAAGAGTCTTTTGCCTGGGAAAAGGGATCACGATCCCCTTTCTGCTGAGGGAGTTGATAGAGGAGGAAGACCAGGATCGTGGCCGCTCCTTTTCCTCCTTCGGTTAACGACCAAAACTAGCCGTTTGACTGTTGAAGAGGCTAATGTGTAGCTTGGCTTGGTGACTGATGCTGACGCGACCACTCCTTGACGGGGGCATCGACTGTGTCGGTGATGCGGCAGCGCGAATGGACCCAACGGTGGGCTGTAGCAGAGCTCTTCATACTTTGACAAAGCCTATCCAAGACGACAGATTGTTGGATCGCCAGACGTCTGGGCTGTGTACATTTTGATGCATACAGATTGCCCCCTTCGAGACTTGACTGTTCGGGAGGAACGATCGAGTTTCGAATGTGAAGAACACAACACACACACGCAATATTTTTTTTTCTTTTTTTTTTTTGTTGATCCTCTTGCTCTTTTAGGATCGTTTATCTTCTGTGTACTGTTTTTCTGTCCTCTTGCTTTGTTAGGACAGTGTATATTTTTTGTACACTTGTATGTATATATATTTTTTTCATTCTTTTCTTTCCTTTTTTTTTCATGGCTCTCTTCTTGTTTTAGAGCTGTTTGCTTTTTTCGATTTTTTTTGTATACTCGTACGTATAGAGCATGTACGGTATAGAGAGACAGTATACCTGAGTGGAAGTTGTTCAGGTTTGAGCGTTGATGCCGAATTGAAGTCGACTGAATGACTGGTCGCGGCCAGATGTTGCTTCAGGTAACTTAGTCATGTGCCGGATAGAAAATTGAACTCGGCGAAAGACTTTAGGGACCATTGGGCCATCCTTTTGACGATGACGACGAATTCGACTGGCTTCGGCAAGTTATGATGATTTGGAGGATCGCACCGGAGAGCTACGTCGTGAACTGAAGTGAAGCATGACTGCTCTGCTTCGGTTTGATTGCATTTCGCGACCCGGCAACCCGCTTCTCTTTTGATTTTGAATTGAAAGAAGGTCACAGATAGTATAGGAGACGGAGTTGGTTGCTTTCTTCCCACGGTGCGGGAATTTTTTTTTTTCACAGTTCGGTATGCTGTTTAGTAATCGGTCTCGCTAGTACTCCTTCATGTTGCCTTTGATGGCTCCCTCGAATCAATTTAGACGAACCTCGCAATGTTGCGGTGCTTCTGAATAAGCCTCCGTGAACCTCTGTTGTCTTCTCTTGAACCGCATAGCTTTGGAGATGCTTCGTGTTGTAACTCTTCTTCTTCTTCCGGGTTCATCTTGGCTTATGATCGGATTTGTATAGGTTGAAATGACCTTGAGGTGGTGGGACCCACCCTTGACATGTTAACGCTCCCAGCACTATTTCTCGACCGAGTCTCTATGCAGAGTTTCACCGTGAGTGAAACTCTGTATGGAAGCTTGTGATTGAATCCCTCTTGAGGGGGGATTGTCGATCTTCCCAAATCGAGGGAGACCCTTCTGCTACCTTAATAAATAACCAACCTTAATCAACTTGTAAGCTCTTTTAACTTACACCTTATACCGTGAAGATCCTTGCAAGTCTGCGACTGTTGATTTCCTCTTAAGCTCTCAATTTGACTTCCTCTCCTATTTGCTAACTCGACTTGGAAAGCGAATTGCGATTTCGGAGATTTTATGAGACTGCGAGTTCGATTTGATTAGTTGTCTGCAACCTAGGTCTGGAAGGCTATCTGCGACTCTGGTTTCGACTGTCCATGAACCGGGTGGTTGCGAATTTGCCTGCAAAGTTAGAAGACTGTGATTTGGGAGGTTGTGCCTTGCTGCGATCCTGTTGTTTACGGTTTTGGCTATTTGCGAACTCTAACTGTCTGCGAATTTGGATTTGGTCTGCGATTCTGTCTTTGCCTGCGACCACGGCCCAGGATACTGACTATGTCTTGTTGAGACTAGACTGTCTGTTTTGCGCTCTTTGTTGCGTCCCAGCTTGCGTCAGAACTTCTCCGCGAATCCAATTCGATGGTATTGTAATAGAAATTTCTTTCCCAGCAGCCTCGGATTGAACTCGACTCAGTCGGGGTCCCCACTTTCTTTTCTTTCTTCTTCTCTTCCTCCCTCTTTCTTCTTTTTTTTCTCTCCTCTCATTTTCGACTCCTCCCTCGGTCTCTCATTTTTTTTTTTCGATCCTCTCTTTCTGCTTTGGTTGTACCCGGCTTGGTGGTCCGTTGCTGCTGCGGTTCAATACTTCTTCTGGCGTCGGCAGTCGCCCGAGGCGTTGTAGTCTGATCTTGACTTCGGCAGCGCCAAACACTTATGGTCGCATCCGGCATGGTCGCCGGGTGCGGGCATTTTGTTTCGAATGAGCCCGGCTCGGCTGCCGGGGTGTTGCATTTCCACGTTATCGCATCCTCGGTAACCGGATGCTCGTTTTGGCTTTGGCTGGCTCGGTCGCTGGGAGATAAAACTTCTGTTTTGGTCACCAGGTGTCGGAATTTCGATTCGGTTGAGCCCGGCTTAGTCGTCAGGAGGCTAGATGCCTGCGCTAGTGCACCTGGCTTGGTCGCCGAGTGCGAGTGTGTGTCAACCTCCTATTTTTTTTTCTTGCGATTGCTTCTTTTTGTCGCAACCCCTTTTTTTTTAGCGACGGCTTCTTTTTGTTGCAGCCTTTTTTTTTCTGCTTCTTTTTTTGTCGCTGATGCTTTTTTTTTTTTTTTTTGCTCTTTTTTGTCGTTTTTTTCTTTTTTAACGGCTTCTTTTTGTCGCCTGCCTTTTTTTTTTTCCGAGAAGAGTTCGCGACTGACTCCGATCTCGCTGCGTTCGGGTTGGTCGCCGGGTTGCAGAAGTTTGCTGCCGGCACCCGGCTCAGTCGCCGGGTGTTGTTTGGTCGCGTCCATCTTTGTTTTCGGTCGCAAAATTTTGAGCAGTGCTTGGCTCGGTCGTCGGGCACTTGCTTTGATCGCGGCGAGTGTGTGCCTGGTCGCGGAACTTCGAAGGGTGGTCGGCTCGATCGTCGGGCACCTGTTTTGCTGGCGGCTAGTGTGTGGCTGGTTGCGGAGCTTCGAAGGGTGCTCGTCTTGGTCGTCGAGCACCTGTTTTGATAGCGGCCTGCTGCTTTGGCTGGCCACGATATTTTGATCAGTGCACGGCTCGGTCGTCGGGCACCTGTTTTGATAGCGACCTGCTGCTTTGGCTGGCCGCGATGTTTTGATCAGTGCTCGGCTCAGTCGTCGGGCACTTGTTGTTTATTTTTTTGTTTCACAACATTCATTTCCCGTCCAACTCGGTCATCCGACACTAGGATTCGAGTGTGCGGCGTCTGGTACAGTCGCCAGATGCTGAATTCTCCGTTTTGTTGTGCTTAGCTTAATCGCCAGGCACTGGAGAGTTCGATTTTGTTCGCCTCCGGCTTGTTGGCCGCGAGGCTGTTTGCTTCTGTCGCCGTGCGCATGGCTTTGGGACTGTGCTTGACTTGGCCGCCAAAACACAGTGTTATCGTTTTGGTCGCACCTGGCTCGGTCGTCGGGTGCTGCTTTTATTATTGGACTGCAGCTGGTTTTGTGGTTAACCGCAAGTTTGGAGATGTGCTTCGCCCGACTTGGCTGTCGGGTGTAGCGACTTTGTTTTGATCGCACTCGGCTCGGTCGCTGAGTGCTGAATTCTTTTGGTCGCGTCCGGCTCCGTTGCTGGGCGCGAGATTGACTTCTCGAGCAGAAGAGAACCAGTAGACCCTTTCAGTTTTGCCCACTCTCTTTTTTTTGTTCTTCCGGTTTTTTTCTGACCGGCGACTAGTTCTTTTTGTCGCCCCACCTTTTTTTTCTCTTTTTTTTCGTGACTTTGATTTTTTTTGGTCGCATACTCCCCTTTCTGTTATCTGCGACTTTGCTTTTGGTCTCAAGGTGTTCTTTCCTCCATTTTGTTTTGTCTCGATGGAGAGAGTTAGATTGCGTACCTGACTTTAACTTGGCTGACGATTTCGACACTTTGTTGCAGATGTCTACTCCATCGGATTTTGTCTCGTTTCTTGGTCTGATCCTTTCGAACGTCAAGGGCTCCTTGAGGGGCACCCTTCGCCGTTGCTTACGAATCTGTGACTCTGAAGGAAAGCAGCCGCCGTTACTATTACCTCTCGGAGGACCATCTGCCTATGGTGGTTGTGATGTAACGGTGCCTCCGGTCATGGCTATTCATAACTTGTGGAGCCGTCCGGTTGTTGACGAAGATGATCAGATTTGTTACCTTCCGGGGGTCGACGAGGCTTCATCATCTCCACATCAAACTGTAGGCCATGTTTTGCTGAGCCCGATGCATGATCATCTGGTTTGTTTCTCTGCACCGAAGCTCTCTATTGACAGTGACCGGCTTGATGCTTGGGATGGATAACCGATGGTGTGCGCGAGTCCCCAACATCTACCTTTGTACTTCGAGTGGGCGGGCATTGTCCTTCACACTTGTCCCGAGCTGCTGGCCACAACTGGCCTGACTCATGTGGTTCGGGCCTCCATGTTTACTTACTGGTGCAGCAGTAATGTCATGCACTCTTTCTCGGAGGTTTGGAGTTCGTCTACCAACACCATCTTTACTCGCGAAGGAGAACTGTCAATTTCAGTGTCGGGCTTGCACTGACTCGGAGGATTACCTCTTTCCGGGAGTATTTACGATGAAGCGACCCCGATGGTGACGGATTTCGCTCAGAGTTGCTCCACGCCATTGCCCGAGAGTCTTCAGTACCTCTTCCTCGCGTACTACTGACTGTTCTGTCGTTTGATGTCTTCGGACTCGACTGGTTTCTCTGGGGTTCCTATGTCTGAGTGGGTATCCTTCTGGTTTCGTGACAAAGAAGGTGTGCAGCCTATAGCAGACACATGGGTTGACCGCGGAAAGACAACTGGCTCCATGGTTCGTGACCGTTCGGCGCTACAAGATGAGCCTATTTCTGAACTCGGTGTCCCTGTCGCGCTTGTAGACGAAGTATATTTGGCTGCCTTTCTATCAGCGTGGCTTTGCCGTGTTGTCTTCCCCTTGCCGGGCGGCACGCTGAGAGCCAGCGTTTTCAAGATGGCATGTTACATGGCCGGCGGTACGAAGTTCAACTTAGCCAGCGTAGCATTGGCTAATCTTTATCGGGGCCTCAACAACTTTTCTCAGGGGAGAGTCCCTTAGTCGTATGTTTTCGCCTGGCTCGCCCAGCGGTTCAGTGTTCACGAAGCTGATTCGGACGACGGCGACAGACCACTCATGATGTTGTATCGCAACCTGGCACACGTTCACTTCTACACGCAAAAGGAAGCCCGTTCCTTGTTTTGGCGCAGCGGAGTGCGATGCTGGTACCCCTCTGAGGCACTTCCTCATGGACCGATCATTGACAAACCTGGTCGGTTTGTTTCTTGGATTGAAGTGGACTACTTCCGTTGCCTGCGAGTGACATCTCTCGTTTTACGGCAGCGTGAGTCCTTCATCGTGGAGCCTTATAGTCCTCACCGGTTCGCTCATCAATTTGGGTTCTGCCAAGATCTGTCGGGAGCACTGTTTGCTGACCAACGGGAGGCAGAGACAATTGACGCACTGCTGGAGGTATGGCGAGCTGTGACTTCTTGTCCTCTTTGTAGCGTGAAAGTGCCTCCCTTTGTGAGTCCCAGTTCCGACCTGGGCGTGACAGCTCTTTTTCGTGAGTCCTGGCTTGAGACTGTTGTTCCCTACTTTGAGGTAATGGTCTCCCTTCGTTTTCCTTTTCATCTTCTTCTTTTCTCCTGGTCTCTTTTTTTTTACTTCTTCCATTCTCTTCTTGTGTTCAGAGGGCGTGGAAGAAATTTATCGGTGCATCTGCGCCGAAGAAGGCTTTTCTGCCTGTGCAAGAAGCTGCGGATGTGGAGGGTGGCCGTCGCAAGAGCTCACGAAGGGCACAAAGCCTCCAGCTGTTTCCAAGGCAAAGAAGAGTAAAGCCGCGAAGAAGAAGGCGCCCCAGTCGAAGATCGCAGAAGAGAAGGTGTCGACGCCATCGGAAGTCGTACCGACAAAAGGCATCATTATTAGAGAGGCATCTCCAGCACAGGAGGAGCCTCGGTCTGTTGTGTTATCTTTGCCGGCAGAAATTGCTCCCTTAGACAAGGGAAAAGGAGTGGCTGAGTCGGTGACCCCGCTGAAGGAGACTGCTGCGAAGAAGAAGAAGAAGAAGAAGGTTGTTCCACAATCGGAGCCTTATGTTTTCGTCCCCCCTCCTTTCAAGAAGCGGCTGCGAATGGGATTGCGTAAGCCTCTGACGCATTTGACTCCGCTTTCTGTCATTCAGCCATCGGAGACCCCTCTGTCAAAATCGGGAGAGAAGGCTTGGGAGACTACGCCCCCTGACAGGTCTGTTGTTTTACCGGTTGAAAAGACTACTGCTGAGCCGGAGGTGACACTTGCGCAAGCCCACCCGGTTGGGTCATGGGCAGTTGAAGAGTCAGTCGACTTACCTTCTGATGCACTCACGGTCGTTGTTGCTCCTTCTATAGACCAGCCTATCTTCCAGCAAGATGATTTGTTTGATCTTGCCGACTTGGAGGATACTCGACAGGTGGAGTGGATTGGAGAAGGGGCGCCTACTGCCGTCGTTACCGGTGAATTTGTGACCGGCGAGGCCGAGCGTCCGATGGCTATTTCGAGTGATGATGGGGCGCCCTTTGAGCCTTTAATTGGAGTAGCCGAAGGTGGATTTCAGCACCCTGTTTCTGATCCGGTCGTCGCGACTTCGAGGAAGGAGCCTTTTGTGTCGTTTCCTCTTAGTAGTGGAGAAGCAACTTTTACTGCGAAAGATGGGAATCCGGGTTCGGGACGTCAGCTTGTTAGCGAGGATTAGTCGACTCCATGACCTGCGTCGGTAAGCACTTATCACCCTGTTCCCTCTCTTTCCTTTTTTTTCTTTCCTTCATCTCTCGACTGCCTTCTCTTTTTTCTTTTTAGATGTTGACCTTTCCCCTTTCGGCGAGGTCGAGGCTGTTGATGCAGCGGTCCTCGCTGGGGCAGTGGAAAGAGTTCGTCGGCTTAGTTTTATCAGCAGCCGACGATCCAAGTTCACCCGAGCTTGTGGCGGACACTCGTGCCATTCTTGAGCATTTGAGAGGAGTTGGTGTCGATACCTCGGTGCTGGAGCAATGAGTGGAGGACTTTGCGTCGGAGGCGGCTCGTTTGCAGCAGTTGCACGATTCTTTGGCTGGGAAAGTCAGTCTGGCCGAGCGGTTCGCCGTTGAAGCTGAACTTGCGCGGTCTGTCCAGCATGTCCTTCGTCGGCGCGACGACTTAACTGCGGACTTGGATAGGCGCCAGGCTGAACGCGAAGCTACGAAGGCTGAGCAGACGGCTCTTCGTGATCGTCTGGCATTTATCTCATCTCAGATCGACTCCATCAATTCTGAGCTTGTGACCATCCGTCGAGGGATGGATACGGCTGAGAAGGAAGCTTCTGCTCTTGAGGGTCGGCTCAGTTCTGTTCGATCGTGCCCTGTTCTTGATGAGGCAGAGACGCGACAGTTGGCTGAACTTCTAGCCGAGGTCATGCGACTGCGGCAGCGAGTGGTTGACTTTGAGCTTCCCTCTCTTTGATGTACACACATTTTTTTATAGTCTCTCTTTTCTTTTGAGACTTGATACTTTGTTTTTTTGCCTCCTATTTTTTGTTGCGAGGCTTGTACGGCTCTCATCACACATTTTTTTTTTTGCAATGAGAAGTACTTCTTTTCTTTATTCGACAGTCTTTTTCTCTTTTCTCTCTTTTTTTTTTTCCCGCTGCCCTTCTCATGGGTAAAATCGTTTAAGGAATTTACCGTTAGTTATCGGCAGCTCCGAACCGTTTGAAGTGACGAGCTTGTAGCCGTCGTTGGTATAGGCTTCCTGCACCACATATGGTCCTTCCCACTTCGGTGCAAATTTGCCCCCGGTTTTGCTCGTAAAGAGCATTGGACGTCGGACTGCTAGCACAAGGTCGCCTTTTTGGAATGACCTGAGCCGTACTTTTTTGTTGAAAGCTCGGGTCATTCTGGATTGATAGCACTCGAGTCATTGTTCGTCAAGTGACTCGAGTTCTGCCAATCGCAGTTGAGCACATTCCTCCGTCGTCAACCCTTCTCTCATTGCAATTCGCAGAGAAGGGAGTTGTACTTCAAGAGGGAGCACTGCTTCGGTGCCGTAGACCAGTGAATATGGAGTCAACTGGGTCGGTGTTCAAAATGAAGTCTTGTATGCCCATAAGGCTTCGCCGAGTTTTTCATCCCAACTCCTTTTGTTGGCGCCGATTGTCTTCTTTAGGATTTTGCACAGCGTTTTGTTGAACACTTCTGCAAGTCCGTTGGCTGCTGGATTATAAGTCGACGATGTCCGCTGTTGTATGCCAAATTTCTCGCAGAAGCGGTCCATGACTTTGTTTTTGAACGGCGTACCGATGCCCGTCATTATGTATCTGGGAACTCCATATCGGTAGATGATTTGAGTTCGAATGAAGTTGACGACGGTGACGGCTTTCACTTCTCGGTAGGCAGCAGCTTCGGCCCATTTTGAGAAGTAATCGGTGGCAGCCAAGATGTATTGCCTGTCATAGTCGGATTTCGGAGAGATGGGACCTATGATGTCCATCCCCCAAGCTTCGAATGGCCATGATGCGACCGTTGGGTGAAGCGGTTCCGGCGCCTGGTGTATGTAATCGGCATGGAGCTGGCACTGTTTGCAGGTTCGAGCCATTTCGGTGGCGTCCCTGAGTATCGACGGCCAGTAATATCCCAGTCGCTTGACTTGTAAGTGGAGCTTCGGGCCAGCTTGGTGTGCGCCACAAATTCCACTGTGTCTCTTTGAGAACTTGCAGCCCTTCTTCTTTTGACAAGCAACGAAGGAGCAGGCCCTCATAAGACCTCTGGTAGAGTACGTCGTTGATGAAAACGTACTTTGGAGCTGCCCGACGAATTTGGACTCGCTCTCGTAAGTCGATGGGAGTGTGTGGTGGCGAAGGAAGTTTGTGATAGCCTCTCTCCAATCTTCGGTTTGATTTTGACTGGCCGAGATAGGAAGAAATTCTTCTATCTCTTCTGTTTGCTCTTCTTCTATTTCTTCCTCGGCCGGTGGAGGGATTACCCATCGCTCGCAAATGGGAACCTGGCTTGGTCGCTGGTCAAACTGTGCCAAACTGGCCGCAATTGCGGCTAATGCGTCAGCTGGCCCATTCTCGGATCGAGGGACGTAGTGGAGTTAAGCTTCCGAGATTTGGGCCAGAAGTTCACCGGCATATCTCCAGAATGGTTCGAGTTCGAGTTTCTTTACTTCGAACTCTCCTGTGAGCTGCTTGATGACCAATGCCGAGTCGTCGTAGATGTTTAACTACGACAGCTGCATCTTGACCGCTATGCCAAGTCCAAGGAGGAGAGCTTGATACTCTGCTTCGTTGTTCGAACAGTTTTGAGTTAGAACGAACGAATACGGGAGCAGGTCCCTTCTCGGTGAAACGAACAGGACTCCCGCGCCGGCTCCATTTCTTCTCACGGCGCCGTCAAAATACATCTCCCAAGGAGGGAGCACCTCGACCAGGAAGATCTCTTCGTCTGGGAATTCCTCTGTTAACTCCCATTTGGCCGGCACCGGGTGGTCTGCCAAGAAGTTCGCCAGTGCTTGTCCTTTAATTGCTCGTTGCGGCACGTAATTGATTTCGAACTCGGATAAAAGCAACGCCCATTTTGCCAGTCAACCAGAGAGAATTGGCCATGACATGATGTATTTCAGCGGGTCGGCTCTCGAAATCAGGTTCATCGAATACGCCAAGAGGTAGTGTCGGAGCTTTTAAATTGCAAATATGAGTGCCAGACAGGTCTTTTCGATCGGAGAATAGTTGAGCTCGACGCCCACCAGTGTTCGGCTCAGGTAGTAGAGAGAACGTTCTTTGTTGTCCTCGTCGTATTGAGTCAAGAGAGCTCCCACCGATTTCTCCTCTGCAGCTATGTACAACAGCAACGGTCTGTCGACGATTGGAGCTACGAGCAGTGGTGGCTTGGTGAGATACGCCTTTATGTTGTTAAAGGCGTTTCGGCAGGAGTCGTCCCACTCGAACGGTGTATCCTTCTTGAGGAGGCGGCTGAACGGCTGGCACCTTCCGGCCAGGTTTGAGATGAAGCGCCGAATATACGCCAAGTGACCTTGGAAGCTTTTGAGTTCGGAGACGTTTTTAGGCTCTAGCATTTTCTGAATGGCATCGATTTTGGACTGGTCGATTTCAATCCCTCTGTGATGCACAATGAATCCCAGGAATTTGCCCGAGGTGACACCAAAAGCACACTTTAACGGATTCATTTTGAGCTGAAACCATCACGGCCTTTCGAACACTACCCTGAGATCGAGAAGATGGTCTGCCCTCTGTTTTGTCTTCACCACTAGGTCGTTGACGTAGCATTCGATGCGCTTATGCAAGAAGTCATCGAAAATGTTCTGCATTGCTCTCTGGTAGGTCGCACCAACATTCTGAGTCTGAACGGCATTACCTTGTAGCAGAAAATGCCCTTGGGAGTGCGAAACGCAGTAAGCTCTTCATCTCTTGGGTCCATCCGAATTTGATTGTAGCCGGAGGACCCATCCATGAAAGATAAAGCTTCGTGGCCTGTTGTCGCATTGACCATGAGCTCGGTTATTGGTAGAGGGAATCATCCTTCGGGCACGCCTTATTCAGGTCGCGAAAATCGACGCAGACCCGGATTTGGCCGAACTTCTTCTTGACGGGCACAATGTTTGCGATCCAAGACGGGTACTTCACCTCTCTGATGAAATTGGCCGCAATCAATTTATCCACTTCCTTTTCGATTTCTAGCACAAGTTCTGGTCGGAACCTTCGTTGTGACTGCTTGACTGGCCGAACAGAGGGATGAACCGCCAATTTATGGACTGCAACTCGCGGGTCGAGACTAGGCATCTCCGTATAATTCAAGGCGAATATGTCGTGGTATTTGTGAAGCAACGCCATGTATTCGACCTCTTCTTCGGCCGACAATGAAGCACTAAGGAATGTCGGCCTCGGGTCCTCCACTCTGCCCAAGTCGACTTTCTTTAATTCGTCGACAGTCGCCTGACCTCCTTCTTCGAATTCAGCCGGAGCCTCCTTCAAGACGAATTCCTCCTCTTTTTGATCGTCATCGGTGATGGAGATGTGGTTCACCATCACTGAGTCATAAGCGCGAGCTCGTGCAATTGTCGCTTTCAAAGTGTAAATAACCACTGAGGCCGGAGCAATTTTCTTTTTCGTCGGAGTTTGGCCGACCGAAACTTGATGTACATTTGCCGATGCTTTTCTAGTTATTTTGACTGGCTTCGTCTGGGTTGTGTAAATGTTGATCAGCTTCTGCTTCTCATAACCGAGGCCTAGGCGACCCTGGCTGATCTGATGACCTTCGTTTCTCAATTTCTTCTGTTCTGGAATGAGAACCGGTAGAGTGACGGGTGGTTTTGCATGGATTTCATCTTTTGTAAGGTTGCCCCCGGCTCTGGCCATCAGTCGGTATGCGTTTGGGTCGAAGTCTTCATTCGAGCGAGTAACCGGCAACTGTGCAAGGTTCGGGAATTGCTTCACGACACTTTGTTCCTCCAATTTTGGTAGAGGAAGCATGACCTTTTCTGGCAAAGGGGTCGAAATCTGCCTTTTGTGACATGCAACCAAGGGAGCTTCTCCCTTCTTCCTTCGTGATTGTGGTATGTACCGTAAGATAGGTACATTGTGTTGCGCTGGTGTTGGAGTGGTTGCGGCCGATTTGTGGCCGTGTGTCGGTTGGCTGTTGTGTGCCAACTGCTTTGGGGATATGACCTGCGCCGTGGTCTGTTTTGGACGATGCGGCCTGCATCGGAGTGCTGTTGGCATTCGATGCCTGGTTCGACCATGATGACAATTTGACTGTTGGTCTGGTCATCAGATAGAACTTGGCATCTACAAAGGGTGCCTCAGCCTCCGTGAATGAACTTTCGTCGGCGTACACCGTCTTTTGCTCGTCGTTCTCCCAGTACTTGAAACATTGATGGAGTGTTGATGGCACAACTCCATTTGTGTGAAGCCACGGTCGACCCAAGAGCAGGTTGTAAGAAGTCCTCGAGTCGATGACTTGAAGGGGAGTTTCAGCCACCATGTCACCGATGTGCAGTTTGAGATTTGTCATGTCGAGTGTTCTCTTGCCCTCCTGTTTGAAACCTTGGAAGAGGAGAGAGCTTGGAGAGAGGTCGCCAGCAGAGAGATCGACGTTCTTCATTGTACGAATCGGCAAGATGTTGACTGCGAATCCACAGTCAATGAGGATGCGATTGACTTTGTGATCCTTGATGTAGCCGGAGACGAATAACAGTCTGTTGTGATTCTTCATCCCCAACTGTGTGTCCTCCTCTAGAAATGTGATGCACGGCGGGCATGTGACGGCAAGCACCTCTTCTGATTTTTTCGCGGGGATGATTGTGCATCTTCTTCCTCCTTTCTGTAGGGTGGAGTCATCCCGACTTTCGGCAAGTCATGTTTCCTCATTAGCAACATCTTGACTTCGGCTTTGAGTTCCTCCGGTTTGTCGAGGACCCGAATTAGAGCTTGTCTTGACCGAATGGCCAAGTCGAGATCATCTTCTATCTCGTTAAGTGGCAATATCTGTTTGAGGGACGTCTCGAGGTCGTCGCATTCATCGACTGGTCTTTTGCCTTTGTCGTGTGATGTTGCCGACTCGGGAGGAGCTGTTGAGCAGGTCGCCACCATTGTTGGCGGCGCGAGAAACTCCTTCGGGAAGAACTCCGCCAATGTGACGGGTCTTCTTTTCTTTTTGCTTGCCCTCTGGACGTCGGTCCTAGGAGCTTTCTTTTTGCGCTTCGCGGCTTTTTTGTTTGGCCGCTTCACCTTCGTTCTGGTGTTCGTCGGTGCCGATTCGATTTCTCGAATAGGCTTCTTTCTCCGGGTGACCAGAATCCACCCCTCTGCATCGGCTGCCGCTAGTTCACAAGGTGCCGATTTTGGTGCGACCTTAGCCGGTGGTCGTCTGTTGTTGTAGTGAGGTCGGTTGGAGGGACCGGATTTTGGACAGTATTCCTGCCTCGCGACCTGCTGTTTGTGCGGCCGAGTTCGCCGACTTATCTCGGCTTGGATGGAAATGGCATGTGAGGAGGTTGTATTTTCAGCTCCTTCAATTTCAATGCGTCCTTGAGCTGCCAGCTCCATGATGCGATCCTTCAAAACAAAGCACTTTTCAGTCGGGTGCCCGACTAAACGATGGTACTTGCAGAAGTTCGGGTCTTTGCTCTTGGATAAGTCACCAGGTCTTTTGATTTCTGGCAACTTCAGTAGCTAGTTGTCGAGGAGCTGGTCGAGCATGATGGAAACATCTGCGTCAGCCATGGGATATATCTTTGCATGTTGTTCCTCCAGTGACAGCTTTCGGTACGTGCCCCCGATTAGTTGTCTTGGGAGATAGGTGGCCTTGACCTTGCTTCCGACCTTGATAGGCTCGAAAGCGTTTGTCGCGAAAGAGGATTTTGTTTTCTCCTTCGTCTCTTTAGGCGCAGTCGCAGCTGGTGCCTTTCCCTTTTTGAGAGGGTCGGCATAAGAGGATTCTTCTTCTCCTCGTTCCTCCATCAGATTCTCCATATTATGAGCTTCTATTGCGAGCTCTTGGAAATCGTTTGGTCTCCGGCTTCGAATGTAGCGCAGGAGCTCCCACTGCATCCCCCGCGTCTGCCTCGAGGGAGTGGTTCGAGCTTTCTTTTCAGTTTAAGCTCAAGTTCCTCCACCGGTTAATGTAGTCGACTACTTTTTTGCCCTTCTTTTGCTTTAAGTTGGCGATCTTGACCAGTGTTACAGTGTGCCGAGTGTTGTAGAAATGGCTGAGGAATTCGCGTTCTAATTGTTCCCAGCTGTCGATAGACTCCTGGGGTAGCTCGATGTACCAGTCGAAGGCATTTCCCTTCAGTGACCGGCCGAACTGCTTCACCAACAAGTCGCCGTCGGTGCCGGCATTGTTGCAGGTTTCTATGAAATGAGCGACATGCTGCTTTGGGTGGCCGTCGCCATTAAATTGCAGGAACTTCGGAGGGTGGTAGCCCACTGGCATTGGGATATTTTGGATCCTCTGCGTATAGGGCCTCCGGTAGGCGACGGATTTGTTGTCGCCGGAGCTGTTCCGTACAGCGTGGTTGATGAGCTCGATGACGGTGTCAAGTGTGAGAGCAGATGGGTCTGCTTTAGTTCGGCCCCTGCGGATGGCCACTGGTGCGACGGGTGGCAGCTCGTCGTTGAAAGAAGGTTCTTCTTGAGGTGATCCGGCTGAACCACTGGTAGTCGGCTGGTTTTGGTCGACTTCTTGAGAAACACCACCAGAGTTGTTGGTGGCCATGCCCATTTTGAGCCGCTCTAACATTCTCGTGATTTGGAGGTCACGAGCTGCGAGCCGCGTGATAAGTGTCTAAAAGACACTATCTTTAGGCATGAAAATTGAGTGAAAAATCTAATTCCAAATCAATTCTGAGTATAAAAGCAACATATATGACTCAATTTCATGTTCTGTGTCTCAGGTACCCAGTGGAAGAAGAAAAACTGAATTTGGAGCAAAACGAAGGAAAAATGAGCAAAAGAGGCCAAAAAGAAGGATGGCGCGTCCGCGCCAGAATCGGCGCCACCGCGCCAGATAAATATGCAAAAATTCAAAATAATGAAGAAAAATGTCCAACGACTTAACGGTCATGAAAGCCAACGGTTGGGGAATGTGAATTGGCGCGACCGCGCCATAGGAGGGCGCTACCTCACAGTGAGACAACATGAATGCGCCAAAGAGCTGTTGAAGAAGGAAAGAGAAGTTGTCGTTCTGGGGAGCAAAGAAAAGTCTAAGGAGTGGCGCTGCAGCGCCACTCCTACAGAAAAATATGGCGCGACTGCACCAAGAAGTCTCCTAACTCAGCTCGGGTTCGTAGGCCGTTTCCAGACTTAGAAAGATCTCTGCTCCAGTGGCGCGACCGCGCCAGATTCAGGCTTATTTTTGGCGCGACTGCTCCGATGACTCAGCAACTCAAAGTCATGAAAATCTCGGGTTCCTGACATCCAATCAAGCCTAAACTTGGGAAACGAAGTCCTAAGTGTCTAAGGAAGGTATCCACGAAGATTTTAAGGAATTATATTCGAGTTTTAAGTCCTTTGAATGACCAAGAAGTGAAGATCAATTCAAAGAAGGAAACTGTTGCCAGGAGAAGTTGAGTCCGAAATTTACGAAGAACATATCTGGAGTTCCTGTGATCCAATTGAAGCCAAATTTGGACTGAAGATTCCTGAGGATACTAAGGATCATATCATGAAAATTCAAGCAAGTCAAAGTCGGGTTTCTCAAGTTCTATACTTCCAAAGTGGTGGACCCAGTGCTAGAATTGGCAGCAGAATCAAGCAACTTCTTCACATCATATCTCGAGTTTCCCAACTCAAATTGAACTCAAATTTCGTGAGCAAGGCAAAGACCATAGAAGGAAGGTTCGTATGTAATTTCAGCCATCTCTGAGGTCGGGAAGGCATAATTCATACCCCTGGACAGAGACCAATTTACAAGGCCTGGGCAGCAGGACAAGTATAAATAGGGGTCTGAGGCAGAGCATTGATCATCCAATTTTTATCATTCAGTTCTTTGTTTAATTTCCAGCTTTGTAGTTAGTTTAGAGAGAGGAGAAGGTCCAGAGGGAGTCTTACACGACCTCTGGCCACTTTGAGGGAGAAAGGTGGAGATTTCAGCCTAAGGAGCAAGAGTGACCAAGAGCAGCCTTCCAAAGGGAGTTTCTGTACTTAGTTGTTTTTCTTTCATGGCTGTTATCAAAATCTTGTTGTGTTTTTAATTCCAGTATGGAGTAGTCGTTTTTAGTTGGGAGTCCATGACTCCCTGGGCATGTAATGAGATTGATACTTTATAATCTAATTGGTTTTCAATTTGGTGCATGAATGAGTTTTCCAAAGTATATAATTCTTGATTCATACTTGTTGTCTACTATGTACTGGTTATAAGGTGACGCTAGACTTAAGGTAAGATATGCTGATAGGGTTGTACAAGTCTTTTTGAATTCATACACCAGGCAAATTAATTGATCCTTGGGTTAATCCTCGATCTTAAAGTAATACCCTGTTGGATTAGTTGATTTGTCTATGACATAAGAGCTTCATGTTTATGCTATCAAGTAGAGTAGATTATGCCGGCTAGTTTGCTCTATGAGATAGAAATAGGTGATGCCGATGCGGATTGTAGTCGTGGTTTTATAAGCTCGTCAGAAATTAATTTTCAAAACATAACTTTATTCAATCTCAAAAGTGTCTAGGGAGGGAATTGGATTCCCAACATCTTCTTTCATCATTGAAATTCCTCAAAGGCTTTTTCTCAACAGTTTTCAATTACTGGTTTAGTTTAACTTTCTGTCTCTCAAATTAGAATTCTCAAACTTTAGATTTTTATTCAGAAAGCAATTAACCGTTGGCTTGGTCCTTGTAGGACGATATTCGGACTTAACCTAAGTCTATATTACATTTATTAGTCCTCTTGCTAGTGATTAGCTGGGATCGCATCACTGCGCGTCTTTGATGCGTAGCTGCTCACTTTTCTCCTTGAGTGCAGCCTGCAATTCGGCCAGCTGCTCTTCGACGATTTTGGCCGAAGTTGTCATCGCGGCCATTCTGATGGTTTGCGTCGAAGGAGTTTTTTTCGACAAGGCTCGGAGTGGTGAAGTTGTTACCGGCGACCGCATCGAAGAGATGGCCGTCGGCATCGGAGAGGAGATTGTCGTGGGCAACCGGTCAAAAGAGTCGGTCGCAAGTTGGTTGCGGAGAGTGGCTCTGGATGGTGGTTGGCTTGCGGTGGCAGCCATTGGTGAAAGTCGGCACGATGGGATGGGTGATGTTGCAACAGGGGAGGCCGCCGGTGCCTGTCGGCGAGGTGAGCGGATGGGTGGTGGAGCCGCTGCTGCATTGAGTGCGGCCAAGAGGTCGTGAAAGACCAACACGACCGGTGAGTTGTCTGTGGCTGTCGCTCTCTGTACAGAGGAGGCCGGCGATGAGTGAGTTCTTGCCGCGGAGGAGGAGGAGATACCTCCGTGTTGCTCGTATCGCTGCACCAAAGAAGGGACGATAGAGCTTCTTCGCAATGGCGGCAACTGAACTGGGTTGACAGTCGGGCTGCGAGGGGTGGGAGATGCAGCGACGGCCAGATATGTTGGCTTGGCCATCGCTGGCATCAATTTGACGGAGACCGCAGCAGCCTGTGGCACGAAGACAACGCTTGGACGGCGTGCGTCGCGCATGAAGGGAGCCTCTCCGGTGGACAAACTCCTAGCCAGAGCCCTTGTAACTGGGCGAGTGGCCGGTGGTGGAGAGGTAGGAGCGCGGAGGTCGGCCGGAACTGCGACAGCTGGCCCGCGAGCTCCAGCGATTGAGCTTGCGGTCGCGGCAGGGTGCGGCTGAATAGAGCTCGAGGAGGCAGTTTGCTTGCCCCTGTTGTTGTTGTTGTTGTTGGTGGTGGTGTTGTTGGCGTTGCTGGCCATGGCTGAGGTTGGAGATTTTTTTTTTCGAACGGAGAAAGAGATGAGAGGTAGGAAACGTCCCACCGGGCGTGCCAAATCTGTTTCACCGAAAATCCGTCGGTCTGCGAAGGGGCGCGACCGAGAGAATATATCAATTAATTCAGAATAATTTTGTGTTTACAATGTGTGTGAGTCAAGAAAAAGTGAGTAGAATCTCCTATGCTTCGTCTGATTCGATCTCTGTTACAATTTTGTTGAAGTTGAGGCTTCTAGCGAGTCGTCGTCGAGACTCAAGTTGCAGGAACGAGTGTGCACGAACATTTATGGCTTTGGTCGGTCGGACAGAGGTATTTGTGCTCTGCGTGTGTCGACTTGTGACGTTGCCAGCGATCGTGTAGAACTGCTCCTGGTCGAATTGTTGAACAACGAACAACGAGTGGCTTGACTTCACTGGTTTGAAAGTGTTGCTGTCGATGGGAGTTTCTTCTCGATGGAGGAATTGTCAGACCTTCCTTTCGAGAGAGAACTTCTATGTGCGAAGTGATTTCTCGGCTAAGCTTTCTAACCAGAATTTTTCCAACCCCTTTGCTTGAGAATCTCTGGCTACTTATAGCCGACTCCGTTGTTGTTGAAGAGTCTTTTGCCTGGGAAAGGGGATCACGATCCCCTTTCTGCTGAGGGAGTTGATAGAGGAGGGAGACCAGGATCGTGGCCGCTCCTTTTCCTCCTTCGGTTAACACCAAAACTAGTCGTTTGACTGTTGAAGAGGCTGATGTGTAGCTTGGCTTGGTGACTGATGCTGACGCGACCATTCCTTGCTGACGAGGGCGTCGACTGTGTCGGTGACGCGGCAGCGCGAATGGACCCGGCGGTGGGTTGTAACAGAGCTCTTCATACTTTGACGAAGCCTATCCAAGACGACAGATTGTTGGATCGCCAGACGTCTGGGCTCGGTCGAAATTGGGCTATGTACATTTTGATGCATACAATTGATAAAATAAAATAAAATAATAAATATTGGTTTATTATAAAAAATTAAATTAGGCTTGGTTTATGATCTTACATAAATTAAAAAAAATGGTTCACCCATGAGTAAATTAGGCTTGGTTTACATTTAATTAAAATAGAAAATAAATAACAAATTAAATGAAGCAAGATAAAAAGTATACTTAATTATCACAAAATTAAAATTACGCACATATTTGGGTCACTTGTCCTTTGGACTGGTTATGTTAGCTAGTGTCCGAAGATTTAGGATATACATATTATCGATATAATCAGTCTTTTCGTAGTGGTTTCCACCAAGGAAAATTATTTCGACCTACTCTATAAAAATCCTTTCCCCACGTTGAAGGAAATCATTGTGAACCTCAACATGTAAACAAAAGCAACATGAGAGGAAATTAGGGACAAATCACAAAAAAAAAAAAAAAAAAATCTCATTACAAAGTTGTTTATGGGAATAAAGTATCTCAGTTCAATAATTGCAAACATATCTTTCAGTTGAATAAAATTTTTATTTAAATAATTTATTGCACATTAAGTTATTTAAATCTTTCCCATTATAAGATGTTTTCCTAATTTAATCTACTTTAAAATAATGTATAATAATAGTTTTACTTCCTTTTTTTTTCCATGTATATGTGAAAATTATTCCATATGTATATGTGAAAATTATACATTTTTACAGGTAGTTTGATTTCTAAGTAACCGTTTAAATTGTGATTCAAGAGTTTGACCAACTCATTTCCGTGGCACACGCACTCGGATGAGGGTACCATTCGCATAATCCCATTCCGGATTCCGCCAATGTTGGAAGGTGGGTAGTTTCGTCTTTTAATTAACTTTAGTGGCATTTATGTAAATAGAGGCATCATCCTCTCCTCTTAGATTAAGCGCGGTGGCTGAGGAGGAGACCAACGTTGAGCGCGGAGCCGGCAAGACTTACGACAAGTTCACAGAGGGAGCAAGGAGGGAGTCAGGAGTCGGGGTCGGGGTAGGGGGGAAAAAACAGAGCGCAGGAAAGTCAAAGAGTGGAACCTTATATAAACGCAACGACATAGAGAAACTGAATTTCGCGTTCATTCATCACCTTCCGTAAAGTAGGGTTAGGGTTTATGTGTCTCTCCCGCTCGTCGATAGTTCTTGGAGGAGCACCTTCACCTTTTCGGGATCTTGCGTCCGGTGTCCGATCTGACTGAATTTCGTGTCATGTTTCGTTTCGAGCAAGAGAAAGTAAGAAAAAGAGTTCCGATTGGTTGATTGAGGTTCCATTTGTGTTTTCGAAAGACATGTCGGACGCTTTGTCCGTAATTCCGGCAGCGGTTCTTCGGAACCTTGCTGATAAGCTCTATGAGAAGCGAAAGAATGCGGCTCTCGAGGTAAGAGAATCCTTTATCGCTTGTTTTTATGCTGTTCTGTCTTGCTTTTGTTTTTTCCCGCCCTAGAGGATGACCGGCTTTATTTCTGGGAAAAGACAAAAGCCTTCAAGATACAATCGGTGTAATTCAATCTACTAGTTTCTGTCTAATTTTGAATTTCTTTTTAATTTGATGTTTTCGCTTTTGTTTGTTCCATTTCATTTTTCAGGTCGAAGGCATTGTAAAGCAGTTGGCAACGGCCGGCGATCACGACAAGATAACTTCTGTTATCAATTTGTTGGCCACGGAGTTCACATTATCGCCACAAGCGAATCACAGAAAGGTGTGTCAATAAGTATATGTCTCTCCTACGACTCTTGATACTGAAATGTTCTTCTCTTACTTGTGCTTCTTGAACCTTATGCTTCTCAAGAGTTAACAAATTGCTATTATTTTGATTGTAGGGTGGTTTGATTGGGTTGGCTGCAGCAACGGTTGGTTTGACATCGGAAGCTGCACAACACCTTGACGTACGCATTTTTTTTTTTTTTTTTTTTTTTTTTTTTAAGTTTCTGTTGTTCAAGTCTTATAATTCTAAAGATAGATTAAAATGTGAATCTAATACAGAAATATATATATATATATATATATATATATATATATATATAACTTCTTGCTTTTTTTTGCGTCTTCCATATGGTTTCTCAGTAATTAAGCTCTACCTAAGAGTCAATCTGAAACAAGCTTCACTTAGCAGTTCACCTCTCTTTATTTTTAATAATAATAATAATGATTATTATTATTATTTTTAAACATAATCATTTCGACTTGATTGGTCAAATACTTCATGACAGTCCAATAAATGCAATGCCCTCGTAAATCTCGTGGAGTATTTAAAAGTGTAATTTAACTGTGAGAAGGTGTATTTGTCATCTGATATCCTGTGTCTAGAGGATACATTGGATCAGGTATACATAGGGATCATTTTAATTTTTCTTATGCACCTTGAAAGAGAGCATCAGAAATTAGAAAAATAAAATAAAATCCAGACATTTAATCATATGGTGAGCTTTGCTATCATGGCTGATTCTCTTTTTCTTCTTGTATATCATGGGCATTTTGGGATATATGCTATTTCAATGAAACAACACAGCAAATTGTGCCTCCTGTTCTCAATTCTTTTTCTGATCAAGATAGCAGAGTTCGCTATTATGCATGCGAAGCACTGTATAACATAGCAAAGGTAAGAAAGAAAACAGTTTAATTTTTTCTTGTTACTTTTATGTGTGACAATTCTTGCTAACACTGTTGCATGCGGGCAGGTTGTAAGAGGAGAATTCATAGTGTTTTTTAATCAGATATTTGATGCCCTGTGTAAGCTCTCGGCAGACTCAGATGCAAATGTGCAGAGTGCTGCCCATCTCTTAGACCGACTTGTCAAGGTAGATTACCTCGGTCCTTTTCTTCATTCGTGAATCATTTCAAGTCAATGTGAAGTAACCTGCAAATGTTAACTTTAGTTCACATAAACCAGGATATTGTGACTGAAAGTGATCAATTCAGGTGCACCTTCACCTTTCTGCCCTCTGTTTTGAGTTCTTTGATGATCTTAAGTTTCACCGGTGGAAAACATGTTGATTGACTGATGATTATACCGTCATGATGTACAGCATTGAGGAATTCATACCCTTATTAAGAGAACGGATGAATGTCCTAAATCCTTATGTTCGCCAGTTTTTAGTGGGATGGATTACAGTATTGGATAGTGTTCCTGATATAGACATGCTTGGATTTCTTCCAGATTTTCTTGATGGTAAGAGCTTTTAGATTTGGATAACATTTTCCCTGAAATTTACATCTCTCAAATTATGCCTGCTCATTTATTTTTCTATTCGTAGGTTTATTCAACATGTTAAGTGATTCCAGTCATGAAATAAGACAGCAAGCTGATTCTGCACTTTCTGAGTTTCTCCAAGAGATTAAGAACTCCCCTGTAAGTCCTTTTCCCTTCCCCCTCCACTATCACTTTTTATACACCAAGAGTATCATTTAGAAATAATAAGATGGCTTTCACGCTGTTAAGCCCCCTATTTACATTCTCACTTGTGAATGGATTGTGATAGCGATTAGTTTGATAAAATTATGATTCATTAATGTATTTTTTATCTTGGACCTTATTTGGAGGTTTGCAAGTTATGAACTTTTCTCGTTGTTGTGCATTGAAATGCCTTGTGGGTAAAGGCCGATGAGAGAGAACAAAAAGAAAGAGGAAAAAATTTATTAAAATAGGAAAAGGAAAAAGAACAAATATCAGTGTAATAAAAGAAATGGGAAGGTTTATGAACATGCAGGGAAAGGCAGATGAGAAGGGAGAAAAAGAAAGAGATTACCACAAAATAGGAAAGGAAAAGGTACAAAATACTAGTGGGGTACAAGAAATGAGAAGGTGAATTATTAAATCAGAAAATTCATAACATGTCCTTCAAATGAATGCACCAGAGTTTCACTGATTTCCTGATGATGATGTAGATTTGTGTTATTCTAGGAGAGGATAGTTAGTTGAATGCATTGGTCTGCTCAGATAGTGGCCCAGAGTAGGATGCACTTGTATGTTTAACTCATGTAAGAAATAAAAGAGATAACTCGAAAATAACAAATAATTGTTGTATATTAAAAAATGAGAGCTTTAGATTGGGTTATTTTCATCTTTTTTGGTCCTCTGCAACAGATCTTTAACCCTGTGAGATTAAATCTATGGATAGTCTTACTTGACATTGAGAATCTGTTAGCCTTTTTTGACAAGGCTTTTAATGCAACCTCTTTTGGTATACTGTGACCTGAAACTCATTTTGGAAATCCCCTTATTAGACACTGTTATAGATAACAAAAAAGGTAAAGAATGTTTATTTTTTCTTCTTGGTGTCCAAGGAGAACACGTTCCTGAGTTGTTCGAGAAATTTATTGAAAATTGATTCATTGGCGAAGTGGTCTGAATGAATAACCTATCGAGAATGTATTCATCGTTAATGTTGAACTGCTTGAAGTATTTGCAAATCTATGAATCAGGAAGTTTTGGCTCTACTAAGGTTTTCTGATGATAGCTAGGGAAGAATTGTTTTACCCTTTTGAAACAGTTTCAAGAAAAATTCAATAAATCATACCAATTTTTAAAATTAAATAGTTTGTTCACATGCTACCTAATTTTTTTTGCTGCTAAGGCATGGGTTGTGTTATCATGGAAGTCTACTGAATTCTCCAACTAGCAATGCATCTTGAGATATAAATTTGGTCATGATTATGAGATGGATTTGAGGCCAAACTAGATAGCAGTTGTTGCTATTGTTACAACTTTTGTTGTGTTCTTTTTATTAATCTTTTTAATCCGATCAAGATGCTGTTATGTTTCACCATTATTATGTTCCAGAATTTGAATTTTCCCCATAAAATGACTTGCTTGTATGGTTCATTTGGTTTTTCATTTTCTGACTCAAACAGTGCTACTCTGAAGTCTGTAGATTATGGTCGCATGGCTGAAATATTGGTTCAAAGGGCATCTTCTCCTGATGAGTTCACTAGACTGACAGCTATCACATGGGTATTTGCACTTCATTCAAACCATCATCTCAGTTTATTATTCTCCCCTTCATTCTGAGCTCCATATTTTCCTTGCTTCCAACATTTGAGAGCTACTGGAGTAATCTTGTATATTATAAACAAGTTTCTTAAGGAAATAGATGTCTAATTATTTATATGCTGCATCATTGGCTGATATATCGGTGAAGCCAATTATGTATCCTCTTAACATCATAAATTTTCATTGTCATGCAGATAAATGAATTTGTCAAACTAGGTGGCGATCAACTTGTTCCCTATTATGCTGACATTCTGGGTGCTATTTTGCCCTGCATATCTGACAAAGAGGAGAAAATAAGAGGGGTAATTTAATTTTTTATGTTTGTACATATTGCTGCTAAATAGTACATAGTACACATAAGACCTGCAATCCATGAAACCAAAAAAAAAAAAAAAAAAAAAAAAACATAATAAGATAATGGAATGACAACATAAAAAAAGTGATGAAGAGCTGAAAGGAATACAGTGAGTATAAATGATCATTGTTCTTGCTTCAGGTTGCTCGTGAAACTAATGAGGAGTTGCGTTCAATAAGGGCAGATCCAGCCGAGGGATTTGATATTAGGGCCATCCTCTCTATTGCCAGGAGGTGCAGTTTTTGTCACCTGGGAAAACAGCGAGCTTTAAAAGTTATTGTGATTTCTATAATTTATTGGTTGATATCCCTCGTGCTTCTTAAAGAGCAACAGGGAAAAGCCACGTAAAGTAACAGGAATTTATATCATAATTTTGAGTTTATTGTAGAAATTGTCCAGGTTTAATTAGCATGATTGTATCATAATTTCTTGCAGCATTTCTGTTGCAGGCAATTATCTAGTGAACACGAAGCCACTCGAATTGAGGCTCTGCATTGGATGGCTACACTATTGGCCAGATATCGGGCTGAGGTACTTCCATCAGTGGTGGCATGCATGATAAACGTTGCCACCCTTAATAATATATCAAAGTGCATTATTTTATGTAGTAGCATGATAAAACATTGCTGTTCTTGTATTTTGAAAGTCACCTCTTATTGTACCAGAGTAATAGTTTGTATATTCCCATCATCGAGTTTTAAGTGCATTTATCCATTTTTACACAGGAACGGTTGTTGCTCATAGTGTAAAAATTTACTCATGCGTCTTGCAACTTTTATCAGATAATATTTCGAACATATTATCCTTAATCATCCATATAAAAGTTCATTAAGTCGTTTGATTTGTGAAAGAGATTTTATGAACAGATCTCTTTTCCTTTTTTTTTTTTAACCTTTTCTTTTGTTATTTGAGATACTTTTCTGTAAATATTTGTTTGTACTAAGTAAATTAAGTTTTGTTTTTGGGTCTTGACAGGTTATAAATTTCTTAGATGACATCTTTGATACACTGCTTCGAGCACTATCAGATCCATCTGATGAGGTAAACTCTTTTTTCTTTTTATGTAGATGACACTTTTATTTTCACCATGTATTGTCTGTGTAATTTATCTAGAAATTCGATGTCTTACACCTAAATTTGGCCAGACCGAAAAAGAGTAGTCATTCCCAAACTGCAAAAGTTTGTTTCTTTGAGATGCTCCTATGTATACGAGGTTCTTTTTAGATTCTTAAATGGGAGGTCGGAGAAGTGCTATATTTTGTTGTGCACTGTTTGTTAGATGGTACCTTTATTTTCACCATGTATTAGGGCTTTTGATGTTCTTTGTCAGGATCATGTATTTCTTTTTATTCTTTTTTTATTCTTTTTTTATTCTTTTTTATTGAGTAGATAGTGTTTTGTAGTGCTGTGATTGTTTCTTAGTTGCTTTGGCTTCTTTATAATGATCACAATTTTTTTAAAAATAAAAAATAAAAATTCTTCCAGTGGGTTGCATGACTTGTTCAACGTTTCTACTTTTCTGTATTACATGACTGCCACAAAAAAAATTGCGCATAGATAGTGGGATCTCATGTAGTTGTTTTACCCAGGTGGTATTACTGGTGCTTGAGGTACATGCATGCATTGCAAGAGATGCTCCACACTTCCGTCATCTTATTGTTTTTTTGGTGCACAACTTCCGGGAAGATCATTCTCTTCTTGAAAGGTGAATTCATATTCTTTTGTTTTCATTTTAAGTGCTCATTTTCCTTTAAAAGTTATTGGACAGTTCAATCCTTTGTAATCACGTGCTGATTAGTATCCTCTGTTCTTTAGGCGAGGTGCTCTTATTATCCGACGCCTTTGTGTCCTCTTAGATGCTGAGAGGGTCTATCGTGAACTTTCTACAATTCTAGAGGGAGAAGCAGATCTTGATTTTGCTTCTATCATGGTTCAGGTTTTGCTTTCTTCATGGAGAAGTTTGATATTGCTAACAAGCTGTTTAATTTTGGGAAAAAAAGTATTTTTCTTACAATATTAATCTTTCTATGGATTTCAGGCTCTGAATTTGATTTTGCTGACATCATCTGAGCTAGCGGATTTAAGAGTACTTCTAAAACAATCATTAGTGGATTCTGCTGGCAAAGACTTGTTTGTATCTCTATATTCTTCTTGGTGTCATTCGGCAATGGCTACAATAAGTCTATGCCTACTTGCTCAGGTGTGTAATATTTAACCATTATTTTAGGATTGATCGGTCTCCTATTGGTTTTTCTCCGAAAAATAAAAAAGCTCTCTGATTGGCAGCATGTCTTTCTTTTATGATTTTATTTATTTTTGGTGCATTATAGTGAACAAGTAATCTCTTTGCCAGGCATACCACCATGCCAGTTCTGTGATCCAGTCTCTGGTTGAGGAAGACATAAATGTGAAATTTTTGGTCCAGCTAGACAAGTTAATCCGGTTGCTTGAGACTCCAATTTTCGCGTACCTAAGATTACAGGTGAGTGTGCTAACAAATCAATTGTACTTTTGGTGGTGGGTTGTGGGTCAGGAGGATTCTGGTGTTGTTATTTGATGGTACTTGGAAGAACTCTGATCCTCAGCGACTTTGGTACTGTTTCCATGAGATAACGGAAATTGCTTTTCAGTTTGATTTTTCTTGGTCACCTCATACGTTTCCTCTCTTTGGCCGAGAGAGAGGCTCTGCTTTTCTCCTTCATGCTTAGTTTGTGTTTTTGTTTGTTAGCATTTGCCTTGAACCATCTCTTTTTGGCAAAAAAACAAAGCAGTAATTTTTATCTTACTTATTTTTAAAAAGAAAGATACAGACTCTTTGCTTGTTATAAATTAAGGATTCCTCCCTTGTTTCTCTTCCCTGTCCTAATTCCTAAGGTCTATCAGTGAAAGAGTTTTATGAAATTTGAATCTGATTTTTCTTACTTTATGATCTCTTGAGCCTGAGATAATTGTTTTGAAATACATTGAAAATTCTGGAAGAAATGCAGTATATGATGTAGAGAAATGAAAATTTCGCCATATGTTTTGGGAGTTAAAAATTTCATCATATTTGGAGTTGAAGATTTCTCCTAGCTTGGAAGTCTATTCGGTTGATAAATTTCAGGAAATATTATCATCTTTGGTTGCATCATGACAATTGAATACAACTTTTGTAGCTCCAACTTGTTTTGAATGCTTGTCATCTACTTCTTGAATAAATGATATTTTTGTTGTAAATTTATACACTTATTGTAGATGTATTTTTGGTTGTGATTGTTTGAGCTGTATTTTTTTCCTCAAATGTCTCTGATACGTTCTATTTGATATATGCTGGAAAGAGGAAAGACCGGCTAATAGTCTCATTTTGTTGGTTATTTCTTGTTGCAAGAAGCTTTTCAATGGAGAAATTCTTGTTCTAAGAACTAATGATTATTTGTGTAATTAATTATATATATGTTTGCAGCTTCTTGAACCTGGAAAACATATGTGGCTGTTGAAGGCTTTGTATGGTCTTCTGATGTTGCTGCCGCAGGTTTGTCTTGATTATGTTTGAAGCTGTTTAATAAATCTTCATATAGCAAAGTAGTTAGTATGTTGTATGGATTCTAAAGTAGAGGGCTTGAAATAAAACACAAGATGATTTTGTGACGAGCCAGTTGTCCTGTCCATCTGAAAGTGTTCTCAGTTATGCTTGGTAAATTAAACTGATTAAGTTTTGTTGATAAAAAATTACGGAATCATCTGATTAGTGATAAAGAGATAAGGAAGCTATTAATGATATTACACTAAAAAATATGTGGATTCACGATTGTTCTGTGCATGCAGCATTTCCTTCCACTATAATGGCTATCTGGACATGAGTTCGGTTTTGTTTTCATACTATACCACAAACATTCTTTGCTGTCTAAAACCCAGTTGGCCTTCTGTAATTTGTCTTTTTTTTTTTTTTTTTTTTTTTTTAAAGAAAAAAACTCCAATCTTTTTTTTCTCCAAAAAAAAAAAAAAAAGCTCAATCATTTCAGTGTTATTTCTTGAGAAAGAGTTCAAGCACTGTTTTGAAGAAAATATGACCTTCTGATGAACTTTACATGATATTGCTTTTCTAGGCAACTGGTTTGTCAAAGTTCGCGAGCCTGGACATTCCAGTATGTACTCCTTGGTGATTCCATTTGCAGTTTTAGGTTTGACGGATATGAAGTTCACTAATTCAAATTTAATATTAAATTAAAATGAAAAATAAATTAATCAAAATGCTTTCATTTGTAGTTCTTTCGTATTTTATCTTCTAATGTACAAAATTTAATTTTAACAAACAAAATAACTTTTGTGCAAGTTGGAGGGGGCTAAGTGTGACTGTGAATGTCTTTCCTTTCTTCATTCATGTACTTTTTCCTTTAAAATTTTTTTATATAGAAACTCTTATTCCATGCAGCAAAGTGCAGCCTTCAAAATTTTACGGACTCGGTTGAAGACAGTGCCTTCATACTCTTTTAGCAATGAGCAATTGAGGCGAACACCTTCTGGCAATCCATATTCACAAGTTTTACATCATATGCCAAGTGGGCCCCAAATTACTGAGGATGGAGATAGAACACCCCATGATGCAGCAGGGAATATTGTACAAAATAGCATCAACTTTTCATTGAGGCTGCAGCAGTTTGAGCAAATGCAGCAACAACATCGTGCTCAATCCAGATCACAGTCTCTGTCTCGAAATTCCAACATACAGGTTCGATGAATGCCAACTGGGACTTCAAGTTAACGGATGTCTGAATGTACTGATGACTAATGTGATTGATGTGCAGGAGGTGCAGGAGGTGCAGGAGGTGCAGAGACCAGAGGAACCTCGCAGACCCTCATCCTTGCCTGAAATAGGTCGGCCTCCGTCAAGGTCTTCTTGGAGGGCTCCTGCCCCACATTGATCATAATCGCTAACTTTTGGTCAATGACTTGGGAATAGTCCACTGATCCTGCTGATATGCAGAGTATACGAGTTCCTTACCTAATGCATAATATAGCAAAGGTTCAGTGTATGTATAATTGTATATCATTAGAGGTTTTGTGTTTGATTCTGGAGCAGGGGTAGCAAAGTGGCATCTAAACAGGATACTTGGGGGTATTTCTTTTGCCGAGCTATTCTTTTTTTTGCTTCTCAAAGAGGTCTGCTCACGTGGTTTCTATGTTTTTTAGTTGGAAAACCATTGGGCAGGAGATATTGTTGGAAGGATATTTCAATTGGTCGATTGTACTGTTCACATTTCACTACAGTTCTCAATAAAAAACAATCAGGAAATAGTGTGTATAGCTTGCCTTACTGTAAGTCCTGTTTTAGCTGACAACCAGCTACCTAGTTTTTATTTTAATTATCGCGCGTTATTTGTTATGATTGTTAATGTGAAATCCTTAAAAATGGCTTTATTGGGTCATTCCAAGCTTTGTTGTCAGGTCCGTGTCGTTGCCTTAGTTTAAACATGGTGTGTTGTGCAGCGGGCGCTTCAATTTATTTCAGTTGGTGGTTAATTAGTAGTGTTCGCAGACTTGGATGTAAGCTTTGTTCAGTTCTTGCAAATCTTAACAGATTTCAGAGCCATGTTACTGGAAGGGTTAGTCACGCGTAAAATGGTGCTCAAATTAATTAGGTGACAGGATCAGGGTCAACTAATCAGACGGGTAAATGGTGCTCAATGTAATTAGGTGCCAACCGTTGTCACAACGTGAAGTACCAAAAGCGTTATGGGAACTTCTGCAACCTGGAGCTCAACTAAGAGGACCTGGTAATTGAGAACACTAGATATAAGGATGGAGGGGAAAGAAAGAAGGAAGCTTTTCGCACATGAGAATTGAGAGGTAGAGTCGCCGGGTTAAGAGTCAGCGGGGAAGAACAAATGCCCCTCTGCCAAATTCTCGTCCTACTTCCATTTCTCAAATCGGCATAAAGAGCGTGTAAGAAAAAGCTGATAGCGCCTTCATATCTCCTCAGAAAAGATGAAGTGGAGACTTACGATCTATCAACATTGGGAAGAAGAGGTGCCATCCTTCGAAGGTTATATAGCAGAAATATCTGGCACATGATGGGAAGTACGGTTAAGCAAGAGTTTGACAAATGATCTTGGGATTCTGGATATATATGAATGTGATTTTTTATTTTATTTTTTGTATTCATGTTTTAAATTTTTATGATTAAATCAATTTATTATTATTCTAATGATTTAACAAATTACCAGTTCTTTGCCATCACTGGAGAACAGAAATTCATCAAAGCAGCTGGAGCGCCTCTTAAAGAACTAGTGTGAGAGAGAGTGAGAGAGGAAAGTGTACTTTTTTATTTGATCATTATAATGTCATATATAGAACTATCTTTTATCATCTAACGTATACTTCGGTGTCGTCGTTTATCATCAAAATGCTATTCTCGTATAGAAAAAGAACAAACGCTAGGTTTGATAGTTGGAAAGTAATTTTTTAGGAGACTAGAAGAATTCCCGCCAGTTGATATTTACAGGCTTCTAAAAGCTTTTTATACAACTTACAGTGCATATATCTTATCTATTTTCTCTGCGTCCGAATTGTAGGCATCAGGATCTGAGCCTGCAGAATAGCGAGACCACGAGAAAGACTTGCTTCCACTTGCTCTTCGTATCCGTCTCTGAGAATCATTACTAAAATGCTGTCGGAACACAAAGTAGCACAGACCAAGAAGAGTTCCCACAAGGATAGGCACACCAACTGCTGTAATAGTTATTGCCATCCAGGATGCAGACTTCCCCACAACCACAAAAGCCAGAGAGAGGAATGCGCCACAAATGCAAAGACAAGCAGCCCAAAGGAGCTTGTTCACGATTGACACTAGCTGCTTTTGAGCATTGGTCTCCCAGACAACCAACGTTATCTGAACTACAACAACTGCCAGTGATATGAAAAGAGCAGTAGCGTTCATCAGGCAGAAAATTTGGAACCCTTTCTGGTCAGCTATTTTTGCCTTCCCCACATCGTTTCCTTCATCAACGTACTGACCTGGCAAGTTGAAGATAGCCATGAAAGCAACAGACGCAATCAGAACAGCCACAACTGTGATTGAGTTGGTGGTGTTTTGAACGGCCTCTCTGTGAAGCTTTCTCAGTTCTTTCGCAATCCCTGTCACCCGTCTGTTGGTTTGTGCATTTTGTATGAGTTGGTGCTGGACTTCATGCTTTATATCACTGACGGTTCGTCTAAGCTCCATTGCTTCATCAGCTTGACCAACATATCTAGCAAGTTTAGCACCTGCCTCTGCGAGGGCTTCCTTTATGTCCAGTGCTTCAGCTCCATAAGGGATTTTTTCTGCCAGATCCATTGCGGTTTCTTTTTGCTTATTGATGGCATTGACGTCAACAGATTCAAAACTAAGAAGTAAGAACACCATCTGAAAAGAAAATGAAAATGTTTAAAATATAAGTGGTTTGCAGACGACTACATAGTAGAAAGTAGTAGAAAGTAGCAATAAGAAGACTTTAAAAGTACACAATTCTGAAAGGTATGAAAATGATGGGACCTAAAAAGTTAATTATGTCCTAACTTTGGGTAGTCGAACCATCTCAGCACACCCAGATGATCCTTGATAGAATTCCTCCCAGGGAAAGTGCAACAACTTTTTTAGCTAATAAATGCATCACAAAAGCAAGGATAACAGTAGAGATATAATGTAAAAAGATTAATGTCCAAATTAAAATTTTTAAATTTTTTTTAAGCAGTAGTTAACATGCTTTTGGCCACAAGTAAATAAAGATAGAAGAGTATCTCAACTGCAACCATGAAAGAAAGGGAAAATCACTTCTGTATAGAGGGTTTGGTTGGTGAGCATACCTGTGGACGCCATTTTCTGGTGGCAATATGAAGAGCTGTGTTCCCCTTTTTGTCACGTGCATTAAGTATAGAACCATCAGCAAATAACAACTCCTTCACTACATCGGTACTTTTACCTTTCACAGCCATATGAAGTGCAGTCTGGCCCTTCTTATCCTTGATTGAAACAATTCCAGGATCTCTTTCTAAAAGGACTCTCACCATCTCAAGTTTATCATTTCTAGCAACTGTGTGCAATGACGTTTTCCCGTTCTTTCTGACAATTCTGAGAGTGCTGACATCTGCATCTAATATTGCATTAACTACTTCCAGATGATTCATAACAGCAGCTGAATATAGGGGACTGGTGTTTGTAGGGTCACATGACTTGCAAAGTACAGGCCAGAGGTTCAGGAGCTCCTTTATTATTCCTGTACAGGTATGAAATTAAATGAATTTAATCACAGCATATTTAGCCCAGGTTATTGACAATTAGACATGAATTTCTAGCACCAAAAGTGAAATAGCTAATTATTAAACGTCTCTGGATTAGATCAACTTGATTAATATGAGATTATCATGGACTTTATCAGTTCTGCTATTGTTGGGGAGTGATAAAAACAAATAATTTGTGTTCATTTTATCAGTTAGAAGCTGCAAAAGCATGTGTCAACATTGACACTGGAATAATCATATCTGGAGCAGAGTTCCAATTGCTGCATCCATTTGGCATATCATAATTCTGGTTAAACTAATATAGACGTCGCTTCCTTTAGGAATGTAGCAACCTATTCCGCTTTTATTTAATGATTTGAAAACATATTTGCTCAAACTTTCATAGTACCGGAGAAAGAAAGGTCATATGAGATTAAAATCTTGGATAAAGAAGATTTAGACCAGCTCAATCTATCGACTTGGTTCTGGGATTTCAAGTTGGCTATTATGCCCAGGCTTCTTAAAAAATTCCAAAGAACTCCCAATTATTGTGTCAGGTACTTGAGCCTGTGAATGGTATTTTCTTATGCTAAAATGCCTTATCATGCTCTTGGCAAACTATTTTTCACATGAAATTTCGATTAGCCGGAGTTAAAGTAGGTGGCAAGTTGGGACCAGCATGAAACCAGTTTTGAAGATGAAAGTTTTGTAAAATTTTGATCATAACCGAAACCTGTTTTGAAATTCCTTTATTTAAAACAAAAAAAAAAAAAAAAAAAAAAAAAAGCCTAGTCCAGTGATGATTGATTTTATAACTGTTGACGATCGAGCCGGAAAAGGATTTCATGCACCACAACTGAAATAAACAGTTTACATACTTACAGACTACATCCAATAGAGGCTTTATTAGTTCGTTTACAATTTCAACAATCCGAGAAATGATGAAGGAAAATTCGTAGCTTCCTAACAGTCAAACATTGACCGAGCATCATTTCACTCAGAGACTTAAACTTAATGGTAAAAGCAACACAGAAATAAAACAATTAAAAAATTAAAGTAGGCGAGGAGGTTATACCAAAATTCCCGCGCTTTGCTGCTACATGCAGAGCATTGATTCCGACTCTGGATTTCAACCCCGCGATCTCGAGATTACAGAATTTGACCAAATAGCTGAATACTTCTTCCAGATTATTATCAGCAGCTACATACAGCGCGGTTTCACCGGCCTCGTTCTGGAGGGACACCAAGGAAGTGACCGATTCCGGATCCTTGGCCTCCTCCACAATGCGCACTACGGCGGCGAGATCCCCTCCACGGACGGCAGAGAAGAAGAGGTGATGAGAAATCAGGAGGAGCGGCCTCGGATCCATGAGAGGAGGAGGAGGGAGTAGGGTTTCGGCAGATTTCCCCTCGCGGTTTCATCATAAGAAAGAAGAGAAGAAGATAGAGAGAGATAGAGAGAGAGAGAGAGAGAGAGTCTCGGAGGAGAGAAGAGAGGAAGGAAGAAAGCAGGGATAATTGAGTGAAGTTGAAAGGTAGAGAAAGATGCCGTGCCGTTTACTTGCGACAAGCTGTCGTTGGGAAACACAAATATTCACATAAAAACAGATAACTGACGTAAATAACGCGATTTGTCCTTTCTACCCCCCCAATGTTTTAGTAAATTCGCGTCGAAATCTTAAGAAGTTATAATTTAGTCTTTAGGTAATTAGATAATAATTAGAATAATAAATAAAAATAATAAAATAATAAGGTGGAAAACAATTTCCAATTAAATTAATTATAATACGAAAAACTAATATATTATAATATAATTAACATTCTGTTCAATATAAGGTGAAAAATCAATTTCAAAGTAAATTAATCCCGTTCAGTTGAAGTAGTAGTAGTGAATTTCAAGTTCAGAGAGAGTACTTAAGGGGAAATAGGCTTGTTCGCAGCGGCAAAAGAGTCACATGTTAAGGGAGGGTTGAGGCTCCATGTTAATAGTAAACACGGTATAACCCTTATTATTTATTAATTAAACAAAGAATAGTTAGTCTTTGGCTAATAAACCATTTCACATTGGAGTGAGAATCATTCATTATCTTTGACCAAGTAGCCATGAAAATGACAACCACTTTCTATTAGATACAATGACTCTACCACCCACATCCTTTGTTGTCGCCCCACTTAGTAGTGAGTGCGTGACCTTCAAGCGTATTCGTCGCCAAGTTTGCTTAATACATATTTATTATATATATGGTTGAAAAGTCTCAAAAAGCCTTTAGAGACAGGCAGGGTGACATTATTGTGTGACACTCTTAAGACAAAACCATGTGTTATGCATTTCATAAAGAAAATAGGTGTCAGTCACATAAAATTAAAGCATTACAGGGTCTCTCTTGTCTATGCATGAGAATGAATGGAGAGTCACGTAAAGGGATATTTCAGTCAATTTTCACTAAACCTACCTATTTGTACTTACTCGGTTACTCCAACCACCCATTTCAATATGGCATTCATAAATCCTCCTATTGGCTGTTGGACGAGTTAAATTTTTTGGGTTAAGTGCAGGAGATTGCACGAGAGTGCATATGGAAACATAACACAATGTGGGCCCTCTTTGTCTCCAGTGTCTCGCATGTGTGGACATTTTAATTGGATGCTGTCGAGCAGAGACTAAACTCTGTAAACGGCCGATTCGAAGAATCTGAGATATATATATATTAAAAAGGTATACGTAAAAGTTTAGGGGGTAGTCATTTTCTAATAATACTAACCTACACCGAATTAGTGAGCTTGCAATATAGCTTTTCAATCAGAAATCCACCTTCACTTAAAAAAAAAGACTACGTTCAAGTCAACATTGTTTCATTTTTTTTTTAAAAAAAAAAAAAAAAAAAAAAAAAAAAAAAAAAAGTATGATGGGTGTGTGTGGGGTGGGGGAATAAAGATTATGTTGGTTGAGCAGTGAGCAGACGAAAACGTGTTGGGAGATTCTTACTAATCCTTCTGCATGGTGTCTTTTATAAGGCTGATTAATATAATAAAGTACCTGGTTTATTCAACCGCCGACCACTAAAAGCCAGAAAATATTTTACCCAACAAAAAGTAATTTAGAAAAACAGTTAAATATAAGGTACGGGGATCGATACCCCGCATCTCCAATAGTTTTTAAATTTATGATTTAATTTCATCATGAAAAAATCCGACCTGCCGGATTCGAACCAGCGACCTAAGGATTACCTGCTTGCAACTACAGTCCTCCGCTCTACCAACTGAGCTAAGGTCGGAACATGTTAGAATGGTTCACAAAATTATCAAAGAAAAAAGTCTCGGATGAAAAATAATAAATTCATAAGGGAGGACGTTGTGAAGGTAATTTTTGTTCACAAAATTTTTCCGTGAGAAATGTAATTTGACAAATAGTGTGTGTGACCTCGACTGTTCTGTTGAAGTTTTTATATAGAAATGGGGTATATAGTATTTGCAAGACAAACTTTTAAAGCTTTGAAACTGATGGTTCACATCCCTTTTACTCTAGTGAAATAATATGATGACATGTCGTATTGAATTGGAGATTACGTCCTTGATAGGCTAAACGAAACTGAACGGATGACACGAACGAAATTGATCGTCTTGCTTCAAACAACGTATCCTTTTTTGGAAGTTTGCCTTGTGCAAATCCATCTTCAATCACCAATCTTTTTAATCAATTCAATTTCTTCTTGGATCTCGAGCTCGACCTTGAGTTCAAAAATGTATTTTAGCTCGAGTTCGTCCAAAGCAATTGAATGCAAGCTCGACGTCAAACAAACTCGCGATGGCCGATGAGTGCCTCCATATGTAACAAATAACCAAACGGAATTGTGACGAAACAAAAAGATGAGCTGAGTCAAACCCAGATGAAACTAAAGAACAAAACGACAATGCCAGATGAACTCGGAAGCGTAAGGCAAGAAGCAGTGAATGTTAAAAGACCACGTGAGTTACATGGGATGACGGTCATAAACAAATGACTCCTAATAAGCACAAAGAAAGGGAACCGGAAACCAGAATAAACCGGCGGCATTCAAAGACTCAGAGACGATAAACCTCACCCTAATGATCTTAAATTTCACACGACAAAAAGGGAAAACAAATCAAACAATGAAATGGAAAAAAATAAATAAAATCAAATATACAAATACAAGAAAGTAAAAGAATGCGGGAAGGAAGAGAATAAAAGAATAAGTAGTACGGAATCAAACAAAGGAACGGAAGAAAACAAGAGAAGCACTATCCTGTTTTACATCGTTGAACATGGTCTCTGTATGTCCTAAGAGACCAAACGGAAATGGGGGACTAGATGAGACTAAGATAATCTACTGAGAGCGTGAGTAGATATTTCTACTGAGAGCGTGAGAGTTGAGTCCCAAACCATGAATCCTTTACTCCAATAGGCAGCGTAAAACATAAAACTTGAAAGGTTTAACAGAATCCATTCACAAGCCTACAAACTGAATTCATTATGGGGTTAACCCTATCTGACAACAACAAAAGAGGAAGCTGGAAACCACTGCCTAGATTTCCATCCGCTAACGCGATTATTCCATATCATATTGCGGTACCAATCACAGTCATGTTGGCTCAGCTGATTATCAAGACCAGAATTATCACACGATGTTCTGGTGAAACTGCACGCTGCTTTTGAAGTTTGATTGTACGAGCACAAGTCAGCCAAAAGCCAAAATAAAAGAAAAATAAAATGAAATATATGCAACACACTAATTTGCAAGAAGCCTTAACAACAGCAATTCCTCTGTAGCGTGTGGAGTCAAAATTTTAAGGAACATTAACCTGTGTAAAAAACTATAAAACACTTCACCTATAGGAAATAACATCACTAAGGCAAGCACGGAAATGATTTAGGTCAATTTTTTCTCTGCCGGAAAGAACAGCTTCTGCACTTCCCCCATCAGGTCCTTGGGCAGCCATCTCCACCAACATGTATAGTTTCTTGATTGGTACCTAAAAAACCACAAAACAAAACGGTAAAGCATGAGGGCAAGGTAATTATCAGGATAACACCCGATAAAAACAAGCAGTAAGCATACATCATCCAATTCTTCAGCTGCGGCATCGATATCCTCATCAGCAAATACATTAAACTGGTTAAGAACCTGAAGAGAAGAAATTACACGAATTACAACAGAACACTTGCATGAGAGGATTATCCAGCACCATTGTAACAGAATGAAAAAATTATTCATTAGTTCGATGCACAATGAGCACATTTCTCCTCATTTTTTAAAAAGTAAGAATAAATAGTCAATTTTTCCCCTGTTTTGCCTTCTAGGAAACTACAGACTATGTCTCCATGAGGTTTTGTACTAACCAAGGCTACTTTCATATTTTTTACCTTTTTGGCATCTTCTGTCTTCAAACTGGGAACATGGTATGACACTGAAAATGCATCACGCATACCAAGTGAGTCCAGGACATACACTTCGCTTGTAGTTCCAATCACCAGAACACTTTTACCCTGAAAACAAGTAAATTATGAGACCATCACCCACCTTCCATCCAATGATCTTAATATGGTCTGAAAATGTCAGGGTTAGACAACAGATGTACTGCCTACTAGATAATGCAGCAGTGGAACTTGAGTAAACAACGCTGAGAATTATGTACAAATAGTACTTTTATAGTAATTAAAAATAACATAATAATTTAGTCATCAGCACACAAGATTCAAGTACAGGCTGTCAGATCAAGCTGAAAAAATCTGAAACTTCCTTCTCATCAGTCATGAAGACATTGCAAACAAATGTGGTTGGTAATTGTTGATTCACAACCTAATAATGACTTCAGGATATTTGTCAAGCTACACATATGTCACTTGCAACTTAGGTAAAGCAGAAGTACCTTCGGGGGAAGACGTTTAAGGAGGACCAACAATGTTTGTAAAATCAAATTTGAAAAACGAGGCCCAATAGACACGTAGTCCAATAGTCTGAAACAAGATATACAGTTAGCTACTAATGTCAAATTTTTCAAACAACAAAAAGTTAAATAACTATGCCAGAAAAGTTGCGGTAAGAAAAAATAGTTTGCATTTTTGTGACACATCTAATCTAAAGGTACCTTTCAATGTCATCAAGGATGATGATACTCAATGGAGACTTGTAAGCATCCTCAAAAACCTGCAAAGAAGACCTGAATAGGATGATGCTCAATGGCCTAATTCATCAAAGTAAAAGGTGTCCTGCCTTCTTTTCTAAGGAAAAAGTTTACTTTGTTGTCAATGAACTAATCTTAAAAAGGAGACAACGTGTAGCAAAAACCTATAAACCCCAAAGACAAAGCATTTTTAGTGCACATGCAACAAGACCAAACTATATCCATTTCAGGTAACCACAAAGTCTTCCACACATTATTTGGGGATACATATTAAACAAAAAATTATCAGGTCAATAACAAACCTTGATTATTTGTGCACATTTACTGCCTTCACTAAGACCAATCATTGTTTCTGCTGAGACCTAATCAGAGGAAGAAGAAATAAATAAGCAGTATTTATGAAAAAAGGAAAACATATTATAATGAAATGTTCACAAGTATGACAGTAATAAAAGGGCATACTTACAATCTTGACATAAGGGAAGTCACTATCTATGCCAATTGTTGCAGCAAGAGAAGTCTTACCACTGCCAAGACAACCAAATGTTTAGAGAAAATACCCAAATAAAGCTCCAACTAAAAATGTACAGGTACAAGGCGGAGGAAAGAGCATGAACACAGACCAGCCAACAGGACCTTCTAGTAGGCACGTGACAAGAGGGCTGCCTTTGCTAACTTTGACTTGCTCCACCAATAGCATAGCTCTTCGGTAGATGCGGTTGTGCCTCTCGCCACAATCAACCATGCCATGAACCCTAGATTATAGGTGTTTGGCAAAAGGATGCGAATTATCAGTAAACAGCAAGAACAAACCAAGGATTAAATTCAGCAAGAATGAACAGCTTGATCATTCATACCGGCATCGTGACAGGTCATCTGTGGAAGCTCCAAATGCAGGGACAATTTCATGAAGAGCTTGAAGAAAGTCATCCATTGTAACCTTTATGCTCTCCTCGTCAACAGGCTTTGTAAGGTCATCCATGCTTAGCTGGCGATTCAAGGCAAATGATACAGCACTCTTAACAACACCTTCAAGTTCAGCTCCGCTATAGTTCTTTGTTCTTGCAGCTGAATCCAAAAATTGACTACTTCAGATAAGATACAGACAAGAGTGAGAGAACATGGAATAAATTTTGAAAAGAACTTTTACATTCGAAAAGAAAATTTAAATACAAACTAAATCTGAACTAGCCACATCAGGAAGCCCCTTAACTAATCAACTCAAGACTCTTCTTCTCGTAAATCTATGAGAAACTAATATCTAATACTAATTGTGCACGTGCTCCACGTCCCACACTAGGTGTTCAAGTGTGAGAGTTGTTGTGTGAGGGACAGTAGGCCCACAATAATACACATTAGTTGGAAAGAGGTTTCTAGCTTTGGCCACTTATTTTGAAATAACTAACTCAACTTTACTACAGTAGTGTTCACAATATCTTTTAATTGTAACCAACATTTGCAAAAAAATCAAATGATGCAAAATAAGTAATTTGAGACCTTTAAAATAGATAGTTAATATTACCAAGTTCTTCAAGGTTCACATCTGATGCAAGGAAAGAATTCTCTTTCATCTTGCTTGTATGTATTTGAAGGATTTGCATGCGCCCATTTTCATCTGGAAGGCTTATCTCAACATGAACTTCCAATCTTCCAGGTCTGCAAACAGGGACACAGAATGAATAACTTGCATTCTCAAGGAATAGTTTATCGGTGATGAAATTATGCAGGTGAACAAAAAAATTCTTAAGCTGATGACGTAAATATGCATGTCACAAGTCACAAAAGGCAAATTGGAGTTTAGTTAGAATATCGAATAAAAATAAAATTCTTTTTTCTATTTAGTTAGACGAATTAAGCAAACAATAAATACAAGATAATTCATGCTTAAACCGCATCACATTCAATCATTTAGGTTGGGTAGTGTTTTTTGGTTAACCATGTCCCTAGATAAATTCGCCTACTTTTATTCTCTATTTTATTAATATGAATTAGTTTAATAACTACCTGGACAGTGTATAAGTCTCCCTCCACTATTCAATCATTTGCTAGCTCCATTGCTTTTCATTTCTATAATTGTGACACCAGCAGCACTACCATTTCACATTTTCTAATCTGTTAGCACATTTTCCTCCACTTTTCAGTACTTCTCGAGATTTGTACATATTCACATCCACTCTCATCCAGATCACTATTATCTTTTCGAAATACTGCCTCTTCACACCTCCGTTTAATACATAATCATGCTGCCATAGAAACTCTAAAATTGCCTTTGAACTAAAATATAAAATTGCATTGAAACAAAATACAAAACAAAAAACTGTATAAATGTCTTTCGAAAAGAAAAAGGAAAAAGTCTAAGAATATTCACTTGCAGTGTTTTGGACACATCTTTTGCAAATGTATTTTTCTCCATTATGTATTTTTATCTGGGCTACATCCTCCCCTAAATGATGAACCTAGATAACCATTACAAAAATCATAAGGACATAATTGGTCCTTATACCACATCACATAGAATCTCACAGATATCTTAGATCAAGTAACTATGAAACAATTGGCTTCGAAAAATTGCCTCCATGCTGTCTAATTCATCTTTTATGAGACACTACATTCATCATGTACTCTTTAACAACATAGCATCTTGGACATGTACCATGAGTTCATCCAAGATAAGTGCAAAAATGTATGATGTGTCCCCCTTCACATCCCTATTTTAAAAGCAGAGGATCTGATTCAAGAACACAACTTTGGGGATATTGAAGTCTCACAGCTTTTAATTTTCAGGAAAGGTGTAGTTTATTGACTTCAGATAGAAAGATTACAGATTACAACTTCACCATAGAGGGTCATTTGACAACAAGTAATTGTAAATGGACCCCCTCTCTTGCTAATTTGTTAGCTTGTGAATTTGCACACCTAAGAATACAACTCCAAATGTAACTAGTTGATTTTAGTACATCAAAGATCTCCCTAAACATAACTCTAAACCTCCATGGAGGGTCAGTATGGCACTTCCCCATCCAACCACTGTTCTTGAGTCCCCTTCAATGTCTAGTGGATCCGAGAAAGACCTTTTGAACAATCTAATCCCATGTACAGCCGCAAAACTTCAGCCATATTTGAGTCCGAGTGTTCCAAAGGGCCTGAGAATGTAACTAGTGTTTCCCCAGCATGATTTCTCAACAGTCCTACATATCCAGCTGGTCCGGGGTTTCCAAAGGATGCTCCGTCAAAGTTTAATTTGATCCTGCCCGCAGGGGGAGACCAGGTTATATTCTTGTTAATTTTTTGGGTTCCCTTTTAGACCAGCAAATAAACTCCAGGATTTCCTTATGTCATCACCTCAAATATCTTTGAACTCCTCCATAGAACATAACCATCTAATAATCTTTCCAGTGATAATATTAACCAGCTTCTCCACCGGCCTTGCCTTCTCTTTAAATACTCGGTAATTTCTCTCTTCCCAAATCCCTGAAGGAATGATGGTTAGGCATACATCCATCATTTTTTTTCCCTTTTGGGCTTTCACACACTTACAAACCAGTTGTAGAAAAACCATACAACAGTTATAGCTTCCTGATGATTGACTTGCCTAGAGATTTATCAAATACTTAAACACGAATACAGACTATTTCCCGGTGGACAGTTCCAAAGACACACCAAGATCCATCTATAGAAAGATAATAGAGAAGTAATTCCCAATGGTCTATCCTCCCATTAAAGAATTTTATATCGAGGATTCAATAAATTTATTGTGAGGTGTTTGATAAACTTCATAACATTTGTGGCATTATATGTCTTTTTTTTAAACTTTTAGAATCTCCAAATAGTTACATTAGTTCATAAGGATCCATGAATCAATGAATATCATGGTCTAGAACTACACTAAGCAAATGAAATATTAGAGATATACAGAAAACCAGAAGATTTTGAAGTATTTAAGGATGTTTTCTGTACACCATTTTGCATGAGACTCTGCATGCACACGCATATATTTGTCTCTATATATACAAGAGAGGAGAGAAAGTACCTCAAAAGTGCTTCATCAATCAAATCTTTTCGGTTGGTCATACCAATCAGCAGAACATTATTTAGAGACTCCACACCATCTATCTAAATTGGTAAAATTTCAGTCATAAGGTCAACTTGAATATATGCTGTAATAAACATTCCAGACTAATCTACCTTTACTGGTCTCCAACAAAGTTGAACTTACCTTGGTAAGAAGCTGGTTGACAATGCTATCATGTACACCAGTACCATCTCGGGTTGAACCTCTAGACTGAAGATAAAGTTGAATATTTAGAAAGACAGCACCCAACAAGATTGCAAAATATTCACAAAAGCCAAATTTCCAACAGTGTTGTGGCATTGCATGAAAGGACCCTAAGAAGAAGGTTTACAACTACTAGCAGTGACAATACAAAAATATCAAAGGATCAGCTACCTCTATAAGACCTAAAGGCCTGGTCTCCTAATATAATGAGCATTTATAGTTACCGGGTCACAAAATTTTCATACCTTACAAATTGCATCAATTTCATCAAAGATGATGACATGCAGGTCACTTTGATCACCTTATTATAAGAAAATAACAAAGGAATAATCAACAATAGAATCATCTTATTAAGTCAAAAAATAATCCATTGCACACATTTTTGGACTAACACATCTCAGTTTATTACTGCTTATTCACCTCGAGTCCGTTGATCATTTTCAGCATCGGCAAATAGATCTCGTACATTCTTTTCAGTCTCTCCAACAAATTTACTTAAGACTTCAGGTCCATTGACAATCTGGAAACAGAAAAGATTTGCCTCTTTAGCAAAACAGTCTTCACCAACAAATTCTTAATGTTTGTACGGTCATGCCAACCGTTGGCTTATTTTCAAAAGCCCAGTGCACTAATGGACTTAAAATGAATCTCACCACCAGAAACTATTGTTCAGAGTAATGTTAGCAAAGAAGATATAATAATCTGGAAATGTGTAACAATCACGATACCTTGGGTTCTCTTCCATTTAATAGTTTTCCAATCTGGCGAGCCATGAGGGTTTTGCCCGTGCCTGGAGGTCCATAAAGCAGCATTCCCTTCACATGTTTGATCCCAAGTCTGGCAGAGATGCAAGTAAAATGCCATTTAAGATGACAAAAACATAGTTCAGTAATAAAAAAATTTGACAAACACAATCATAAGTGCATTACCTACTGGTAACATGAGGAGGGAAAACACGTGAGGCAAATGCCCTACGGAATATATCAGTGAATTCATCACTAAGTCCCCCAATCCCTAGCTTCTGAAGATTAAAGTCCTTCTGCTTGAAAATTTTGCTATTGGCAGTCTCTCGTTGGTTGACTATCTGCATGATGCATTGGATAATCAATTCAACTCTTTAAAACTACAAATTACTAAAAGAGATCAAAAGGGAATCTATCACAAGCACAAGTACGAAAGACAAATAAGATAAGAAAAGAACAAGAACAGAAAAGAAGACCTGAATTCCTGAATTTGGGGATGCCTCAAAAACAATATATGTTTCTGCACAGAGTTTTCCCCTATCAGCTGTTTCCTGACCTTCCGTTCCAGCCTGAGTCACTGTGAAAGTATATATTGTTCCACAGTACTCAAAAAGAACCTTCTGCCCAGAAGTCAAAACCTGTACCAAAAACCTACTGTCATATGGCAAAGACAAAGAACACACACACTTGTACTATACATTTTCCTTCTAGAATAGATGATTAGTTCTTCCAGAGTTGATGACACAACACAGAAACTACCACCCTGGAATAAGATTACCTACCTCAAGAGGTGGCATCTAGTTTTAAAATAATATGAAGCAAATTAACTGCAGATTTGGCTTTCGATTTAGAAATATGTATGCTGAGTAGTTCCAAAAAAAAAATTATGAAAAAAATATCATTTCTAGAATATAATAATTATGATAATAACATTAATAAAGCAAAAATAAAGGATCATTTCTAGAATATGACAAGCACAAAAAGAAAACATTCATTATAAAAGTTTTCTAAGAAATGAAAAAAGGATCAACAAAAATCTAAAAACGCCTTGTTTTCTTCCAGTACAGCATTTATTCAGAGGGAGGGAAAAATTGCAGTGTGGCATAAAAATGGGGGATTAGCACGCATTGGAAGTTCAAGGCTTTATCTTTTTAAAACAAGTAAAAGAGCAAATATCTCTACAAACCCCTGCATTCTGTTTGTTAGTGCTGGGTTCTTGATAACTAACTCCAGGTAAAGATTTTGCTCCATTTTCCAACATTACTTTATTAACTATTTTACTTTACTTTTCTGAGTCTTCTGGCCAATTTAATCGTGCACTTGCCTGGTCGATGAACTTCTTCTTAATTTGTTGAGAAAGAGCGACAGCATCAATCTGAAAAGGGGAGGTAATTCCATAAGACAATTATGCTACTGTCCATTTTCATGCAAGGTTCAAGAAAAAAGAAATGTATGAGCAGGAAATGGGCAGTATGTCAGATTAAGAAAACATATAAAAGAATTTCTTAAAAAGACATACATGTTCGCTTTTGCCCTTTGCTTTGAAAAATTCCAGTTCAAGAGTAAGTAGTGCCAGGTTGAAGTTGTCAGGCGGAATAAACCTACATATTGTCAACATGAGAAACAATTTCATATAGCTGGAGAAGCGTAGTACATATAGCTGCATTAAAAGATCATACGTACTAAATTTCAAAGCTAAACAAAAAATCAGACCTAGTAACAGATATAGCCTCTCCCAAGGAAACTCTGGTCTGCCGACGCTGTGTGCCGTTTAAGCCAAGTTGGCCATCAGTTATGGCATCGTGGGAAGTATGTCATATTAAGGATGAACAGTTTAACAATTGGTGGCGCTTTTCAGATATTCAAGCAGTACTGTTCCCTCAGCTCGGGTTCCACACTAGGGAGAAGTAATCTAAACAAGGCAGAGATTTCTTGAATATGGTTTTTCAATGATAACGGCAAAATATACAATTTTTTTGGCAACTGATAAAACATATCGAAGGTTCGGAACATTGAATCTTAAAAATGCATAATAAAAAAACAATGGAAAAACCTCTTTCTTATGCCATCTCAAGTTCACGAGAATGTCTCATTTCTGTATTTGAATGAATAGGCAAGATTGATTACTCTCATCAAATTTTAATGGTATCAGTAAACCAAAAAAAAAAAAAAAAAACATACACTTCATCAATCAGTAACACACAACTGCTAGAAATTTTTACCGATCCATTTTTGCAATTTTTTCGCGTAAAAATCAATCTGACATCACTGAAATACTCGACAAATAAAAAATAAGTGAACCACACATAAATACGAACACTAGTACAGTAAGTGCTCCTTCTAAGAATGCCAATCGAACGGGAAAACATTCCATCAGGGCGGAATCAAAAAGACAGAAAACAGATATTCAATTATGAAAAGTAAAAGAAACGACGAATTAGGATATGCTATCGACAGCACCACCGAGCCCCCAAGCAAAGCGTAAGCCAGATTTGATCCTGGAGCGAGAAACTTTCGACGATCTGCCGGCGAACAGAAAGCGAAATTGGTGACAGCCAGTTCGTTGCTGGGGGTGTTAGCGACGGTCATCTGCATGGCACCGGCCGACAAAGATCCAAACCCTAACCTGCCGGCCATTGTCGATCGAGAGAGAGAAGCGAATCCGGATGTCGCCGGAGCTCAGCAAGGTTCCCCAGTGTGTGTCGAGATCTCGACAACCAGCAGACAACGGAAGTGGCTTCTTCTGGAAGAGACCAGGTCGTTAGACGTTCCCTTCGGTCCGAAGGAATGGAACGAAGAGCATAACGGACCCACGTAACGGTGTCAAATGATCCAAAACCGGCCCATTTCGTTTATCACTCGTTGAAACGTTGTATAATTAATTCGAGAGAAATCCAATCGGATATTACTCTCGTTCAAGAAAGTAATAAAAAATAATTAATTAAAAAATATTACTCTCTTTTTATCAGTAATTACTAATTACTTGAAACAAGCCCGCAAAATCTTTATTGTCATGTAAATTGTTCATTCTAGACTGTTCAACCCTTTTTTGTTGTTTTTTTTTTTTTGAAACAGCAAATTTCCAAATATAATTTTTTACTCTCAATGTTGTAAAGGTGATGCGAATTGAACCCAAGAACTCCCACGGCCACGGCTAATTATTTCCATGAGACCACCTGAGCTATTGCTAGGGGCTCTTCTTATTTTCTTTTTTTATTGGAAACTTTAATTATATAAAAACAATGACACATAAAAATATTTGGGCTTGGTCAACCTAGAATAAGCCTTTAGGCAGAGCTCAACCTGGTCCAATCAACTTGCCTAGGACACACATACATAGATGTGGCATAAAAATGTAGCTTTTACTTTTTTAAAATGGGCATAAATTTGACGTCACTCTTTCTACATGTGGTTGTTAGCAAATTTGTTGGGTAGTTTAACTCATAGCACTAATTCCCAATTTGTGCATGCAAAATTAATTCTATGGAATTTCATCTCTTTCACGGTAGATTACTCGGAGGTGAGTTTATCTTAAAACCTTGTGCCTAGAATTCGTCCGGGTCATGGAAGTGAGAATTAAGGTACTCACTTAGACCTTGGTATATTTAAATGGTTGCATATGGGGTGTTGGACTTTCAACTATACATTGGATTGGATGTCTCATCACAATACAATATTGTGCATGTCACACATAGGACAGGTGACAAGCGATTTTGTGAATGAGCCTTGAACTTATGAGACCGATCACCTCAAAGTATAGTTTTCTTTAATGTAGAGAATTTGCCTAATTTCTGTTACAGTGCATAATTCTTTTTAGAGTGAAATTGATAGCATTAGTGATGTATTGCGATGTATCTAACCACTCTAAAAAAATAATATTATTAATATTATCGAAAGGTTTTTATTTTAAGAAAATTTCAACATTGGCAAAATTATAATTTTGACATAAATCAATAATCATAAAATTATAGATATTATGATTTTTGTAATTAATTTTATGAATAACTATTTTGAAATTATTTTCTCAAAATTATTTTTAAAACTATTTGGTTTAAAAAGTTATGAAAATTACGCCTCTTATAGCTCACTTGTAGGTTGTCTGTTTTGTTAGAGGAGAAATCCTCATTAGAGTATGGACAAGGGCTATTTGGGATGGGCTTTATCTAATGAGCTATTAGGGTTCGATCGATTGGTGAGTCATAGATTCTATATATAGTTATATACACATTTGACGAGCGAGGTCACACTTCCACCTAGAAAAATCAACAAAACACAGCAAATCAGATAAGTATTTTTTTTAATTTTTATAATAAGTTTATTTATTAATTCTGAATTTCGGAATTAAATCTGGGACAATAGTGGCAAGTGGCAGCATAAATGATATCTCTTATTCTATGTGTAGGGGCATTAAAATACCGCCTTAAATTCCACTTTGCTTCTTCGAACTTTTCAAGTCTCGTGACAATATACTTTTGAAATATATGACATTTTAATGTTCCCATTGAAATAAATATGGCCAGCCGGGCTCGATACGGACCGAAACGTGTCCATTTCCTCGTGCGAGAAACAAAACAGGGGTGGAGTTTCCTTTTAATAGAAACAATACCCTTGTTTCCTTAGGTATTGGTCAATTCCCTAATGTTTCCAGGAAACAGAACACATAGGAGACGACGAATCGAAGTGTTCGAAGACTGATTTGGGAACCAAATCTAGAGTACTCCAAATCGCATAGAATCAGAGTCAAATCAGGTAAATAATACTTATGTTTTTAACTCAAATTGGTTTTTTACATTATGCTGGAACTGAAAATCTCAAAATTTTGAAGCAGAAACTTGAGTTGGAGGTGTATATTACAGTTTTTCTATCTCTCTTCTCTTCAATTTATTTTCTCTAATTTTCTTAATATGTGACTTTTCAGCCCTCTTTTTTTGTATTTTTTTGCTTGGTGTGCTGAAAAACTTGAAACTTTTGAAGTTAACCTTGAAATTCAAGGTATTTCTGTACTATTTGTATAGTTTTCGATTCACTTCCTCTAATTTTCTCAATCCGTGACTTTTCAGCTCTCTCTTTTGTGCTTTTTTGCTTGACGTGCTGAAAAACTTGAACGTTGATTTTTTTGGGTAAGGAAGTCTGGTTTTATTGAATTCGGGATCAGAGCCGTGATTGAACCATGAACGAGTTGATTTGTTTTTTTTCGACATCTTTAATTAAATTGAGAGATCGTAACGGGTTGGCTAAAAGACTGCCAACGATATAGCATTCTTTGTAAATTACTAGAGTCATATGGTCGATCATAAATGCCCTTGTGAGCAAATCGAAACCAATTTTTGTCAAAGTATAAATGTACATTGCCAGGGACAACTTTTTACTGTTTCTTTCTGAACCCCAAAAACTAAATATTTCCCCCCCAGTCTTTTCCTCTGTGTCTTCTTTCTCAAGTGCAAGATTACAAGGTGCGGTTTTCAAAACACTGCTACTATATATAAACTGAATAGTTACACATTTGGACTCCAAACCAAAACGTTAGTCACTTAGATATAAACTGACTCATTGTGCAGTGTTGCGTTGTGTTGTGTTGTGTTGGAGAGTAAAAAATGTGTTGCAAAACTGAACTCGGCACATGGAAAGAAGTAGCATGCGTACCATATATAGGAAGACAAATTTCAAAGGGATCATGATGAAATAATCAAATTGCTTTTTACAAGTTGACACACGGGCATAATATATACAGCAGCAGCAGCAGCAGCAGCAGCAGCAGCACATGTTCCTTGGAAAGATCCAGGATGGTGATGTTATAGCAGGTAAAGAGAAGAGACGTCTGTGGTCACCTTTATTAATTTGCCTCAGACATTTGCTAATGGACGGGAGCATTTTGGGCTGGGTAACTTGGATTGCAGTTCACCATATCCGTCCATTATCAGAATCGTATCAACTGGGTGTTGTAGAGGTTTTGATGAATGGTACATTATACCAAAGCAAGTGTCCCCTGCAGGAATCCTGGCAGCAAGTCCTAGCAGTTTTTACTTTATTTCCCACTTCGCATTCAGACTCAGACTATCCGCCCGCATCAAAACTCCACCATTGGATTAGATTATATAACGAAGGCAGGTGGGCAAAGTGCAAATCCAACAAGGAGAATCGATCGTACCATGTGTCGCCATTAATGGGCTCAGAGGCACAACTCGGTGAACCAATTGTGGGTGGTGGTCCTGGTGGAGGACATGTCGATATGGTGGGAGGAATTCGATGAAGCAACAAGGGCTGGTTAATTACTTAATTGTTCCTTCTACGCGGAGAAGGCAGCGCGGTGCAAGATGATCACTTCAATATTTGTGATTGTGGGAAATTTCAATGAAACAAATCTGATGAGGAAAAGATAAGTAAGGAACTGGGTGGCGCATTTATTCGAACATGTGACGGACAATTAGCGGATAGAACAGAACTTTTTCCGTAAGCAGATCTTCGATTCGACCATACCTGCTTTTCGGTTCTGCTGTAGTTTTCCGAGATTCCGAGAACCTCCGAACAAACGCAGGCGGCCGAGTGAACTTCACTCCATCAAAAACCGTGCGAGTGCGACCTGCGGAAGAAGACCGGAAGAACAGATCAGATCAATTTTTGGAGAGAAAAAAAAAAAAACAATTCACTGATCTTTTCCTTCGATTAGAGTCGGGAACGTATGAACAAATACCATGTCCTAATCACCAGAACACAACAAAAACAATCTCCCCCGCCTTGTAAGTTTTCGACACAGAAGCAGATTCAATGACTTCTCGGAGACGAAGATCAGACGCAAAATTAGCCGAACGAGGTAAGCAACAAGGGTCCCGGTCGCGATCAAAACCAACCCGAAGCGCCCGAGCGGCCAAACCTTATCTGTCAAGACTTTCACGTACGTCATTACGAGCTGAGTCTGTAGCGAACCATTTACTAGAGTCTAGAGCCCTGGACAAATCCGAATGAGACAATTGAGGTGGCTGACCGTGACACGATTATGTGTGTGTGTGGGGTTCTGATAAAGGCTAACTTTCGTATACGACCGCGTAAGACATGTACCGCGTGTGCCCCAAACGTGACCAACTATGTGTTCTTCTCGATGAAATCGACAAAATCTGATAGGAACGCTAGTATGTTATTATCATCAACTAGTATGCTATTGACTATCAATTAGTACCTTACAGAGTACCTTTTTTTTTTTTTTTTTTTCCTCTAGTTATCATCAAAATCCGCCATTGATCTTCCGGTCGACCTTCCCCAGCCCCGTCCGAGTAGCCGAGTATACGCGACACCATCTCGATGATTTCGACGCAGCTTTTCTTTAATCCGGAACATTAAATAGTCTACTTAGCTAGATGCTTAAATTAATCGTAAACTTAACATTAGGAGACCGAACGAGGGGCGGCCTCAAGAAGTAGTACTTCTCTACAGTGGCCACCGTCCGTCGCCGCCGAGGGGTGGAACCAGATTCCAGCGTCGCGCGTCGCTTTCGACTCTGCGCGGTGACGCGGAGCCATCCATCGTTCGAGGATGCAGATTTTATCCCCATCTCGTCCGGAGCGAGTAAGGGACTGCAAATGAGGAATCCGAGTCGCTTAAAATTAGGGTACGCCAGCGACTGCAGAACACAATAATAAATCTCTGTACAGAAGCGAATAAGAATCGCATCCGGCCGGCGTTCCAGAACGAGAGAAAGAAAGAAGGGAATAGTAAAACGAAGTCAGTTACCGAGTCCACTCGCCGAGTTGAAAGGAATTGATTCGATTGAAGAATCTGGGCTGTGCCGTGCGCATGGCAAAAGGCAACCAAATTAAGGTCATCGCATCCAAAGGTCGGATACTCGAAACAATGCATCCGACCCTTAATTGACTTTTAAATCGCAATAAATAAGAGTTAAGGGTTAAGGCCCCTAATATTATTAATTACATATGACGCAACAAGAACCAATTAGAAACACTTGAGAAAAAGTCCCAGCAGGGCCAGCCCCACGACGACCCTATTTTTAATCATTCAATTCCTGAAAAAATTATTTGGTATTGAAATTAATTAAAAAAAAAAAAAGGAGATATTTCAGCGGGGGAGGGGGGGTGGTTGGGAAGGTCAAGGAGACCGGCAGGCAGGCGTGCAACCTCCGGTGACCGTGACTTTATGCTTCGGGCTTACTTAAACCATGGCCCACCAAATTGAAGGGCCACGGCCGACCTTTTCGAGCCGTTGTCGGACGCTCTTCCCTTCGATTCGAGGAGGGCGCTTCCGGCGGCCGGCGACCTTTTACACGCGTCGGAGGTCGTCAAAAGGGATGGTGGACTCCACCCCTGTTGCGGAAATGAGTAAGAAGATTGGGGGATTCTTTTCAGATCTGTTAGGGATCTTCTATAAAATCGGATGATCGTACGATCACCGAAAGGGCACTGATGAGATCGTGCCACGTGTTCGTGAGCAGGCCGAGACTGGCAATTTTGGAACTTCGGCGGACTATTGGGGAAATCAACGTGACGTGGACTTTGGAGCAGGAGACCTACGGTAGAGGACGACACGTGGCGATTCGTTCGAGGCCGCTTCTTTCGCTGGGTACCGGGTTAACCGGGGTAGTCGGTCGCGGACTCACTCACACTCGGTCATTGGTCAAGGACTCAAGGCCCACACTCGCGACTCGCGACTCGCTTTTCTGCGAGTCAAGAGGACTCCAAAGTCGAAACATATGAAAGACTCAGTTTTATAATAATAATAAAATAAAATAAAAAAAACGTGGGACTCGGACTCTGACGCGTTGATGTTCGTCTCGTAAACTGATTTTATAGTCCATCCATCCTCGCGAATCGCGATATTTTAAACGATTGGAAACCATCCCCGCCCCGTGAAAATCCGGGGAAACCCGTCCCCGAGTTCTTTGTAAACCCGTCCCGGGACAAAAAAAACTCGTTCCAAACCCGCGAAAACCGCCCCGCCTCTTTATGTCATATTTAATATTAAAAATATTAAAAAATCAAAAAAATCAAAAATAAATATTATAAATTTATAAACTTATAAATACTTAACTTAAACATTTTATCAAACATAAAATTTATTAATATTTTTTAATTATATATTTACCTTTTAATAATTATATATTTAATATTTTTTAGGCTAAAACCTGTCCCCGCCCGAACCCGTGGACGAGTTTAAACTTTAAAATATCAAACCTGTCCCGCCTGAAAAATATATAAACCCAAACCCGCTTTAAGCAGGTTGGGTCGGTGCAGGTTCCGTTAAGGGGAACCCATGGGCATCCCTAGCTGTACGGTTCACGAAACTGAACTTTTAGCACCAAGGGGAAGGGGAAAGAGAGCCTGAATCCGCTGGCCAAAATACAGCGTGACCAAAGCGAATCATAGAGCGCCACATCACAAAATTACCTATGCAGGGTTGACATGACACCTCGTGATTCACTTTGGCCACACTGCATTTTAGCCAGCGGATCCGGGCTAAGGGGAAATTGGAAAGAGCCCGGATCTGCTGACCAAAATGTGCGTGGCAAGGGCGGGCAAGCACAGTGCGCCCAGACACGAAACACACGTGCGGCACTCAGCTTGGCACCCCGTGATCCTTAGTAATCGCCTCCACGAACCGTCCACTCTACAAGTCTACATTCCAGGGTACTATCACCAATGTTAATTTCAAATAGGTTAATAATGTAACCACCAACACCAATGTTAATAAACCAATTTTATTAAAAAATTATTTACTTTTTTACTTTTTTATTTAGCATAAATATAGTTATGTAGTACATTTACAGGGGTAAAATGGGTAACATATTAAACACTTATCCTGCAGGCAATTACCTTTAGTTTGTTGAAGGAAAAGTAATATTCCATTTTTGAAAGAATATAATGAATGATATTTTTATATATAATAAATATTTGTATCCTTTGCTGCTTCCATCATTTTCCAAATATAAGGGCTTATTGCAACACATGTAAACTTTTGTACCTCTCTAGCGTCTAGGCTCTAGCGTCTAGGCCCTAAGACCACACACACACCTGTATTTGTTTTGCTTCGAAATGCAGCGAAACAATGTAGGTACTAGGAAGTCTAGATTTTAGACAGACCCCTGACCCAGTGACGCAATCCGATAAGCCCGTTTTCGAATAGACCGACCGAACCTTGGGCCGCTAACCCATTTTGGGTTTTTCGTTACTGACACGTATAAAAGTTATCATAAATTGTTGGAGATAGGTCATAGATAAAGATATAGGGAGGATTATATTTATGTACTTCGAATGTCCAAAGTAAGTCGTGCTTTTATGCAATAAATAGGAACCAAACTAGGTTAGACTTTTTCGCCAAGAACCCGACTCCGGTTTTTCAAAATCTAAACTCGACCAGGTCAACCCGGTTTTTCGTAACAGAAAAGAAAACATGTATCTAGAGATAAACTCGATCGGGTTAGTTACTTAGTTCAATTAATTTAACCTTAATTAAACTATAAAAACATGTAGAATGAAAAACTCTTAATAGGTTCAGGATTCTGGGCACTTATAACGTTAGCTCAGTGGTCTCATGGGAGTTAATCACTAGAGTTCGGGTCTTACCGTCTTGGGAGTTAACACAGATAAGGGTGGGCACGGGTTGGGTTTCTAAAAACCCGAACACGACCCGACTTAAATAACCCGAAACTCAAACCGTGAAAAACCCATACAGGTTTTAAAAACCAATCTTGAACCCGACCCGGACAATAATTTTACAAACCTGCACCCGACCGACCTGACCAAAACCCATACCGGACCCAAAAAACCAAATTTTTTTAATATATTTTTTAAATAAATCAAGAAAAAATATACAAAAAATTTAAAAATAAAAACCCACGGGTCGGGTCGGGTTCGGATTCCCAAAACCGAACCCGACCCGTGAGTTGGATTTGGAAATCCAAACCCAGGTTTTTCGGGTCGAGTCGGGTCGGGTTATCCATAAAACCCGACCCGATGCCCCTCCCTAAACACAGAAAGAAACCGGCCCGAGTTTAAAATTAATAACCGGTTCACTTTTGAATTGGTGGGTTAAGAACGGGCCTCCCCCCACCGCAATGAAGGGGAATCCAGAGATTCAACCGTCTCGCGATATTGTGCGGCAAAAATCCGCAGCGGCCAATTTCTCGTATTCCGTAGCCGTACAGGCGTAACAGGTAATGGGGTGGGCCCGGTTTTTTTTTTTTTTTTTTTTTTTCCTGAAACCGGCGATTTCCGTTTCCACTTTCCTGCGGAAGCGAGGTCGAGGATGCAGCAGAATGGTCCTTAATTTGTTAACCAATAATGTGAGCTTAAAATTAATATCTTTCCAAACATTTCTACGCGGACTGTCTATAAATCCTCTGTCCAGGGCTCCTCCCTCCTGCATCTGTGTCTCGTCGGGGCCTTCGCCGGAATCTAGCGGCCGCGTTTCGAGTTCTCGTGTGCTTTTTTCCCGGCGTCATGTCTCTGCTCAACGATCTTGTCAACCTCGACCTCTCCGACTCGACGGAGAAAGTCATTGCAGAGTACATATGGTACTGCTCTGTTTATTTTCTTTTACTCTGTTTAGGCTCTGGAGTTGTATATTTGTTGATGCTGGTCGGTCTTTTTGGTTGCGTGTTTGTGTTGTTTTTTTTTTTTTCCGTGTTTTTGAATGATCTTCTGATTGTTTTCCTGAAAGGCAGCGTTGATTATGTGTGCCGAAAGATTTAGTCGCTGTGGTTAAAGATTTAGTTGCTTCCATCTCGCTTTAGATTATTAGTCTTCTGGCTCTGGAGATGAATCTCTCTTTTAATCTCTTGGTTTGCGTGATCCTTTTATTTTTTTTTCTTTTTTTTTTTTTTATTTTGACTTCCTGGTGGTTCGGCATACAGTTCCGTTTACATTCTGCTTCATTTGATTGTGTTCTTTTGATATATTATTTTTTCTTTTTCTGTTTTGCTTAAACGATTGTTGTTTTGTTTGTCATCCTTTGCTTGCTAGTGTTTTGTTTCTAATGGTCTGCTCTCTAATAGGATCGGTGGATCTGGTATGGACCTCAGAAGCAAAGGCCGGGTATCGATCTTTTCTGTTCTCCACTTGTCCAATATCTGATCGATTAGGTTTCAAGTTTGTTTGTATTCTTCTTGTTTTTCACTTGTTTGAACTGAACAGACACTTGCTGGCCCTGTGAGCGATCCCCAAAAGCTGCCGAAGTGGAATTACGATGGATCAAGCACGGGTCAAGCCCCTGGAGAAGACAGTGAAGTTATATTATAGTGAGAGTCCTATCTTAATACCTATTTTTCTATTTTTAAGCATTTATCGATACTTCTTTACCGACTTAAATATCTTTTTTATAATTATTAATTTATTGTGTGACTCGTTTCCTTGCAGTCCCCAGGCCATTTTCAGGGATCCCTTTAGAAGGGGTAACAACATTCTGGTACGCAGTTTACCCGTTATGGAATTGTGATTAACTTTTTTTCCACTTTTATTCAAATCAATGTTATGGTTACTCTGTCACAACGCTGAAATCAGAATTTCATCGATTACTCTGCCCCTTTGATCGGTGTTCCTTCTAGTGTAATTGTTACACCGCTTCGACTAGAAAAATTCATCTTTAATCTTTCGTCAATATACTTTTCTGGAATATATTTTGTTATTGTAGGTGATGTGCGATGCTTATACCCCTGCTGGCGAGCCCATTCCGACTAACAAAAGATACAATGCGGCAAAAATCTTCAGCCATCCAGATGTTGTCGCTGAAGAACCCTGGTGATTTTCTAGTCTTTCCGCTGCTAGCAGTAAAATTTTAGTTTTGATCGAAAAAGATGGTTTTGTAATATTCACCTGTTTCCGTAGGTACGGGATTGAGCAGGAGTACACCCTTTTACAGAAGGATGTGAAGTGGCCTATTGGGTGGCCCGTTGGTGGTTACCCCGGTCCTCAGGTAATGCACATGACAGAAAGGGTCGTTACTTTTGCACATTTGAGTTAATAATCCCTGCGTCTGTGTTTGTTTATCCCGAAAAGTTTATATAAGAGCTGATCTTGTTCATAATTTATGCCTGTTTATTCGTGATAAGTGAGCTTTACTACTTTATTTACTTTTCTGCAAACTGATCACTCTGTCTATCTCACATTAGAGTGTGTCTCCGTTCCCAAATAGCTCCTTCCAGTTTTTTTGTCAGTATTTTCACGGTTCACCTAGCATCCCAAGGTTTACACAAGTTAATAAATTATTGTTTACCCTATTGCTTTGAAAAGAAGGATAGGACTTCAGTTGCCTGTCTTTGATTTCACCCAATATGTTTTAGGCTAATATAAGATTCCCTGTTCATGTCTTGAAATTTTGGATCTCAGGGTCCATACTATTGTGGTACTGGTGCTGATAAAGCTTTTGGGCGTGACATTGTTGACGCTCATTATAAATCTTGTTTGTATGCCGGCATCAACATAAGCGGCATCAATGGAGAAGTCATGCCAGGCCAGGTGCAACCACCTGCATTTTGTTCGATATGTCCTATTTTGACTAGTCTATCTTGTTCTGACATTGCCTCTCTTGCAGTGGGAATTTCAAGTCGGCCCTGCCGTTGGCATCTCTGCTGGGGATGAACTATGGGTTGCTCGTTATATTCTTGAGGTAATTAGAGATGGAGCTTTATCATCATCCACTCCATATTGTTCAACTCCATATTGTTGGAAGGGACCACTTCAACGTACGATATGATAATATTGATTTCTTTTCTTTGTAAACAGAGGATAACAGAGATTGCTGATGTTGTCCTCTCCTTCGACCCAAAACCAATTCAGGTTAGACAAGGATTTCTATTATTAAATATAGAATGTTGTATCTGACTTATTTGATTGACTCCTTGGTTTTTGTACCTTAAATTCTATACTGGAGATTACCATCATTTTAACCTCCATTTTGGAAATTTTCATTTGATAAACAGGGAGATTGGAATGGTGCAGGTGCTCACACAAACTACAGGTAATGAAAGTTGTGTGCAATGCGATGGAATGATGGTTGTCTCCTTTCTTACCACATAATTCTGTTATCACCCACTGAGGTTTTTACCTTGTATGATTCAGCACCAAGTCCATGAGAAATGAGGGAGGCTACGACGTTATCAAGAAGGCCATTGAGAAGCTTGGTTTGAGGCACAAAGAACATATTTCTGCATACGGTGAGGGAAATGAACGCCGCCTTACTGGACGTCACGAAACAGCTGATATCAATACATTCTTATGGGTAAGACTCTGTCTTGATGCAGTAGAAAGATGAGGTTGTTTCATTAGATGGTAAGAGGAACGTCATGTGTTTAACCCGGTTTCCCGGTGACTACCAGGGTGTTGCAAACAGAGGTGCCTCCATTCGAGTTGGTCGTGACACAGAGAAAGCAGGCAAAGGTTAGATTACTGTTGGGTGGTTTTGCAAAGTCTTTTTATTTTTATTTTTTCTGAAGATCATGTCTTATATTAAATTTTGAGCGAACTGGTTTGTTCTTTGTTCCCTATCCAGGTTACTTCGAGGACAGGAGGCCTGCTTCGAACATGGATCCTTATGTTGTGACCTCCAAGATTGCGGAGACTACCATCATCTGGAAGCCATGAGATAAAATTCTTGCCCTGCCCATTTATAGGATCGTCTGTAGTGATGTAGCTGCTGTAGTTTGTGGGGTTTTGATTATTCCGGTTTGTTAGTGCCGGCGCATTTTAGTTTTAGAGAGGTACTCTTGTCTTGGGTCTTGTGGGTGGCAGATTCTTGCCCCTGTTCAATAACATGTAATAATAAAACTCATGATAAAAATATCTTCATCACGCGGCCTGGTTCTTAATTCGTCACATGCACGGCCGTTTCAGCTTTTTGTGTGCCCTTTCCCAGAGTCTCTGCCCACTCTGATTAATCACCCTGCAGGATACTTTTCCTTTTCTATTCCAAACTGCAGAGAGAGTCGGTGCTCGGAATCTGTCAAGAACTGGAGAGGAGGACGTGCAGACGATACTGATAAGTTTTAATAATTTAGCATGCGTAGTTGCATTTGCAATTATAAGCCACTTGTCCTCTGGCTCCTATTTTGCTTATCTGAACTAAAAATAAAAAATAAAAAATTATAAAAATAATATTATTCTAAATATGTTTGCCAAAATATTAATATTTATTCTTTGACCGAGTTAGTCAACTTTGACCAACTCGGTTGGCAACTTGCTGGCAAGCGAGGCGACATCCAGCATTTGGATGCCCCTCAACCGATACTTAGTGAAATTTTGTAAATTCAGCCGGTGGACTAAAACTCGGGAGGCGGATTGAAAATGCCACCACTATTAAAAAGCGAGGCGGCCATTTCGATGCCGCCTTAACCATTACTTAGCGAAAATTTGTATTTTCAGCCGATTGACTAAAACACCGGGAGGCGGCATCGCGATGCCGCCTCGTCTTCTTTTTTAACTCCCCCGACCCTCTTCTTTTTTAATTCTCCCGACCCTCTTCTTTCTCTTCTTCCTTCATTCTCCCAAATAAAACCGCTCGGAAAAAACTTTTTTTTTCTCTTCTTTTCGTCCCTATTTTCGCCGAATTGAAGCAGCAAATCAGCGATTGGAGGCTGTGCGATCGCAAATCGTGCGTTTCTCCCGCGGATCTTCGTCTTTTCGTTTTAAAAGTAAGTTATTTTTTCATTTTTCGTGAGTTATAATTTGTTTGGACGTCGTTTTGATGATTTGATGCATGTTTTTAGTTGAAATCGCTCCTATTGTAGTGTATTAACCATGATTATGCTACGAATTTCATGTTTGTTGGTTGATTTAAGGTTAAATTTCATGTATTGCGTAGATTTGGGGTTTCTTGTGTGGGTTTAAGGTTTTTAGGCTAATTTTGAGGTTTTGTTGGTAATTTAGGATTTTGAAGTTAATTTAGGCGTTTTGAAGCTTATTTAGGGTTTTTATGTTAATTTTGATTTTATGCTATTTTAGGGGTTTTTATGGTAATTAATGGAATTTATGCTTATTTAGGGTTTTTCAGGGGTAATTTGGGAATTTGTATGTTATTGTTGATTGTATGTGAAGTTATGGTTTTATACGCTAATGAAGGATTTTTAATCGTAATTCAGTCACAACTCATGCGAAATTGAGAGTTTAGGCTAATTTAGGATTTCATAGGCTAATTTAGTATTGTAGTTTTCTAGAGGTGTTGTAGTTTCTAAAGGCGTTGTGTATCTTGGAGTAAGTACCTTACGCGAAGAAGTGGTTTTGCATGAAGAATTTTAATTCCAAGTTGTGTGGTGTATGAGATGAGTTGTGATTTAAACGTCTGTTGCTTAATTTCAGTTGAGGATGACAGTAGTACCTGTGTGTTGTTATTTTGGTGGTGAATTTATTTTTGAGCACGGTAATGTGGTCGGCTATGCGGGGGGACAACTAGACTTATATATCTAGAGCCGACGTGTTCGTTTAATACATTGTGCACTATGATGTATAATGTTCTTGGAGGGAACCTACGCACGGACCACATTTCAATATGGTTGAGTTTTACGTGCAATGGTCGGTTGATGTACACTCCGGTACTCAATGACGTGTCACCGAAGAACGGATTAGGCATGGTGAAGCATGAGTTCCAATCAATGCTGGAGTTGTTTGTGAAGCGGGATATCTACTCGTATAAGAAGTTTGGAAAATGTTGGTGGAACCGGCGAAGGAGCTGTTATGGTATACGGGGGCAAGCTTCGGCCGAAGGGGATGAGAGAGTTGAAAGACCTATTGCGGAGTTCATCCCTGAAGAAAGGTGAGAATCATCACTTTAGCCTAGTTTAAAGTTTTACGTAATTTCAGTTTCACAGTAGTTGTTGATGAAGTAGTAGTTGTTGATGAAGTTACAATTGAATTCAGGGAATCAAGTGAGGACGCAAATGATAACTCTAGTGGCGAGGAGTTGGGTTGTGTAAGGAACGTGGTTGAGCGCGTCAACCATAGGGCAGCCTTATACCCATCATCCACAGACCCACATTGGCTGGAGATTGGACACTACTGTCAGTCGGTCCTGCACAGTCTTCCACTCTTAGAGGGAGCGATCGTCGGCGGAGACGAGTCACATGCTGGTGAGCCTTCTCACGTGGTCGAGCCAGCCAGAGATAGAGCTCCGCGGCGACGTCGTGCAAGGCATCGGCCTACAGTTGAGACGACAACTCGTGTCGAGGACTCTAACGAGGTTCCAGCCGTACCAGAGCCTACGGTGCTCGATCTTCCACCTGAGCAGACACCCGACCCGGAGTCCGGCCCGCCCCTTGAGCAGCCCCAAGAGCCTGAGCCCAGCCGCCACCCTCCCATTAGGAGGATTTATACAAGAAAGCAGAAAAAGACAATTAGTGCACCAAAGCCTAGTTCTGCCTTGTAATTGTTTATGTAATTTATATTTGTTATTTTTTATTATTTTTTATGTCTTCAAATTTGTATACTAACTAATATATTCAAGCAAACTAACGTGATCAATATTTTTTTATTATGTAATGAGATAAGTAGTTTTTTACTATGTAATGTGATTAATAGTGTTTTATTATGTAATGTGATCAGTAGTTTCTTATTATGAATGTGATTAGTAATTTTTTATTATGAATGTTAACAGGTGCTTACAGGTTAAAAAACAGACTAAAACGAAAACAAAGAGAATTTTAAAAAAATTAAAATAAAAGCGGCATTAAAAAGTACCTCCAAAAAGTCGTTCTACAGAAAAGTCAATAACACATTACCTTGCCCGGACTGACGGTTCGTATCGAGGGCCCATAGAAATATAGTTCCGATATAGGGGGTCATGTGTTGCCGTCAGCTCCATAATCGACACATCAATGCATATTATTTAAAACATCTACGCAATATCAACCACAGATTTAATATTGTTTGGTGGTCAGTCAAAAATTAATTCGGTGCGTCAACACAAGATATTGTAGTGATCCGCAATGTGCATCTTCCCTTCATTTTGTTTTTCGTCCTTCTCTCAAAGAATGCTGTACAAAGAAATAATCAACCAAAAAACAATATTTTCTTTTCCGGAGCGTTACCAAATACTTTCTCTGGAGCCAACATTCCACAAGCTTGGGTCATATAAGTTGTACCAAACCAATACACAAATACTTTCTTAATAAATGCTGAAGTTACCAAGTCTGTTCTGAATAGCATCCCCATTCAATGTCACGGCCTGCTTTCAACTTCCTACAGCAGTAAATATAAAGGAAACTTAATCTACTCATACAAGGGGAACTTCATCTAGCCATACAAAGGAAAACTGGGAACATACTATGCCAAACACAATAGGGATGGTTGATTCGAGTTAATTATTTTTTCCAATATTTCATGTCTCTCAAATTCTCAATATTCTAATAATAGAAAGTTATCCATGAGAAATTTTCTTTCTTCCAAACCATAAAAAAAAAAAAAAAAAATTGAATTTCTTCGACCTTCATGTCATTCATTCTATCTTCTATCATATTCTTTTCTTCAACATTAATACTTTCATGTTCAAGTTAAAAGAAAAAAGCACACACAAACAAACCACTGTGCTATCAGATTATGTCAATCGTAATGGATTAGAGCTTGCAGAAGCCATAAAAAAGAAGCACACAATCATATTTTTGGCCTTCACGAGTCGAACCGTGAATGACTAGGCCAGCCTGCTCTTCCCCAAAAGGTCAACAAGGGTTGGACTCGTCTCATGTAATTGGTTCAAAAGATAGAACCAGGTCTAGAGTTGCAGAACCATTCACATACCGAAAAGCACAAATGGAGCAGCAACACACAACCTTGCAACACTCAATACTAATGTACTAGCTAAAACAAACAAGGGTTTAACAACTTACGCCCCCGAGTGAAAGAATGACAAGAGCAGATTCAAAAATCCAATGTCTACAACATAGCATTTCATAACCAATCTAACAATGTAAATGTAAAGAGCCATTAAGATTACATGATTGAGAGGATAGAGCAAATGCAAATTTGAAAAGGAGGGCAGCTGATTAGGCTACAACCAAACTTTTCACGTATTGATCAAGAGATGTATTGAATAAATCGCACCTGCAACAGAATTTATAAAAACAAAAAATTACACTGAATATCTTCAGAATCATGTAAATAGGAACTGCGAAAGATGAGATAAGCAGGTTCCACAAAAAGCAGGCTGACATTAGATTTACTTTGACAAACAAGTAGTACATAACCAATAAAAGAGATCTCTGGTGGCCATCTCAATTAACCTGCTACTGACATTTGATATTGGTAACAGTGGGTGATGAATTGATCTGCTATATGCGGCACTAAAAATTTAACCATTTGATATCAACTAATTCATGGGGTCTCTGGATGTAGTAGGAAAAATTCCAGTAACGTATCAGAATTTGGCTCATCTATGCTATTGTATGTATAATGGGAGGATTTAGGCCCTCAGTAGAAAACTAAAAGTATAAAACAATCACCTAATGGGAGTCCCCGGAGAATAGAGAGGATTCTTCACCACAAATTCCACATACAGATTGTAGATATACCTCAGGGATTCCCGAAGGTCCCCCATTTTGGGATGTGTAACCAGAATGATCTGCAAACAAAGGAACAATTTAAGAATAAGAAAGTAACAAAGATGAGTTACGAACAACAGATTTAAAAAAATCAATACTATGCAGAATTGTGAGTTTGATGCCCTTCTGACCTTTATCCCAGAAGGACTTTCCATGAAACTTAGCTTGTATGTATTGGTGCAAAAACTATGGAAGGAACAACCCTGGCCAGGTAATTGAGGCATTCCGAGATTTCCTTTATCAACGCTGTCAAAGGATTAGGACCCAATTGATGAATGGCATTACCATAGCAAGTAACATGTAATGCTTGCATAACTTCTTTCAAACATCCTCTGAAAAATAAATAAAATATACTTGCAAATGATACTCGTAAAAATTGAATTTATTTCTCTTTCAGAAACAGATGTATGAAGGGGAAGGGAGGGGAGGACAGTTTTCTTTTTTTATCTTTACTTATTGTTAAAAGAGCTTCGAGAAGTTTCTACAAAGGTGTTTGCCTCCATACCGAAACCTTCCCCCTTAACATAATACTGTAATCCAGAAGCAACTTATTCTTTTGATCTGTGTTGGAATCTGATTTGTCGAATGATAAAACTAACAAGGAGAAGAGTGTAATAGCACCTGACAGGATCCATTTTGGCCGTGAGGGATTTCAAGGAGAAGAGGAGTCCAAACATGAGCTTGTGATCCTGTTGAGCATTTAAGGTCTTGAGAGGACGATTCCACTCCTTGTACAGAAGGCAGACCCCACTCCTGTTGAAGATGTACATCATGTTTGCCTTGTTCACAGATGTTGACGGAGTTGGTGGAGATGGACTAATGATTTCTGTCCCTCCAAAGAACTGCATTTTCTCCTTTTACAGTCCTCGGAGAAAAGCTTTTTCCTTCTTAAATGACTTTAAGAATGTCAAATTGAGCAAATGAGTAGGTTATGATACATCACATTTAAGCTGAATTCAATTCCTTTAGGTTTTACATTGCTTGCTATGTCTAGAAAACACTAGTTTACCTGAAAGATCAACATTTAAAGAGCCAAATTCCATTAGATAAATCACCAACTACCCTCCAAGTAGATAAACTGAATATTGATGACACGAAAATTCTCTCCTTTTTTGTGAACGAAAAGAATTAGATATAATAAGTATAAAAGACCTTATATTCATTAAAGGAACCGTCTAATAACAAGTAATGCCTCAATAAAAACAATAAATGCAACATCAAGCCCTCCAGAAACCAAAAGTAGAAAACAGAATAGGAGACTGTATGACTGAACTGTTCAGAACAATTTCAGTCTATAAAATCTGTGTTAGTACTTTAACCACATGATTAAGGAATATACAACACACACTTTCCCCTTACATATTGCAATGCAACTGCTATAATTTGCAGGACAAAACAAGGTGGACGTGAGATTGATAGAAAATATTCAGTAGGGCCAAAAGGTCAACTGAAACTCTGAAAGAGAATTACACCACAGTTAAATGCTGGCAGGTAATGGCAAGCAAAGAGGTCGGTTCCTGTGGTCACTTGTTTACATAGGTAGGAACGCAGACCAACTGTCATGTTCTCTTCTCAAAGGTCTATGTCAAAGCTGCTGGACATGATGCAGTCACCTCAGTACATCCTGAAAATTAAGGATTAAAGAAAACCCAAAATGTGTATTAGCCAGACAATACACTTATACCTTTCTTTGCCTATTTTTGTTGGGAGCTGGAAGGAAAATGCTTTTCTAATTGCCATTTTAGGGTAACTTCTACAATCTCTTTATTTAGTACGTATTTTTCTCTAGAACTATCAACAGGATTTTAGATTCAAGAAAATACTCTTGAATTCTTTAATACCTAATTGACTATCATTGTACTTATTTTCTCTGTCAACCTGACAACTCCTTTTCCGTATCTTTAAATGAAGAAAATCACACTGTTGAATTGCATTTTATTTTCTCGATTATTTCATATGCTTGGTTTTCCTAAGAGCTGATTCCATATTTTAAGCTTGATCTTTTAAGCACTAAGGGTGATCTGATAGTTACCTTGACGAACCTAAGATCTAAATAGTAATGTTTCAATCAGATAGTTTCTGATATTCATTCTATCATGGAACCGTGAGAGTACTTCAGTATCCACTTTACACTATCCATCCTTCATGCCTATTACATTTCAGCTGTATATATTCCTAAAAAATAATATCCCTTTAAAAACTTAATTCATCCAAATTGGCGAATATAGAAAGTATACCTTTTATTTGTACTTATCCCCGCCACATATACCACTTGTTAAGATTCCCTCTGTCATGAAATTGTAGCCAAAGCCGTCATTTAAAACTAGATATCATATTTTCTTTTATGTTTTTCTCTGCCAAATCTTTGCACAGATTTTCAGTTGATCAACTGCATTTTGTTCTGGTAACAATTGAGAGAAATATTAAACTTCAGTTTATCAAATGTATTATGTCCAGACAACCATTGACAAAAAATAATGCACTGGTTAACACAAAATAAGATTTTGAAAAAAGAAGGCTGAACTCGGAGGGGACCGGATCAAACCTACACCAAGAAGAGAGTGGCGTGAGTCTCCTCAAAGTAAAGGTTCAAGGTCATCCAACTCAATGGCTGATAAATTAGCAAAAGATGCATTTTCAAAAAATTAGCAAAAGATGGTGCATATAGAACTAATTTTGTTTTGGGGCCTGTTCTGCCTCTAATTTAGTATACTAAGCCTACAATTGACAGCTCAGTGGATGCTATGTACCTGATGTACTTTTTTTTTTACGAAACAATGATGTACTTTTTACTTTCATTTTTTTTTTCATTTTTTTTTTCATTTTTTTTTAAACGACTAATACAAACTTCAATCTCTAATACTGTTGTGGAGACCCGAACCCAATACCTCCCACAGCAATAACTCCCATACCACTGAGCTACTGCCCAAATTGATGATGTACTTTCTTTTGAATTCTTAATTAAGTCTTTGCTGATTTTTTTTTTAAATAGTGATCAATGGACCAGGAGAAATGAGGCAATTAAATGCTGGTTTCATAGTCAAGAAAGTTTCCTTGGGGAACAAGTTTCACCTGGGGTTTGGAAGTGATGCAATAACATCTCCTACAGCATCCCCATCTAGGGTTGATGTAGAAGAATTAGTTGATTGATTTGAGAAGACTTATGAGAGGAAAAAGAAGAGGAATTAAAGCTCTTTAGTGCTAGTAGTTTATGTTGATTTTTGTTTTACTAAGTTAATAGTTGGGTCTTTTATTTTCTAGATACCTCTACATGTGCCACCTCACACCACACACATGAAGTACTTCACACCACACGTGAGGTACTTCACACTATACACTTGGAGTTAGTGGACATGTTGGACTCTTCTATTTTTATTGTTAGAACTTTTCTTGTATTGGGAGTTATGGACTCTTTATTTTTAGCCAAGTGTTATTTTAAACATGTATAGGAGGATAATCACCCTATAAATACAATGTAATCAGCCCTTGTTTGGGCATCACTCATATTGAATGAAAGCTATAGATTTTTCTCCTACTTTTGCATTGTTATCTCTTGTTTACTTTTGAGTTTCTTTTATTACTTTTGGCTAGTTCATTGAGGTATCAAATTCCTTTCTAAATATCCTATTATCCAGCAAGTAAGGTTAGGTTTATTCTCCTAATTTTGCCACCACTTTGAGGCTCATGCCACCCTCTTCTTGGTGTAGGTTTGACCCGGTCCCCTCTGAGTTCACCTTATTTCTTCTAAATCTTATTTTGTGTTAACCGGTGCATTAAACTGGTATCAGAGCCCTCAAAGTCCTACCTTTGGAGCCGTCCCCGCTAAGCTTCATCCAGCAATTCACTCGCCGACAAAGATGATATCCGGGAATATGTTGATCAAAAACTCCATGAACAAAACCAAGATCTCAATCAAAAATCTGGAGACCTTGTCGACCAGGTGATGAAATTGGTGATGGAGGAGTGACCACCCACCTCCACAAGAGGTCGGCACCCCTAGAGGTGAACCTCGAGCTGAAGTGAGAGGCTACGATCCACAACCTATAGCTCCCCACATGGATCCACAAGAGGCTCCCTATAGGCAGCCGCATGCCAAGGTTCCTCCTAGAGGTCATCCACATCGCCAGGGTGGTTTCCGACCTCATAATGCTCGTTAAGATTATCCTCCATGCCGCTTTCCTCCTCTGGTGCAAACCAATCCACATGGCGATCATATTTCACTCTATGGAACTGATGAGAGGGATGACAATTTGGAGGACGTGTTTCCCCTAATGAACCGGCGCATTGAACATGACGAGCCACCAAATGCGCGAAGATAAGAGAACCGCTTCAAGATGGAGATCCCAGAATTCCATGGACACCACAATGCGGACGAGTTCTTAGACTGGCTAACTAATATTGAATCGATTTTTCAGTCTGAATGTGTTCCCAATTATGCATGTGTGGGATTGGCTGTTACAAGGTTCCGCGGTGGTGCTTTGGCTTGGAGGAGAGCCATGACCCCTAGGAGGGCACAAGTGTATGACTGGACTTCGCCAAGATGTGTTCCCCGCTGAGTTACCCCTAGGGTTACCTCCTAATCGTTATGTTCAACACCAGATTGATCTAGTTCCTTCAGCCGCTATTCCTAATAAGCCACATTACAGAATGACTCCAACACAACATGAGGTATTACAGCGACAAGTGGAAGAATTGCTCATTAAGGGGTATGTGAAGGAGAGCACTAGCCCATGTGCAGTACCAACCCTCCTTGTGCCAAAGAAAGATGGGTCTAGGAGTGTGTATTGATAGTCGTGCCGTGAACAAGATAACAATGAGGTATAGCTTCTCTATCCCTCATGTAGATGACATGCTGGACAGTTTAGCAAATTCAGTTGTATTCTCAAATATTGATTTGAGTGGCTACCATCAAATTAGAATTAGAGTTGGAGACAAATGGAAGACTGCTTTTAAGACCAGCGAGGGTCTTTATGAGTGGTTAGTTATGCCTTTTGCCCTCTCCAATGCACCTAGCACTTTCATGAGACTCATGAATGAGACAATTCGCCCTTTCATTGGGTCTTGTGTCGTGGTGTACTTTGATGATATCCTTGTGTACAGTATGGATGTTCCTAGCCACTTGGAACATTTGCAAAGTGTATTGATGAAGCTACGTGAAGATAAGTTGTTTGCTAACGTAGCTAAATGTTCTTTCTTTGTCCAAAAAGTCATCTTCCTTGGCTATGTTGTCTATAGTGTAGGATTAGCACCAGATGAAGAGAAGATTAAGGCCATTCAAGGTTGGCCGCCCCCTAGCACCCTCTTTGAAGTTCGGAGTTTTTATGGTCTCGCCAGTTTTTATAGAAGGTTTATTCAAAACTTCAATGCTATTATGGCACCAATTTTTTTTTGAAATGGCAAATTTTATTACTTGTTATATAAGGAAGCTTACATAGAAATCATAATCCAGGGTACAATTATAAATTACAAGGGCATTTCAGTCCTTGATTGTACCTCAGCCTTATGTATGCAAGCTTTGGCAAGATGGTCAGCAAGGGAGTTTGCCAACCTAGGTATATTCTTCCACAGAACATTGTATCCTGATATCAGTTTCTAAACCTCTTTAAATATAGCATTGAGCTTCCAAGGGGGGTGGGAAACCTGGAAAGCCTATTTGATGACCAGGGCAGAATCCCCTTCCACTTCTACCTGGGAACTTTCCATCAGCTGCTCTCTAAGGAGCTTGATTCCTGTCAACAGTGCACGGGCCTCAGCTTCGTTAGAAGTGCTCAAACCACCCGGGCCAGCAAATATCAGCACATTTTCCCCTTTACTATTTCTAATAACCCCTCCAACACCCGTTGGGCCTGGATTACCAAGAGACGAACCATCGAAGTTCAACTTCAGCCATTCATCTTGGGGGGGCTCCCACGTTTCCATTCTTAAGGTCTTATGTGATTTTACCCCAATACTTTCTGAGAATGAGCTGGGGAAAGGAGGCATTTTGTTAGAAGTGCCCACCCATAGTAATATGATGTGAATCACCTTTTGAATCACCCCCCCAACAGAGGAGTGCTCCCCCCTAAACACTCTTGCATTCCTTTCCAGCCAGTGTTGCCAAGGAACTGTACTTAAGAGCTGCTTTCCACAATAGCTTCCCACAAGCAGGAAACGGGTAATTATACCACTACTGTAGAAAGTGATCAAAGGTGTTCGTTATACATATATATAGGCCAAATTTTTGTAGCATCCAATCCAGACTTTCTTACTGAACTTACAGTGCATTAACAGGTGGTTGCAACTTTATTCTTCTTCATTGCATAACTTGCATGTGGTGCTTTCAAGGGATTGGCCTCTTTTGGTTAGCTCATCATAGGTTAGAATTTTAGCTAGGGCAGCTGTCCATGTGAGTTGTTGTAACTTTGAGGGAATTGGTAATTGTCAGGCTAGGCTAGGCTGGGAGATCTGCATTCCTGCCTTGTAGTGATTGCAGGTTGTAGCATGAAGGGAGAGGGAAACACCCTGATTTACAAGGGAACTATATGATTTCATCTATGCCTGTATCCGCTATGAAATTATGGCACAAATTATTGACCTATTGAAGCAAAGTGAGTTTACTTGGACCACTGAAGTCGATCGTGCCTTCCATTGATTAAGGGGTTGGTCACCAATGCCCCTTGCTAGGCCCTACCTGATTTTGGTAAACTATTGATCTACCCTCATCTTACCTAGGGCTTCTTTTTCACATTAGAAATAATAGAGCACTATGGGAACCGATAGTGGAAAAGCATCAAAGAAGGCTAGAGGGCTGGAAGGGGCCGCTTTTGTCTCAAGCAGGACAAGCAACATTAATCAGGGCAACCCTTGCGAGAATTCCCAATTACTGGCTCTCTCTCATCCATGCCCGACAAATGTTTGCAAAGAAGTTAGAATCAATCCAACACATTCTTATGGTGTGGCACCGAACAAAAATTTAAATATCCTTTAGTTAAGGGCGAAACAGTTTGCAAGCCCATAGAAGTTGGAGGTATGGGGCTGAAAATGATTAAATACATGAATGAAGCCACGTTAGCAAAGTGGTGTTGAAGATATGCAACCGAAATGAGGCCTTATGGAGACAAATTATTACAGCAAAAAATATGAAAAAGTGCATCCCAGATTGGTTACCTAAAGAGTGGTGACTTCTCCTATTTGGAGAGCTATTCTAAAGTGTATGGAAAAAGTTCTGCCCTGGTTTAGATACCGTGTAAGAGAAGGCAATAGTGTTAAATTCTAGCAGGACATATGGATTGGGAAGGAAAATCTGGCCAGCTCCTTCCCAAACATTTATTGACTGGTTGACAAAAGAGCATTACAGTTGCTGAATGAAAAGTTGGAATGAGCAGATCATGGAACATACACTTGAGAAGGGCCCTCAATGATCATGCGCTACCTGAAATGAGAAGACTCCTATGGTTGCTGGAATCAGTGTATATAGCTGGTGTTGGGCTGATGAAATTGTATCGAGCCAATGTGATTTTGGGGACTTTATAGTGTCTTCATGCTATAAATTACTATCAAAACCAGAAGTGCACACCACGTACCCTTAGGCAAGCTATGCATGGAAATTACCAATGCCTCCAAAAATCAAGAAGTTTGTGTGGACTGCCTCCCTCTAAAAAATCCTGACCTGTGATTAGTTAGGGAGGGGACAGACTGTTGCAAATCCTCTCTGCAGGTTGTGTAATTTAGTTGAGGAGGATTGCATTCACCTTTTATGCATTGTAGTTTCAGCCAACAAGTCTGGAATAACTTAAGAAGTTTGGAATTTCTCTGTGCATGCCAAGTACTTTTCAATTACTTGTCCAGTAGTGGTTTTTGTGCCCTTTGATAAAATGTTGGTCAAGTCTTGTGGAGAACAGCCATAGCTGCAATCACTTTGCAGCTGTGGCTAGAAAGAAATGGAAGGATCTTCAACAATCAGTGCTGCTCTCTAGGAGGGGTGATCAAGAAGGTAATCCACAATGTACTGTTATGGGCAAGTGCCACCCAAAAAAGCCTCCTTTCCCCAGTTTAGTCATCCATAAGTACTGGAGCAAAATTATAGATCTCAGAACTCCTAAGAAGCTCAGAATTGAAGAACGGAAGCCTCCTCCGCGGGGAAGTGTCAAATTAAACTTTGATGGCTCTTCGCTTGGGAATCCGGGATTGGCAGGTATTGGGGGTACTATTAGAGACAGTGAATGAATGTGCATCCTAGTACACTCGGGTCCAGTTGGTTGCTGCTCCTCCAATGAAGCGGAGGCACGTGGTATGCTAACTGGAATCAAGCTTCTTAGGGAGCAAGGGGCAGAAACAGTGAATGTGGAAGGTGACTCAAGCTTGGTTATCAGTTGGGCAGAAAGGGACAAGCCCCCTTGGAAACTAAAATCTATTTTCGATGAGGTCAAGCTACTCATAGCAGAATGGAACGTTTGTTGGTGCAAAATCCCTAGGTCAGCAAACTCTGGCTGACTGCCTAGCAAAAGAGGGTGCCCATCGAACAGCACTGCAAACAGGGCAGCAGTACCTAGGGGTGGCCATGAGCCCAGCCAACTCGCGAGTAGCTCGGTCTCGGCTCAATTTTTATTCGGCTTGAGCTCGTTAATAACGAGCTTGACCACTCGAGCTCAGGGGTGGATTTGAGCCGAACCGAGCCGAACCAAGCCGAACTCAGGGATGTTCGAGCTCGGCTCGGCGTAAAAAGTATGAGCTCGAGCTCGGCCACAAGCTTTGCGCAGAGCTTGAACTTGAGCTCGAGTAATTCTAACGAACGCGAGCCCGAGCTACTTCGATTTGTCGCAGGAAATTAGGGAAGAATAAAGAGGAAGAAAAATAAGAAGACGAGAGGAAGAAAAATAAGAAGACGGGAGGAAGAATAGTAGGGGAAAAAAATAAAAATAAAGGAGGAAGAATAGAGGTGGGAGGGAAAGATGAGAACAGTGGAAGAATGAGAAAAAGAAGAAGAAGAAGGGAACACGAAGAAGAAGGGAAGAAGAAGAAGGGAAGAAGAAAAAAAGGCTGCTGCTTTCATATAAAAGAAGAAGGGAAGAAAAAATAGAATGTAAGAAAAGTAGGAAGTTAAGAAAAGAAGAAGGTTAGAAGAATAAGATTGGAAGAAGAAATTGAGAGCAAAACAGTACTTACCTGTGCTCGCCGGAGGGAATTGAGATGAAAAATCCACCGAAGGGCATGTTCAGGGGGAAAGAGGGTAGAAAATATCAAATTTGCAAAATGTTTCAGGAGAGATAAAGCTCTGAACAAAATTTTTCCTCGTTTACAAATCTGCCCTTTAAAAAAAATCTTTTAGGTATAAGTCTAAGGTTAATCTGGGTAAAAGAAAAAATAAATAAATGTTAAACCCTACTCTTCATAAATGTTTCCCGAGCCGCTAACGAGTCGACGAGGCGAACTCTACTTAAGTTCAACTCGTGAGTCTAAACGAACTTATCTCTAAGTTCGAGTTCGGCTCAGGCTCGTTATTAACGAGCTTGAGCTGAGTAAAAATCGAGCCGAGCCCGAGCTACTCGCGAGCTGGCTCGGCTCATGTCCACCCCTACTCGACCTAAAGTAGAAGCTCGTTGCGTGTCATGAGCCAAATTCGAGCTCAATAGAATTCGGCTCGTCGACTCACGAGCCGGCTCGAGATATCTATAAAGTAATAATTTAATGGTTTATTGTGGGTTTCTTTAAACAAACTGTCTTCACATTTAATGTTGCCAAGTTTTACGTGAGTTCTATCCGGAAAGTCCCTTCAAATTAAATTTTTATTATTTTTAATACTTTTAAAATAGGACTTTTCCTCCTTTTCTGCATCGTCTTCTTCCTTCCTCTCTGTTCCTTCCTCTTCGCATCAATCTTCTTCTTCTTCACATTAATTTCTTCCTCTTCGCATCTATCTCATCTTCGCATCTATTTCATTTTCGCATCTATCTCGTCTTCACATATTTATCTCCTCTCCGCATTTTCTTCTTCACATATGTTTCTTCCTCCCCGCATCTGCTTCCTCCCATTTGTTTCTTCTTCTTCGTATCGTCTTTTTCCTTTGCCCATCTTCTTCTCTCTTCGAATTCGAACCTGCTCGAGCTCGAGCTCAAGTTCCAGCTCTACCCACGGCTGGTAGCCGAGCCCGAGCCCGAACATACCTAGGTTCGGGCGCGATTCGACTCAAATCCACCCCTAGCAGTACCCATTGTAACTTATGTACTCTACCATATAATTATAAACTATTACTTCAGAAAGCAATAAAAATTGCCATTTTCGAAAAAAAACCAACCATGGATATTTTGGAATCATGAATATAATTCAGATTAGGCTGCCCTCATCAATAAATTCCTGCATGACAAGATAATGGGCTAAACCCAGAATATAAGTAACATTCAGATCATCAATTTGGCTAAAAGTTCTGTTAACACCTTTTGTCATTGTGGTGAGCTTCTTGGCCTGCCCTTACTTTTGAATGTTAAATAAGCCTTAAAGGTCTACCAAAGCCTTTGGTAACTGAGATACATATCTGAAGTCCTTGTGTAGGTCAATTCGGAAGTTCCCATGGTTTAACTTATGGTTTAACTTAAACCAGCAAGTTATTGCATGCATCATACTGCAGGAGCAAAAGTACCGTTTCCAAATTTCTATGCTATAAGTGAAATGCACAAGAAAAAATAAGCAGCAAACTAAAGACAACCACTTATCCTGTCTTTCATCTTTCATAACAAACTCAATGGCATTTGCTTTAGTGTCTCTCAAGTGAATTAAAATAAAATAAATCTCGCCATTATGTAACTCGAAAAGAAGCAAACATAGTATATGTTTGAATTAGGGATTTGTGACAATCAGTATCAAACTCAAGTTAAAGATTGAAAAAGCAGTTGCTACAGAAATCTTAAAGACACAAATACCTTCACAAATGGAGTCTGCAACGCACTATACTTATTAACTCTTGTCTCTTCAGGAAGGATCCAATTCCTGCATGATGAAGATCAAGCTCTCAATAATTTTATCAGAAAATGTGCATTTTTAATAAACGACAAAATTATGTATGAAGGTTGTAATAGGAGGAAGGAAGAGGGAAGCCATATAGACCATCTGATTCGTCACTCAAAATCAGTTAAGCATGTCAGTATCTGTGAATATCCAGAACATTATAGTGGACATGACCCTTCTCTGCCACCGCGAAAACTGGAGTGGCCTGCAATCACTGAATCACTGACCACCCCCTCTTTTTCTGGCATATTGGGTTTGCAGAAATGTTTGATCAAATCTGCTCTGAAAAAACTCATAACAGAAATGGGTGCGTCGGAAAGTTTGTTGGCAGAATAACCATCTCGAGCACGTTAATCCAATAGGGAAGAAGATATGCAGAAAAAAAAAAAAAAAAAAAAAAAAAAAAACAGCCTGAAACAGAGAAGAGGGGCAGGAATGGGGTTCGGGACGGGGAGAAAGAGAGAGATCTAGGGCGGGGAGAAAGAGAAGGAAAGGAGAAAGGGAGAGGGAGAGAACCGGGAGAACGGGAGACGGAGAGAGGGGAGAAAGGTAGACAAAGAGAGAGGGGAGAAAGGTAGACAAAGAGAGAGGGGAGAAAGGTAGACAAAGAGAGAGGGGAGAAAGGTAGACAAAGAGAGAGGGGAGAAAGGGAAAGGGTACCTGCTGTAGTCGACGGCTGTGGGTTGGGCGGCAAAGCGCAATGGAGAGGGCCACGCGGAGACTGTCGGAAGTCCTCTGTTGATGGAGGCCGAGAGAAGCCAGAAACACAGAACAAGAACAAGGGGGTGAACTGGTCTTTCTCGAGCCCTGAGCTGCTGAGCATAGCTCAGTGGGTCTCGCTGGGGTAGAAACTACAGGAAGAGTCTCGAGTTCGAGCCACCGACAGGGTAAACTTTTTGTGCTTATTTGGCTTAAGTTGTGGAATTATGCCATTCTGGACCTAATTTGGCCAGACAAGTCATGTAGCACACAGGAAACATTCTCAACAGGTCTTTAACTTTTCATCTTTGCCAGATTTTTCATCTCTCTCCCAAATTCTATCTTTGATATTTTCTCACAAAATGCATGGATACAGACTTGAATGAAGATTACACAATCAAGGACATGCTCATTGCTCCAAAGATTGCAGCAGGTTCACCATGCTCCCTTGAGCCATTGGTTACATGGTCAAGTGAGCTTAGTTCTTGTAGCATCCCAAACCCACTTGAGATTTCATCTTGGCCCTCGTTCATAATGTTCTTGTTGTAAGATTTTTATCTTTTTCTTCAAAAAAAAAAACATCTTATACATTTTCCAGCGGATCTATAAGCTCAAAATGGAACGAGCACTCAAAAGTAATTTTGAGAGGATGGTGGTTCGAATCCACCAAGGTCCATCTTGCTTCATTCTCAATAACATATTCTAGATTCTTGTTAATTTAATGCAATGAAAGTTATTTGGTTTGGTTTTCTTCAAATGAGAAGCATGCAATGAGTTAAAGTAGAAGGTTCTCCAAGGAGGAATGGGAAGCATTCAACCTTTCCAGACTTCACTAATTGGGCTATAGCGTCGGGACGGATGAATCGCTTATCTCAAGTTTATCCCACCTCTTATAAATTCAATCCCCACATTTCAATCCTCATTTCAACTTCAATCTTACTTTGAAGTTCTACATCTGAAGTTCAACCCTTATATAGACTAAATATTAAGCAATTTTGCAATGAAGGAGAAAATTGAGTAGATAATGTCCAAATTATTAAAAAGGGTGAACTTTCTTAGCTCATTGCCATTGCTTTGCATTGGTTATCGAACTAGAAGAATTAGTAGAGCGATGAACATTAAAGAGAACATTTATGCTCATGATGACAAACATAATTTTTATTTAAATGTCAAAAGCTATATAAAAACATTTTGGTATCCTGCTTCATCTAAACTGAGAATAATGTAACCAATGTAACGAAACAAACCGAAAGATAATAAAATAAATGGCCTTGCCGAATTAAAAAAATATGATTGCAGAAATTAGATTTTTGCAAGCAAATGTAAAATGACAGAGTTTCTCCTAATTGCTAGTCCTACTTCTATGCAACCAAAAAATGAGAAAATGGAAATAAATGAAACTTGTCCTTTTTTTTTACTCACTTCAAAACCCTAAAGACCAATTTTCACCTGAAAGGATATCTGCTAATACATAAAATGTAGTTTCAAGATGTATTCTAGTCAAAAGTCTCAATACAGTAAGTTAATATAACTTAATCTATAGCCCTCCCAATCTTCATCTGAAAGAAAAACTGTACCATTTACAACTACAACACCTTCTAAATAAACTCATCCAAGACATTGGTTTTAGACAAGAGAATTTAAATTCTGTTTTTATCTTACTTTCTAACCAAGCCAAAGAAAAAAATAAAATATAAGCTAATAACCACTAATTAAAGCCATCCCAATTTAAAACAAGAGAGAAATAACAACAAAAGAGGAAGACAGAAAAAAAAAAACATATAAAGACAAGACTAAGAACTGGTAGAGGTGTACATGTAGAGGATAAAATTAATGACAAAGTTTAAAAACAAGACGAACATGATCATTGTAGAGTAGTATTAAACAACGCTGATTTCTGAGTGGAAGAATATTAATTAGGAGCAATTTATAAGACCCCACTCGACCGGTACACCAACTCTGAACGCTTGCGACTGTGATGCCTTTTCCCTTTTCAAATAAAATGCTTTATTTCTTTATTTAATTAGCCCGTTCACATGCATGCGGGTCCTAATTCATAAACTAATTCTTTAACTAATTAGTAAGGGGAAAAGTGGGAAGATACTTAATTTTAAATAGGCTAGTGTAGGCATATTAGTATAAGATTGATCCTACGATCTACAGTTCTGGTCCACTCATTTTTTGCCAATTGAGGTAAAAATCAACAAATTAATTATTACAAATCAATTTCGTGGTCAATCCGATTAAAATTCCCAAAATTGACCTCTGCAAATTAAGAATTGACTCGAAATAGGTTAATGGTCAATGATAGATCTATGATCAGAGGTTCAATTTCGGTCACAATGAGAAATCAAGTTCAATTCAAAACAATTGGGCTCAATCAGGCCTCATCCAAGATCCAAGTTTGACCCAACCCAATTAAATCCCAAAAGCTTACTCAACCAGCTAACACGTAGCGCGATCTGGAGAAGTTTGGACTTAGCCTTTGCAATCCCTTATTGTCCAAAATCAAATTTTCAAAGATAAAAAGGAAAAATCAAACACCCCTTCACCTATAAATACAAACTCTTTTGGAGCTTAAAGAGTGGTAGATCAGAGATGAAACTAGAGCCACAAGATCAAGCACTCTTGTAGATATTTGTCGGATGAAGAATCTAAAGTTTCTTAATCTATCGTATAACTCATAATTACATTACATTCTATCTTGGAGTACTTGAAGGACATTATCTTACGTTCTAGAGGAGTTATACTTTCATGACAACAAATTGAGAGGTGATGTTTTGCAAAACATTGGAAAATTATCAAATCTAATCATATTGAGTATTTCTACAAATTTTTTTCCTATCATCGTCATTGAAGATGTTTTAACTAACCATGAAAGGTTAAAAAGCATAGAAGTGTCAAATAACTAATTGGTTTAGAAAGTGAAGTCTCGGTGGCTCCCTCCCAATGTTGAAATAATTGATATGTCATCGTCTCTAGTTTGGGAAAGCGAAGAATCTAAAGTTTCTTGATCTATCATATAACTCATAGTTACATTACATTCTATCTTGGAGTACTTGAGGGACATTATCTTACGTTCTAGAGGAATTATACCTTCATGACAACAAATTGAGAGGTGTTGTTTTGCAAAACGTTGGAAAATTATCAAATCTAGTTATATTGAGTATCTCTACGAATTTTTTTCCTATCATCGTCATTGAAGATGTTTTAACCAACCATGAAAGGTTGAAAAATATATAAGTGTCAAATAACTAATTGGTTTGGAAAGTGAAGTCTCGGTGGCTCCCTCCCAATGTTGAAATAATTGTTATGTCATCGTCTCTAGTTTGGGAAAGTGAAGAATCTAAAGTTTCTTAATCTATCATATAACTCATAGTTACATTACATTCCATCTTGGAATACTTGAAGGACATTATCTTACGTTCTAGAGGAGTTATACCTTCATGACAACAAATTGAGAGGTGATGTTTTGCAAAACATTGGAAAATTATCAAATCTAGTCATATTGAGTATCTCTATAAATTTTTTTCCTATCATCGTCATTGAAGATGTTTTAACCAACCATAAAAGGTTGAAAAACATAGAAGTGTCAAATAACTAATTGGTTTGGAAAGTGAAGTCTCGGTGGCTGCCTCTTAATGTTGAAATAATTGATATGTCATCGTCTCTAGTTTGGGAAAGTGAAGAATCTAAAGTTTCTTGATTTGTCATATAACTCATACTTACATTACATTCCATCTTGGAGTATTTGAGGGACATTATCTTACGTTCTAGAGGAGTTATACCTTCATGACAACAAATTGAGAGGTGATGTTTTGCAAAACATTGGAAAATTATCAAATCTAGTCATATTGAGTATCTCTACAAATTTTTTTCCTATCATCGTCATTGAAGATGTTTTAACTAACCATGAAAGGTTAAAAAATATAGAAGTGTCAAATAACTAATTGGTTTGGAAAGTGAAGTCTCGGTGGCTCCCTCCCAATGTTGAAATAATTGATATGTCATTGTCTCTAGTTGGGCCAATGTTTCCTCATGGCTTCAACACCATAGAGACATGTCTAGGTTATTCGTGTCTAATGCAACCATTACAGATGATATCCCTGAGTGGTTTTAAAATATTGCAATTGACATGAAATATTTACTTCTCTATCACAACCAACTCACGGGCTACCTACTACTGAATGGTACGAGTTCATAGCATGAACTGGATCTTTCAAACAATTCTTTCTCTAGGTCAATTCCCAAAGATCTTTGCATGTTAGAAACTTTACAAAAACTTGATTTATCAAGCAAACATTTCCAAGGTGATATTCCTGATTGTTGGGGAAAGGGAGGAAGGAACCTATGGTACATAGATTTATCAACCAATGATCTTTCAGGACAATTTCCACACTCACTAGATGATTTACCTTCTCTTGTATTTTTCCACTAGAGGAATAATTTTATTTTTGGAGAATTTTTTTCAAAAATAAAAAATATGAAGAACTTGCGTTGTTCTTGATCTTGCATACAATAGATTGTATGGAGTAATGCCCACATGGGATTTTGGGGATTTTGGGGAAGACTTACCAAAATTGAGGATTCTATCTTTGAGATCTAATATGATTCGTGGTAATATCCCTTCGCAAATATCACAACTTAGCTTTCTTCAATTCTTGGATCTTTCATGTAACATGTTATCAGGGGCTATTCTTGCATCCTTTAGGATATTTGACTGGAATGACTAGGATACATACCCATGAAATGTTTGACTTTGAGTCCCTAAAAGACATTATTGTCTCTTATCAAGATAAGTTGAGGATGAATCTTAAAGGAGTGGAGCGTGAAAATAATAGTACTCTTGGATTTATAAATCTCATAGATCTCTCTTTGAATGATCTATCAGGAGATATTCCTAAAGGATTAATACACCTCATTGGGCTATTTAGCTTAAACATATCCAATAACAGATTGAAAGGACATATTCCAAAAAATATTGGAGCATTGAAGCAACTAGAATCCTTGGATTTTTAAAGAAACATGCTTTTAGGTGAAATCTTTTCTAGCATATCGATCTTAAATTTCTTAAGCAAGCTAAAGTTGTCATACAACAACTTATCAAGGAAGATACCATCAGGTTTTCAGCTACAAACTCTTTATGACTTGCCAATATATGTTGGTAATTAAGTTTTGGGCTACATCTTCAACAGTGGTTTTCATGCCCACTACCTGCTTGCGGGAAACTCCTATGGAAAGCGGCTATTGTTGCCATTCCATGGCACATATGGCTTGAGAGGAACTCGAGGATATTTGAAGATGTGTTCCTAGCTGAGTTACCCTTAGGGTTACCTCCTAACCGTTATGTTCAACACCAGATTGATCTAGTTCCTTCAGCCGCTATTTCTAATAGCCCACACTACAGAATGACTCTAACACAACATGAGGTATTACAACGACAAGTGGAAGAATTGCTCATTAAGGGGTATGTGAAAGAGAGCACTAGCCCATGTGCAGTACAAACCCTCCTTGTGCCATAGAAAGATGGGTCTAGGAGTGTGTATTGATAGTCGTGCCGTGAAGAAGATAACAGTAAGGTATAGCTTCGTTATCCCTCATGTAGATGACATGCTGGACAATTTAGAAAATTCAGTTCTATTCTCAAATATTGTTTTAAGTGGCTACCATCAAATTCGAATTAAGGTTGGAGACGAATGGAAGACTGCTTTTAAGACTAGCGAGGGTCTTTATGAGTGGTTAGTTACGCCTTTTGGACTCTCCAATGCACCTAGCACTTTCATCAGACTCATGAATGAGACACTTCAGCCTTTCATTGGGTCTTGTGTCGAGGTGTACTTTGATGATATCCTTGTGTACAATAAGGATGTTCCTAGCCACTTGGAACATTTGCAGAGCGTATTGATGAAGCTACGTGAAGATAAGTTGTTTGGTAACGCAACTAAATGTTCTTTTTGTCCAAAAAGTCATCTACCTTGGTTACATTGTCTCTAGTGTAGGATTAGCACCAGACGAAGAGAAGATTAAGGTCATTCAAGATTGGCCGCCCCCTAGCACCCTCTTTGAAGTCTAGAGTTTTCATGGTTTCGCCAGATTTCATAGAAGGTTTATTCAAAACTTCCGTGCTATTATGGCACCAATTTTTCTTTGAAAGGGCGAATTTTATAACTTGTTATATAAGGAAGCTTACATAGGAATCATAAACCAGGGTACAATTATAAATTACAAGGGCATTTCAATTCTTGATTGTAGCTCAACCTTATGTATGCACGCTTTGGCAAGATGGTCAGCAAGGGAGTTTGCTGACCTAACTATATTCTTCCACAGAACATTGTATCCTGACATTAGTTTCTGAACCTCTTCAAATATTGCATTGAGCTTCCAAGTGGGGTGGGAAACCTGGGAAGCCTATTTGATGACCAGGGCAGAATCCCCTTCCACTTCTATCAGCTGCTCTCTAAGGAGCTTGATTCCTGTCAACCGGGCACGAGCTTCAGCTTCATTAGAAGTGCTCAAACTACCCCGGCCAGAAAATAGCAGCACATTTTCCCCTCTACTATTTCTAATAGCCCCTCTAACTCCCGTTCGGCCTGGATTACCAAGAGACGAACCATCAAAGTTAAACTTCAGCCATTAATCTTGGGGGAGCTTCCATGTTTCCATTCTTAAAGTCTTATGTGATCAAAAGTGTATTACTTTACCCCAATACTTTCTGAGAATGGAGCTGGGGAAAGGAGGCATTTTGTTAGAAGTGCCCACCCATAGTAATATGATGTAAATCACCTTTTCAATCAGCCCCCCAACAGAGGAGTGCTCCCCCCTAAACACTCTTGCATTCCTTTCCAGCCAGTGTTGCCAAGGAATTGCACTAAGAGCTATTTTCCACAGTAGGTTCCCACAAGGAGGAAATGGGCAATTATACCACTACTGTAGAAAGTGCTCGAAGGTGTTCGATATACATATATATAGGCCAAACTTTTGTAGCATCCAATTCTAAACTTTCTTACTGAACTTACAGTGCATTAATAGGTGGTTGCAACTTTATTCTTCTTCATTGCATAACTTGAATGTGGTGCTTTCAAGGGATTAGCCTCTTTTGGTTAGCTCATCATAGGTTATAATTTTAGCTAGGACAGCTATCCATGTGAACTGTTGTACCTTCGGTGGAATTGGTAATTTTCAAGCTAGGCTAGCTGCTGGGAGAACTGCATTCCTGCCTTGTAGTGATTGCTGGTTGTAGAATGAAGAGAAAGAGAAGCACCATGATTCACAAGGGAACCATATGATTTCATCTATGTTTGTATCCGCTATGAAATTATGGCACAAATTACTGACCTATTGAAACAAAGTGAGTTTACTTGGACCACTGAAGTCGATCGTGCCTTCCAATTGATTAAGGGGTTGCTCACCAATTCCCCTTGCTAGGCCCTACCTGATTTTGGTAAACTATTCACTTACCCTCATGTTACCTAGGGCTTCACATTAGAAATAACAGAGCACTATGGGAACCGATAGTGGAAAAACATCAAAGAAGGCTAGAGGGCTAGTAGAGGCAGCTTTTGTCTCAAGCAGGACGAGCAACATTAATCAGGGCAAACCTTACGGGAATCACCAATTACTGGCTCTCTCTCATCCCATTCCTGACAAATGTTGCAAAGAAGCTAGAATCAATCCAACACATTTTTATGGTGTGGCACCGAACAAAAGTTTAAATATCCTTTGGTAAAGGGCGAAACGGTTTGCAAGCCCAAAGAACTTGGAGGTATGGGGCTGAAAATGATTAAATACATGAATAAAGCCACGTTAGCAAAGTGGTGTTGAAGATATGCAACCGAAAATGAGGCCTTATGGAGACAAATTATTACAGCAAAATATGGAAAGTACACCCCAAATTGGTTATCTAAAGATAAAGTGGTGACATCTCCTATTTGGAGAGCTATCTAAAGTGTGTGGAAAAGTGGTGGAAGGAACTAGCTATTTGGCGGATGAAGAATCCAAAGTTCGTTGATCTATCATATAACTCATTGTTAGATTACATTCCATCTTGGAGTACTTGAGGGACATTATCTTATGTTCTAGAGGAGTTATACCTTCATGACAACAAATTGAGTGGTGATGTTTTGCAAAACATTGGAAAATTGTTAAATCTTGTCTTATTGTGTATCTCTATAAATTTTTTCCCTATCATCGTCATTGAAGATGTTTTAACCAACCATGAAAGGTTGAAAAACATAGATTTGTCAAACAACTAGTTGGTTTGGAAAGTGAAGTCTCGGTGGCTCCCTCCCAATGTTGAAATAATTGGTATGTCATTATCTCTAGTTGGGTCAAAATTTCTCTCATGACTTCAACACCATAGACACATTTTTAGGTTACTCGTGTCCAATGCAAACATTACAGATGATGTCCCTGAGTGGTTTTGGAAAATTACAATTGACATGAAATATTTACTTCTCTCTCACAACCAACTCAGGAGCTACCTACTACTGAATGAGACGAATTCATGGCATGAACTGGATCTTTCAAATAATTCTTTCTCTGGGCCAATTCCCAAAGATCTTTGCATGTTAGAAAATTTATAAAAACTTTTATCAAGCAACCATTTCCATGGCGATAATCCTGATTGTTGGGGAAGTGGAGGAAGGAATCTATAGTACATAGATTTATCAAACAATGATCTTTCAGGATAATTTTTACACTCACTAGATGATTTACCTTCTCTTGTATTTTTCCACTAGAAGAATAATTTTATCTCTAGAGAAATTTCTTCAAAAATAAAAAATATGAAGAACTTGCGTTGTTCTTGATCTTGCATACAGTAGATTGAATAGAGTAATGCCCACATGGGATTTCGAGGAAGGCTTACCAAAATTGAGAATTCTATCTTTGAGATCAAATATGATTCATGGTAATATCCCTTCGCAAATATCACAACTTAACTTTCTTCAATCCTTGGATCTTTCATGTAACATGCTATCGTTGGCTATTCTTGTATCCTTTGGAAATTGACTGGAATGACTAGGATACATACCCATGAAATGTTTAACTTTGAGTCCCCAAAAGGCATTATTGTCTCTTATCAAGATAACGTGATGATGAATTTGAAAGGAGTGGAACGTGAAAATAATGGGACTCTTGGATTTATAAATCTTATAGATCTCTCTTTGAATGATCTATCAAGAGATATTCCCGAAGGACTAACCCATTTCCCTGGGCTAGTTAGCTGAAACTTATCCAGTAGCAGATTGAAAGGACATATTCCAGAAAATATTGGAGCATTGATGCAACTAGAATCCTTGAATTTTTCAAGAAACATGTTTTTTGTTGAAATCCCTTCCAGCACGTCGACCTTAAATTTCTTAAGGAAGCTAAAGTTGTCATACAACAACTTGGGAAGATACCATCAAGTTTTCAGCTACAAACTCTTTATGACTTGCCAATATATGTTGGTAATTAAGTTTTGGGCTACTTCTTCAACAGTGGTTTTCATGCCCACTACCTTCTTGCGGGAAACTCCTATGGAAAGCGGCTATTGCTGCCATTCCATGGCACATATGGGTTGAGAGGAACTCACGGATATTTGAAGGCAAGGTAAGTACTCTGGCGTGTCTAACTGAGAAATGTACTCATTCTATTTTCGTGCGGGATATGTGTAGAGGAAAGCTACCTCAATTGCCAACCGCAGTACTAAAGAAGCACTAGAACAAGGTCATCCAACTCATACTTCTAAAGCAACCGATCATCATCAGCTGGAAACCACCTCCGCCGGGGTGGTATGCACTAAACTTCGATGGAGCATCTCAAGGCAATCTAGGGCCTGCAGGCGTGGGAGGTGTACTAAGAGACCATGAGGGTCAAACCATCCTCTACTACTCGGGACCTGCTAGCTTATGCACCTCAAACGAAGCTGAATTCAGAGCCCTGCTTGCTAGAATGAAGCTCTTCAAGGAAATATTTGATGGACCTTTGCAAGTACAAGACGACTCTATGCTGGCTATATCTTGGGGACAAGGCACTGCTCAACCTTGGAAACTTGTATTTATGATGAGATCAAAGACCACACAAATGGAATACAAGAGGATTTGAAACATTTACCTAGTTCAACGAACACAATACCTGATACTTTAGCTTGGGAAGGAGTCCAGAGACCAACCATAGCACACGGACCATTACTGCCCCTACCTTAAAGTGTAACTAAAATGTAATAGCCTAGAAAACAGAACTACAAAAGCTTAGGCTACGCATTGTATTATTTCATTCATAATCAATAAAGCATCATCATTTAAAAAAAAAATATGTTGGTAATTACAATCTATGTGGAGAACCACTATTGAAGAATTGCTCCACAAATGAGCTGCCTCAAAGTTATATGGGTAAAGGTGGAGCAGGATGAGAGAGAAGGATGGAGACTTTGAAATTATATGGTTGTTCACTAGCATTGACTTGGCTTGGTATTCTGATATTGAAAAGGTAGTAGAAGACTTCCTATTACCAATTTATTGATAACGAGATGGACACGATTATTGTGGTAATGGTAGTATGGTATAAAAGACTCAAGAGAAAACTCAAGAAGCCAACAAAGACAGAGGCACTACCATTTTGCAGAAAGAAGCCTCAGTTGCTTCAAAGAATTGGAAGTAGAAATTTGAATTGGTAAACATTCTTTACCTTATACACTTAATTTTCTTCAAAATGTCCTCATTGTTGTTTAATTGAATGACCTAATTAACTTGTGCTTATTTATGCTTGAAGGTAATTGACACTATCATCGGGTAAAGAAGCCTCAATAGCCTTAATTAATAGTAAGTATAAGCTTGTGTTGGTTGTGCATGTTTTTTTAAAGTTTATAGATTGATAATAATTGGTACTTGGTATGCTAGGTATAAGTCATTTCTTTTTATGTAGCTACTTTTGTACTAAACATGAATCTATCTGTCTATGTTTTCTACTCTAGAACTTCAGTGAATCTTTGATGTGTTTGACATTAGATTTCATGTTTTAGATGATTATTGATTAATGAATTGATCAGTAAAAGCTTATGATTTTATTCCACGTAATCTAAGGTTGCACATTGGCCTGAGTGTACTTCAAAAGCACACAAACTCACCAGTGTTCTGAAATCAAACACATACACATAACTCCAATATGCAAATGAACCACAAACAGTCAATTAATAAGTAAAGGTGACAGTTTGTTACTTTGGGGTGTAGGGAACTGTTATGGAAGCATGCATTGAATAAAATGATTTTGACTATATATATATAGCATCTCATACAACAGAAAGAGAACGGGATACGTAAAAGAAACAAGGCTATATAAGAGGACTCAAACAACTCGTAAATAACTTTGCTGGAAAATAGAGCAAAATAAAAATAAAAAGGATAAGTACCTCAGGATAGATGAGCTCTGTAAATTCAAGAGGTAGGACAGAAACACTTACCCTATATGTCCGTAGCTAGTACTTTTATCCTTTTTTCCCCTTTCCAAGGGGGCATATCTGGAGCTTAATATGAAGTTCAAGCTTAATATATAGGGTCTGCTCATCACGAACAAGGATCTTCTTGACATCAAGCTCGTCTTGCAAAATGTACTTTGCCTAAGGCCTTCTAGATTTATATTTCATTTAATAGGTCTTTCTTGTTAAAAAAAAAAAAAATTTTAGATGCATGACATGATTTAATAAACAAAAAAAAACTTTCCCTTGAAAAATATGATATTTTCATAAATTATCCCATCTATGTAACATTTTTATAAATTACGTGGACTATATATGATTTGCTGGTCACAACAAACTAACTTGAAGGAAGTAACATAATAATGGGCTAGTGGTAATACAGTAACTTGCTGATCCTAACATATTAACTTACTGGGTGTAACATAATAAATTGTTGGGCGTAACATAGTAACTTGATGATCTTAACATAATTTGTTGATCTTAACATAATAACTTGTTGGGAATAACATAATATTAAATTCGGGTTGAGTTAGGAGTTACTTTATTGAATTCTGGTTGGGTCATAGTTTACCTTCAGAGACTAAAGAAGGGTATTTTCGTCAGTTTATATAGGCCAGATAGTTTAGAAAACATTATATAACTTGATAATTTATGAAATATATTGTGCCAGGCCACCGGTCTTGATCTTATAACATTAACTATAAAGTAATAAAAATAATACAATTTTAATAAACAAGGCCACACTGATAAATTATAATACAATTATAATACAATTATAACAAATGGCTTTATAATTTAGGATCATCCAAGCCAATTACAGAAACTTTAACCTTTGGTTAAGGAAACACTTCCTAATTGAGATACTAATCTATTGGTTTTATCAGCTGCTTGTTACATCTACTTGATTCATCACAACAACGAGATCTTTTGTGCTTAAATTAGTGTAATTAATTAAACTGTTCATGCTACAGTCAATCAATCGAGATCTTTTGTAATTAAGAACAAACTGTTTATGCTACAATCAAACAATCGAGATGTTTTGTAATTTCATAAACTTTTTCACGCTAACAAGTCTTTAGTAGTTCAATACCCTCACACGATGTACCACATTCAATCAAGATTATTTCCAACATTTTTTTTGAAAAGTTAAATGATGTATTTTATTAATGTGTAAATGATTGCATGTATTTTACCTATATTTAATATACTCAAAATCACCCAATTCGAGGCAATTTACTTAAGCTTGTTTGTTTATTTTAGGGAACATGAAGAAAATGCAATAAGAAGAACAATGGAAGAAGTCTCAAACAAGTTAGGTGAAAAGCGAAGTTTTTACTCCAATTTAGAGAAAGTACAGAGCTGGGCGTTATACGGCGCCAGGGGAATTTCACGGCACCCAGTGGGGGCCAAGAAGCATGTCAGGCATCATATGGTGCCAGTTACGCAGAGTTGGGCATTCAAGCACTGTCAGAGATTTCAGAGGTACGTGCGGCTAGTACGTGCAGACCTAAGCGCCATAGGATGATGTTGGGTGCCTAATGGCGCCAGATCCTCAACGCCACAACAAAAGCCATGACAAAAAAATACAACATTCAGCGCCCCGACGTTGGGTCTCAACGCCATGGTGCAAAGGGCCTAGGCGCCATGAAAGGTGCCTGGCGCCATAGCCTTTATGCTGATTTTGTGTTATTTTAATGACCCAGCGCCATATGGCGCCCAGTCAAGGGCCTGCACTCTATAAATTCGTGTTTTGGGGTCAAGCTCAGGGATTCAGACTTAAGAGTTTGAGAGTCGACCTAGACTCGTCAAGGGTTCATGTCAGAGCTTAGAAGGAGGATTTTGGGGTCATTTCTTGAGGAGATTTACATTCGGGAGGAGTTAAAGGGCTACGTCGAGGATTTGTGGGTGGAGTTAGGAATAACCCACTGTCGTACGTGACCTATAGGCTACGTGTAGTGGGATCACCCATTTAGCTCTAATAAGAAGATTGTAGAGTTAATTGGGTGAATGCAAGTGCGGTGGTCTCAAAAGAGACCCATGCATACCAAATTCCTGGGTCCACCAAGTGTTCGATGAAATGCTTGAATGCTAAAATAAGTTAGATACAGAGCACATGGACGTGAAATCACACCCCTATCTCTATCTTAAGTAGATTATCCTCTTTTATCCCTTGTTTGGGTCCTAGTTAGTGTGTATATTTTTATATTTTTTATTGATTATCCTGTCGTTTGGTTAGCTAATCTATTATGATGCATGTTTAGTACTTAGTCTACACATAGTCCATGTGGGTTCGACATCCGGACTCTTAAGTCCACTTTATTACTTGCGTGCTAGAGTGACTTTCTTTAATTAGAAATTACTCATGTTTAGCGAGCAACAGTAAAAGACATCAAGCAACTTAGGGATTTCTTACAACTAGAGATTGTAGAGAAACAACTATGTTGGCTAGTTCATCCGCCACAGTATTGGCTGATCATGGTACATGTGACCTAGTTACGTTATGCAAGTCCAAAATTGACCAAATTTCTCTGAATTCCAATGTAAATTTCCATGGTGGTGACACTTCCTTCTTAGCTCACTTAATCGTGTTGAGAGAATTACCTTCAATTTGTGTAGGGATAATACTCATCTCCTTCATAAAACGCACCCCTTGGAGAAGTGCTTGAACTTCCGCATTAGATGATCAGAATGAGGAAGTGCACTTGAAAAGTCCAAAAGTTTGGTTCCATCCCCTTATTTTGTAAACCCAAACCCAAACTCAAACTCCCAATTTGACCCCTTATTTTGTAAACCCAACCCGACCCCTTATTTTGTAAACCCCACCCGGCCCCTTATTTTTTAAACCCAACCCGACCCCTTATTTTTTAAACCCAATCTGACCCCTTATTTTGTAAACCCAACTCAACCCCTTATTCTGTAAACCCAACCCGACCCCTTATTCTGTAAACCCAAACTCGACCCGACCCCTTATTCCATTCACCCAAACCCGACCCAACTACTTATTCTGTAAACTCAAACCCAACTCGACCCGATCAAAACCCGATGGGTTTGATAAAAATACAAAAATATAACGGAACAAATTATAAAACCATTTTAAATAAAGAAATTTGAAGGTAAGCTGAAATAAAAAAATATATATTTCATAAAAATAAAAATCAAACATTCTCTTCAGAATTCAATACTTATGATTTGATGCTATGCTGAAATAAAAAAAATTAAGCAGCTGGATTTGACTTCCAAATTAAGAAACTAAGAATAGAAGTGAGCTTCAAAATGGGGTAGAGGAAGGAAAAAAATATATAATGGACAATGACATTGAAGTGGATAATGGTGGTCAAAAATAGCAGGGGTGCAGAAATTGCCTTGATAAATTTGTATAAATATGAAAAAAATCAAAGAAGATTTGCATGTCGGTTATTACCATATATTTCATAAAAAATAAAAATCAGACATTATCTTTAGAATTTAATAGTTATAATTTGAACCTAAGCAAAAATATAACAAATTAAGCAGCAGAATTAAGACCTCCAAATTAAGAAATTAACAATAGAAGCAGTGGAAGAGAATCGGGAAGACGAAGAAAAGAAAAGAAGGGACTGCTTCTTTGAATTGGATAATGGAGGAAACAAAAATGCAAGAATGAAGAAAATAGAAATTGCATTTATTAATTTCTGTAAGGAGATCACTTACCCATGCTTGAAGCCAAAAGTGGACTATTTACAATAGTTCCTGCATCTTTGGAGGAATCAAAACCTGAACAGAGAAAGAACAAAAGGGGGAGAAAAGGCAGTTCGTTGGCGTAGCAGAACTACTAACAAACTCCTTCTAGACAGCAGATTTTGATTAGTTCAGAAGCAAACGAGAGATAGAGGTAAGTGAAGAAAAATACCTTGACTAAAGCGGAAGAGGAACATGGACCGATGGTTTACTATGAGGATTAAAAAGAACCTAGACAGATTGTACACGAAATAAACAAAATTTTAATGAGTTTTTCTCTTGAAGCAAAAGAGACACAGAGATAGGTGAGGAAAAATACCTTGTCTAAAGCGGAAGAGGTAACTGTGAGGATTAAAAAGAACCCAGATAGACTAAACACAAAATAAATCGAAGAAATAGAATTAGATGATTTACAAGAGTACAAAAATGGAAAAGAGAAAAAGAAAAATCAAAAGAGAGGAGAAGGAAGACATACCTCCATGGGGATTGATGGCCATGTTGATTTTGCTCTGATTAGAGTTTTAGTGATTCAGAAAAATGTGATTGTAGTTTTCATTGTTGAGCATAAAAAGGAGCTCATTCCCCCTTTTTTTTTTTTTTCTCCAATCTGGTTGTCTTTCTACCGGTGAGAATCGAGTGAGACGATCAATGGAGTCGTCCATGTCAGCACCAATAATAGCCAATAGGGAACAGGGATTTTCCATAAAAAACCCAATCCATGTTCCTATTTAATATATATAGATTACGTTTACTCATTTTAACTTTGTTTACCTCTCATTGACTAATGGCAAGTACCAAGTCTGTTTGTTTATAACCTTATAATGATGTATTACTAATTTAGTCAACATTTTAAAATGGTTTTTGGCCTCAATAATGCCCAGCATAATCAAGATGAATGTTGTTTGGCTTACAATAATATCTATAGAGTTTCAAGATGAATAATTTTGCAATCGAATGAATCTATTGTAGTTTCGGGTAGTAAAGAATGGATTTTTATAGAGTTTCAGAAGAAGATAGAGAAATCAGAAGAAAAGGGGAAGGCAAACTAGAAGAAGGAGAGAGAAGAAATTGATTAGTCTCTAATTCATATCTACCTCGAATCATGAGGAGCAGGGGTTTTATCACTAATTCAAAAATGATAATTATACCCCTCATAAGTGAGTAGGCAATTACACAAGTCTGTACACCAAAAGAAATCGACTACTAATGATTAAGTCAACAACTAACATGATAAAGTACTGCTAATAATGATAGGAGTGTAACATCTCACCCCTCTTAAAAGAAGCCTTGTTTGTTCTCAAGGCTTGAATTTGAGGAAAGCGAGCTATCAGATCATCTTTGCGTTCCCAAGTAGCATCAATGGGCGGAAAATGGTGCCATTGAATCAGCACCTCACAGTCTGCAGGCGGCCATGACTACGAACTCGACGACGCTGGAGAATACTCGCGGGCTCATGTATAAAGCGCCCCTTCGTATCCCATGATGAAAAGGAAGGCGACGCGGTGACAGCATCACCTATGCGGAGCTTTAGTTGTCACACATGAATGACCGGATGAATATATGTGTCATCTGGTAATTGAAGTTTATAGGCAACCTTGCCGATCTTCTGAATAATCGGAAACGGACCAAAATACCGATGTGAAAGTTTATCGTTACGTCAACGAACAAGGGATTGCTGGCAATAAGGCTGCAATTTCAAATACATAAGATCACCAATTTGAAATTAATTCACAATCAATAAGATGCTTGTCAGTGTGTTGCTTCATCCAATTTTTTAACATACCCAAAGTACTCTTCATAAAATGCAACAAATCATCTCTCTCTAATAAAGTGTAACATAGGTTAAAGGATACAATAATAAATATGTAGTTGCATAAAAATTTTATATACATTTTATAAACTCGTGATATACTAAATCGTGTTATGAGTTGGTTGCACGACAAGACAAACATATTAGGATGTGATTAAGGATGGCACCGGAATGGGTTTGTGGAGGAACATGACCTGCAACACTGTGTTTGGATTTCTAAATCCAACCTAAGGATCAGGTTTGGGTTTGGGAATGCAAACCCGATCACGAGTCTGGTTGGGCAAGGGTCTTCTGAATCCTATTTACAAATATTTATATTTAAATTTGGTAGACGTCGAAATCTAAACGGCCCATCTATGGCAAGCCCATTTGCCCACCAATCCACCATCCGTCAAAGGCTTGCCATCGGCCTATCCATCGATTCATGGAGCCATCACCCAGCAGCCCATCACCAGGGCCCTTCACTTTGCCATGTCATTGACATCGTTATCGTCAGCATTGGTTGCCATCGTCAACGCCACATTGCCCCCACCTGGTCCCTCCCAAACATCATCTAAGTCACGATTGATGGGACTACAAATAGCAAGTCCTCCCATCGATCCTCCTTCTGAGGATCGATAGAGAAAAAGAAGGGAACCACCAAGTCTCCACTCCCCCTCCTGGAGAGCAGCAAAAAGAGGATCCAAAACCCCATTCCAAGGGTCGACCTCAACAGACCAGCGCCGGCTACAAATGGCCAGAAACTCTTCACTCTCAAGGTTCAAAAATTTTCCACCTTAGAGATTTTTTCGAGCTAGAAGTTCACTCGACCTGAAAGTTCGTTGGAGTTCGCAAGTTCACCAGAGAAGCTCTACGCAACCACCGACAACGTCAACAAGCTGAGCTCACAGAACACAAATACCTCCGTCCAGCCGACTAAACCCATCGCCATTCGTGTACACTCACTCGGAGGCGTGAGACTCATTGTCGAATAGCTAGGAAGAAGTAATTACATCAATAATGGAGATCAAATAAGAAGAAAGCTAGGAGAACGCACCTGCAAAATTTCCCAATCCCTACAAGACTTGTAAATGTCTTTGTAATTTTGTCGATTTCATCAATCGGTCACACCGTTTCGCGGACTAGAAGATTTTTGAGAAAACAGATTTGGCAAGCCCGGTGGGACCTCTCCTACCTCTCATCTCCTTCTCCCTCAATCATAAAAAAAAATCCAATCCAATGGCAGGCAACAACTCCAACAACGCCGACAAGAGGGTCATCCCCACTAGCTGCGCCTACCTACGACCAGTCCCAGATTGAGCTCAATTGCAGCATCAGGATCTCTCAGCTAATCGGCCGGTTCGCCGACCAAAAGCACATCTCAACATCTCCTCCACCATCAATTTGCGTAGGCCCAGTGTCGAGGGCCTTGGCCAGAAACTTGTCCACTGGGCAATCCCCGTTCATGAGGGAGGCTCGTCATCCAAGCGCAGTGTTTCAGACGCAAGCCTCCACAGTAGCAACAAATGCTTCTACGACACCCGGCAACGAAAAAGCCAAGCTACTTGGCTGTCGCAACCACACCACCGACGCGCAACCCGATGGTCAGCCCAACCCAATCACCTCAAGCATGAAAGATCTCGCTCATACCCGCCATGATTGAACATTTCGAGCTGCATGGCTACCCGACTCCCTCTACTTTGGCCAGAAAGGCCCAATCGCCAACGGTGGCCTCGCTGCGCCACTTTACATGAGCCGCAACTCCTTCAGCCTAGTCGCCGACCACAGCTTCTCCGCATCAACTCACACTGACAGCCCTCTCTCCAGTTCGGTCGCCAACTACAGCCTCGCCGTACCAATCTACCCAGGCGACCACTTCCTCAACTCGGTCGTCGACTATGGTCTCTCCACTCCTATACATGCTGGGGTCTACTTCTTCGGCCCCAGTCATCAAAGTCGCCACCATGGCGACATCGGCCAAAACGGTCGAAGAACAACTCGCTAAGATGCAGGCTACACTCAGAGAGCAAAGTGAACAAATCCACGTGAAAGATGCGCAAATAATGGCTCGCGATGACCAGATCACAAAAATGATGGAGAAGCTAGAGCTTCCACTATGAACTTGGGGGATGTTTCGCATGAAGTTAATCGCAACTAGGCTACGACGAGTGCATCGGCCGAACCCCATCAAGAGGAGCCGCAACCTGAAGCTCCAGCGACCTCTTGGGAACTACGCTTCAAAGAATCGGTCTCCCTTACGCTTGAGGTGGTTACCGAAATGATCAACTGTGTCGTCTGCAATAATGCAGGAGAAAGACAGTCTCAAGCCTACGTGAGGCCATACACCCGATGACTCTAGAACACTTCCATGCCGTTCGGCTACCACCCACCAAAATTTCAGAAATTCAACAGCGACGACAACCTGAAGCAGTGCGTCCCACTTCATCGAGACCTACAATAATGTCGACACCTATAGCAATTGTTGGTCAAACAATCTGGGCGGTCACTGAAGGGGAATGCCTTCGATTGGTACATCGAGCTTCCCCAAGAATCCATCGACAGCTTGGAGAAGTTGGACCATGAGTTCATCAGCCAATTTTACAGTACCAAATGTACTGTAACGCTAGTGGAACTCACCAACCTAAAGCAGAAGAAGGGAGAGAAAGTCATTGATTACATCAATCGGTGGCGCAACCTCAGTCTTAATTGCAAGGAGAGCACATCTCTAGCCACCAAAACAGAGATCGACATGTGAATCAGACGCATGAACTGGCGGCTCCTATACTTCCTGAAGGGCCAGAAGCCGAAGGACTTCCAGGAGCTGCCGACTGAGGCCCACAATTTGGAGATCATAATGGAGCAAGCCAGTGATGGTGTTGCCCCAATCACCGACCTAAACAAGAAAGGTAAGGCCATCGCAAAAGATCCCAAGGAGAAAACAAAGGGTTCTTACGTGACAAATGTCTTCGAGCCGGTCAAGGTCGGAGGCAAGCTAAAGCCGAATTACGGTCCATGGCCACCAACCGAGCTGACCTTCCAGAAATAAACACTGAAGGAGAGGGAAAAGAAGACTTATCCCTTCACAGATGCCGATGTACCAGTCATGCTCGAGCAACTGCTCGAGACCAGCTTGCTCCAACTGTCGGAGATCAAAAGACCCGACGACGTGACGAAGTCCAAGGAGCCAATCTTCTGTAAGTACCACCGCTTGCTTAGGCATCCAATCGAGAACGCCGTATCGGCCAATCTGTGTTCGTCCAAACCAAGTCTAGTCTGAGAACTAGGCTCAACAAGTGTCGGGTGAAGAGGAAGGAGTATCGTCCTCAATCCGGCGAACCCAACAAACCACTGGCGAAAGTCGTTTCAAAGCCGGCGTTTCGAGAAGCCGCTACAACAGACGCAAAGGGGTGGATTTTGGTCACCCGACGAAAAAGTCCGATTTGAGAGGTCGAACCACTGCTGACCCCCAAAACAAAGGTGAAGCGGAGCGTCGAAACAAAGCTCTGAAGACCTCTGTCCAAGGAGCGGACAAAAGAAAAAGAAGTTCTGTCACCATGGCGCAGTTCTTCCCAAAGACTTCCACGCCACCACCCGCAGTGGTGGCCACCTATTCGATGTCTTCTCCCGAGCCAGTGAGCAGAGAAGACAAAGGCAAGTCACTGGTCGTTGAGTGCGACAACCTTGAAACCTCTCTAAAGTAGATCTCCCCACTTAATGAAATCAGTGATGATTTGGACCTGTTCATCTGATCTTGATAGGCCTTAATCAAAATCCTTGACAAATCAGAGAAGCTCCAAGCCAAGTTCGAGCAACTACTGATTAGGAAACACGATCTACTGAACGTCACCCTGACACCACCATTTAAGAAGGAAGAGGAAACCTCCTCCTCCAGCCAGGGGTCGCGAGCAGAGTCGCACGCCGTCTCATGCCCGCCTTGCATCACTTTCCGAGAAGAAGATGCTCAATTGGGGGAAAGATACACAACCGACCGTTGTTTGTTTCAGGCCACATCAGAGATTGCCCAGTCATTCGAATCTTGATCGACTGCAGCTCCGTGGTGAACATTCTACCAATTCGGACAATGAAGAACATCGACATCTCAGCCAACGACCTCTCCGCAAGATCCCTGTTGATCCAGGTGTTCAATCAAGAAGGCCAGAGAACCCACGGGATGATCCGACTCGAGCTGCACATCAATGACATGGTTGCCGACACAACTTTCCAAGTGATCGACTCTCGCACATCCTACAATTTATTGTTGGGTTGACCTTGCTTGCACGCTAATGGAGTCGTTTCGTCAACTCTCCACCAGTGTTTACTGTAAAGATGGCGAGCAAAAGATGAGGTATGCCGAAAGCCCATTTACCGAGTCGAAAGCCTCATTCGCTGACGCCAAATTTTACTTGTCGTGACCGGCCACCAAGGAGATCCCTTCAATGAGCCAAGCTCCAAGCGCCAAGGCCGCCTCGCCTCCAATTCAAACTCAGAGGCAAAATCAGGTGCCAAAGTTGATGCCTTCTCCACAATCGTCCCATAACGACAGAACGCCGATGACTCCAGCACCACCAAAGAGCAATGTACCTATACAAAAGGTACATACCTCAGTCGCAGAGTAATAAGGGCGAGTCTCCTCTTGTCGCTTGTCACCATGACGAGCCAAACATGCTTAAGAAAGGGGTCACTATGTCGTTGCCAAAGCTCGAGTACAAAAGTGTCATCAAGGAGTATCCAAAGCCCCAGCAGCCATTACCCACCACTCAGACAAATGAAGACTACGACCCGAACATTTACCAGTTGATGGCCAAAGCTGGGGTCAGCCTCACCAAAGAACAAATGCATGAGAAGCCACTAGTCGCCCTACCAATTCTGACACCTACGCATAAGAAGATGAGGAAATAGGGGCACCGGATTCGTCCAAATTGGCATGGCCTAGTCTACTAGTCAGATAAACTAATCCAAATCAATGGATGGTATGACGACGTGCACTAAGTCTCGGTCGGGCAAAACTCACCAAAGAAAAACAAAACTCTGATGGTCATTTACACATTGAAGGCTGCCATTTCTTAAGCTCGTGTGAATGCCTACGACGTCGTCACCATTATCTCGGTCACCGACGGAACCGAACCAAAAGACGAAGAGTTCGTCCTAAAAGAAGCTCTATCTGCGTTCGAAGAAGGGGGCAAGCCATTGTCGACGAACTAAAGAAGGTCAACATGGGTATCGAAGAGGATCCAAAACCAACATTTCTCAGTGTCACACTAACAAAAGACGAAGAAGCTGAGTACGTCTCCTTACTTCAAGAGTATCGCGACATCTTCGCATGGAACTATAGTGAGATGTCAGGTCTTGACTCAAAAGTGGCGGTGCACAAGCTCACTGTCCACCCAGCAGTACGGTTGGCAAGCAAACTCAAAGGCGTTTTCAGCAAGAGCTAGTCCCCAAAATTGAAAAGGAAGTCGACAAATTGATTGCAGCCAATTTCATTCGGGAAGTCAAATACCCGACTTGGATCGCGAACTTCATTCCGGTGAAAAATAAAGATGGCCAAATTGGAGCTTGCGTTAATTTTCGCGACTTGAATAAGGCATGCCCAAAAGACGGCTTTCCTCTACCCATCATCGATCTCATGGTTGTTGAGACAACGACGCACGAAGCACTGTCTTTGAAGGACGGGTTGTCCGATGCAATCAAATCCATATGGACCCGAAAGACGAAGAGCTCATGATGTTCTGCACGCCTAAGGGGATCTTTTGTTACAAAGTTATGTCGTTTGGTTTGAACAACGCCGGCGCAACTTATCAAAGGGCTATGCAGAACATCTTTGACGACTTCCTCCACAAGCGTGTCAAATGCTACGTCGATGACCTGGTGGTAAAATCAAAGGAGTGATCCAACCACCTACTCGACCTCCGAACAATCTTTGAGCGGCTACGACGGCTTCAGCTCAAAATGAATCCATTGAAATGTGCATTCGGTGTCACCTCCGGCAAGTTCCTTGGATTCGTTGTGCACCACAGAGGGATCGAAATCGATCAATCAAAGATCGAAGTGATATAGAAAATGCCCGAGCCCAGAAACATCTCTGAACTCAAGAGCTTTCAAGGCCACCAGGCATACATTTGAAGGTTCATCTCCAACCTGGTCAGGAGGTGCCAAACTTTCAGCCGCTTGATGAAGAAGGGATGACTCTTGCCAAGGTGCCAACCTTGCAACCTGGGATGACTCTTGCCGAAATGCTTTCGAAAGCATCAAGGCGTATCTCACCAAGCCACTAGTACTCGTCACACCGATCATCGGCAAGCCTCTATTGCTGTACATCGCAGTTCATGAGAACTCGGTGGGGGATGTGTTGACCCAAAATGATGAGGACAACAAAGATTGGTCCCTCTACTACTTGAGCCAAACCTTGGTGAGTGCCGAAGTCAACTACTACCCGATCGAAAAAACGTGCCATGGCGTATCTCACCAAGCCACTAGTACTCGTCACACCGATCATCGGCAAGCCTCTATTGCTGTACATCGCAGTTCATGAGAACTCGGTGGGGGATGTGTTGACCCAAAATGATGAGGACAACAAAGATTGGTCCCTCTACTACTTGAGCCAAACCTTGGTGAGTGCCGAAGTCAACTACTACCCGATCGAAAAAACGTGCCTTGCACTAATTTTTGTCGTCGAGAAGCTCTAACATTACCTCCTGGCACATTCAACAAATCTGATTTCACGCGCCGACTCATTGAAATACATCATGTCACGGCCGACGCTGTTTGGTCGCCCAGTAAAGTGGGCCATTCTATTTTCGGAGTTCGAGATAAACTTTGTCCCGCAGAAGGCAATAAAAGGTCAAGCCTTGGCGAATTTCCTAGCCAACCACCCGGTGCTGGAAGAATGGGAACTGACTGAAGAGCTTCTAGACGAAGAAATATTTTTCGTCGAAATCCTTCCTCCATGGAAACTTTACTTCAACAGCACTGTAAGAAAAGATGGAGCTGGGGCCGGAGTCCTCTTTATCTCTCCAAAACATGGCTTCCTGCCATACTCATTCGTATTAAGTAAATCTTGTTCGAACAACGTCGCGGAGTATCAGGCACCCCTCAGCAGTCTAAGGATGGCATTGGAAATGCGAATTCCCCAGCTCAATGTATTCGGTAACTCAGTAGTAATTAGACAATCGATGGGATAATTCGATGTCAAGAAGAGGTAACTTCTACCACACTAGAGACTCACTCGTGACTTGTGGCCAGAATCCCGAACATCACACTGCATCACATTTCGCACGCTCTGTGGGCCAACAAATGCCTTAGCCAGAATTGCAACCAGATGCCCGACCAAGTTCTCGTTTGCGAAAGATGGGTGGTCCCTCCTCTGCAAGAAGAAGAAACAGAAAAAAAGGAAGAGGCCCTCCCCATCTCTGTCTGGGAAATTGAATGTTGAGACTAGTGGGAGCCTATCGTCAACTTTCTCCAACACGGTGTACTTCCAGCAGACCTGAGAGAGAGTTCACATCCGTCGATCACCGCCAAATGTTTTTTTTTGTCAACGACCTCCTCTACAGAAGGTCATACGAATGCATCCTTCTTCGATGCCTAACCAAAGAAGAAGGTCGCCAAGTGCTACAGGAGACACACGGTGGAATCTGTGGTGCACACCAAACTGGCCCGAAGCTCCATATGCAAGTCAAACAACTTGGATATTACTGGCCGTCAATGCTTCAAGACGCTATTGTACTTGGCCGCACATGCAAGGCTTGTCAGCTCCACGCTGATTATATTCATCAGCTGTCAGAGTTGTTGCATCCGACCATCGCGTCATGGCCTTTTGAAGCATGGGTGATTGATATTATCGAGCAAATCACACCAAAGTCTTCCTCTGACCGGCAGTACATCCTTGCTGCCACCTACTGCTTCTCGAAGTGGAACGAAGCCGCATCATATTCAAGAGGTCAATGCAATTACAGTGGCCGACTTCATTCAGACACACATAATCTATCGATATGAAGTCCTGTTACATCGTGACGAACAATGGCACACCATTCCGAAATAAAACCATGGATCGATTTTGTGAAAAAATTCTGAATTCGACAAAAGATGTCTCCAGCCTATAACCCGACGGTCAACGGTATCACAAAAGCCTTCAACAAGACTGTCTCCAAGATCCTAAAGAAAGTGGTGGTCGAACATAAGCCCGACCGGGATGATAAGCTAGGGGAAGCTCTCTAGGCGTACAAAACAACGTTCAAAACCCCTACCCTGTTGACCCCTTACTCGCTGGTATGCGGGGCTGAAGCAGTGATAACGATCGAACTCCAAATACCGTCACTTTGGATTGCCATCATAGAAGGGCTCACGGAGGGAGAAAGTACCCAACTCTGACTTGCTGAACTAGAGTCGCTCGACGAAAGAAGGCTAGAAGTGCAATAGAGTCTCGAATGCTATCAAGCACGCATAACTCAAGCCTTCAACAAAAAGGTCCGACTACTGGCATTTCAGAAGGGCGACCTGGTGCTCGCCATTAGACGCCCAATACTCTTCACGACCAAGACCGACGCAAGTTTGCATCTAAGTGGGAGGGTCCCTACGTTGTCCAGGAGGCCTATACGAACAACGCATACAAACCCATAAAGTCGGATGGCACGGAGCTGCTGATCGTGAACGGTCTCCAAGATGGAGCTTCCCCTTCAACGAGTGGCTCAACTCTTGAAGGCGCGCCGCGTCCGACGAGATGCAATCAACCCATTGCTACAACTGTCAAGTGTGTGGAGCCCACCTGTACCTCTCAAGTGTGAGGGTCAAAATCGTCATTTCTTCTTCTATTTTGTCCTTTAGTGGATTAGGGTAAAAGAGGAGCGTGTGCGTGAAAAACAATAGATAGAGAGGTGGAAAAGAACGGAGAGAAGGAATAGAAAGGCAGAACGGGAGAAACCAAAAAAAAATCCTTGGAAACAAATTGGGAGATGAACGATCCCGGAATAAATTCGTAAGGGTTAGGTAAAGTTTCTCTTTCTCTTCTCTTGTTCATCTGAAAGACTTCTTGTACTATTTTTCTGAAAATAGTGGATTTGTTCGTCGCGTCCCGTGGTTTTTTACTCTCTATTGAAAGAGGGTTTTCCACGTTAAATCTTTGTGTTCTTGTTGAGTTTGGCTTATTTAATTTCTCGAAAGTGCCAGATTATCCCGCCTTGGATTATTGTCTATGTTGTTGTGGAAGATTTCCGGGTTAGGGAATTTTTTTTTTGTAACAATTGGCGCCGTCTGTGGGAACGAGAAGCGGTTTCATTCAATTGGTTATTAAATTGAGTGGGAGTTATGGTAGAGAAATCTTCCAAGACCGGGAAGATTGAGAAATTTGATGGATCAAATTATCAGTGGTGGAGAATGCAGATAGAGGACCACTTATATGAGAAGCAATTACATTTGCCACTCATAGGGGTGAAGCCGGCAGAGATGAAGGCTGACGAGTGGGCGCTACTGGATCGAAGGGCATTGGCTGTAGTCCGGATGAGTTTGACTCAATCGATAGCATTTAATGTCTCCAAGGACAAGACTGTCAAGGATTTACTGACAGCATTGGCGGGAGTCTATGAGAAGTCATCAGCCTCAAACAGGTTATTCCTTTTGAGAAAACTTGTTTATTTGAGAATGTCTGAAGGAACTCCTATTGTAGATCATTTAAATGATTTTAACAAACTGTGTGCACAAATTGAAGCAGTTGATTTGAAACTTGATGATGATGTGAAAGCTTTGATGTTTATGTGTTCTTTGCCTGAAAATTGGGATACAGTGATCACTTCAATTAGTAATGCTACTAAGGAGAAGTTGAAGTTTGATGAGGTGCTGAGTGCTATTCTGAATCAGGAGATGATGAAGAGGAGCATGATGAGCAATACATCGTCCACTTCCGACACAGCCTTGTCAATTGATAAGGGGAAGGGCAGAGACCGGGGAAGAAATCAAAGCAGGGGTCCCAATAATAGGGATCGATCTAGTCAAAAGGTAAATCTAAGGGTAAGTTCAAGTGCTGGGTTTGTGATAAAGAAGGACATGTTAAGAGAGATTGTCCAGAGAGAGTAAAGAATACTACAAATGTTGTAGATGGACATGAGGAAAAACTATGTTTGTCAGTTTATGACGAATACAAGGTGGAGAATTGGTATATTGACTCCGGAGTTTCTTTCCATTGTACATCTCACAAAGAATGGTTTTGTGACTACATCAAGGGTGAGTTTGGTCATGTAATTGTTGGAAATGGTCAGAAGTGCAAAATTGAGGGAAGAGGCATAATTCACTTGAAGATGAATGATGGAGGTAAACTGATTCTAAAAGAGGTAAGGCATATACCGGATTTGCAGAAAAATCTTATATCTGTCAACAAGTTAGACCAGGAGGGCTATAAGATCACATTTGAGAACAGCTCATGGAAGGTTAGCCGTGGAGCATTGACTTTGATCAAGGGGAAGGCAGTGGGCACACTTTACCCATTGTGCACCAAGGAAGATCAAATTGTTTCCTTGGCGGCTGAGAAGGATGATAAAGCATCATTATTGCATCGCCGGCTTGGTCACTTTAGTGAGAGTGGGATGAGGATCCTACATTCAAAGAAGGTTTTGATAGGTATAACTAATATTTGCTTTGACTTTTGTGAAGACTGTGTCTTAGGAAAACAAAAGCGGGTGAGCTTCAACAAAGATGGTAGAGAGAAAAAGTCCAACAAATTGGACTTGGTTCACACAGATGTTTGGGGACCAGCCCAAGATAAATCTTTTGGAGGTAATCTCTATTTTGTTATCTTTATTGATGACTATAGTAGGAAGACATGGATTTATACTTTGAAAGAAAAATCAAATGTCTTTAACATGTTCAAGTATTGGTTAGCTCGTGTTGAGAATGAGATAGGGTCAAGGCTGAAATGTTTGTTGTCTGATAATGGCGGAGAATTTTGTAATAAGGAGTTTGACTCCTATTGTGCCAAAAGGGGGATTAGGAGGATTAAGACTGTGCCTAGAACACCACAGCAGAACGGGGTGGTAGAGAGAATGAATCGAACCATCCTTGAGCGAGCTAGGAGCATGAGAATTCATGCGTGTCTCCCCTTGCATCTTTGGGGAGCTACTGTGGATACAACAGTCTATCTAATCAACCGGAGTCCATCAAGTTCTATAGATGGAAGAATACCAGAAGTGGTATGGGCTGGTAAGAATGTGGATTATTCTTTTCTGAAATTTTTTGGTTGTATTGCCTATGCTCACATTGATAGGGAAGTTAGGAAGAAGCTTGATCCTAAATCTACCAAGTGTGTGTTTCTTGGATACAGAGGTGACGAGTATGGTTATCGACTATGGGATTTTGATAACAACAAGGTGTTTCGATGCCGCAATGTTGTATTCAATGAGGAGCAAATGTACAAAGCCAGAAAAGAAGAAAAGGAGATTGAGCCTAAGGAGAAAGAGTACATAAAGAGAGATGAGACTGATGAAAATCTACCTCAAGCAAGAAATGAACAGGTGGTTCCAAGTGAAGGAGAACAACAAATTGAAACTGAACAAGAGAATGAGTCACAGGGTGAACAATCAAGTATTGATGACGGTGAATCACATGAGTATTCAAATGCTCAAACTGATTTTGATGACTCAGAAATACCACAAGAGGAAATTGTTACTTCCGGGTTGAGGAGGAGTACAAGGGTAAGAAAGCCTGTACAAAAGTTAAATATAATTGTACAACATATTTTGTATACTGATGCAGGAGAGCCAGAATCCTATGATGAGGCCATGGCGGATGAAGCTCATCTTAAGTGGGAGCTTGCTATGAAAGATGAGATGTTGTCATTGGAGGAGAACCAAACATGGGAATTGGTGAAGATGCCTGCAAAGAAGAAGGTATTACAAAACAAGTGGATATTTCGGGTCAAGCAAGAAGCCGGTGGTGTACAGAGGTACAAGGCAAGACTTGTGGTGAAGGGGTTTGGACAAAGGGAAGGTATAGATTTTCATGATATATTTGCACCGGTAGTGAAAATGACTTCAATTCGAACTATTTTGAGTATAGTTGTTGTGAAAGGATTGTATTTAGAGCAGCTTGACGTCAAAACAGCTTTCCTTCATGGTGACTTGGAGGAGGAAATCTACATGAGACAACCAGCTGGTTTTGAAGTCATAGGAAAAGAGAGTTGGGTGTGCAAATTGAAGAGGAGTCTATATGGACTCAAACAAGCACCGAGGCAGTGGTACTTAAAGTTTGACAGGTTTATGTTAGACATTGGATTTGCTAGGAGCAATGCGGACCACTGTGTATATCTACAAAGGTTCAATGATGGAGATTATATTATCTTAACATTGTATGTAGATGATATACTTGTTGCAGGGACTAACATGAAGAAAATTGATGATCTCAAGAAGAGGTTGGCAAATCAATTTTCCATGAAGGACCTAGGTGGAGCGAAAAAACTTCTTGGGATGCAAATTACCCGAGACAAGAAGAAGAAGAAGTTGTGGTTGTCCCAAGAGGGATATGTGAAGAAAGTCTTGGAAAGGTTCAACATGCATGAATCCAAGGCGGTGACTACTACTTTGGGTAGTCAATTTAAATTGTCTAAGGAACAAGGTGCCAAGAGTGATGAGGAGATAGCTCACATGAAGGGGGTGCCTTATGCTTCAGCTATTGGGAGTCTTATGTATGCAATGGTGAGTACAAGACTGGATATAGCACATGCAGTGGGAGTTGTGAGCAGATTCATGAAAAATCCAGGCAAAGAACATTGGGAAGCAGTGAAGTGGATATTCAGGTATTTCAAAGGTACTTCTGATTACTGTTTGTGTTTTGGAGGAAATAACATTGATGTGAAAGGTTTTGTAGACTCTGATCATGCGGGTGATAGAGATAATGGCAGAAGCACTTCTGAGTATGTGTTTACAGTTGGTGGAACCGCAGTCAGTTGGGTTTCTAAACTGCAGAAAGTTGTTGCTCTATCTTCAACAGAAGCTGAATATGTGGCTGCGACAGAAGCTAGCAAGGAGTATATATGGCTGAAATCTCTAATGAATGAGTTGGGGTTTGATAATGCTGATTGCAGGTTATATAGCGACAGTCAGAGTGCAATCCATCTAGCCAAGAACTCGGCGTTTCATTCGAGAACCAAACATATTCATCTTCGGTACCACTTCATTCGAACTTTACTTGAGGAAGGACAATTGAAGCTGGAGAAGATAGATGGAAAGAAGAATCCGGCGGATATGTTGACAAAGCCGGTGGAGGGCCAAAAGTTGAGTCTTTGCTCAACTATGGTGAACTTGCACTAATTGGCAAGAGATGGACATATGCGACGAACAAGGTAGAGGAAGGTCAGAGGTTGGAATAGTTGTGCTTCAGATGGTCTCCAAGTGGGAGATTGTCAAGTGTGTGGAGCCCACCTGTACCTCTCAAGTGTGAGGGTCAAAATCGTCATTTCTTCTTCTATTTTTTCCTTTAGTGGATTAGGGTAAAAGAGGAGCGTGTGCGTGAAAAACAATAGATAGAAGAGGTGGAAAAGAACGGAGAGAAGGAATAGAAAGGTAGAACGGGAGAAACCAAAAAAAAATCCTTGGAAACAAATTGGGAGATGAACGATCCCGGAATAAATTTGTAAGGGTTGGGTAAAGTTTCTCTTTCTCTTCTCTTGTTCATCTGAAAGATTTCTTGTACTATTTTTCTAAAAATAGTGGATTTGTTCGTCGCGTCCCGTGGTTTTTTACTCTCTATTGAAAGAGAATTTTCCACGTTAAATCTTTATGTTTTTGTTAAGTTTGGCTTATTTAATTTCTCGAGTGCCAGATTATCCCGTCTTGGATTATTGTCTGTATTGTTGTGAAAGATTTCTTGGGTTAGAAAATTTTTTATAACAACAACAAGGACGTGTCGAAGCCCGCCTCCTTCAACTTGACAATGAAGAACCGTGCATCTCCAATCACCTCAGCCGTGCTCGAGTTCTCGGCAGTCAGAAAATCAGCCTTCATGAAGTCCACCCATTGCGCCAAAGTGAATCCTGCAGTCGCGACTTTGATCTTGCTGAAGGCATGGAGGAGGATTCCTGCACAGCCAGAAGTAAGATGGTGAATCATTGAGAATAAAAAGAAAAGGAAAAGCTCTCTCTAAAAACAAAAAAGTGAAAAGGCAAACTCTGACTCACCTGGGTGGACGACTGGCCGCTACTAGGGGCAATGATGGGAGTCACGTCAATAACCTGAGGCAGCCCTTCATCGCGATGGTCGCACACGGCCGAACCTTCTGGTAGAGGTGACAGGACCGAAGCTGGAAGCGTCTGCTCGCTGGCAAGGGCGATTGTCAAACTTACCTCTGCGCACCAGAGGCATTTTCGTCAATGGGTCAAGAAGATTCGTCATCAATGACGATTAGAGAGGGGCCACCTACTAACACAACTTTGACAGCCTGAGTAGTCGCAGCCGACACCGGGAGGTCGCCGTCAAATTTCATTTGCACGAGGTCCCTGTTGGTCATATGGGCTAGCACCCATAGGCCAAGTGGGATTTCAATGGAGCACAACCATTGGTCTTCCTTGTGGGACCATGAAGGTTACACAAAATTAAAAGAGATCAAGGTGGGAATCTTTGGTTTATGGCTGAAATTAACTCCTCATAATATGAGGGAGGTTATATGATATTTAATCCTTTTTAATACTAAGGAGTTATATAATATTTACTCTTTTTTATTATAAGGAGGTTATGAAATTAACTCCCCTTATGGGAGTTATAATTTCATTCACCTATAAATAGGTGGTGTAGAGAAGACACAAATAATGAATTCAGAATTCAGAATTCTAGTTTCTCTCTTATCTCAATTCTCTTTTTCTCTCTAAGAGAAAGATAAGCTCATGCTCTCTAAGTGGTTGAAGAGTAGTGCTTGTATTTCAGCCAAATCAAAGAAGGACTGTGCGGGCGGTAAAAAGGTGATCTCTATAACTTTTTCTTTGGTTTCTTTAAGCAGATAATTCCAGAATACAAAGGAGGTTCAATTGCATAAAGGAAAAGCTTCAAAAGAGGTTAGTAAGTTTATTTCATCCGTTGCATGTTAAATTAAGTTAAATTATTGAGTTTATACTCAATTTTTTCCAACAGTCCCCAAGGTCACATGATCCGCTGCAGCAATACCCAGTTGACCGGGAAGCACCAAGTTGGAGAGATCGATAGGCCCTTCCAATGATGAAGTCATCTCTGCTGGCGGTGACTGCATTTTTGGAGAGGGATCGGCATAAGGAGTCCACTTCGCCTGAGTTAAAGCCTTCATAGGAGTTTCTTTGGTGGCACGTTTCACAGGTGTCACCTTCTTCTTCTTGGCGATCGGAGCGTTCGAAGCTTACAAGGAGAGAACAACTGCTCGATAAGGAACCTCCTTGGTCAAGGAACCTCCTTGGGTGTTGGTAGTTGCAACACTATCTTTGCATTTCCCGGCTGCCTTCTATTAATAAAAAACCAAACTAACTCCAGAAATTTTTGGAGTCGGCGTGAAGCTTCAAGAGGGAATTTCTGGACTGCAGGGGAGACACCGATGGTGTCTAGAACCCTCTCAACCCCCTTGGAGAGAAGGTTATAAATAGGGGAGTGACCCCCTTGTTTGAGCCAAGAAAAACTTGGTAAAAACCATAGAGCCTCCCCTTCTCTATACGTGTTTAAACACGGTGTTCTTTGTGAGTGAAAGAGTTGAGTTCTTTTTGTGAGTCTCTCTTTGTGAGTCTTGAAAGAATTTTGCTTAATTTCCCTTTTGTAGTGAGAGTCACTTAAGCATTTGTAAGAATCAATTTTGTAAAGTCCGACATTTACGGTCCAAATCAGCACCGTACAACCTGGGTCAACAAGTCAAAGACCGACCCCAGTCAGATCAACGAAATTAAGCCGTCGATCAAGCTTCAACAGATCAACGGCCAAGATCTCATTTGCCACGTCAGCAGCTTACATGGGCGACATGTCATCCAAAGTGGCCACGTCAGCAGCCAACAAGGATCATACATGGCCCTTGCCTTGGTCCAAAGCGGTTTCACAATCCAAGGTAAAAGTTACGCAAAAGACGTTGGGAGTTACAATCACCCCAATAAACTTGGTCCATACAGTTGGAACTCGGTAAGCCTATAAATTCAGAGGCTCAGGAAGAGAGAGGAGATCGATAAAAAAAAAAAGATCAGACAGACACACAAAATTTTCAAGACGTACGTCCAAAGATCCCAAATCACCACCCAAATCTGAGAGAGCAACAAGCATTCCCCGCTGTCTCGCAAATCAACCTGCTGTGAGCCAATCGGAATACCAAATTTTTCGTCAAGCTTTGGCGAAATTCAAATTCATCTCATTCATTCGTTAAGGAGGCGTACGCTATTGTTCGTGTCTTCTCGGCTATCGTTTATTCTTGATTGGAGATTGAATCAAAGGAGTTCTAGAAGTCGCACCCCACACATTCACCTGAAAATTACCAAAATACCCTTCAAATTATTTTGTACACTGTACATCGGATCCGTATTTTTTGATCCACATATTGTACTCGTTTACAAATTTGGCACGCCCGGTGGGACACTTCTACCTTTCATCTCTTTCTCCATTCTATCAGTTCAAATGGCCGGTTCCAACAACAACAACAAGGCTGCTGCCAAAACCCCAACTGCTGGAGCCAGCTCGTCGCCGGCGCCGAGAGTGACCGATCCTTTGGTCGCCTTTCCTCGCCGCCCACGTACACCAACCGCTGCTGCCGCCAGCCAAGCTAGAGGGATTCGTCCATCCCAAATTCCTGTGATCGGTCGTTCAAGGCCAACCACCAGATCCGTCATGGGATCTCTGCCAACCCAGCGCGTTGTTCAAATCCAGCCGCAGGCAGGTCAAGCTCCGGCCAGCCCTATAATTTCTCCATCAAGGGTCCATCCCTCGAGAAGTTATTCGGCTGTTCTGACATCTCCGCCACCAACCAGTCCAGTGGCCAGTCCGGCTGGAAGCCCAGCAAGGAACTCTCCCTCAACGGCAAGCCGGGTCCCTGCGCTGATCACTCACTTTGAAAGAAAACGCATCATTCCTTCTCCGCGACCGGCTACACCAACTGGGGCACCTCTCGCTCCAAGTCCCTCTTCCCCACATCTCCAGTCATCAGGGTCTTGGCAATGATGGCACAAGCCAAAACTGTGGAGGAGCAACTGGCAGAAATCCAAGCTGCCATGAGGGAAAGGGACGAGCAATTGAGAGAGAGAGAACTGCAGAGGGATCTCCAGATCGCCACAATTCTGCAGAAATTCGAGCAAATTGCAGATCGCCTGGGGAGCATTCCCAGCCCGAAATGATGAGGGACAGACAGGGACCCAAAGACGTCCGCCAATCCTATCCCTCCTTCACCCATCATCCGCTCATCTCCAGCTCCTGAACACCCAAAGTGAACGGGAACCACCGCTTGAAGAACCAGGGACACTATCTTACGGTACCCTGCAAGAAATGATCTCCAACGCAGTGGAGCAGAAGGTGCAATCCGAAGGAGTCAGATCTCAAGCCTACACTAGGCCCTACTCCCGACGGATCCAGGCAATCCACATGCCTACCTCTTACCATCCACCCAAATTTCAACAATTCAGTGGAGACGGCAACCCAAAACAGCACGTCGCCCACTTTATTGAAACCTGCAACAATGCAGGAACTAACGACGATCTCCTCGTCAAACAATTTGGGTGATCCCTCAAAGGGAACGCCTTCGATTGGTTCATTGAGCTCCCGGCCGAATCCATCGACAGCTGGGAACAGCTGGAAAGCGAGTTCCTTAGCCGCTTCTACAGTACTAAGCGAACTGTGACGCTGGTGGAACTCACCAACTTGAAGCAGCGCCAGGGAGAGAAGGTGATCGAATACATCAATCGCTGGCGCAATCTCAATCTCAATTGCAAGGAGAGCACCTCATTATCCACGCAGACATCCATCGACATGTGCATTCGAGGGATGAACTGGACTCTGGTTTACTTCTTACAGAGTCGGAAGCCCAGAGACTTCCAAGAACTGGCGACCGAAGCGCACAACATGGAGATCCTTATCCAAGAAAAAGGAGAAGGAAAGGCTCCACTGACCGAGGCTGATAAGAAGCCAAAGTTCGTGAAGGAGTCCAAAGCTCCTGCAAAAGAAGCGCTCACCACCAACATCGCCGAACCGCAAAAGATTACGGCGACCCAAAATAAAGGTACGGGCAGTGATTGGAAGCCAAATGCCAATCGACTCGCCAGTACTGCAATCCGCCAAAAGTTCACGTTAAAGGATAGGCAGGCTAAAACCTATCCTTTCCCCGACTCCGATGTTCCAGGTATGCTGGAACAACTCTTGGAAAAAAAACTTGTTGCAGCTTCCAGAAGCCAAAAGGCCGGAAGACGTTGGGAAAACTTCGGATCCCAACTATTGCAAATATCACCGACTGGTAGGCCATCCTACCGAAAAATGTTTTGTCCTAAAGGACAGAATACTCGAGTTTGCGACGCAAGTTCGCATCATCTTGGAATCAGACGACAACACGGCTGCTTCCCACACCATCTTCGTCCAATCAAATTCCGGCACCAGAATGGAGAATCAAAGGACGAACAGAAAAATCTTCGTCTTGTGCACTGGACCAAGACCGCGACCCGCCACAAAAGACAAAGAAGGGTGGGAAGTGGTAACCCGCAAAAAGAAACCACTTCCAGAAGTCCCCATGAAAATATTCATTAAGGGGTTCGCGGCAGAAAAAGAGGAGCCAAGAAAGAAAGTCCAGAAGAAAAGAGGAGGAAGAAGGCACAGATGCAAATCAACCTCCGCCAAAGTTGAAGAGATCTATCAAAAGAAGCCGATGCCAATTACTTTGGCCGATTTCTTCCCGTCAGAATTCCTGGCGCCAACTTCTGCACTTGTAGCCACTTGTTCACCCCAAGCGGTCGAACAAAGGCGTGAAGGGAAGGCTCCGACCGAGTCTGCCGACGATATTCACACATGTTCACAGGACTTGTCCATCACAAATGCGGTACATGATGACTTAGATCTGCCAATCAGATCTAGGCAAGCTCTCATAAAGTTCGTTGCCGCCAAAGACGACTGGCATGCCGAAGTCGAGCAATTAAAGATGCGGAGGCACGACGAACCAAAAATTGGGTTATCTCCCAGCACGTTGAAGGAAGAGCAAGCAGCAGAGCCACCACAAATTAAGGAGGTTCACTCAACTTCCATTTCCTTAAGGAATCTGACATGCTGCTGGGGGAAAGGTTTCATAATAGACCTTTATTCGTCTCCGGAGCCATCAAAGATCGGTGGATCAACCGTATACTTCTGGCCAGCGGATCAGCAGTAAATATCCTACCAATCCAGACTCTGAAAAATGTCGGGTTAGTGACCAACGATCTCCAAGCCAGTTCACTGATGATTCAAGGCTTCAACCAAGAAGGACAACGAGCATTGGGAACAATCAGACTGGAACTACAAATTGGGGATATGACTTCCCACGTACTATTCCATGTAATCGATGCCCGCACATCTTACAATATACTGCTCGGGAGACCTTGGCTACACAACAACAAGGTCGTGCCTTCGACCCTTCATCAATGTTTCAAATACTATCAAGATGGAGAGGAAAAGAGGTGTTCGCTGATGAATGCCCCTTCACAGAGGCAGAGGCTTCCTTTGCAAACGCCAAATATTACTCAGAAGAAAAAGGTGCTACTTCGAGTAAAGCAATTCCCCCAAAAGCTGTCAAAGATGAACGGGTTAACCCTAAGGGGCAGACTGAGGAACCAATTCTCAGGTACGTTCCTCAATCAAGAAGGAAGAAAGGCGAATCTCCTTTCGCCACTTGCAACCGGGAAGAGCCAGCAGAGAAACTGAAGGCCCTAAAAGGCACTGCCACTATTCCTTTGCCCAAACTCAACAACTGGGGCATCCTCGAAGAGAAACGAAACCCACCCGAGCTTCCTAAAATTCGGACAGAAGGATTTGATCCCAATGCCTATCGGATGATGGCAAAAGCAGGGTCTGGGTTCTCCCTCAAGCAACTGCAAATGAAACCGGTGACGGCCATACAGAACCTGTCACCAACTCAGAAAAACCTCCAGGCGCAAGGTTATTCAATTCCTTCCAACCGACATGGGCTTGGTTATCAGGAATACGAGCCGGTTGTGATTTCTGGTAAGGCCAGTGTCAATCAAATCACAACCAAAAGGAAGGCAGCCGCTTCAGAAGAAACCCGAACGTCAGCTTTTGACAGAATCGACATCCCAGAGCCACGAGTCTCGACATTCGTTCGATTGGGACAAGAAGAAGATAGAAATCCAAATATTCCTCCAGAGCCAAGTAACGAGCATAAGTCCAAAGTTACGAAGGTCTGGCGGAGAAAGGGGCAAGCAGAAGACCCTAAACCAAATACCACAGCTCCACCGGCCACAGAAAAACTCAGCGTATTCCAGAGGCTAGGAAAACCGAAGGAGCAACCCAAAAGGACCGTCTTCCAAACTTGGGGCATCTACACGGGTCCCTGTGACCCAAAGATTGGGGAAAATAGAGGAAAGCTCTTCAAAAAGGATAAAGGCAGACAACAGCAAAATCACCCCGGTGGTGATTTATATGTCGTCAAAGAAAAAAGACCCGGAAGAAGAAGAAGCAGCAGCTGTCCATCATATCTCCCTTGAGGATGATCTGGGAGAAGCGCCTGCAATCTTTGAAGAAGGCGGACAAGCAACCATCGACCAGCTGAAGAAAGTTAATTTGGGTATAGAAGATGATCCAAGGCCCACTTTTCTGAGTGCTTCATTGTCTGTAATAGAAGAAACAGATTATATGTCTTTACTCAATGAATATAAAGACGTTTTCGCTTGGTCGTACACTGAGATGCCTGGGCTTGACCCAACAGTTGCAATTCACAAACTCGCCATCAAATCCGGAGTCAAACCGATAAAACAGTCCCAAAGACGATTTCGTCCGGAGCTTGTCCCAGAAATTGAGAAGGAAGTCGATAAACTCCTCAAGGCCAACTTCATCCGAGAGGTCAAGTACCCAAGCTAGATCGCCAACATCGTACCGGTGAAGAAGAAGAATGGACAGATTCGAGTCTGCGTCGACTTCAGGGACTTGAACAAAGATTGTCTAAAAGACGACTTCCCGCTCCCTATCACTGAATTAATGGTGGATGCCACAACGGGGCATGAGGCCTTGTCCTTCATGGACGGATCTTCTGGTTATAATCAAATTTGGATGGATCCAAAAGACCAGGAAAAGACAGCCTTCCGTACACCAAAAGATATTTTTTGCTACAAGGTAATGCCATTTGGTCTGAAGAATGCAGGGGCCACTTATCAAAGGGCCATGCAAACGATATTCGATGACTTCCTCCACAAATTTGTGGAATGCTACGTCGACGATGTGGTTGTCAAACCAAATCAAGAGGTGACCACCTAAGAGACTTGCGAGCTGTCTTCGAACGTCTGCGACGACACCAGTTGAAGATGAACCCTCTCAAGTGCGCCTCCGGGGTTTCGTCCGGGAAATTCCTCGGATTCGTAGTCAGACACAGGGGCATCGAAATCGACCAGACCAAGATCGATGCCATCCAACAAATGCCTGAACCAAAGACTTTGTCAGAATTAAAAAGCCTTCAGGGGCATCTGGCTTACATTCGGCGGTTCATCTCAAATTTGGCCGGAAGATGTCAACCCTTCAGCCATCTCATGAAGAAGGATACACCCTTCGAATGGGATGAATCTTGCCGACGGGCATTTCAAAACATCAAAGACTACTTGATGAAGCACCAGTTCTAATGGCTCCGACTTCGGGAAAGCCTCTTCTATTATACATTGCGGCTCAAGAAAAATCTCTGGGTGCCCTCCTCGCCCAAAATGACGACCAAGGAAAAGAACGTCCGTTGTACTACTTAAGCCGTACGATGGTCGGGGATGAACTCAATTACTCCCCGATCGAAAAGACGTGCCTTGCACTCATCTTCGCCATCCAGAAGCTGAGACACTATCTGCTCGCACATTCCACAAATTTGATTTCACGGGCAGATCCCCTCAAATTCATCATGTCCAGACCTATGCTCTCCGGACGGCTGGCCAAATGGGCCTTGTTGCTCTCTGAGTTCGAGATCAACTTCATCCCTCAGAAGGCCATCAAAGGACAAGGACTTGCAAATTTCCTATCCGATCACCCCATCCCAGCAGAGTGGGAGGTAAGCGAAAGTCTGCCTGTTGAAGAAGTTTTCTACATCGAAGTGCTACCCCCTTGGAGAATGTACTTCGATGGCGCCGCACGAAAAAATGGAGTAGGCGCTGGCATCCTTTTCATGTCTCCAAACGACGACTTAATGCCGTACTCCTTCATCTTGTCTCACTTCTGCACAAACAATGAGGCAGAATACCAAGCCATAATCCTTGGTCTGGGGATGGCTGTCGAAATGGGCTTAAGCCAGCTGGAAATCTTCGGCGACTCAGCTCTGGTGATCAAACAGCTAATCGGAGAATTTGAAGTACGAAAAGAGGAACTAATCCCTTATAAAAAAGAAGCGCAAAGGTTACTAGAAAAAATCCCAAATGTGACCTTGGGGCATGTACTCCGAGCCAGCAATAGCCAAGCTGATGCCTTGGCAGGAATTGCCGCAAGTCTGGCACAGTTCGACGCAAGGCCCGAACGCATCCCAATATGCGAAAGATGGGTAGTGCCGACCTTGGAGAAATTCTCAGAGGAAGAAGAAATCAATTTGGTTTCGGTCTACGTAATTGAGGAAGAAGATTGGCATCAACAATTCCTTGATTACTTAGAACACAAGAAACTTCCCGAAGAACTGAAAGTTCGGGCGTACGTACGAAGAGTTGCACCCAAATTCTGCTTGTTCAACAACACATTGAATCGCCGATCCTACGACGGTATTCTACTCAGATGTGTCTCCAAAGAAGAAGGACAAGCTCTCCTATCTGAAGCACATGGAAGACTCTGCGGTGCTCATCAAGCGGGCCCCAAACTTCATCTCCAAGTCAAACTGTTAGGCTATTATTGGCCTACCATGCTGCGGGACGCGATAGAATTGGCAAGACACTGCACGGCATGTCAATTACACGCCAATTACATCCACCAACCTCCCAGCCCTTTACATCCAACAGTGGCCTCCTGGCCATTCGAAGCCTGGGGAATGGACATCATAGGACCAATCAACCCAAAGCCGTCTGCAAATCACCAGTACATACTGGCCGCCACAGATTATTTCTCTAAGTGGGCAGAAGCAGCAGCTTACAAAGAAATCAAAGCTGCCACCGTGGTCGATTTCATTCGGACACAAATCGTGTATCGGTATGGTGTTCCAAGATACATCATGACCGATAACGGCACCCCGTTCCGTAACAAGACCATGGATAATTTCTGTGAGAAATTCGGCATCCGACAAAGGACGTCCACTGCATACAACCCTGCCGCCAATGGCTTGGCAGAAGCCTTCAACAAAACCTTGTGCAAAATCTTAAAGAAGACAGTCGCAGGGAATAAGAAAGACTGGCACGAAAGGCTCGGAGAAGCACTGTGGGCATACAGGATTACGTTCCGAACGGCAACATAATCAACCCCGTATTCACTAGTCTACGGTGTCGAAGTCGTGCTACCACTGGAAATTAAAATTCCATCATTGCGAGTTGCTCTTCGAGAAGGACTCACGGAAGAGGAAAATATCCGACTCAGCCTACAAGAGTTAGAATCCCTCGACGAGAAGCGATTAGAAGCACAACAAAGGCTTGAATGCTATCAAGCTCGCCTCACTCGCGCATTCAATAAAAAAGTCAAGTTTCGTTCCTTTCAAAAAGGGGACCTTGTCTTAGCAGTGCGCAGACCAATCATGGCCACAAGCAAAGATGGGGGAAAATTCGCACCTAAGTGGGAAGGACCATTCGTCGTCCAAGAAGTCTACACTAACGGTGCGTACAAATTGGTCACTTCCGAAGGAAGAAGACTCCCAACCATAAACGGTAAATTTCTCAAGAAGTTTTATTCATGAATATTCTATAGTGGAATGCAAAAAGCAACAAAATTCAACTACACAAAAAAATAAAAAATAAAAAATAAAATATGTGGTTACAAATCAAATCAAAAGGCGGAAAACAAAGCAGCTCCTAAAGATTCCTCGCCACCTCCTGCTGTAACTCCGCAAAGGCAGCCCTCGACGATAGGAGAGTTGCCTCCTCAGCCGCACTGAGGGTGGGTGTGGCAATGACCTCTGCTATCAGCTGCTCAGCTTCAACCACACCCGTCTTCAAACCCCGTACACTCTCCTGGATCTGCTCTGCTTGAGTTGTAAGGTATGCGACTTTAGTCCCAGCCGACTGAAGTTGTTCTCTAGCTAACTCCAAGCGTTCACGGGCATCCTCTTCCTCGGCCTTAGCCTCCGAAAGTTCCTCAATAACCTCGCCCAAAGTGGCTTTGGCCTCTTCTAACTTGGAGGATACTATGGCCAAAGTGTTTCGAGCAATACTCTCTGCCTCATCCCTGGAAGTCCGATGAGCCTTCTCTCCAGCCGAACGTTCGATTTCCTTAAGAGTCTCTAGCTGCTGGTGTAGACTCGTAGGCGAGTCACATCATGACCCATCTCCTGCAACCTGCTGATGGCAAATCCTGCATCGGCCAACAAAGATGTGTCACTCACCGCGCCTGGAGATAACATACGGGGGGCTATTCGGTCTCTCCAAGCCTGCACCATCAAGCCCTCAACATAAGACAAAAACTCATGCGACGGAGTCTGCGACGAAGTCAGAGAAGACGAGGTAGGCGGCGTGGCCAAGTTCTGCATGATCGGAACTTCCTCAGCGGCTGGCTCAACGACTGGATCGACGGCCGGAACAACCTCTAATACTTCCTCCTCAGGTGCTAAAATAGTCTCAAAAGCTTCTTCAGTAGTAGGGACTTCCTCCTGGACTACCTCGACCACTGCCTCAATAGCTGGAACTTTGACCGCTGGAGTTGGAGCTTCCTCTTCAACCGCAGGAGGCGGAGCCTCTGCCTCGACCACTGCCTCAATCAATGGAGCTGGAGTCTCCACAACTTCCCCCTCGGCCTCCTCTTGAACAGCTAATGGAGAAGGAGCGACCTCTTGAACAGGCAAGCCCTCGGACTGAGTCAATGTTGGTGAAATCTCTGCAGGCTCTTCCACTACAGAAGCCTCCTCTTGAGGCACTGCAGGTGTCTCTAGGGAAGACAAAATCTGAACCGTCTCGATAAGAGGGTTCTCCGACGGACAAGAAGTCGGAGGCACCGTCTCTGGAATAGGCGAAAGGAATGTCGGTGGCGAAGGGGGAAAAGAGGCAGGCAGAACTTCTTTGCGTGCCTTCTTCTTCTTTGACGCAGAACCAGAAGCGTCCGCCAGAATGGTAAGAGGAGCCCTCTTCTTACTCGCCTGAAATTCAAGAGAAAAAAGGAAATGCAGCAAAATCAAATCAAATCACAAGTATACCGCAACACAAGTATACTTACCGAAGAAGCACCAACTGGCCTCTTGCCATTCGGCCTCCGCTTGCGAGGGTGAGACCGATCGCTGTCATAGTCCTCGTCACTATTCTCCGCCGCGGAAACAACTGGCACCGGCTCCAGTCGATTTTGCTGGAAGATGCAAGACAATGAGGAAAAGGAAAACAAAGCAAAGAAAAACAGAAGGGGAGATAAACTTACCTGAAATAGTGACGACATGTGGGTCATCCACCAGGTATAATAAGCTGAAGTGGTCCCTGGGTCTCGAGATGGGTCCCGTTCTCCCGACGGAGGCAGATCAAGCCGACCACAAGGACGAACAATGCTGGTTTTCCAAAGGGTCACCAACTCCGATAAAGAGGTAATCTCCCGATGATTAGCTGTGAACCCCATATCGCCGGGCAGATCTTGACAATAACCGAACTGTCACGCAAATCTGACTGGACAATATGGCTCCACAAAGAGATGAATAGAGTGCCGGACCGTCAAAAAACAGCAGCGGACGCTGAGAAGACTCTCATAATGCTGTCTAGCTATCGGCTTCTTTCGCTCGTCCACCAAGAAAGAAGTTTTGGCTGTGGCAAGAACATATCTATGCCACACCGGCACCGGAAGACGCTGAAACAAATCGCAGGCCTGGTCTTCTGTAAAATTACATCTGAGAGAAGGATTCCCGAAAGAGATCATACCTGGACGTCAACTAACTTCTAAATCCTCCCTGTGCGTATGAAAGTAGACGGCGAGCCAAGTATACAAGTAAGGCCACTGAGCCATCGATGGCCATCCAGCAGCTGCGTGTCCCAAGCCTTTGTAAAGGCAGGCCAAGGCAGGACCGGCTAAAGCGAAACGGACCCCGGTGGCCATATAACTCGCCACCTTAAAAACCATAGGTCGGATCTCATCACCAATCGACCGGAACATGAACCGTGACAACCAAACCGATAGCAGCGCTGCCAAGTGGACATCGTCCTCTCTACCCGGTGTGACATGGAGAAAGCGAAACACATCGCGCTCTGTGGCCGTGAACTCTCTAAAAGAGGGCGCATCTTGCCCGAAACGGGCATGCCAAGCAGCCCAGGGATCATCAACTGGAACGACATCGTCCTCCGTGCGGAACCAAAACTCGACCCAAGCGGCAGAAGATATCACGTTGGACCCCGAACTCCGACAGAGATGGTGATACGCTAGAAATAGATAACGGCAGCTAAAGGGTAAATCCGTACTCCGCACTTCCTTAAAATCAGCTACCATGGGCGAGATCTCGTCGTAAAACTGACCAGCGATGGGAAAACCAAAAATCCTATCCATGTCCATCAGAGTGATAGAAAGCTCGCCCTGACACGTGACCAACGTATTCGTCTTGGCACTTCAGGCGTCAAGAAAAGCTCTGACCACCGACACATCGCAACTGTACTGAAAGAGGGATCCCCAAATGCCATAGTAGACCCCTGCGCTGTGGAGAAGGCTGCTGCAACGACCCATATGCAGAGTGGTCCACTCGAAAAGAAACGGAATCGCCATGTCCAAAGTCGTGTCTAGAGTATAAAGGGTCCTCTCAACTACCCCATCTTCAAACATGCATGGCAACGAGGGCTTATTCACCAACCAAGAGGCACGCTGGAGCGCAAGAGTTTCCGGCTTGGCAGCTTCATCTTCCCTCTCTGGAGAGTCAAGGCAAGGCAGGAAGAATACACGGTCACTGGTAGCCAAACGCCTACTCAAAAACTCACATGCACGAGAGCTGTCTGCGAAGGATGTTGGTTTCTCGGCATGACCCCCAAAAATTGATTCTCCACTCGGGCAATAGGTCATATGAGAAGCGTCGCCTTCCATATACAACGCTAGAGTCTGAATAATCTTTCCTTCAACAACCACGGTGTGGTCAAAAGCCTTCAGTCCACCAACCAAAGTTACCGAAGGAGCAGCCATCTGAAATCAAATTTCAAAGGTCAGATCAAAGTCATAACTTCCGGTAAAATCGGCAAGTTCGGCAAAATTTAACAAGTTCACTTAGAAGCGGCGCGATCGCGCCAAATTAAAGCACAATTCGGCGCAACCGCGCCAAAAGTCAGAAAAATCGAAATCCAAAAGTGCAAAATCAGAAAATCCAATTTCGGCAAAATCAGAAAATCCAATTTCGGCTGAGTAAAAAAAAATCGGTTGGCGGAATCGAAAAATTCGTCACGAAGATGCTTAATTCCTTAGCCAATTTAGGCCAATTTAGCCTTAATTAAAAACTAAGTCTTAATGTTTAATTAAGGGATCGCGGAAGGAAATCGATCTGCCTAGTCAAAGGCGTGATATCGATCTGCCTAATCAAAGGCGCGGAAGGAAATCGATCTGCCTAGTCAAAGGCATGATATCGATCTGCCTAATCAAAGGCGCGGAAATAAATCGATCTGCCTAGTCAAAGGAGTGATATCGATCTGCCTAATCAAAGGCGCGGAAGGGAAATCGATCTGCCTAGTGGCGTAATATCGATCTGCCTAATCAAAGGCGCAGAAGGGAAATCGATCTGCCTAGTCAAAGGCGTAATATCGATCTGCCTAATCAAAGGCCCGGATAGAATGTCGGAGTCATGCCTAATCAAAGGCTGGGATGTCAAAGTCAAGTTCTGGTCTCGGTAAGTTACATTTTAAAATTTTTTCAATTCAATTTAAGTTACTTAATGGAAATTCATTTCATTAAGTTATCTTAAATTTCAACAAAAAAAAAAAAAAAAAAAACAAAAACAAAAATCAAGCCAAGCCCGAATTCGACCCGAGTCATCCCGAAAGATGACCCGAAGTCGCGACCCAAAGTCGCGACCCAATGAAACAAAATTCTCAACATTGGGACTTAGGGATTTTACACCCTCGCTGAAGGCATCCCTTCGCCAAGGACGCCAAAGCGGCGGCGCCTCCACCGCGACGCCGAGGCACCGCCGCCACACCACCGGCGACCAGAACAGCGCCGCTGCCTCGCTGCGCCATCGACAAGCCACGGAAAACAGAGGTTCTCAGCCGACCTCCACAAACAAAAAAAAAAATTTTTGAACGGAGCGATGATGGTTCTCTATCCGACAAGTAATCCGACGGACAAACGTCATCAAATCGGTATCCCCGCGACAAAGCGAAGCCGCACGGAAGGGAGGAAGACACAAATTTTGAAACCCCAAAACTAGGGTTTCAACGAAGAAAACGAAGCAGTCGGGTCCCGTACGCGGACCCTCCAAATCCAACACGCGGAACCGCGATGTTCGGGTCCCGTACGCGGAACCCTAAAAATCCATCTCTCATACCCGCCTTATACGGGTCCCACAATCGGAACCCTAAAATCCGGCCCCGCGTACCGGCAGATCAACCGGACCCCGTACTCGGACATCGAAGACCCGGAGTCCCGACCCGATGAGCCGGAGCCTCGCGAGGGCGAGGCTCCATGGCTCGTCCCCTTCGCTTCGTCTCAGCGAAGCAAAAGACGCCGCCGCCGATAAAGGACGCGACGACGCCCCTCGCGACCGTTCTGCTTCTCCCTCCGGCGCCGACGACACCTATGAAGGAGACACCGCCGACGACCGCAACAGGAGCCCAAAATCGCAACAAAACGAAAAAAAAAAAAAAAAAAGGAGCGTCGCGAAGACCAAATCGAGGTTTAGAGGACGAAACCGAAGTTAACAATGGGCTAAAACCCCATTGAACTAGGTTTCGCCGACTCAAGCCTCTCAATTGCCTCACAGACGCAAAATCGCGAAGAATAAACCAATTACGGTGAAATCCAGAGTGAAGATGGAGTTCAAATCAGAATGCCAAATCGAAGGTCAGAGAAGGCGAGGCCGAAGTAAACGGTGGACCAAACTCCGCCGAACCTGGCTCCGTCGACTCAAACCCCTCACCAGAAGCACAAGATCACAAAAAATAAAGTGGTCGCCATGAAATTCAGAGTAAGGAGGGGGCTCAAATCAGAAGTTTGTCGCAGAGGAACCACAGTAACGTCAGACTGAATTCCGACGAACCGGGTTTCGCTGCGTCAAACCTCCTCAAATTCCCCAAGAACGCCGAGGTGAAGAACAAAATCAACGGAAGAAATCAATACATTTCACAATTTGTCAAAAGCAGAGTCTCGCGGCGACATTCGGGAAGAAAAGAGATGACAGCTGGTAGCAGGCTTCAGAAAATGGTGACCTAAATTTCACCGTACCAAAGTTTACTGAACCAGCCAAACTCCCATTCCTAACGATGTCTCCGCAGTAAAACGAAACGAAAAGCTTACCTCTGTGATGTCACGGTCGAAGGAAACAAACGCTCGCGCAGACGTCAGAGAAAGAAAGCAGAGAGATAGAAAGCAGAGAGAAAAGAAGCAAACGTGGAGAATGTCAAAGTCAAAATTGGGGAGCAAAAGCAATTAATGGCTGGCACGCTTAACGAGGTTCTATTTATAGAACCCTAAACCCTAAAAATCCTCTAATTTCCCTTATCCTCCATTCATAATTTGAATGAAGATAGGAAATCAAGGAGAAAATCCTCACGAGGAGAAAACTGAGTCACAACTCAGCGGGTTAAGAAAAACACCCAGCCAACTCAACTCGAGTCAGCCAACCAGACTCGACCCAGACCGACCAGCTTGACTCGGAAGCACCAAGAAAGCATGCATAATCGTGTCGTCACAACAGTATTGGAACATCGACGCCTGCACTGCATCGAAAATGCTGGCCTGAACCACCCTCTCTTTGCATCGACCAAGAACTAGGCTTGCCCATTCGAAGAAGAAAGGCAATGAGGCGAGCGCTGGCGTGGCCAGGTGGTGCACGAGATTCCACTTGTCGTAAAATGGGTTCTTGATGGACAGGTTTGGGATGGCGAATTCTGCCTGAACGTGTAAGTTACTCAACAAGACTCCACCCTCGGCAATATCGTATGGTAGGGCTAGAGGTTCGCCGACGCCTGGAAGACGACAAAGCTGGTCATTAGCAACTATAGGCCGGCTCCACAAGTTGTGTGCACTCGGGGGATGGGAGAAGTAACAGCGCAACCTCCCAACGCTGACTCTGTGCTCGAACATAAAATTGAACTTCGCGGCACGTTCGGATCTCGAAGGCATAGGAAGTGCAGTAGGACACCGACTAGGTCAGCGAAAGCATCCGTGGCCTCAAGCTCCAATAGGGACAAAGTCGTGCAAGCTATCTACAACAAAGGATTGCAATCGTCAGCCAAAACTCAAACAGGTATGCAATGCCTTTCCTTATAAAAAAATATTACAATAAAAATAAAAAATAAAATTGAGAAGAGGCCAAAGCAAGATCAAAATCAAACAAAAAAAATCTTCATTGAGCGACAAAAATAAATAAAAAAAGGAATCACAAGGATGGAACAGAGAATAGAGAATAGGAAAATTCAGCAGTTCAGCGACCGAGCCAAACTCAATAGTTTGCAGAAAAAGTAGACCTTTGATTTCGCTGCACCACCACCTGCACCGGCAAGCTACAAAAAGGGCATTGACTCTCCGCGAGTCGACAAATGAAATCTTCACATATCGGCCGACAAAACAAATTCGTCAAGAAGAGAAGTTCTCAAAATCGTCATACGGCTCCGTTGCACCACCACCGCATTGGTGAGCTATGGAAAGGGAGTCGGTTCCCTACAGTTCGACGACCAAGCCGAACTCAAAAAAAAAAAAAAGACGGGACACGGACTCATCGTAACTTAGTTTAGCAACCGAGCCGGACTCCACCAAAAATATTGACTTATCACGAATCGGCCAAACAAGCTGAATGCGACATGAAAAGAGGTCAACCAGCGCGCCCAGTTTTGTCGTATCACTGCCTACACCGGCAAACTGCATAACAAAGCGCCGACTCATACAAATCGACAGAAAGAAACTCAACCAACACGCCCAATTCCGTCGCACCACCGCCCGCACTGGCGAGCCATGGAACGGGGTGCCAACTTATACGAAGCGTCAAACATCTGGATCACAAAAAAAAAAGAAGAGGGAGCTGGCTGCTCGAATAGAGTTGCTGCATTTAGACTTTGAAAAACACATATAGAAGTACATCAAGTATAGCTGAAAAATGGCTTCATGCAACTCCACTTAGCTTTCAAATTCCAGATTTTTCAAGGACAGGTGCCTTGGACAAATTTTTTTTTTTTTTCTGGTGTTTATTCAAACAAATTAAAAAGACTAACCTAACATGATTAAAACCAAACTTGACCTCAGATCTAAGATTCACACAAACAGATTATTCAAAAAAAAAAAAAAAAAAAAAAAGATCAATTGATTTAAAAAAAAATTAAACTAACTTACCTACCATGGGCTGCCTCCCATGAAGCGCTAAGTTTATGGTCCTCAGCCAGACCAGTAACTTCATTCCACCAGGATCAAAAGGAAAGTTTATTTCAAATCCATTCATCATTACTTTTCTTCCTTTGCAATTCTTTATGGTAGAACGACCAAATTGTGGTGTTGAGCTAAAAATCCTTTCTTTTGACTTTGTGACTTCTAAGAAGTAGATCTGCACACATATCAGCCACTCATTCATCCTCTTGTCCAGCCCCAATAAAATTTTCAGTTGTATTTTTGGGCGAGGTGTATAAGGTGGGATGATGAAAAAGTCTAGATCAAATGAGAGCCCTATCTCTTTTTCTTTCTCTACCCAATTCTCTAATGGCTTTTCATGGGAAGGTTCTACGATATGACCTATGGTTTCTTCTTCCTCCCCTTCATCTAATACTTCAGCCATGGTTTCTTCTTAAGCCTCTAATAATTTTTCTCCTTGCTGGGATTTCTCTTCTACCTCTTCTACTTTTGCATCTCTTTCAGCCATGGGTATTTCTTCTTTGACTTCATCCACTTCTGCCATGCTCTCTTCTTCAGCCACTAATGCTTGTATTTCTTGCCCAATTAGTTGGAAGATAAGAAATGGGATGAATATTTCCTCCACCTCAGCTACTATCTCTTCAATTGGTTCTCCCTCATCCTCTAACTCATAGGGGCACACACTCTCTTCCAAGGTTTCTTTTGGTTGAAGCTTTTCTGGGATTTCCTCACTCCTAAAGGGTATGGACTGTTCTTGAACTTCTAGATTCTCTTCAATTGGTTCGTCCTCCTCTTCAGCCGTGGTGGTTATTGGCTCCTCCCTTTCTTGGTTGTATGAAATGCCACATGGGTCCAACTCCTCAAGGTGTCTCCTTCCATTAGTCATGGTTCCCTCAGGTCTTTCATATGCATCTTGATTAAGTTGATTCACTTGAGTGGTCAGAAGTGTGATTGATTGCCTTAGTGATTGCAACTCTGCATACATTGCTTGCCTCAATTTCCTGTTTTCCTCCAATTCAGCCCTGGTGACTAGTGACTCCTCTTTTTCTTGGTTGTATGAAATGCCATATGGGTCTAACCTGCAAGAATTAGACTCATAATTAGAAAAATCAGGTCTTGAATTTATATTACATACATTAGTAGCATGGTTACCTCCACATACATCACAAAAATAATTCACAAAATTCCTTTGTAGTTGCAAGAAATCCATTTGAAATTGCATGTTGAGCATATCATCATGATAAGTGGGAGAATTATAAGAGTGGTCAAAAGGACTACATGGTTGTTCATAAGAATCACATGGCATATGAAAATTTCTAGAGTGCTGAAAAGAGTTTCATGCTTGATTTGGGTAAGAAAAATCATTATACTCCTCAAGGTGTCTCCTTCCATAAGTGGACTTATGCAAGCAAAAATCCATGCACACAACACATCAGTCCACTAAAAATAAAAAAATAAACAGAAAAAAGAAAACAGAATGTACACTCAAAGCTCTAGTTTTAAACACAAGCAATTACTATTAAAACATTGGTCCCCGACAACGGCGCCAAAGACTTGATGCAATCCCAACTAATCACTAGCAAGAGGACTAATCAATGTAATATAGACTTAGGTTAAGTCCGAATATCGTCCCACAAGGACCAAGCTAATAGATAATTGTTTTTCTAGTTTAAAAACCAAAGTTTGAGAAATCAATTGGAAAGAAGTTATGAAAACAGAAAATAAACTAATCTACCTAATTCTATAGAGATCAAGAGAGGTCTTTTGATAAAATCAGTATGGGAAAAGGCATTGGGAATCCAATTCCCTCCCTAGGCAATTCTGAGATTAAATAGAAGTTGAGTTTTGGAAATCAATTTCTGACGAGCTTATAAAACCATGGCTACAATCCGCATCGGCATCACCTGTTTCTATCTCCTAGATAAACCTAGCTAGCATGATCGACTCTACTTGATAGCATAAACATGAAGCTCTTATGTCATAGGCAGATCAACTAATCCAACAGGGTATTACTTTAAGGTCGAGGATTAACCCAAGGATTAGTGATCTACCTAGTGGATAAACTCATAAAGATTGTAAAATCCTATCACCATGTCTTACCTTAAGCCTAGCGTCACCTTATAACCAGTACATAGCCAGACAACAAGTATGAATCAAGAATTAACAACATGGAAAACTCATTCATTCACCAAATTGAAAACCAAATAGATCATAAAGTATCAATCTCATTACATGCCTAGGGTGTCATGGACTCCCAACTACAAACGACTACTCCATACAAGAAATAAAAACACACAACAAGATTTTGATAACAGCCATGAAAGAAAAACAACTAAGTATAGAAACTCCCTTTGGAAGGCTGCTCTTGGTCACTCTTGCTCCTTAGGCTAAAATCTCCACCTTTCTCCCTCAAAGTGGCCAGAGGTCGTGTAAGACTCCCTCTGGACCTTCTTCTCTCTCTAAAATAACTATAAATTAAACTAATAACTGAATGTTGAATACAAAATTGGATGTTTAACTCTCTGCCTCGGACCTCTATTTATAGTTGAAGTTCTGTCCAGGCCTTGTAAATTGGTCTCTGTTCAGGGGTATGAATTATGCTTTCCCGACCTCAGAATTGGCTGAAATTACATCCGAACCTTCCTTATGTAGTCCTTTCCTTGCTCACGAAATTTGAATCCATTCTGAACTGGGAAACTCGAGATATGATGCGAAGACGTTGGATGGTTTCTGCTGCCAATTTCTGCTCTGGGTCCACCACTTTGGAGATATAAAACATGAGAAGCCCGGCTTGGATTGGCCTGAATTTTCGTGACATGATCCTCAGTATCATCAGGAATCTTCGTTCCAAGTTTTGCTTCAATTGGAATTCGGGAACTCCATGTATGCTCTTCATAAAACTCAGATTTATCTTCTTCTTTTGGCAGCAGTTTCCTATTTTTAATTGAACTTCTTCTCTTTGATCATTCAATGCATATATACTCGAGCACATTACCGTAAGATCTTCGTGGATACCTTCCTTAGACACTTAGGACTCCTTCTCCCAAGTTTGGACTCGATTGGAAGTCAGGATCCCGAGATTTTCGCGACTAATCATTGCTGAGTCATTGGCGCGATCGCGCCAAAAATAAGCTTAAAAATGGTGCGGTCGCGCCACTGGAGCAGAGTACTTGAATGGAAAGAGGTCTGGTCGTGTTTGGCAGCCTTCAGGGTCCATTTTGGCTCTGTCGCGCAGTTTTCTGGCGCGGGCGCGCCGTTTTCTGGCGCACGCGCGCCATATGTTGCCTTCAAACTGGTGCGGTCGCGCCGGTCACAGCAACATTGTACCTTTATGCACTAAAATCCTCATATCTTCTTCATTTTAGCTCCAATTTCAATCATTTTAGCTTGTTGCGTTGGACCTGAGAGAGAAGATGAATTTGAGACATATTTCATGATATTTTGATGAATATTAACTCCAACATGTAATTTCTAATTTCAATTCAGGACTAAAAATAGTGTCTTTTAGACACTTATCAATGTCTCACCTGAAGTCGCAGTAGTTTGAATGATCAAAGTTGTGACGGAAGAATACAGCACAGTGCAGCAGCACTCTCACGTACACAAAGCAGTCCACACACGCAAAGGGAGTTCAACAAAGGTCCTCCCACACAAGAGAGAGCAACAGTCTTGGAAGCCAAAAAGTCGTCGAGAAGAGAAATAGGGGTCTTGGGTCTCTTTACAGGAAGCCAAAGAGTCCCAGGATTTTAGGAAAGGAGATTAGCAATTCCTCTTTCAAAGGGAATATTCCATAGGGGAAGGTTTCGAGTCCCAATCAAGCGAGATTCTACTCCAGAATTCAAACCGGAGTAAGCTTCGGGAGTCAATCAAGCAAGGGTGGGGCCCACCTCGCCTCCCTTTGAAGATCGTTGCGACGCATCTGGGAAAGTCCAAGGTTGCGGCACACACTCTCAGGTCGTCGGGGATTGTCCAGTTGCATTGCGATTGAAAGACTCCAGTTCGCCGTGACACAATCATGTCCAGTTTGCCAGAGACACTCCACGAGTTCGGAGAAGTCGACCAAGCCAGGGTAGACTCATAGCGCCCCTCCAGTCTGTCGTAACTAGGGATTCTCCAGTTAGCCACGACTGGATTCTCTAGTTCATCGCTACTGGAGCATCCCTAGTCTACCGCGGACCCCACACAATGCAGTCTGTCGCAGATGCTACAATCTATCACAGACTCTGGCTCTCCACGTTCTATTCTAGTTCACTGCAACTGGGGGCATCCCAGTTGGGAGTGTTCTAGTCCGCCGCAACAGAGGTACTCCAGTTCGACACAACTGAGAAATTCTAGGCCCCCTGTGTCTCATTCTAGCGCCTCCACCGCCGTAACACAAATATCGAACTCGGAGGAGTCGATCACGCCAGACCAGGACCCACCCCGCTTTACTCCTGTTCATCACTGCAAGTTCTCTAGTTCGCCGTAAGTACTCCAACTTGTCGCCAACATCCCAGTTCGTTGCAAACACTCTAGTTCATCGCAACTGGGATACTCCAATTCATCACAACTTCAACCGAGAGAGCGTAGCTCGTCGTGTCAACAGTCTAGGTCGTCGCGATTAAACAATCCAAGCTCATCGCGACTCGCTTCACTCTAACAGATATAGCCTACGTAATCCACTCCAATCCGTCGTTGCACCAAACTTTAGTTCATCGTGAAAATCTCAGTTCGTCGCCGCTCGCCACAAGTTTGAATCGATCATTGCATTGCACTCCTGTTACGTAAAACGCAGAATCGTAAGAAAAGTAAACCGGTGCGAATCAATAACAAATAAAATGAGACACAAAGAATTACGTGGTTCGGCTAGGGTAGCCTAATCCACGGGTAAGAAGAGACAGGAGAGATTTCACTATGCCAGCCAAAAGGGGTACAAACTGTAGAGCTCAGAGATAGCTCAGAGACGGCTAGGAGACGGCTAGAGTTTCAAAAATCAATTCATAGGTCCTTAATACATGAGAAAATTCCCAAAATGCCCAACCCAAGTTAGACGGGTTCAATTATGGGCCTACCAGCCCATATAGATTCAAGGCACAACATAACAATCTCCACCTTGACTTGAATTTCCTCCATAATTTGAACATAGAATAATTATCTTCCTTCTTCACTGCCAAATGCCCTCTTGGGCATACCTCAACCATCAAAGACACCGACTAAGTTCAAGCAATGCTTGAACTTTTTCACTGGCAAAGATTTAGTCAACATATCAGCTGGATTATCTTCTGTCCCAATTTTCTTTACCATAACAGTACCTTGTGCAATAGTGTCTCTGATAAAATAAAATCTAACATCAATATGTTTAGTGCGCTCATGATGCATTTGGTCCTTTGTCAAATGAATAGCACTCTGACTATCACAAAATACAACAGTAACCTCATCATTAGCGCTTAACTCTCTATATAGACCTTGAAGCCAAATAGCTTCCTTAACTGCTTCTGTTACTGCCATATATTCTGCTTCTGTGGTAGATAAGGCAACTACATGTTGTAATGTAGCTTTCCAGCTAATAGCACAATCCGCAAGAGTAAATACATAGCCTGTAAGTGATCTTCTACGATCTAAATCTCCCGCATAATCAGAATCAACATACCCAACAAGCCTAAAATTATTTTTCTTGAATTCTAGACAAGTATTGGAAGTACTTCTGAGATATCGAAGAATCTACTTAACTGCTTGCCAATGTTCTCTTCCCAGATTAGACATAAACCTGCTAACCACACTAACAGCATGAGAAATATCAAGATGAGTGCGTACCATAGCATACATAAGGCAACCAACTGCACTGGTATAAGGAACATGCAACATATAACCTTTCTCTTTTTCATTCTGAGGTGATAACCCTGAAGAGAGTCGAAAATGGGTTGCTAATGGAGTGCTAATTGGTTTAGCATTTTTCATGCTAAATCTTTCTAAGACCTTCTCAATGTATTTCTTCTATGAAAGATACAACCTCCCACCTTTTCGGTCTCTCTCGATCTCCATGCCCAAAATACGTTTTGTAGCCCCTAAATCTTTCATCTACTTTGCTGCTATCAACATATCATCAACATATAGCAACAAATATACGAAAGAACCATCATAAAGTTTTCTAAAATAGACACAATTATCATACTTGCTTCAAAAATATCCAATTTTTCTCATAAACGAATCAAATCTCTTGTACCATTGTCTAGGAGACTGTTTCAGACCATAAAGAGATTTAGTAAGCAAACAAACATGGCCTTCTTTACCCTCAACAACAAATCCTTCAGGCTGACGCATATAGATTTGTTCTTCTAATTCACCATGCAAAAAAGTTGTTTTCACATCAAGTTGCTCTAACTCTAGATCATACATAGCTACAAAAGCTAACAAGACGCGAATAGATGAATGTTTCACAACAGGAGAAAACACATCATTAAAATCAACACCAGGTACCTGACTGTAGCCTTTAGCTACTAAGCGTGCCTTATAGCGTGCATCTTCAACTCCTAGAATGCCTTCTTTCCTTTTAAACACCCATTTACAGCCCACAATTTTCTTTCCCTTTGGTGGTTTGACCAGCTTCTAAGTCTAATTCTTGTGTAGAGATTTCATCTCTTCATTCATTGCTACTAACCACATTTCTGAGTTGTCACTTTGAATGGCTTCTTTGTAGGTAGAAGGCTCTGACTCATCTATTGTCTCTTCTACAGAAAGAGCATAAGCTACCAAATCAGCATCACTATATCTTTTTGGCTTCTGAATTTCTCTTCTCGGTCTGTCTCTGGCAATGCTATAATTTTTGGTCTCCACTATAGGTTCTGAGGAACCTCCATCTTCTTCTTCAGTAGTATCTTGAGCCACTTCTTGAGAGCAAACCTGCCCTTTAGAAACTTTTGAAGAGACTCCTACCTCACAAACTACCTTCTTAGAAGACTCTGGTTCTTCTCTTGTACCAAAAGAAATAGTAAATTCTTTCTTTACATTAAGTAAAGCAGACTCACCAAAAGTAACATCTCTGCTGATAAAGAACCTCTGTGACTTTGGATCAGAACACCACAATCTGTATCCTTTAACACCAGTAGCATACCCAAGAAATATATATTTCTTTGCTCTAGGTTCTAATTTTCCTTCATTCATATGCATATACGCAGTGCAACCAAAAACTTTCAAATCAGAATAATCAGCAGGAGTACTAGACCATACCTCTTCTGGAGTTTTGCACTCAATTGCTGTAGAGGGCGATCGATTCACCAAATAGCAAGCCATACTAGTGGCTTTGGCCCAAAAAACCTTGCCCAAACCTGCATTTGACAACATGCATCGAGGTCTTTCCAACAGAGTGCTATTCATTATTTCTGCAATGCCATTCTGTTGTGGTGTGTGACGAACTGTGTGATGTCTCACAATTCCTTCGTCCTTACAGAATTTGTTAAATTCTCCACTGCAAAACTCAAGACCATTGTCGGTTCTCAACCTCTTTATCTGTCTCCCTGTCTGTTTCTCAATCATACACTTCCATTGCTTGAAATTAGTGAAAACATCACTCTTTGATTTCAAAAAATAAACCCAAACTTTTTGGAAAAATCATCAATGAAAGTGAGTAAATACCTGGCACCACCTTTAGAAACGACTTGTGCTGGCCCCCAAAGGTCTGAGTGAATATAGTCTAGAGTACCTTTCGTCCTATGAATGCCTGTGCTGAATGCAACCCTCTTCTGTTTGCCAAAAACACAATGTTCACAGAAATCCATCTTTCCTGTACTCTGTCCGCATAAAAGACCTCTCTTACTCAATAGATTCAACCCCCTTTCACTCATATGGCCCAATCTCATATGCCATAATTTTGTGGTGTCACTTTCTGTCATGGAAGAAGAAGCCACAGTTGCAGAACCAGTGACTGTAGAACCTTCAAGCACATAAAGAGTTCCAATCTTCTTCCCTTTCATAACTGTAAGGGCACCTCTACTAATCTTCATAACTCCACCTTCAGCGGAGTACCTACACCCAATTGAGTCAAGGGTGCCTAGAGAAATAAGATTTCTCTTCAAATCTGGGACATATCGCACATCTGTTAGTGTTCTCACAACACCATCATGCATCTTCAGACGGACAGTTCCTTTCCCAACAGCTTTGCAAACCGAATCATTCGCCATCATAACAACTCCACTATCAACAACATCATAAGTGGTAAACCATTCCCTATAGGAACACATATGATAGGAACAACCCGAATCAAGAATCCATTCATCACAGCCTTTTGTTCTTTCTTCACCAACAACTGAGAGAACATTACCATCGGCCTTTGCAATGCTGGCCTCTCCAGGATTTTGGTTTTGTCCATCTCCCTTCTGGTGTTTATGCTTCAATTTGTAACAATCGACTTTAATATGCCCCACCTTCTTGCAATAATTGCAGGTCAAATTCTTATGTTTTGATTTTGACCTCGATTTCTGCTTTCCACCTCCAGACTCTTTTTCTTTCGACCTCCCTCTAGTAAATAGAGCATCTCCCTGGCTACTATTTGTGCTGGATGTCCCAACAAGTTGATTATCAATCATATCTTTACTCAACAGAGACGTTTTCACATCCTCAATAGAAATTGTCTCTCTGCATAAAAAACAATCTCCCGAAAATGCTTGTAGGATAGGGGTAATGAACATAATAGTAGCAGGGTCTGGTCCTCATCTTCTAATTTCACATCCATATGTGATAAATCAACTATAATAGAATTAAAGTCACTGAGGTGTTCCTTAATTGACGTACCTTCTGCCATACCTAAGAGTATAGAGGCGTTCCTTCAATGTCAAACGGTTTGTGAGGGATTTTGTCATATACAATGTCTCCAATCTTAACCAGAGACCAGCAACGATCGTCTCTGTCAAAACCTCCTTCAAAACTCATCATCACACACATAACTAGATTGCAGTTAGAGCCTTCTCATCCAATTGCTCCCAATCTGCCTCACTCATATCTGCCGGCTTCTTCTCCTTCCCTTTCAATGCAAGTTTTAGGTCGTTCTGGGTCAGAACTAAAAGCATTCGAACTCGCCATAACCCGAAACTCTTATTGCCGTCGAACTTGTCGATATTGAATTTTGTGATCGTCATCTCCGCACAAAAAACAAAACTTTTCCAAATCTGCAACTTCGCAACCTTGCTCTGATACCAATTTGCTACGTAAAACGCGGAATCGTAAGAAAAGTAAACTGGTGCGAATCAATAACAAATAAAATGAGACACAAAGAATTACGTGGTTCGGCTAGGGTAGCCTAATCCACGGGCAAGAAGAGACAGGAGAGATTTCACTATGCCAGTCAAAAGGGGTACAAACTGTGGAGCTCAGTGATAGCTCAGAGACGGCTAGGAGAAGGCTAGAGTTTCAAAGATCAATCCCTAGGTCCTTAATACATGAGAAAATTCCCAAAAGGCCCAACCCAAGTTAGACGGGTTCAATTATGGGCCTACCAGCCCATATAGATTCAAGGCACAACATAACAACTCCAATTCGTAGTAGTTCGATTTGGACTCGGAAGGACGAATTCGCCATCCAGGTACACCATACTATCCGTATACTTATATGTATACTATATATGTACACATATATGCAAACAAAATGGGAAAAAATCAAACAACTCTTAAAAATCAAGAGGGCCAAAAAAAAAAAAGAAAAAAAATATACATGTGTACAAAAAAATATACATTGTCCTAAAAGCAAGAGGACAGAATTACATACACTGAAAAGATAAATGGCTCTAAAAGAGTAAGAGGGTCCTAAAAAAAAAAGTGTGTGCAATCTATAAACGCCGAAATTTGAATGGCACATCTACGCCGAGCCCATCTGCCACCATCCGTCACAGGCTTACCATCACCTTGTCCATCAATTCATGAAGCCATCATCCAGCAGCCCATCACCAGGGCCCTTCACTTCGCTACATCATCAGCATCGTTGTCATCGCCGTCATCACCACTTCAGCACTGGTTGCCATCGTCAGCGCGACATCGCCACTACCTGGTCTCTCCCACCTAAGTCACAGTTGATGGGGACAAGAAATAGCAAGTCCTCCCATCGATCCCCTTTCTAAGGATCGATTGAGAAAAGGAGGGAACCACCAAGTCTCCTCTCCCCCTCCTAGAGAGCATCAAAAAGAAGATCTAGATCTTCATTCCAAGGGTCGACCTCAACACACCAACGCTAGCTACAAATAGCCAGAAACTCTTCACTCTCAAGGTTAAAAAATTCTCCACCTTAGAGATTTTTTTGAGCCAGAAGTTCACTCAACAGTTCACTCAACCTGCCAATTCGTTGGACTGGTAACGTCAACAAGCTGAGCACACAGAACACAAATACTTTCGTCCAGCGAACTAAACCCGTCATTGCTCGTGTACACTCACTCGGAGGCTTGAGACTCGCTGTCGAATCGCCAAGAAGCAGTAATTTCATCAACAATTGAGAGCGAATAAGAGGAAAGCTAAGAGAACGCACCCACAAAATTTCTCAATTCCTACAAGACTTGTAAATTTCTCTATAATTCTTTCGATTTAATCAATCGATCGCGCCGTTTCACAAATCGGAAGATTTTTTAGAAACATATTTATAATTGTACACACCAAAATGTGATCGGTCCAAATACGGCGAGCCCAAATGCCCACCAGTCTATCGGTCGGTCATTATGGGTAGGCTCCATCGATTTTCGAAGTCATCTGTCATAGCCCATCGCCAGACCCATTCGTCTCGCCGCGTCTTCAGTACAACTGTCGTTCCAGTCAGCAACAAGTTATCGCGTTAGCACCAGTCAGCAGCCAGCCACGATGCAACCACTTCAATAGCTAAACGACCAAGCCTGGTCGCCAACTATAGAAACCGAGAAAGACACCAACGATCCTCATTCAATGGATCGAACAAAGGAGCGCCCAAGTCCTCCGATCTCAACAACAGCAGCAGAAAGGGGATCGTGATACCCATTCCAAGGAAAAACCCCCAATAAGTGGACAAAAACGGCTACAAATAGCCAGAAACATTCTATCGAAGGGGTTCAAAATTCTTTTGTCGAGAAATACTCTCACACACAGAAGCTCTCTCGAGCCGAAGGAGTTCAAGCGACTCGCACTTCGTCGAATTCACCAGTTCAAACCGGAGCAGCTCTACACGTTCACTGACAACGTCAACAAGTTGATACACGCGGAACACAAATACTTCCATCCGACCGACCAAAGCCATCATCGTTTGTGCACACTCGCTCTGAAACTTGGATTTCGACATCAACTCGCGAGAAGCCGAAACTTCATCAGTTTACACGGAGATCAAATCAGAGGAAGACTATGAGATTATACTTGCATTCCTTGACTTTCAAACACAAACTGTAACACAAATTCTCTGTTTTAAATCGATTTGTTCTCTCGGTCGCGCCTTTTCGCGGATCGACGGATTTTCGGTGAAATAATAATTTTATATATATATGTATGCACCAAACTGTGACTGGCCCAAATGCGACGAGCCCAAACGCCCACCAGTCCATCGGTCGGTTGTTATGGGTAGGCTCCGTCAATTTTCGAAATCACTTGTCGCAGTCCATCACCAGATCCATTCGTCTCGCCGCGTCATCATACTGTCAGAGTGCAGTCAGCAATAACTCATCACCACTCAGCAATCAGTCACAAGGCCACTCAATTTAGCGACCAAGTCTAGACGCCAACGGTGGAAACCAAGAAAAGGCCACGATCCTCATTCTTGGGATACAAAGGAGGAGCTCCCGGTCTTCCTCCTCTCTCGAAAGAAGCAATAGAAAGTGGATCGTGATCCCCATTCCAAGGATCGACCCTCAACAACTGCACAGAGTCGGCTACAAATAGCCAAAAAAGCTCAGTCACACGGGTTCAAAAACTTGAGTTTGAAAATCTTTTGCCGAGAAGTCATCTCACGCACAGAAGCTTTTTCGAGCCAAAGAAGTTCAGCAACTTGCAGTCTGTCGTAATTCAACAGTTCAATCGGAGCAGATCTACACGATCACCGGCAACGTCAACAAGTTGATACACGCGGAACACAAATACTTCCGTCCGACCGACCAAAGCCATCATCGTTCGTGCACACTCGTTCCTGAACTCGGATTTCATCATTCTCGCCAGAAGCCGAAACTTCACTAAATTCACACGGAGATCGAATCAGAGGAAGCTTAGGAGATTGTACTCGCATTCCTTGACATTCAAACACATTTGTAACACAAAATATTCTGATATAATCGAATTACTCTCTCGGTTGCGCCCCTTCGCGGACCAACGGATTTTCGGTGAAACAGATTTGGCACGCCCGGTGGGACATTTCCTACCTCTCATCTCCTTCTTCGTTCAAAAAAAAAATCTCTTAGCCATGGCCAGCAACACCAACAACAACAACATTAACAATGACAACAAAGGCGAGCAAATTGCCAGTTCGAGCTTTGCTTGTCCACGCCCTGCCACGGGCACAAGCTCGACCGCAGCAACAGGAGCTCGCGGACCAGCGGCCACTTCTCCGGCCTACATCCATGCTCCATCTCCTCCACCAGCCAGTCGCCCAGTGACAAGGGCGTTGGCCAGAAGTTTGTCCACTGGAGAGGTTCCTTTCATGCTAGATGTGCATTGTCCGAGTGACGTCTACCAACCACAGGCTACCGCTGCCTCCACCAAAACGGTCGTCGCACCGGTCAGAATGATCCCGGCAGCAAATAGGCCGACCTACCTGCCCGTCGACACCACACCACCGGCACACAGTCCAATCGGCCGCAGCCAATAGGTCACCCGTGTCTTCCCCACACCGAGAGACGCCGATGGCCAGTTCACCAGCATGGTCGCCAATTAAGTCATCTCCACTTCGTTCCGAGACGACAACTTCTCCCACGGCTCCAACCGATAGAGTACCCGTAATGACGACATCGGCCAAAACAATAGAAGAGCAGCTTGCCGAAATGCAGGTTGTACATAAGGAACAGAGCGAGCAACTGCGTATCAAAGACGCGCAACTCGTAGCTCGCGACATCCAGATTGCAAGGATCATGGAGCGGCTCGAAATGGGTGCAGCCACGAACAATACCGGCGACGTTTCTCAAGAGGTCGACCGAAATCGGACGACTACCAGTGGTTCGGCCGAACCACCACGAGAAGATATTGTCTCTGACGACAAGCTACCACTCGTCGCACCGATAGCCATTCGCAAAGGTCGAGCCGAAGCAGAACCGGCTGCCCTCACCTTAGACGTGATAACTGAACTCATCAACCGCACCATGCGAAACGGCTCCGGCGAAAGCAAGTCGGTGGCCTATCGAAAGTTGTACACGCAGAGGATACAAAACATCCCAATGCCGCTCGGCTACCATCCTCCAAAATTCCAGCAGTTCAATGGCGAAGGGCACCCCAAACAGCATGTCGCACATTTCATTGAAACATGCAACAACGCCGGCAGAGACGGCGACTTGTTGGTCAAGCAATTCGGCCGATCCTTGAAAGGTAACGCCTTCGACTGGTACATCGAGCTGCCTCAGGAGTCAATCGACAGCTGGGAACAATTGGAGCGAGAATTCCTCAGCCGGTTCTACAGTACCCGTCGCACCGTCACTTTGGTCGAGATCGCCAATCTAAAACAGAAGAAGGGCGAAAAAGTTGTTGACTACATCAACTGGTGGAGGAACCTGAGCCTAAATTGCAAAGAGAGCTCAAACTTATCCCTCGAAGCCGAAATCGAAATGTGCGCTCAAGGGATGTGATGGGAACTCCTCTGCTATATCCAAAGCCGGAGGCCGACGAACTTTCAAGAACTAGCGACCGAGGCCCACAACATGGAGAACCTCATGGAGGAGCGAGGGGAGGAAGTTTCATCATCTACCGCCACGACCGTACCCAAAGACGCGAAGGAGAAAACTAAAGCATCCTTCGCGACGAACGCTCTCGAACCAATAAAAGTCGGGAGCAAGGTCAAGACAAGCTATGTTCCACAGTAGCCAGCCGGAGGCACGTACCAGAGGCCTCCACTGGAGGAATGACAGCCCAAAATGTATCTGTTCATCGACGCGGATGTTCCTATCAAGCTCAAGCAGCTCCTCAACAACCATTTACTCAAATTGCCAGAAGTCAAAAGACCCGGCGACTTGTCTAGGAGCAAAGATCCAAACTTCTGCAAGTACCATCGCATGGTCGGGCATTCGACCGAGAAGTGCTTCGTTTTGAAGGACATGATCATGGAGCTCGTGGCTCAAGGCCGCATTGAAATTGAAGGAGCCAAAAACACGGCCTCCTCATATATCATCTCCATCCAAGCCGAGCCAAACTGGCGAGCTCGGCCAAACAAACAACAGGTCGCAAGGAAGGAATACTGTCCAAAATCCAGTCCCTCCAACCGACCGCACAATCACAGACGACCACCGGGTAAGGTCGTACCAAAATCGGCACCCCACGAAGCAGCTGCAGCCAACGCAGAGGGGTGGATTCTGGTCACCAGGCGAATGAAACCTCTTCGAGAAATTGAATCGGTGCCGGTAAACACCAAAACAAAGGTGACGCGGCCAAACAAAAGAGCCGCGAAGCGCCAAAAGATGGCTCCTTAGACCCCCGTCCAAGGAGCAGACAAAAGAAAAGAAGACCCGTCACATTGGCGGAGTTCTTCTCGAAGGAATTCTTCGCGCCACCATCGATGGTAGCGACATGCTCGACGACTCCTCCCAAACAGGCCAGTCGAGAAGAAAAAGGCAAGCTGCCAATAGTCGAGTGTGATAACCTGACTCCTCCATGCAGAAAAGAGGGAGAGGCATCTTCATCGCAACAAGTGTCTCAACCAGAAGAGGCACTCGTCATCTCCTATTCAACGTGCATTATGTTCCGAGAGAAGGATGCACAACTGGGGGCAAGAAACCATAACCGGCCGTTGTTCGTCTCTGGCTACATCAGAGACCACAAAATCAACCGCATTCTCATTGATTGTGGATCCGCAGTCAACATTCTGTTGATTCACACAATGAAGAATGTCGGCCTCTCAGCTGGCGACCTTTCTCTGAGCTCTCTCCTCATCCAAGGCTTCAATCAGGAATGCCAGAGGACGCCCGGCATGATATGCCTCAAACTGCACATCAACAACATGGTGGCCGAAACTCCGTTTCAAGTCATCGACTCAATCGACTCAAGAACATCTTATAATCTGCTTTTGGGTCGACCATGGCTTCACGCGAATGGAGTTGTGCCATCAACACTTCACCAGTGCTTCAAGTATTGGAAAGACGGCAAACAAAAGACGGTGTACGCTGGCAAAAGTCCATTCACCGAGGCCGAAGCATCCTTCGCAGATGCTAAATTGTATCTGACGACCAGACCAACAGTCAAATTGTCATCTTGGCCGAACCAGGCGTCAAATGCCAAAAGTACTCCTCCTCCGAAGCAGACTCTGACGCAAGCCGTGGCTCTTAAACAGCTTGCGCATAACAGCCAATCGGCGCACAGACCGGCCACAACGACGCTGGTGCCAACGCAAGTTGCGACTCCCAAACAGCCGCCACATAACAACCAGCCGGCACACGGCCACAAACCGCCCACAGCAACTCCAACACCGACGCAGCGTAATGTACCTATCTTACGGTACATCCCGCAGTCGCAAAGAAAGAAGGGAGAAGCTCCCTTGGTCGCCTGTCACAAAATCCAGCCGACCCCCTTTGCAGAAAAAGTCTCTCTCCCACTGCTGAAACTCGAGGAAAGGAGTATAGTGAAACAATTGCTGAGCTAGGAGCAGTAACCGTCGACTCGCTCGAACGAAGGCTTCGACCCGAACACATACTGACTGATGGCCAGAGCCGGGGGAAACTTCACAAAAGACCAGCTCCACGAGAAGCCACCCGTCGCCTTGCCAGTCCTCACTCCAGAACAAGAAAAACTAAGGGAGGGGGGTCACCGAATTACTCAAGGTTGCCTAGGCCTCGGCTACTAGAAGAAAAAGCCAATTCACATTTATGGAGCCCAGAAGCTGATTCGAATCACTGGTCGATTCGCCGATGTCCACCAAATCTCAGCCAGCCAAGGCTCGCCGCAAAAAAGCAGAGCTCCGGTGACCATTTACATGAAAGCTGCCATTGATAAGAGCTCGTAAAAGAAAAGCAGGTCCCCGGTGATCATTTATACATTGAGAACGGCCATCACTAAAGCTCGTGACGGCAAACAGCTCGGAGCTGCCGATAACATACGGTAAATTCCTCAAACGCTTCTATGCATGAGGGGGCAGCGAAAAAAAAAAAAAAAAAAAGTCGAATAAAAGGAGTCAACATTTCTCATTGTAAAAAAAAAATGGGACCAATGCAAGCCTCGCAAACAGAAAAAAAAGAGAGAGAGGCTACAAAAAAAAAGTACAAGGAAAACTATATCAAAGTTGTGGAAGCTCAAAGTCGGCCACCCGTCGCTGTAGCCGAACGACTTCGGCACGAACCTCGGACAATTCCCGTGTCTCGGCCTCTTGAGAGTTGGGCGCGAACGAACAGAAGCAAGCTGCTCCTGGAGTGTAGAGGCCTCCTCCTCGCAGGCGTTAATACCCCTCTGGATGGTCGCAAGCTCGACATTTATAGAGTCGAGTTGAGCCGATACAAGTGCCAGACGATCGTGAATAGCCTTGACTGTGGGCGCAGTTACGTCGCAACCGCCATAGGCCGACGGTCCCCCAAGAACTAACAACAACAGCTTCTGTTCTTCCTTAGAATCGAGGATCCGTAGGCAGTTGTGAAGAACACCCTTCACGAGGGTCTTGATGGTCGAAATGGTCAGACCAAGGAAAGAGAGAGAATCCGATGGAGTAGACATCTGCAACAAAGTGTCGAAATCGTCAGCCGAGCCAAAATCAGGTACGCAATCCATCTCTCCCTCCATTCGAAAAAAAAAAAAGTCTCCTGCGACCCGAGATAGAGAAGTCGAAGTCGCAAACAAAAAAAAGGAGAGAAGAAAAAAAAACTCAAGTCGAAAAGAAAGAGGGACGACAAAAAAGACCAGTCGCCAAGAAAAAAAAAAGAACGGAGAAACAAAAAAAAAAGAGAGAGGGTAATCACCGAGCCATCGATGGTCCGACAAATCAAATTGCTTTCGAAGCAAAGCTCTCTGCGAGCACAATTCAAAGCTTCGCGACCAACCACAAAGCCGATTGCGATCAAAACAAGTGCCCGATGACCAAGTCGAGCACAATTCAAAGCTTCGCGACCAGCCACAAAGCCAACCGCGATCAAAACAAGTGTCCGGCGACCGAGCTGAGCACAACTCAAAGCTTCGCGACCAGCCACAAAGCTGGCCGCGATCAAAACAAGTGTCCGGCGACTGAGCCGAGCACAATTCAAAGCTTCGCGACCAGCCACAAAGCCGGCCGCGATCAAAACAAGTGCCCGACGGCGGAGCCGAGCATAACTCAAAGCTTCGCGACCAGCCACAAAGCCTGCCGCGATCAACACAAGTGCCCGGCAATCGAGCCGAGCACAATTCAAAGCCTCACGGCCAGTCACAAAGCCGGTCGTGATCAAAACAAGTGGCCGGCGACCGAGCCGAGCACAATTCAAAGCTTCGCAACTAGCCACATAGCCGGCCGCGATCAAAACAAGTGCCCGACGACCGAGCCGAGCACAATTCAAAGCTTCGCGACCAGCCACAAAGCCGGCTGCGATCAAAACAAGTGCCCGACGACCGAGCTGAGCACAACTCAAAGCTTCGCGACCAGCCACAAAGCCGGTCGCGATCAAAACAAGTGCCCAGCGACCGAGCTGAGCACAATTCAAAGCTTCGCGACCAGCCACAAAGTCGGCCGCGATCAAAACAAGTGTCCGATGACCGAGCCGAGCACAACTCAAAGCTTCGTAACCAGCCACAAAGTCGGCCGCGATCAAAACAACAAAATCTGCGTCCGACGACCGAGCCAGGCGCAGCCAAACGGAGCCAGGTACGTAACTCCTCTCCAAACAAAAAAAAAACCTGCGACAAAAAGAAGCAGTCGCCAGAAAAAATAGGAGGTCAAAACGTACTCGCACCTCGACAACTCTTGCCGGCTGCGACCACAGGCAACTCGCACTCAGCAACTCTTGCCGGCTGCGACCACAAAACAACTCGCACCCGGCGACCAAACCGGCTGCGACCTACACTATCCGGCAAGTCTAGCCGGCTGCGACCACACTAAAATCAGCACACAGCGACCAAGCCAGGTGCGCCAGCACAGAAATTCAGCCTCCCGCAGACTCAGCCGGGCTCAACCGAATCAAAATCTCGGCACTTGACGACTAAAACAGAAGTTCAACCTCCTGGCGACCAAGCCGGCCAAAGTTAAAGCAAAAATCAGCATCCGACGATCAAGCCGGATGCGACCACACAACAATTCGTACCCAGCGACCGAGCCAGATGCGATAATAGCACCCGGCGACCAAGCCGGATGCGACAGCATAGAAACTCAACACCCCGGCAACCTGGTCGGGCTCACTCGAAGCAGAATTCAGCGCCCGGTGACCTAACCGGACGCAAAACAAAAGTCCCGCGCCCGTCGACCGAGCCGGACGCGACCTGCAATTCTCGGCGACCGAGCCGGGATAAGCCGAAATAGAAATTCGGTCCTTGGCAACCAAGCTCGGCGTGAAATAAAACTGCAACACCCGACGACCGAGCCGAGTGCGATCAAAACAGAGTCTCGCCGCCTAGCTACCGAGCCGGGCGCGATCCAAATCAACTTCAGCACCTGGCGACAGAGCCAGGTGCCACACAAACTTACAATGTTTGGTTCTCGGATCAAACGACACACAAAAAGTTCATCGACAAACTGACAAACACTTAATGCGCAAGAAAGAGAGAAAAATCGAGACAAATGAAATTCAAGAGGAAACAAAAAAAAAAGAAAAAAAAAATCGTGAAAAAAAAGAGAGAGACTGAGGGAAGAGTTGAAAATGAGAGGAGAGAAAAAGAAGAAGAAAGAGGGAGGAAGAGAAGAAGAAAGAAAAGAGAGTGGGACCCCGGCAGACTCGAATCAGCCCGAGGCTACCAGGAGAAAAGAAATTGTTTACAGTACCTTCAGGTTCTGATTCGCGGAGAGTTCTGACACAAGCCGGGGCTCGAAGAAGACAGAGGGCAACCAAGTTGCAAACTGTCTCCTCAATCAAATTCGCAGACAGTCAAATCGTAGGCAGCAGGTCGCAGTTTCCCAAATTCGCAGACATAACCAAATTGCACACTTTCTCCCAAGGTCGCAGTCTCCCAATTCACAGTATCCCAAATTGCAGGGAGCCTCCCAAATCAAAATCGCAGATAAGAAGAAAGCAGCAATTCGCAGTCGCAGTCACAGTCAGCCTAGTTCGCAAATAGAACTAGGTCACAAGAGTCGCAGTCACTCAATCTCCCAGTCAGCCAAAGTCGCATCGCAGACAGAGAGGGGACCCGTTGCGTAGCCTTCCCTCTCTCCTAGGCAGAATCAAGTCTGCCGAAGCAGAAATTCGCCAGAGGAGCCAGCGCCACGCAGGGGTGGGACCCACTGCACTGCCTTCCTTCTCCTCTGTGCAGAATCAAGTTGCCGGAGCAGAAATTCACTGGATGAGTCAACGCCACGCAGAGCAGGACCCACTACGTAGCCTTCCTTCTCCCCCCAAACAATCAAATCAAGTCCGCCGGGCGAAATTTGCTGGATGAGTCAGCGCCATGCAGAGCGGGACCCACTGTGCAACCTTCCTTCTCCCCTGCGCAGAATCAAGTATGCCGGAGCAGAAATTCGCCGGAGGAGTCAACGCCAGCAGGGATGGGACCCACTACGCAACCTTCCTTCTCCCCTGTGCAGAATCAAGTCTGCCGAAGCAAACATTCGCTGGATGAGTCAGTGCCACGCAGAGCGGGACCCACTACATAGCCTTCCTTCTCCCTTGTGCAGAATCAAGTTTGCCGAAGCAGAAATTCGCCGGAGGAGTCAGTGCCACGCAGGGGTGGGACCGACTGCGCATCCTTCCCTCTCTCCTGCGCAGAATCAAGTCTGCCAAAGCAAAAATTCTCCGGAGGAGTCAGCGCCATGAAGGGGTGGGACCCACTGCGCAACCTTCCTTCTCCCCAGCGCAGAATCAAGTCTGTCGAAGCAGAAATTTGCAGGAGGAGTCAGCGCCACGCAAGGGTTGGACCCACTGCGCAACCTTCCTTCCCCCCTACGCTGAATCAAGTCTGCCAAAGCAGAAATTTGTTGGATGAGTCAGTGCCACGCAGAACGGGACCCACTACACAACCTTCCCTCTCTCCTACGCTGAATCAAGTCTGTCGAAGCAGAAATTCGCTTGAGGAGTCAGCGCCATGCAGGGTGCGGGACCCACTGCGCAGCCTTCCCTCCCTCCTGTGCAGAATCAAGTCTGCCAAAGCAGAAATTCACTGGATGAGTCAGCGCCACGCAGAGTGGGACCCATTGCGCAACCTTCCCTCTCTCTTGCGCAGAATCAAGTCTACCGAAGCAAAAATTCGCCGGAGGAGTCAGTGCCACGTAGAGCGGGACCCACTACGCAACCTTCCCTCTCTCCTGCGTAGAATCAAGTCTGCCGGAGCAGAAATTCGCTGGAGGAGTCAGCGCCATGCTATGCGGGACCCATTGTGCAGCCTTCCCTCTGTCCTGCGCAAAATCAAGTCCACTGAAGCAGAAATTCGCCGGAGGAGTCAGCGCCACGTAGGGGTGGGACCCACTCCGCAGCCTTCCCTTTCTCCTACGGTGAACAAATTTTGCCGAAGTAGAAATTCGTCGAATGTCGTCGACTCTAGACTATTGAAGTAGCCTCCAACAACGGCATCATAGCAGACTCAATTCAGGTGCCTTTAATTTCCTGTATACTTGTACATATATCCTTATATGTATACGTATACAAAAAAAAAATCCAAAAAACCAAACAGCCCTAAAACAGCAAGAGGGCCAAAAAAAATATACAAGATACAAGTGTACAAAAATATACATTGTCCTAAAAGAGTAATAGGACAGAAAAAGATACGTACACAAAAAGATAAACGACCCTAAAAGAGTAAGAGGTCCAAAAAAAAAAATGTGTCGCGTGCGTGTGTTTTTCACATTCGAAACTTGTTCGTCCCATCTTAACGAACAAGTCTCGAAGGGGGCAATCTGTATGCACCAAAATGTAACTGGTCTAAATGCGACGAGCCCAAATGCCCACCAGTCCATCGGTCAGTTGTTATGGGTAGGCTCCGTCAATTTTCGAAATCACTTGTCGCAGCCCATCACCAGATCCATTCGTCTCACCGCGTCATCATACAGTCAGCGTCCAGTCAGCAACAACTCATCACCACTCAGCAACCAGTCACAAGGCCACTCAATTCAGCAACCAGTCACAAGGCCACTCAATTCAGCAACCAGTCACAAGGCCACTCAATTCAGCAACCAGTCACAAGGCCACTCAATTCAGCAACCAGTCACAAGGCCACTCAATTCAGCAACCAGTCACAAGGCCACTCAATTCAGCAACCAGTCACAAGGCCACTCAATTCAGCGACCAAGTCTGGACGCCAACGGTGGAAGCCAAGAAAAGGCCACAATCCTCATTCTTGGGATCCAAAGGAGGAGCTCCTGGTCTTCCTCCTCTCTCAAAAGAAGCAACAGAAAGGGGATCGTGATCTCCATTCCAAGGATCGACCCTCAACAATTGCACAGAGTCGGCTACAAATAGCCAGAAAAGCTCTGTCACAAGGGTTCGAAAACTTGAGTTGGAAAATCTTTTGCCGAGAAGTCATCTCACGAACAAAAGCTTTTTCGAGCCAAAGAAGTTTAGCAACTTGCAGTCCGTCGTAATTCAACAGTTCAATCGAAGCAGATCTACACGATCACCGGCAACGTCAACAAGTTGATACACGCGGAACACAAATACTTCCGTTCGATCGACCAAAGTAGTCATCGTTCGTGCACACTCATTCCAGAACTCGAATTTCGTCGTTCTCGACAGAAGCCAAAACTTCACTAAATTCACACGGAGATCGAATCAGAGGAAGCTCAGGAGATTGTAATCGCATTCCTTGACATTCAAACACAATTTTAACACAAAATATTCTGATATAATCGAATTACTCTCTCCGTTGCTCCCCTTCGCGGACTGACGGATTTTCGGTGAAACAAGTCACGTAGTTTCGGTCCCCCCTGCTGGGAGACTCCCGTTCGGCGCCCATGTCACCGTCACCGAATCCTCCCCTGCTTTCAGAACTATAACCCAGTTCGGAAAAAAAACACAGAAACACCATCAATCACTACTTAATTCGATACAGAAGCACTCAACCTAAAATCATCCATGTGAACGCGCGTGTGAGCTTTCCTGAGTATAAAAATAGGAAAATGATTTAATTTCGTTCGAACATATTCTGTTCTGTTTTTCATATAAACATAACGAGAAATCTTTCGTGCGCCCGCGTTCTCACGTTTTTTTAACGGTGAGAACGCGGTTTCTAACGGCTGCATCGTTTCTGATATTTTAATGCCAAAATTACCCCTTCATGCCCCGTCCCGATTTTCCTCCCCATCCCGACTCCCCTTCCCGTCCCGACTCCCCTTCCCGTCCCGGCTCCCCTTCCGTCCGACTCCCCTTCCGTCCGACTCCCCTTCCCCTCCCGACTCCCCTTCCCGTCCCGACTCTCCTCCTGTTCTCCTTCTTCCCTTCTTGGCTTCTCCGTCTTCAAGCACCGTGGACCTTACGCAAAACACCGTCGACGACCGTCTGCGGCGGAAGCTTCAACAGATGTGTGTGGGGGGTTTTGTGGGTGGCGGTTGAAGATACGTTGATCTTCATCCTTCTTCCTCTTCTCTCTCTTAAAGTGTCTTCTTACGTGTTTTCTCCTATTTCTCTAATCGTGTCTCTTTTATTTTTTTTTCCTTCCTCTGGTTTGTTTTTTTCTTTCTTGATCTTTTAAATTAAGCTCTTATTTACATTATTTTCCCTCGTTCTGGTTGTTTAACTCTGTCTTTCCGTTTCTTTAGCTGTCTCTTTCCTTTTCACTCACACTCTCTCTCTTTTTGCACTCACTCTCTATGGACATTTCAAATTCTCTTCCTTTCCTGCTGTCTTTCAATCTCCCTCTCGCTCTGCTTTGATCTATGCCTTCATTTATTCTTCTCTTTCTCCCTCTCTAATCCTCTCTCTGCTTTCGTGTGAGGGGTTCATGGATTACCTTTTATGTGTGGTGTGTACTATTAGGTATGCCAGAATTTAAGTTTTTTTTAAAAAAAACTCCTTTTTTTTATTCCCCCGACTGCATCGTTTGAAACCTTATCCTTCTTCCAAACACATTTCTGTATTTTGAAATTAGTGCATTTTCGCCGTTTCCTAGAGATGAGATATTGTTCTTGAAAAAGCGCCTGCGTCTTTCAGATCGCCCGGTGACATTCATGCGTCTTGATGTCCCACTTCTCTTAAATCATGTAATGTACTTCCATTGTGGTCCCCTCTTAGGTGGGGACGGTTAGTGTTTTTACTTGTCTCTACCTATTCAAGTTTTGGTCTTTATTGAAAACGGTATAGTACTTTGACTATTTGCTGCTTCAAGTACTTGTTGGTTTTGGGTATCTTGTATGATGTTGCTTCCAAGTACTTAGGTTTCTTGTATGATGTTGTTGTCAATGGCGGAATGATAGTTAAAATTACATATTTGTCGGTCCCACGTTTAGTAAATTTACATGCGTAGAAATCAAATTTGGGTTCTACGTTGGGGTGAACTTTTCTTAAATGTTTGCGGGGAGGCGAGCCAATGGCTGGACTATTTGGGAATTGAAGACCCTTCTGCATTTTCTTAGGTCATGTCTTGGCAGTGACTGCAATGGCCTTCTTGTTTAATTTTCTGTGTCCTGTTTGTTATTGATAAACTGTGTGGGCACCCCTGTTGTACTTTGAGACATGCATGTTTTCTGGTGTACTAATTTAGAGTTGTCCTCTATTACAAGATATATGAATCTTTGACCTCAGGTCCCTCGCATGCTATTTACATGACTAGGAAGGTTTTCCATATATATATATCTTCAGTATGTACTTCTTTTACAATTGCCCCCGCTTCTTTACTGTTCATTCTTAAAATTTAAGAATGACAATTGAGAGCTGCCCTAGATCTGCTGCGAACAAATGTTGTGTATTAATACACAAATGCTGTGTTTTTTCTCAGTATTCTTGCAGTGTTTTAACTCCATGACTAGTAGCAATTAATCTGGTTGTCAGCACCCATTCAAATTAACTCTGGTGCCAGTACCAGATGATCTGGGTTTAAAAATGTAGTTGGCTATGGAAGTTCATAGCTCCGTGCAATCTTCCCATTCCAGCTTCCTCCTTCATCTGTTTTATAATAAACTCCTCCTCTTAGTGATTAATTTTTCATCATTTTCATTTTATTCATCTTTTCTTCTTCTAAATTTATCTTCTGGAGTTATTTGGGCAAACGAGTTCTAGCTAGCTAGAGGGTTACTTTTGTTTGCTAATACTCACGATCGATTAGAAAATGACCACACAAAAAGGGCATTAATATTATTTTAAGGACCTGGCTACCGTGCGGCCGCGTTCGCACATTTTTTAACGGTGTGAACGCGAGATAACAAACGTCGGTCAAGTATGTATTTGTCGATACCCAAAAGACCCTTTTACCTTAGGTTTTTTCTTTCATTTTCTGCCCTCACGACTGAAGTCGTTCTTCTCTTTGTTCATCAACCTAGGATTCTCGGTTGCCGCTCGTAAGTTGCCGCTTGGTGGTTGGCTCTCGTCAGTTGCCGCTCGTTAGTTGCCGCTCGTCTGTTGCCGCTCGTCTGTTGGCGCTCGTCTGTTGGCGCTCGTCTGTTGTCGCTCGTCTGTTGCCGCTCGTCTGTTGCCGCTTGATGGTGGAGCAAGTATTCAAGGCCACCGGACGTCCTCTAAAAGCTCTGCTCCTGAATGATGGTCCCCTACTTTTGACTAGTTTCGAGCAGTCCTTCGTGTGGCACAAGTACAGTCACTCAAAGGTAAGTATATGGCCATTGTCTTCTTTCTTTTATTAACATTAGGTTCTTTCTATTCATCGTCTTTATTTATCCCATGATGATTCAACCGAATTTATATATTTATATTTTTTTTTGTCGCCCTAACCCATGGATGCAACCTCTCCCTCGCTCTCCTCCAAGTCTGAATCTCGCGTAGAGGCTCGTTTCCCTCTGCAGGAGTATTTTGTCCCAAGGCCCTCATGTGCTCGTAAAATGGTCTGTGGTTGTATGTTGTACATGAATTCTATTGGGTCTTGTTTCGCAGCTTTGTTTATTGAATGTCCTAAAGGGGTTCGTGGGGTTTCTTATCTGCAGGTGGGCGACAGATTCATCCCTCTGAGGTCGGCAATGGATTTCGACATGGCGAGATACCTATAGACAGAATCAAGGAAGGAGAAAGAGAGCTCTTCTGTGGTTTCTCCCTCCAAAGAAGCCTAACGAAAGGTACTGGCCGAAGCTCTGAACATGAACAGAACCCGTATCCTTCACCCCCTTTTAGCCACTGCCTCATGTTTGTCGTGCCCGTATTTTAAAATTGCTGCAAAGTTTTATATTTTCTTCAAGTGCTTATTTGGTTTTGCCATGTTTTTTATTATCCGTTGTCCATGAGTTTCAAGCATTAGGTATTGCATTTCATTCAGATTTATGCAATGCTTGCTTGGATTTCTCCTTTCTTTTACAGGTTTGTAATTGCATTCAAGTAACAGTACTATAGATTATAATTCATATGGACTTGAAATTTTTATTTCTATATCATGTAGACTGTTAATTATGAAGCAGGTCTTAGATCCCCATAAATTGGATGTTATTTTAGTAGCATTTTTGCAGTTTCATTCTTATATCCTCACCATGAATAAAGTCAATATTTCAATCTCAGAGCCACATTCTTGAAGTGGGATTTTCAATTTCAGTGGGAACTTGTTTGTACCTGTGGGAGCATCCAAATCAAGCCAAATATTTGTTCAAAAAGGTATAGGAAAACTCCTTCGACTATGTTCATTGATGAAATTAATGTTTTGTGAAGGTAGCATGGGGTAGGGCTTGGAGGTCTAATTACCAAGCTTGACCTCTGTTATGGTTTGTTGTGTACTTTGTTACCTTTTATTTCTTAGCTTCCTATCCTGCTTGAATCATCTAGTTTTTATTTCAGCAAATTGTAATGAAAAAATTCAAATGTTACAATGGTTATATATTTGAACTTGCCCGAGTATGGCATCTCTTACTAATATTTGAAAGAAGGGCTCTGAATTGAAGCTTTATTTTGTTTCGTGTTGTAGGTTGTGTTGATTGAGAATCATATAAACTCAGGTCTTTTTCTTCACAAGTTTTAGCATGCTTGCTACCATACCCCGGATGTTGTCCTCTGAAAAATTTGGCAAATCCTAGTAGGGAGGATTCAAAAAATGATATGAAGTCATAAGAGTAAACCACATTTCATGATGTATGCATTCTCATTCCGTTTAGAAGTTATTTACTTATGGTTTTAAATCAAGATCTGAAGTAACTTTTGATTTTGTGTATGTTCCGTAGGCAACCCTAAGCTGAGTCTTGTGCAACTTTTGGAAAAGAGAAAAGTCTGAAGGCAATCCTAATTAGCTACCTGTTCAGCACTGTGTACTTTTTGAGATCAACTCTGGGCCAAAGAAACTTCAAGTGGTGAGCAGCCCCTAAGTCTTCATATATTTGACTCTTCTTAATTTTTTTTTTAGTAGCAGCCCCTTCATCTTCAAAAAGTAATATGTTGTTCTCTGGCATTGATTGCGGAATCTGTTGTAGTTCAATGGTTCTTGTTGTTAGAAGTTTATCTAGTTAATAAAGAAAAAAAATAAGATAAACATAGAAAGATCACAAAATGACAAGGTGAAACAAATGAAACAGAAAAACTCAAAAGAAGACATGATTCAGGCGGCCAGCAAAAGGGGACTCCACACCATAACGGAGCTATGAAACAAGGGAAGAACCCAAGGGAATTGGATTTATTACAAAAACAACGGAACCATCTGGTAGTGTTTGCCAGACAGAAACTCGAGGGCGTACCAGTAGCTTATTATTATAAACAAGGGTATATGTGAGGTGTTTACCATCAAAATATTTATTGCTCTAATCAGCTTTCTCGCCTAGAGCCAATATTAACTTGATTCCAACAACACGGAGAAGAGTTTAATAGGGAAGAAGGCCAGCAACTGATGGAAAGAAGAATTCTTACATTTGACAACATAGATGAGAGGCCAAATAATAGAAAAACTAAATTAAAAAGATAAAATAAAGGAAGAAGAACTGGTGAGAGAATTCACTCACTTGTTGGAGCAAGGAGTGACTGCAGTTGAGCAAGGATGAAAAGGAAGAAGGGTTCACAGCAGCCTCTGCCCACACCTTAATGTGGATGAAATGTAATCCGAATTGGTCTTAAACTAGTAAAAAAAGAGGAAGAACAAAAAGCAGCCAGTCATAAACGGAGGGATCGTAATATTTGGGCTGATAAAGAGAGTTGTATCATGCTAATCTAATAAAGAGAAATGTTTTTATGTTTTTTTTTTTGTATTTTTTGACTTGAAGTTAAACCTACATGTATTGGCAATAATACGATACACCATTACAAGCAAAAAGCATCAATGTAGTCAATGTCAACATAGCTGTGCCAAGGCTTTAAAAAATACATGTAGATCCTTACTATAATTGCCAGAAATAGCAGAATAAAATTTTAATTAATGTTAATTTACCAGCTTTAGCTTCGTCAATTGTAGTAGGCTTACGACATCTAAATTCATCCGTCAGCCACACTGCTGTTGTCTCTCTCACCTATCAAAAACAACAAAAACAGATATTAGATTCCATGAACAAAATAAACATGAGCAAGTATTTGTTAGTGACATTATTTGTCTCAGAGCATTACCAGATCATCTATCAACTTCTCTATGTCTTCATGTGTTAGATCAGGACGATACTTGAACTCTAGAAGATGTTGTAACGATGAGCATGAAACTTCTCATTAGGAGAATAGTCTAACTAGAGCATCAGTCAAAATACACCTATATTTTATCTTCCTTTTGAATTGTATGGGCTCCTTTCTCTCTGCCACCCTCTTTCTATAGAGAGAGAACTTGTAGTGTTTCATCCAATCGAGAGGAGAGCAGATCATTTCCATTGCCAACAACTTTCCATAACCTGTTCCCCTTGCAATTTGCAAATTCATAGGAGACATACAAATCAGTTTGATTAAAGTCCTCTAAGTTAATAAAGTTGCCTTTTGCCTAATTTCAAGATGCCAACTGAGAACGCTGACTACACATGACCATCAACATATGCAATGAAACTCTTACCACAATTACTTAGTTTTGGAAGCTCATGAGCATAATTGGATGTTCGTTTGCTGGCCGCTGTAGGGAGAAGATTGGTCCCTGACTAAAACTTAGGGGGCTTTAGGGGGCTTTACAGAGGGTTTCTGATCTCTGCTTTTATAGGGTCCCTTTAATTAATCAATAACCTAATTAGTCAATATTAGAAGAACACTCAAAATTGTTTACACATTATGTATATCAACAAAGTGCACCTGTATAGTTTGTGGATGAGAAAGTGGTTCCTTGGAGATCTTATTCAAGCTTTTTAATGCAGATGCTCGGTCTTTTGGGCACAAGGCAAACGCTTTATCTGAAATTACATATTAAGATGAAGTTAAGCATAAGGTGAACAAAAGTGAGAAGAAAAAGACTTTCCACAAAAAAAAAAAAAAGTGAGAGGAAAAACGCTGGTAATAAAAAAAGACATTACCGTAAGTCGTGCTTCATATCAAGGGAAACACACCTGTGTCCCAGCTACAATAGTGCCATTGAGAGGATGGGCAGCACAAGATGTGACACTTCCTGATAATGGAATGAATGTATTTTGTGTCATTTGGTCTGTTGTGTCTTCTTCCTCCAACTTCATTTCAGATGCATTATTTTACTTTTGTGATAGGGCTCTACCTGCCGAGGAAACTGCTGCCTCAGGTTCCCATTTCTGGAGGCAGGAATCGATGTTGAAGGACAACAGAGAACTCCCCAAAGGTATGGCACTAGAGTTTGTCCTGTTCAATTTCAGTTTATTCATCAGACTAGCCACAAGTACAATTTGAGATTTTCGGCATAGACCAATAGCTAGATATGGTTTACATATTAAAGTTTATTTTGGTATCAGTGGTATGAAATTAAAAGACCTGACATGCAAAGTCAAAGTTCAGTAAAGTTTTTGAAAATCAAACAACTAAAAAAGTATAGGATAAGCAAAGGTCAACATTCACTTGGGTAAAAATATAGATAGAGTAGGAGACTTCCTAGAAGAGCACTCAAAACTAAGCCCGAAAAGCTGGGCTAACAAACTAACATGTTACAAAAGAAAAAGCAGAAAAAGAAATAAATAAATAACTTCTCGAGTCTGATAAGTGCAAAGAGTAGAAAACTGAAGCATCTTTTCCAGTTTAAAAAATAAAAAATCAACCATTCTTTCATGCTTTCATACAAAAGTTTAAAAGGATGAGCAAAGATTCACTCTGGGAATCCACTGAAAGGTGCTTTGAAAGAAAAACAAGTAAATTAGCACCTTTGAAGTGACATCTGATGGCCAGATCACTTGTATCAATCATTTTCAAGAAATGAATATATCTCTCCTTGGAACTAGGCAAACAAAAAAGGAAGAAAAAATGTCATAATCTGCAGTACTTATGCCGGCTTTTAGTAGGAAAATTAAAGCATCTCATCCACTAATTAGAATCAAACCTCTCACAGTCACTAGGTAGAAAATACAGAGCAACATCATCATCATCAGGGAACTATTTTTGAAATATCCGGGGCCAAACCTCAAACCGAGGTAATAACACTCGTAGGCATTCTTCCCAAAGCTTCAAGGGCTTTATGACCTATTGAGCTTGATTGATAAGCTTCAATGCCATGATAGATATTTCCTTCAAAGAGGGTTCCATGAACCTCAAAGCTTCCTCTAGAGAGTTTCCAAGCATATTTAGTTAGTTTCTTATTTGATACGCTTAAATAATGAAATAGACTAAAACTGCATCTCTATTCACCATGATAAAGAAGGAACACTTACCTCCAACTGATGTTCCTTTCCCAATTTTCAGGGAGTGTGAGATGAGGGTTGTGCTTCCGATCATCCAAATTCTTGATCAGATGACTAGTAGGAGATGAAGAATCTTTCTTGCTTGCCCTACCTAATGGATGAGCCACAATGGATCTCAAAGATGTTGATGCATCCTCCAAGTTTTCAATAGGCTTTTCAATCTTTTTACTTGTGGCCACCCCCGATTCTTCATTGGAGCTACCACACCTACCCAATTCATTGGTTTTTTTCCCTGAATATGCATCAAATAAGAATGTCTCATTAAGATACCACATCTGCGATAGTTCTATGATATTTAAAGTTCAGAAAATAAACTTCTATTTTTCTTAAACAAGCAAGTTAAATCCACTCAAGCGCATATGGATCCCAGACATTTCTGAGCATCTCACAAATAGATCAATCAGATTATTGGACCTTCCTATAAAGCTCTTGAAGAGAAGCATTTGACTATAAAACTTGAAGTCCAACTCAAGTTTGAGACTAGGTTTGTATACTCAAAATCAGACATGGGATTATTAATAACCCCCTCATGTGGCCCTCTATGTCATTCCAATACAATGAAGAAAGATGTCCAAGACAATGCAGCTCTGTTTATAGCTGCTCTAATACCAAAAAGAAAGACATCCAACATGTAATACCTGAAGCTTGCACACAAGCATATGTTTGTTTTCTTATTTGATCATTGTGCCGCATACTAGCATCTTTCATGAGCTTTGAGTCAACATTGTTCTTCGCAGTTGTTTCAGACCTCGAGGGGAAGCTTCTCTTGGCAGTTCTACAAATAACATTTTTCATAGGCAAAGTACTAGTACAACCTTTCCTCGGCATTAATGCACCTGAAGCTCCTGGTGACTGATAAAATAGCATTGCCTTGGCCCCAGATCTCAAGTGGGCAGCCTCAGCTTCTGGAATGAATTTTACTTTGCCAGCTTCAGGAGCCTTAAAGGCCTTATTACCTTTATATAAAGGACTACAGGCCTTGGGAAATCCATTCCTTCTTTTATCAGGAATAAATGAGCCTTGCACCATCACTTCATTTATGTCAATGACTTCTGTTTTTTCCCTTGACTGTCCATTTTCTCATGTTCTGCAAACTGGCAGCAGCATCAGACTTATCACTTCTGTTCTGGTTCATGTTGCTCGAGGTAGTTGGGCAATATGAATCTGAATGACGCCTCACTTGACAAGCTTCACAAAACCATTTATCTGGAACTTCATCTAGATGGTTCCTCATGCAATATCTAGCAAAGATATAGTTACATAATAAAGGAATATGTCAAATTCTGTTCCTGGCTAATCAATATGAAAGATTAAAGTCAAATCATTCTTAATAAACAGCGTGGTGCCAAAATAACGAATAAAAAATTAATAGTAATGCATGCTTCTTTTTATAACAGGCCACCAAAGAAAATCAATACAGAAAATTGTTTGCTATGGTGCAACGAGGATTGGTTAGACGTAACAATGCAGCATATCCTCCCTCATCTTAAGAAATTACCACTTTTAGTACTAATCACTGAATTGTCACAAAAGAAAAAGTACTACTCACTAAAGTACTTCAAAAAATTTATTATGAAAACAGCTGAAAGCGGAAAAGTACCAGAATGAAAATCATTAGAAATATTAGTGAGTTATAAGGTTGAGGAACAGGCCTCCTAAGCGATTAGTCATTTTGTGATAGAACCAAGTTCAATCTTACTAGGTTTCAGCACAGGCACTCGTGTATGCGCCCACACTTAGACTATGAATGTGTAGGAACCCAAGGCAGCCCTTCAATGAGGGGGTACGTCATGTATTAATTTCACAAAATTCACAAATAGAAAAGTTTAGGTTTTATTAGTTGTGCTTAACTCCTTTTTCCATCTCTCCTTGTTACCCATTTTTTATTATTGACCTGAAGAAATAAAACTTCAAGACTAGAAAATAGTTATTGCAACATTCCTAAAAATTAATTTACAGCCCCTAATGTCTTCTTCCACAATGAACCATGTATAACATTGCCATCACCCTCTAAAAAACATATAATTATGATAATAAATTATAATACATAATTTTTTTCAATTTAGGTCTGTCATTAACAATATTTATTAGTTGTTATTAGAAGGCAACTTCCCAACTCCTAACCAAAATGTTTTCAAAACCCAACTACTCTCGCATACAACATTTCTCACTCCAAACAACTAGCTGAAGGCATTTCAGATACAAATACAAATTTTCTAGGCCTATAATGATATGTTGGCCTAAGAAACATAAAGATAATAAAGAAAAAAGTTTAAGAGATAACAAAACACTGGCTTATGTTGGTGTTGGAAGCAACTCGCCCGAGTTGACTCGGAATTTAATTTTCAGGGTCAAGGACAGACTCATCCCTTCGATAAAAGAGACCTGACCCTCCAACTCGGGCCGAGTCTTGTCGAGTCCGCAATCAATCCGACTCACTTGGCCAATCAAACTCAGATTTTCACGAAGTCAAACTAGTTCTCAACTTTCAGTCACACCACTGCAATAACATTTAAACTAGCCAATCTCTCCAAATTGACTATACAATTTTGTTAGAAAAATTGTAGCATGGTATTTTGGTAATTTACAGCAATCATATGAGTTGTTTAGGAGTTGGACTTCCTTTGATTTAATGCAATCTTTTCATTATTTTTAGTGTTCTTTACAAAAGCCTACTACAATCAGTACATCACACCACCAATCAAACCCACTTGAAATAAAAATGGTTAAAATCTGTTGCTAACCCACCATCAATATTTTACTAAGGTCCATGAATAGTCTATGAAGGACAAAGTTGATGCTGCAACTTCTACCTTCCACAGTCTAATACGATGCAAGATAATCCATACTGAATAGCAATTTACCGATACATTTAAAGATATACATAGAAACTTACATGTGTTCAGACACTTGATTGCAGTCATCACAAAGAACCATCAATTCTGCATAGCCAGGGACACCACATATGCTGTACACTTCTTCCTGAAAATTAATTCATTATTTAAAAAAACTTGCAAGAGATGCATATTCTTTATTACGCAAACTCCTGAGCAAAAAGGATAGCCTAATCCGAAAATGTGGAAGTTCAAGAGTTAATAGACCAACATGACCACTTGCGTAATATAGAGAAATTTAGAGACAAGTTACACGTTGTTTAAAACTTGTACTATGGAACTTATAAACCTATTGATTGGAGAACTAGTTTAGAAGATTCGGCTTCCAAAGACAGATGAGGAACGAGTCTCGCATTGATGGATATAAACTTAAGACGGCGTCTGAAGCTATTGCGAAGCATGAAACAGTTCCGCGGAGCAAAAGAAATTAATCGAAGTTATTGAACTTCGATCCACGATTATTTACCTGGCCACGATTTGTATCATAAACCAGGTAGTAAAGCATGAGATCCGAGAGAAAACAAACAACATAAAGCTCCGTAAAAAATTGGTAGATAGGAGCAAAATGACATCAAGAGAAACAAAGATACACTAAACAGATCAGATCTGAAATATAGAAGTAGTGGCCGATGATTGAACAAAATGCAAAAGCGACCGTCGAACAAACAAAAAAGCCAGACAAGCAAAAGCAAACTACCATCACAAAAAAAGAAAGTCGCAGAAAAGTAGACAACGCGCACATTTCTATAGGTTTTGTAAAAAGAATTTACCATTCGCCTCTCTTCGGCGACGTCTCTTCCTCGCATTGCGCCACCCAAACCGCCAATGCCCGTCCCCTCTCGAACACCAGGAGAACAAAACCGCCGTCCTCCTCTCTCCCCCACCAATCCGTTACCTATTCCGCCGTGAAAAAGGAAGTGGAGGAGCAAAACCGAGCTCTCCCAGCGGTGTTCCTTACTACCAGAAAGCAGCCTCCCCACCAAAAATAGCATTCACCCCTCTGCCTTTTTAATCGGAGCTTTCCGAAAGTGAATTTCTGCGTGTACGGTATGCATCTTTCGGGACGGGAAGGGGAGTCGGGACGGGAAGGAGAGTCGGGACTAGAAGGCGAGTCCGGACGGGAAGGAGAGTCGGGACTAGAAGGCGAGTCCGGACGGGAAGGAGAGTCGGGACTAGAAGGCGAGTCCCGACGGGAAGGCGAGTCGGGACGGGAAGGGGAGCAGGGACGGGAAGGGGAGTCGGGACGGGAAGGGGAGTCGGGACGGGAAGGGGAGTCGGGATGGGGAGGAAAGTCGGGAGGGGGATGAAGAAGGGTGGCAGAGATAGTATTGAGGGGTAATTTTGGTATTAAAATATAAAAAACGATGCAGCCGTTAGAAGCTGCGTTCTCACCGTTAAAAAAAGTGAGAACGCGGGCGCACCGCAGCCCGGTCCGAAACATAATTCATATTTTCTGTTTTTCATACAGAGGGTTCGTGAAGTTTGTCCTCCCTAGAGTCGCCGAAGAGGGTCTTCCTCCCTCGAATCGCCAAAGAGGATTTTTTTCTAATCCCTCCAGTCGCTGAAGAAGGTTTTGTCCTCCTTCGAGTTGCAGAAGGTTTCGTCCTCCCTGAGAGTAGCAGAGGGCTTTTTTCTACCTCAGAGTCGCCGATTCCTCCTTACCCGATTACACAATGGCAATAACATAAATTTAGAACTTTGAGTTAAAATCGTAGATTCATTTCAGACATGATCCAACCGTCCAAATATTGAAAGCGTACGTTGAGAGCATGTAAATGTAATCGCAGGGGATCACTCCCTATATATATATATATATATATATATATATATATATTGAGTTATTTAAAAATATAAAAAAACAGGTTTAGTCGGGTCGAGGTGGGTTTGGGTTTATAAAAAACGAGTTCGGTTCGGGTTTGATAACATTGGTCGCATTAGCTCTTATCGAGCCATCGTCTCTCTCCTTTAGGACTCCTCACTCTCTTTCAGCTCCCTCGACTGCCTTTCTTCCCGCTCTTCTTCAACTCCCTCTCCTTCCTTGTTCCGACCCAGTGACCTCCTCCACGGCTACATTCTCCACGGAAGCAGAGAAAACCCCTTGCCTTTTTTACTCTGTTCAGTGGACCTGCCCAATCTTTCTTCCGTCCTCCCCTCTGCGACATTGCGCATGGCCTCAGCTGCGCTTGCCTTAGCCCGTTCCCGGAGAAGAACAAGTGTTCATGGATTCCCAAAAGACAATGCCCTATCTGCGTGACTAATCGTTTTATACTGTGAACGCACTGAGAAGGGTATCAATTTCAGGTATCCGATAGGTAAATAATCCTTGCCTGATCATCTTTTTGTTGCATATTATGTCCTTCGTTCTGATTTACTAATTTATGGCATTGGTAGGGATGGTTTAATCTGGTTCCATAAGTGTGGTCTTTTTTTTTTTTTTTTTTTGTTCTTACTACGGTGCTGTTCTATTCGTTTACTTTTGTTTTTGTTTTCAAAGCTTAAGTTTCCTGACTCGTCCTCAGAAGGAGCCTCTGCCAGAGTCACAGAGAAATTAAAAATTCTATATCTGCATGACTGCATGTCCCCGCCCCAGACGATTCTCTCCCCCATTAAAGTTTAATTTTGAGATCTGATATTCTGATGTCTAATTTGTTTACGACTTGGAGTATTTTTGAGAGTTGGGTCAAGCAGGATCGGGCCCCCGCTCTAGCGACTCTGTTCTATGCTTGATGATGATTTATTTGCAGGTTTAATTAATTAGGTTGGTAGTGGGCATGCCATAATTCTTGCATCCAAAGTCAAACTTATGGTTTCATTAAGCCTAGTCCTTCATGGGATCACTATGAATTGTAAGAAAAGTCTAACATGGAGCCGGTCTTAATTTTCTAGGAAAAGACCCCAAATGATCTTATGCTTTCTTTTAGTAGTAACCACCCTTAATTAATTTTTTTCTCTTTTTATTCTAACATGGTAGATCGAGGGCCCAATCAATTGCTCCTGTGGCTTGGACTTTTGCAGCTTTGCTCATGAAAGGAAAACTTTCTTTCTGGCCAAGTCTCTGACCATCACATGTTCGGTGATTGGTTGATATGTAATGGAAGATCGTGATTCTCTTGAGACACAAATTAGATTGTCAAATCTCTTTCAACCAAACCCAATTTATCGTACTTTCGGTAATCACAGTTTAGTATTCTTGTTATTTTTAAAGAAAAGGGACAGAAAGGCTAGCTTCACGTTTCCAGGTTTTATAATTTATATATTCTTGTGGGAGCAGATCTTTCTTCTCCAAAAGATAGGATTGTCCCCCCCAACTTTGGGATCTTATATAAAATTTCTTCGCCAATGTAATGTATTTGCATACCCTCACCCTTCCACTTGTTTAATTAATCATTGTCAGTTTTGTTCTTAGAGTTTACTCAAAGGTGTATTGAAGTTATGATTCAGGCCTTATCAGACAAGGACCCAAAATCCCATCTGCAAACATGGCCATGTTCAGTGATCCCAAGACATGAGATGCTACCACCACTGACCTCATTAGCCTTTTCAGCTTGCAAAAGAGATATATATTTTTCAATTTCTAGCTTCTGATTACTACTAAAGGTGGGTCTCTTGGGTTTTTTTAACCATCAATCAATTTCAGAACCCACTATAAAACTTGTTTTTATTAAACAGTACATAATTAGGATTTTATATGATAGGTCTGACTTTCATTTTTTCTCCTCTAACCCTTTTTTTTCTTTTTCTCTTTCCTTCATTATTGTTTGGTTTCTAAGAAAATTATCTTTAATGTGATTTAATGTATCAGAGTGTTTTAATTGTTTTTTCTCTCTTTTTTCATGATTCAGTAGTTTGAATGTTACTTCAATTTACTTACTTCTATTATTTTTCTGCTGTTCATATCACATTTTTAATGTTTGATTTGTGCCTTTAAAATTGATCAGGTGTTGTTTCTTAGATCAGCTCCCCTTTGTTTAGGCTTACCTTCTCTAAAGGCTGCTAAGCAAGGTCTACCTATCATATAGGTGAGTTTATGGAACTTCTCTGGTTGCATTTTATTTATTTTTATATTTTTTTGGTTAGTGAAGCCAACTGAATCCTCTTAAACCTTTTTCATTTTAGTTATGAATAGATGTTTGATTTATACTCAAACTTTGTTTGCTATATATTTCCTTTTGATGTTGTTTTGTATAGATTTTATGTGCTTCATGTTATATAAATTTTTATGTACTGACACCTCTAAAGCTTACAGATGGAGGATCAAACTTCACAACGTGGGCAGATTATTGTTGAAATAAGCGGTGATGTTCTCTCACAAGTGCCAAACTCTGGTGGTAGCAAAATATGTGCTGGTGCTGCATGTGGTTTCTCTGATGCTGAGACAGCCTCTAGAGATGCAAAAGAGCGATCTACATCAATGCGGAAACTTTTGATGGCTGTCAGTTTGTGCATAGTTTTCATGAGCATAGAAGTGGTGGGTGGAATTAAAGCAAACAGTCTGGCTATCCTGACAGATGCTGCACACCTCCTTTCGGATGTGGCAGCATTTGCCATCTCATTATTTTCCCTATGGATTGCAGGGTGGGAAGCAACTCCACGTCAATCATATGGGTTTTTCCGTATTGAAATCCTTGGAGCGTTGCTTTCAATCCAATTAATATGGCTTTTGGCTGGAATATTAGTCTATGAGGCCATCAATAGGATCATCCATGACACAGGTGAAGTTCAGGGTTTCCTAATGTTCGTGATTGCAGCTTTTGGACTTGTTGTGAACATCATAATGGCAGTCGTACTTGGTCACGATCATGGCCATGGTCATAGTCATGGTGATCATGACCACCATGGCCATGGGGATCACGAGCACAGAGAGCAAGCCCACAGTCATGAGCGAGAGCATGATCATGAGCATGCACACGGGCATGGACTGAGCATTACAACACACCACCACCATAATACAGCACATTCCAAGCACAAGGATGGTCATAATCATGTTCAAACAAGCGTCACACAAGTTGTTGATATTGATCACCATGAACCACTGCTTAAGCCATCTGATGATGAGTGCAAAGAGTCAGTCACTCCAAAGGGTAAACAAAGCAAACAGTGGAATATCAATGTGCAAGGGGCATACTTACACGTACTGGGGGACTCTATCCAGAGTATTGGGGTGATGATCGGTGGGGGAATCATATGGTACAAGCCCGAATGGAAAATAATAGATTTGATATGCACCCTCATCTTCTCTTTGATTGTTTTAGGTACAACTATAAAGATGCTGCGCAACATCTTGGAGGTTCTGATGGAGAGTACACCTAGGGAGATTGATGCCAGCAGACTGGAGAAAGGACTGTGTGAGATGGAAGGGGTTGTGGCAGTGCACGAGCTCCACATTTGGGCAATTACAGTAGGCAAGGTCCTACTGGCTTGCCATGTTACTATCACGAGGGATGCTGATGCAGATTTGATTTTGGACAAGGTTGTGGATTATATCAAGAGAGAGTACAACATTAGCCATGTAACTATACAGATAGAACGCCAATGAGTTTGTCATTTGTCTAGAGTATTGAAATATTTAGAAATGACCTATTTTCATTAATGCTATTCTTTTGGACGTCGGCAATGCATATATGTTCTACAGAGAATTTTGTCAGGTGATCTTACAATTACAAGAAATGTTCTTTATTTGATCACTCGTAGTTGTTTTGAGCAGCCATGTTTTCCCCTTTGGAGGGAAAAAATCTCCCGGACTCGTGAGGGCAACTATCCGCTGGACTGTCTTCCTAACTAATTCAGGTGTGTGATCATCTAAATAGACTATAACTTTTCAGTGACTGGTACAAGTTAATCGTATCATGAATGTAAAAATTTCTTGGATTCTGAGTTTTGCACTACATATGGAAAGCTATAAGCTACCAGTAACCGCATTTTTTTTTTTTCAATGCCCTAGATTTTTCTTTGGGTGGGATTGATAGTGATTCTGATCGTGCAACCAATTCCAGTAACACTAACTAGTGAAAATGCCAACTTTTCACACCTTGGCTTTGGGATTATTATTAACACGCAGCCATTGTACTTTTGTAATTAACTTCTTCAGAGTAAATATGGTGAAAGAATACGTCCTTCTTTGAAAATAAACAAATAAGCAAAAGAAAAGAAAAAGGATGGGTGCTACATAAAAAAATACAGCAGTGGAATGAGGGTCCCTGACTTTCTCAACGAAAAATATGTATAATGAGAAGGTTGTTTGCTTTTGGTGGGTCAGGCTTATTTCTTATGGTTCATTAACCTTTGCCTTTTTTATAAAAAATTAATCTTCTTTGTCATTTGGCTTTGAACAACAAGAACGTCGGCATATTTAATAACAAAAGTGCTATTTTTGAACGAAAATGTTATATTCAATTTCATTAAGTTTATATACAAATAATATTTAAGTTCATCAAGTTTAGATACATATAACAAGTTTTGTCTAATTTTTAATACATATAAAGTATTAGATAAAGTGACAAATTTTCCAGTGGCACACTTCGGCAAATAAGTCCCAATTCCCTAGATAGCAACATGATGATTATCTCACAAATAATATGTCTCATTGTTCTCCACTCTCTTTAGCTCCTGAAACCCTATAGTTCATTTGTAATATGAGTGGTACATCCTGCGTCAATCTACCAGGTAGTAGAAGGAACATTTACATAGTTTACTTTAGTTCACACAAGCATAGAACTACTTGCCTTTTGTTCTTAGTGGTAATATTTGCAACCTAGGAAGTGTTTTCTTTTGACGTTCTTCTTCTTGAATCAACCTATTCAATAACTCATCAAGAGACCAATTTAAATGAAGAGAATTGTAATTTACCACTGGTATCTCATAAGATTTTTAGGCAAACTAGAGAGAATTGAATGAACTATATATGATTCCTTGTGTTTAGCTCCCATTTCAGCAAGTTGATCAATCTATAATTTGTTAATTTTCCTTATTTTATATGATTTGTCTAAAGGGCAACCTCATGTTCAAAGCAAGTCATAAAAAACAATAGTCGACAGTTTAAAAAGGTTTTTGGCCCGAGTAATGCTCAAGTTAATCAAGAAGATTGTTGTTTCATTGTTTGGCTTATAATAATATCAATAATTTATAATCTTCTATTGTAAGAAGAATAGACTAATATAATAGGCTTATACTCAGTATCTTACGCCCTCGTGATTTACGTTTGTAGAATTTGACAACCTGCACCTTATATTCAATCAACAAGGAACTATCCTTGTTTTTACAATTATTAACATGAATAAAATGTTTACTATTAGATTAAATTATATGTAATACCCATAAAAATTAAGTAGCATAAAATCATCTATATGCATTTTATAAATTAGTGAACTATTAATTTGTGTAATGAGTATTGTATGCACTAAAATGCAACCAGCCCAATTTCGACGAGCCCAAACGCCCATCAATCCAGTGAGCGATTGTCGTGGGTAGGCTCCGTCGATTTTCGAAGTCATCTATCACAACCCATCGCCGGATCCATTCGTCTCGCCGCATCATCAACACGGTCATCGTCTAGTCAGCAACAACTCATTGAGTCATCGCCATGTCAACATGAGTCAGCAGACAGTCATGAGTCAGCTACTTCAAACGAGTTAGCGACCAAGTCTGGTCACCCACGGTAGAAGCTAAGAAAGGCCGCGATCCTCTTTTGGGGGATCTAAAAGGAGGAACTCCCAAGTCTTCCTCTCATCTCAACTACAGCAGCAGAAAAGGGATCGTGATCCCCTTTCCCAGGAAAATTCTTCAAGCACTGCACAAGACCGGCTACAAATAGCCAGAAGCGTTCAGTTCCAGAGGTTGGAAAAAATCAAGTTCGAAAGAGATTTTCTCTCAAAACGCACAGAGATTTTCTCTCAAACCGAAGGTCTGAAAACTCCTTCACCGAGAAGAAACTCCCATCGACAGAAACACTTTCGAACCAAAGAAGTTCAACAACTTGCAGTTCGGCGTCATTCACCAGTTTGACCGGAACAGCTCTACACGTTCGCTGGCAACGTCAACAAGTCGATACACGCGGAACAAAAATACTTCTGTCCGACCGACCAAAGCCGTCACCGTTCAAGCACACTCGTTCCAGAACTCGAATTTTGACGACAACTCGCTAGAAGCCGAAACTTCACCAAATTCACACGGGGATCGAATCATAGGAAGAATAGGAGATTGTACTCGTATTTTTCTGATACGCAAACACAAATTGTAACTCACATTATTCTGAAATAATCGAATTACTCTCACGGTCGCGCCCCTTCGCGGACCGGCGGATTTCGGTGAAACAAGTATATAGTTGCAAAACAAGAAAAACTTAGTAGGATGTGATTAGGGGTGGGCATCAGGTTGGGTTTGTAAGGGAGCCCGACCCAAAAACAAAACACCGGGTTTGGATTCTCAAATCCAACCCGTAGGTCAGGTTGGATTTGAGAATACAAATCCGATTTTGGGTTCAGTTGGGTTATGCCTTCCCTAAAACCTTTAATCCTCCAGGAAAAATCCTCCAACAGATTAGCCTCGAAAATCAAGAAAACACTTAGAGAGCTGTCGGTGGAGAAAAGAAAAGTTGAAACGTTGCAGGATCGTCTCTCCAAACTCAAAGAGACAACAACTATTGTAGTAGTTCTCTCCAATCCAAAGGGAACTCCAAAATGCTAGAGTGAATACATAAAATTTTCACTCAAACTCCACCCAATTGCCTCCAAAAACTCTGTTAGAAAGCCTGGTGTGGTTGGGGAAGAAAAGAAAACTTTGAAATACCACCGAAGTGAATACCTAAATTTTCACTCCAAAACTCCACCAAATCACTTCATACGAAGTGACCTAAAACATTCATCAAATTTGTGCTAATGATTTTCGTCTGAATTGAAGACACAAAACATTGCTAGATTGTCGTCTGAAAGTCACCAAAAATTTGTAGCAAGAGTAGCAACACGTAGCAACACGTAGCAAAACCTGCCGCTACTCCACACTCTCTCGGATGCCCACAACGCTACACGGAATCTTTAACTTTTTCATCAAACCCAGGCGAAAAGAGAGCCACAACTTTGAGCTCGTTGTCCAGGAGATCACAATTCTGTCGTCGGATCGACATAAGGCACTATCAACCAAAGCAGAGAACTAGAAGTTGCACCCACAAAAATCCCAACTTGTAATTTTCTCTGTATTTTTTTACCACCAGTTGCCCCCTTTTGCTTACTAGTTGAAAATTTAAGGATATATATATATATATATATATATATATATATATATATATATATATATATATATATATATATATATATATATATATATATATATATATATATAGAGAGAGAGAGAGAGAGAGAGAGAGAGAGAGAGAGAGAAAGAGAGAAAGAGAGAGATTTTGAAAGAGAGGCATTTTGTGTGAAACATAATGAAACACATAATAGCCATTTTTTGATCGAAAAAAATAAGGGGAAAAAATCGTCCCTTTGTCGAGAATCCCACATCCTCGGCCTCTCTCTCCATTTCCGCTTTTGGACTCTTCCCCCGTTGCTTCTTCCCGTCCTCCCAAAATCTTCCCCTATTGCTTCCTCCCCGTCCTCCCTAAAGCTTCCTCCCTTCCCTTCTTCCCCGTCCTTCCTGAATCTTCCTCCCTTCCCTTCTTCCCCGTCCTTCCTGAATCTTCCTCCCTTCCCTTCTTCCCCGTCCTCCCTAATTCTTCCTCCCTTTCCTTCTTCCCGTCCTCCCTAATTCTTCCTCCCTTTCCTTCTTCCCGTCCTCCCTAATTCTTCCTCCCTTTCCTTCTTCCCGTCCTCCCTAATTCTTCCTCCCTTCCCTTCTTCCCCCTCCTGAAATCAACCATCTTTGCGGCGTCAGGGAGACCGAAAATCTTTGAATCTCCACGAAATTGGGAAAAATCGTTGGTCCTCTTGATTCGTCGTCTGCCCTCCCCCTTTCGTCTCCCATCCCTTTCCCTTTCTCCCGAATATTTCCCAAATCCTACCTTGTTCCCTTTTTTCAAAGATTTTCAAAATCCTCTCCGATCCATTCCTCCTCTCTAAGTCCCTCTCCCATTTGCTTTTGCTTCTCCCTAAATCATCTACGGCATGCTTCCGAAGTTCACATGAGAGCAATTGACTGGGGCTAGAAATGTATTGGAGCTCAATCTCTCAAGTACGTCATTTTACAATGCTATTAATTCTCAGATTTTTTTTCTCATCTATCTCTTTTGTTTTCTATTTTTTATTCTAATGCTTTTCACTCCTATTCTTATTTCTTCATTTCGAAATTCTCTCTTGTTGTTTTCTTTCTCACCTGCCCTTGTCTCACTTTCGAACATCCCCGAATCTGCTCTATGTTCTAGATCATTTGTTTCAGCTCTCTTATATTTCAAGTTCAATTTTGTTATCTTCTTGAGTCACACGAGCTTATTACAATGTCCTGCTAACTGCATTTTTCTTTCTGAAAAATTAATTGCATTTTTTATTTAAAAATGATGCGAGTTGGTTCTATCTCCTTTGTCGTTCAATTATTTCTGAAAATGTGATGTGAAATCAGCAACGGTGTGGTGGAGAATAAAGAAGGAACCCAAATTGAACCCAAATTCGTTGGCTAAGCCAGTGTTTAATCATTAGACCATAGAGTCTTCTAGAAAAAAATTATTTCTAATTCGTACAATATTGCAACTAAAATAATAGACTACAGGCAAGTTCAAGAGTTATACAATCCATTGTCTTCCCATTTTTTACGACTTGAACATCTTATAAAAACAGAACTTTGAAAGACGCTGAAGTTTGATTCTCTGCATTTAAAACCACCTTTGAAGAACCATAAATCCTTGGCTTCACAAAACCCTTTGTCAGACACAAAAACTGAAGTTGGTAAGGCACTGACCTTGTTGGAGAATCTGCGTTCGAGTCACACTGGGGTCAACATCATATCATTTATGAGAACTGGTAGCAAAAAATTACTGGTCTATTATTTATCATGCCTGCTACAAACCCTTTTGCCTATGAAACACGGGAAATGTTTATGTCAGTCTACTCAAATGGGTCTTGAGCAAATTCCTTTTAAATTATTTTATTACAAAGGAAGTTTTGCAAGCATGCATTTAAATAGAACAAGAAAGAACAACAATTCAAAAATTTCACAAAAGCCCTCACTGACAAGACACAAAAGCAATTCTAAAATGAGGATATCCAAAATAACTTATAACATAAATAAGATGGATCTTGGTGGATTCGAACCACCAACCTCTCAAATGTATAATTTTGAGTGCTCTTACCATTTCGAGCTTAAAGATCCACAAAGAGAATTTTTAACTAGAAAGTAAATCTATGAATTGCTAATTAGTTGATTTGACATAAACTTCAAACAAAGCTGCTATAAATATTTTAAAATAGTACAAAAAAAAACTAGTGAAAATACCAATTGTTAGCATTAAAACCAAAAAAAGATCTCCTTAGATGGAAAAATTCTTGACTGCAGTATAGAAGCTACTTTATATCATCCAACAACTGTATTTAAAATCAAGACTCCAACATTAGACAAAAAGCAGCAACCAAAGATCACTTAAACGGTTACTGACAAAACACTTTACTTGAGTTACAGAGAAAAGCCTGTTAGTTTCAGTTTACCACTCTTGGTAAACTTGCAACCATAAAACTTGCAAATAATGCTAACCTAAATATGTCAAAGTACAAAAAATAACCACCGATCACTTCAGAATAAAAATGTGATTAGAGAAGCTTAGAAGCTCTTTTATGGTTTATTGGACATCGGCATATGTACTTGCATCTAAGTAACCCTGCTGAGACTTGAACCCAAATCTCTGGTTATACCGGTGCCCTAATTAGGCTACAGAGTTTACAAGTGAAAAAACCAGGACAAGTTAATGAATATTTCACAACAACAATGCAAAAATAGCACCATTTTAATATCAAAGTAACCTACTCTGTGTTGCAATGCCTGAAATATCCCCCTCAAGGTACTGCAATCCAACCTGAAATCTCTACAACAAAGTTACACAAAGGCAACTGGTAAAAGGGCATAATTTTTATAAACTGAAGAAAAATGGCTACTTTGACCACTCTCACAGTAAATTTGAAAAATCATGAAATCAATATTAAGCCACCTGATTAGGGTATGTAAAGATCAATGAAGAAATCCTCTCACTGCTTCCATAGAGAAATGTCCAAAAAGATTTAAGATAAAAAGGGAAAAAACAGATACATTCATGCATGCCATAGTCGTTTGTTTCTGAAATAATTAGTAAAGGAAAACAGGAAAAATCATGAACAACAAAAAAGATACATTACAAACAGCTGATGCATTTGATAAATTGGAAAAACTTTGATTCTAACTTCGAGGAAGCTAGGTCCCATGGACATCTTGAGTTAAGTGTCTACACAATTCAAGTCTTTTTTTAACTTCAGTGTATTTTAATCACGGAGGTAACCAACACTTATTTAGCAGATGGAGTGGGAAATTAGGCAAATCCGGGAATTAATTAATTTGTGAATCAAGAAGAGAAAATCGCTTCAGATGAGATGGATGAGACGGAAAGGATAATAAAAGAGCTAGGTCTTTTTGTTCTTCATGATTTGTCCTCTTTTTTAGTTCCTCACTAATGACATGTATGACATAATTTTCTTAACTAAAGAAATTGATGTAAAAGAGCCGGATTTCCTTTCTGCATTGTTTGGACCCATTTGTCCGTGCTTTGTTGGGTTGTATGACATTAAAGAATAAAGAAGGAGAGAAGAAAGATAGAGAAAAGAATCGGATTAAAAACAGAGGGGAGAATGACATAAGACTGACCACCAAAAGAGAAGAAACTAGAAAAATGAAAAATTGAAGAGAGGATTAGGAGAGAGGGAGAGATAATAAAATAAAAAAAAATAAAAAATGAACAGTGGAAAAGGAAGTGAAAAAGAAGAATGAGAAAAAGCTAAATGCGCATCTGAATAGATTTTGAAGGGGATTTCACTCGAGATTGAGAGGAGATTGCTGCAAGAGTAAGAGGGAGACAATTTTGCAAAGATAGCATACCCACCCGACAAATGGTCAGACTTCAGCCGAGGTTTCCGCTTCGTGCAAAAAAAAAAGAAAGGGTCGGAGGTTTTAGCTCATGCAACGATGGGTCGAGGAGAATCGGGGAAAGTAGAGGAGACTTAGTGAAGGCGAGAATGGATAGACGATCGGGCTGCAAGGAGTCGGGAAAGGTCGCGATTTTTACTCTTTTCTTACGTCCGTTGATGAAAAAAAAATCTGATCGGGCGGTTGTTAAACTGTTTCACACGTTTCACACAAAATGGCGTTTCACACTAGATCACGCCTCTATGTATATATATATATATATATATATTTATTTATTTATTATTATTTATTTATTTTTATTTTTATTTTTTAACTGTAAAAAGTCAAGTTTAACTTTTGTGAGGTAAGATTCGGGTTTTGGCCTGGTCAAGTTGGCTCAGGTTTATAAAAAGGGTTTGAGTCGAATCTCAAAATTTAAAAGTTATTCAAGTTTTTGTATAAATTGGTTCGTGTAAGGGTTTTAAAAACCCGATCCATATTTCAAGAAAAAAAAAAAAAAAACCAAACCGAACCGTGTCACCCCTGTAGATTACCAATTGAGTGGCTTGTAATTAGTGGGCTCCCTATCATATTTCTCCCTTTCTTTCTCTTTTTTACAAGGAAACTACTTAGCTTGGGTTTTTTCACTATTAATTAAAAAAGTCGAGATATGGACCATGCCACTTGTGTAAAAACAGAACCGATCATCCAACCGCCATTATGTTCGATTTTGGGTTGAACCCAGCTAAAACGGGTTGGACAGTTGAATATTATTTACCATTGATTACGTAAATTTAATATTTCTATAAGAAAAAAAAGGTAAAAATAATGCTTGTTAAAGTGAACCCGGCCGAGTCCATAAGAACCAAACTGCCCTCCGATTCTGGTTTAACCAGGTCGAACCGGATTCGGTTTTTAAAACACTGAATTTTGAACTTTGAAATTAGAATTTTTTATGTTTATTTTTTAATGAAGAATCCCTTAAATGTAAGTGCAACGGATGAATCCCTTAAATGCAAACGGATGAATTTTATGGGAACCGGGTCAGTCGTCCAACTCTAAACCCATTAAACGGTTCAGTCCGAATCCCGACAATTTGTCTCTCTGTATTCCTGTCGCCGGTGCCCGGTCGCCGGACACGTAGGTAACCAACCATGTCTCTCCAGATCTTAAACCCTAAACAGGTCCCATTTCGTCGTCGTCCAAATTCCAAACCCTAGACCCCAAATCTGCAAATCCTTCCTCCCATCTCTAGAATCATCTCCAGTCTCCACCATTTCTACCAGTATACGAAATGGCTGCTAAAAGAAGGGCTGCTCCGCCTCCTCCTCCTTCGGAATCCGAACCGTCGGGCTCTGGCTCCGAAGAATCTTCTGAAGACGAAGCAACGGAGTCTCCTCCGCCGCCACCAGCTCAAACAAAATCCCCCGCGAAGAGGGCCGAAGTCTCCGCCTCTAAGCCCCAACTCAAACCACGCCCCGAAGAGAGCTCCGAGGGCGAGGGTTCCGAGGACGAGGGTTCGGAGGATGAAGCCACGCCAGCCGCGAAGCCCGTAAAAGAGCTCGCGCCCGACGAGTCGGCGAAATCTGGCTCGGAATCCGACCACGAAGCCGCCGCGAAGGCGTCGGGTAAGGCGGCCGGGGCGAAGTCCGACGCCGCTACTCGCAAACGCGGTGCTGCCGTTTCGGTGGAGACGGCTGATGCGAAGCCGGCGAAGAGGGTGCGCGCCTCCAATTTCGTCCCTGGGAAATCGAAAGAAGACGACGAGATCGCGATTCTGAGGGGGCTTTCGAATTACATGGGGAAGGGCTCGGACCAGTCCATCGATGCGACTGCATTGTACGAGTTCGTCAAGGGGTCTCTAAACCACCACGAGGATCCTCAACAGGTGGCGGATACGATCAGGCGGCTCAAGAGACGGTACCAGACCATACAGAGCAACGCCAAGAGAGGCAAAAGTGCTGTACCTAACGAAGGCAACAAGAAGACTATTCACGACCTGTCCAAGATGATATGGAGCCAAAGGAACGCCGTCAAAATTTCTCCGGAAAGAAAGAAGAGCAAGAAGAGGCAGATGAGCAGTAGGAAAGTGTTGGAATTCGAACGGGATGAGGAAACGGAGAGGCCCGAACAGAAATCTACCGAGTACTTAGTGAATGGGCACCCTAGAAAGAATTTTCTGTTCTCGTGCTGGAAGGAACTGGAGAGCGATAATACTGCAGGCTTGAAACTTTTGAAGGAAGGGTTAGAGTTGATGGAGCCGTCATTGGCTCGGATGCTGGAAGAGAGGTGGAAGAAAATTGAAGTTGCTAAGCTAGAGATTTTACAGAAACAGAGGGATTTACTTCAGGAGCAGATGGAGATGGTTGTGGATGTGCTTAAGCAACGAAGGAAGTAGATTTCCTTTGTGCCCTTATGGAATATCAATGCTGCACAAATTTTGAAGAAGAATAGCTAAATGCCCCCCCATTCACTACTGCAATGCTTCCCCAAATCTGTGTTCCTCGGCTTATCAAGTAAGTAGCATATTCTCTAACAAGAAAAAAAGGTACAGATGTGGTGGCCATTGGCGGGTGTATCATGCATGCCTAGACCAGATTTTTATGGAGCAGCCTGCTGTCGCCGAGAAGCGCCGCCTCCGGTGGAGCTGCCATAGTGTGCGATTGAGGTTCGGAGAAAAACGATTATATAAAATCCTTATCTAGTTATTGGGATTTTTGTTTTCTATTTTTCTCTAGTGTTTTGGGGTCTGACAAGACGAGGAAGAATGAAGGCCGTTCAAATGTTTATTTTGTTAAAAGTTCCTAATGTGTAAACTATGTGATTTGTATCATTTCTCATCTAAAAATTGATGAATTTGGGGCCATTACATAACCAGATTCCAAAATTTTTTCTCTTGTTGTTGACGATTTGGAGACTGTGTGCCTCACCCTGGTTTTCGTTGTAAGATCAGAAGCTCCCTCAGTACTTTTCATGGATTAAATATTCTGAATTGATATGTGAAGCTCTCTTCTCCATCTGAATTGATATGAGAAAGAATAACTCCAGACGGAGAAGGATTTTTTTTTTTTTTGCTCGTAAAACATTTAAAGTGATATGTGAAACTCTTCTTCTTCACACCAACGCTGAATTCTTCACTCACTCAGTTAAGTGTAAAGAAATATATATGTTCCCGATTTCAAGCTGCCTTTCACCTTTCTCTAAACACAATTTTAATTGAATATTTGAATATCTTATAATTTTTCAAATCATTACACTTGCAAACGACTGACTGCAATTAAAAAACACTGCACACTTCCAAAGCAAAAAGACATAAAAACAGTTTTAAAGATATTGAGAGAGCATTCCGTAAGAGAGGTCGAGAAAGGAGGAAATTTCAAAATTCTCGTTCAATTCTTCACTCACTCAAGTGTAAAGAAATATTAGGTTAAATATATGTCTCTCGGCGGAGCCAAGAAAAATTTCTTGCAGGGGCCAAAAATAAAATATAAAAAAAATATAATATAATATAATATAATATAGTATAATATATAACATATATTATATATATTATATATGTTGTATCTCCCTCTATTTCTTTCTCCCCCTCCTCTCTCCCTCTATTTCTTTCCCCCTCCTCTCTCTCCTCCCTCCTCTCCCTCTCCCTCTCTCTTTCCCCCTCTCTCTCCCTCTCCTTCTCCCTCTCTCTCCTCTCTCTCCTCTCTCTCTCTCTCTCTCTCCTCTCTTTCTCTCTCTCTCTCTCTCTCTCTCTCTCTCCTTTCTCTCTCTTTCTTTCCTCTCTCTTTCTCTTTCTCTTTTCTTTTCTTTCCTTCTCTTTTCCTTTCTCTTTCCTTCTCTCTTTCCTTCTCTCTTTCCTTCTCTTTTCCTTCTCTTTCTTTCCTTTTCCTCTTTCTTTCTCTTTTCCTTTTCTTTCCTTCTCTCTTTCCTTTTCTTTCCTTCTCTCTTTCCTTTTCTTTCCTTCTCTCTTTCCTTCTCTCTTTCCTTCTCTCTTTCCTTCTCTCTTTCCTTCTCTCTTTCCTTCTCTCTTTCCTTCTCTCTTTCCTTCTCTCTTTCCTTCTCTCTTTCCTTCTCTCTTTCCTTCTCTCTTTCCTTCTCTCTTTCCTTCTCTCTTTCCTTCTCTCTTTCCTTCTCTCTATATATAATATTATATTTTAAAGTGGGTGGGGGCCTTATTGCACGCCTAACCCTATATAAGGGTTTAGGAAATATTAGGGGGGGCATGGCCCCCCCTTGCCCCTCCCTGTCTCCGCCTCGAAGGGTGATAGAGCAGAGAGAGTTAAGCAGATGAGCAGAGCCTGTCAAAATATGAACACGGAAAAGAAACCTACGTCAGAGAAGACAGAAGAATAAAATTTTAGAGAGAAAGAGAGAGAGAGAAGGAAGAAGAATACTAACTCAAATGAAACGAAAATTAGCTCCTCCAGTCGTCAAATTTGATTTTAACTGTGTTGGCAACACAAAAAACATCGATGAACATCCTCGGGAGAGAAGCAGCTTACCCAGAAAGAGAACTCTATGGCAAGAACCAGTTTTGCCTCGCTAGGTTAGAGAGGAGGAAAGAGAGATCGGCATAGACGAAAAAAATTAACACCTATGGTCGGTTAGCATTGACATCTTACAATACCTTTGCTTAACATGAGACTCATCTGACAGGCTCCGTATGGGCTAAAAAGAGTTTCCTATAATCTAGGAGGAAAGAGAGATCGACATAGACGAAAAAAATTAACACCTCTGATCGGTTAGTACTATGCTCTGTATGGGCTCAAAAAAAGTTTCCTATAATATAATGGCTTTTATGGTTTCAAAATAACTATTTATGTTATTAAATATGACTTCAATTCTATGGGTATTTGCAATGAGGTACACTTTTAGTACCCAGAGTTTATAAGAAATCCAGTGTAAGGAATAATGATAGACACGTGCTAAATAAACTTATGAATTCCTCCATTATATTACATATGAGCCAAATGAAGATACCAAACCTTGTAGGCAATGGGAATTGGAAAAAATACAAGTATAAAACTATTTTTCTCAAATGATTAAGGACATTATGTGATCTACAAAACCCTTGCATATATGATGAACACTCTCATTGTGTGGAGAATTGAATGGAAATCTTGTTTCTAGTGTTCTCTTATTGAATCTTATTGATGTGGAAATTTTTTATGGTTTCAGGCTTTAAGGGCTTAACATTAACGGGCTATCAAGTTCAACCCAATTGGACTCTAATTGATATTTATTAAGAAACTACTTCCTGTAATCCACATCACAATAGCTCTCATACACTTAAATATCAATGAAATCAATATTGGCGTGTGTTTTATTAGAAATCCTAACTTAATTTTCCGATGTGTATTGATTTTGGTCTGTGGTAATTTTTTATGGTTTAAGGCTTTAAGGGCTTAACATTAACCGGCAATCAAGTTCAACCCAATTGGACTCTAATTGATATTTATTAAGAAACTACTTCTTGTAATCCACATCACAATAGCTCTCATACACTTAAATATCAATGAAATCAATATTGACGTGTGTTTTATTAGAAATCCTAACTTAATTTTCCGATGTGTATTGATTTTGGTCCTGTAGATGACACATTATCTCCTGATTATTTCACGATGTGTTACTTATTGCTACTTTTGATATGGCTCAATTTACTAATGAGTATTCTTTTGAAAATTTGGTTGGTATTTTACAATTTAAGTGTGTTGGGTTGTTAAGTATGTTCATTTAGTGATTGAGATTTTATGGAGGTTTACTTACCTTGATTATTGTCTTAGACGGAATAATTACTTGCTTAGAATACATTTGAACTTTGAAGAGTTATGTTTGGCGACAATATTGGAATTTGATAGGTCTTTGTTGGGTCGTTATGTTGTTCGTGTTAGAGCCCAAATGTAGGCCTAAGAATAAAACCACATGCATGTGCGGAAGATTGTTAGAGATATATACCACTAAGATAAATGAGAAAAGTAATGTTATCTATCAGTTGGTAAGAATCTCAACTTAGTCGGGTAGACCTCTGAAATTGCACTGACCTTTGCCGATGCACGTATACGAATTCACTATAGAGATTTTACAGTAACTTACACAAGTTACACTTTTGATCAAAGAAAATTCGAACTTTACACAACTCTCTTTACACCTTCAATTGCAATAATCCAACAAAAACCTTTCAACACCCCCCCACCCCACATACACACTATGGTTCCTCCTTTGTGTGTTTCTTCCAATGAAGAAAAATCTCCACGAACAATATTCTCATAACAGAGAACAAATAAGGTAGTCAATGGCTTCTTGGAATAAGCCTGAAGACTTCTTAATAGTACAACACGAGCTTGCTCATATATGAATGAACTTCACACATATCTCCATAGTAAGCTGCCCCTCACTTTATGCTCAGTAATCTCTTTTGTATATTTTGTGTGTGTATCTCTTGATGCATATTTAGTCCTTTATATAGGCAGGGGCTCCCTTCTTTGTTTGATAAGTTCTTTGCGTACCGAGACTCAACTTGCCTTACATCATTGTTTCTTAATCAGGACTGTGTTGCTTTTTTTGTCTCTTTTTCTGACTTGACACTTTTTTAGGCAAATTTATATTGGAAAACTTCCTTTCGCTAGTTGTTGTCGATTACAAACTTTTCTAGACTAATCCCATTCTCTTTATGAAACACTTTTTCCAATTTATTCTCACTATGGATCCTCCCATATTCCATCTTTAATTGCCTTTACCTCTCTAATAATGGCTCTTGACATGATAAGTTGTAGTCTCATATTATGAAACTGCTTTCATAGCTATAGTAATCTATTGTGTTGTCCTTTTAAAATCATGTCAAATCAGAAAACTACATTATATAGTTATTGCTGACTTGTAGTCTTGTCATTGTCAAATCAAGACTCTTTGAAGAAGTCTTGTATAATTCTAGCTTCCTATTTAATTTTTATTGTAATTCCTTCAAGTTTTCATCTTTGCGTAGCTCTCTTCAAATAGGTATCTTGGCAAAAATAGGCAACCCAAACTTTTGTTTCAACAATCTTCGCTTTTGACTCTTTTTGACAAAATACCATCGATAGATCCCTTTTGTCATATGAGCTTGATCTTCAAATAAAATTTAACTTATCTTGGTGTAACTTATACTAATGTGTTACATTGGTTTTTATACCACCTCATTATATATGTTCCAATGTACTCTCTAGTGTACACGAGCTTGTTTGTTCTTTCTCCCCCTTTTCTGTCAAAAAGAGGCAAAGGATAATCTTCTCATGTCTCATGTCTTACACCGCAAAGGAGATGGAAGCCATAGCTTGTACACACTCCTTCACCAACATCTATTTCCCTTTCTTTTTATTTTTTTATTTTATTTTTTTCTTTTTTCTTTCCTGTACTTACACTTTACAATACATTGTCGTTCCATATGACAGATGTTGAGTTGTAAGGTGTTGTACTGCTGGATGAGTAGTTTTGTGCAGTTTATCTATCATTCACTCATCACATACTTCCTCCACTTTGATATTTAGCTTTGGTAGAGCTCAAATAATTGCATTTTTACTTATTTCCTACAGACTTTGCCCATACAGTTGTCCCATTCGCTTGTGCTATGATTGAGAAATACGGTGTAATTATACTGTTGTTGCTTTAGTACTTGATAGTAGTTGTCACCAATCTTGACACCACTGATATTCCTGATAACAACATCAATTGGATGATTTTTCTAAACCCTGGAAGAGAGTGCCTTTTCTACTATTTTTGTACTTCCTGGAATAGTTGGTGTAACTTCTTGTGTAACCCTATGTGTAATAATACGAGTGCTTACACCAGTAGGTATGTGATCTTCCTTTCTCACCCAGATAAACTTAGATCTGGGCTTTTTCTTTTGAGATCCACTCTGTTTATATTCCCTATGTAGTTTATAATAGTGGGATCGGATATGTCCTGGTATGCCATAGTAGTAGCACGTAGGTGTCAAAGCTATTTTAACTTTTTTTTGCAGATTTTGAGAGTAACTTTTGATGTGGAAGCTCCTTCACAATAGCACAGTAGGTGTGGCAATGGATCCAGAATTTATTCGGATCTGATCTGTTCCAAATCCCATTTTTTGTATCTAGATCGAGGAATTCGGATCCGTCGGACCTTTCCTGGATATCTAGATCTGAAGTAATAAGACTTAGAACCGGAACCAAAATGAAGGTATCTGGATCCGCTAAATATCCAGATCCGGGTGCTCTTTAATAACTTTTTCAGAAATTCCTTCCATATCCCCAATCTTTAAATCCTAATCCTTAAATCTCTTTGCATGTAATTGTCTCTTCCACTACTTCCAATTCCTTTCCCTCTCTTCTCTTTCTTCCTCCTTACTTTCAATTTCAATGCTTTTGGTTAGCCAGATTGTCGATGTGGACCTTGTGTTGCATCCCTCTATTTACGTTGTGCATTTGGTGGATTTGCTTCTATCTCTTTCCACTGCAGCTCGAGAAAAGGCTCAAGAACATTACTTTCCCTTCTTTTTCTTTTTTTTGTGTAAATCTTCACTTGCGGTTCATGACCACACAAGAAAAGCTCCAAACTTTAGATTGGCTCCTTTTACTTGCCCTTTTTTCTTTAGTTTCGTATTTGTGTAAGTGCTCTCATTAAATGTTTGAGCTTTGATTGCTTTAGATATTTATGAGTTTTTTATTTTTTATTTTCTCATTGGCCCGAATTGAAAGGTACATGAATTTCTGCTATGCAATTTTAAGTCTAATGATTTTGATTAAAAAGATATCATGAATTCTCTTCTTAATCCTCATTGGCACACTTCTATTTTTGTTTAGCCGTATGGCCGTATCTTTCATTTATCATTCCCCCTTTCACTCTTGGCTTTATTTCAAAACAAAGAAGTCATAACTTAATTGCTCTTTTTTGCATTTTACAGAGAGTCTGAAGTTTTTAACCATTAATTTTGTATCTTTTATATTTGTTCTTTTAAAGTTTCAAAATTCAGGTTTGTTTTGTATTTTTTATAACTTTATGTTTATTTTAAGTTTCGAAATTCAGATTCAAAATTATTCGGATTCGATCCGACTTTGATATTTTCAAATCTATTTTGGATTCGGATTCGAATTCGAAGTTTGCTTGGCAGATCCAAAATGGAATCACAAGATCCCCTGGATTCCAGATCTATTTACAGGCCCATAGCCCAGACCATGTGAATCACCACTCCTTCCTTGTGCCAATATGTCATTAAGTTGTTTTCCTTTGTCAAACTTTGCGAGAAGCTCTTGTGATTTTTTTATCTCTTCTTCAACACTCTTTACTTGGAGATTTTTCTCGTCTAACTTTTGCTTCAGTTCGACATTCTCTTTTTCAAAAAAAGCAACTTGCTCTTTCAACACCTTAGTCACATCGCACACTTCACCCCACTTTTTGATAATGTCTTTCACAGTGTCTTCTATCGGTTCATCTTCTGATCACTATCATTCTCACATATTGAATTCACATATTGTAGTTACACTGGCTTCTTTACCATAACTTTTGATGCTTGCTGTAAAAGCAATGAAGTTACACTCTTCATCCTCTGAATTGTCGTTGTCATCACCAATCAAGGCTGCTAACAATGGGTTTTTTGTCTTCAGGTTGTTAGCACATTCAGATTGAATATGCCCTCTTCTTCTACGCTTGTAACATTGTATTCCCTTCTTATATGGGGAGTTTCAAGTTCTTTTCTAAGTGGGTTGTTCCTTGAGGATCTAATCCTTTTAGGAGAAAAGTTCGTTACTTTGCTTGAAAAACTTGTTAAAATGTTTAATCAGAAGATCTACCTTTGCATGAAATTTTGCCAGTGTAATTATAGGAGTTGTACATTGTCTTCTTTTGCAATAGATTATAATGCTACTCCATAATTTTTTTTTAATCCAGAGAGTCGCTTCTTCGTTCATCTAAAAGGTTTTTTATAAAACATATCAGTTCATCCAGACTTATATCATCAATGACTTTATTTTCTTCGACGACAATGACTTTCATCTTGAATTTTGATGAAAGTGATCTCAGCACCTTCCAGGCTAGTCTATTATCTGGTATTTTCTCCCCTAGTGCATAAGTTTGGTTTGCGGTGTCTCTAAATTTGACTTCATATTCTTCAATGGTCTCATCCTCCTTCATACGAAGAAGTTCGAATTGTGTAGTCAACATTTGTAGTTTTGATACACATACACTTTGAGTACCTTCGAAGTGAGTCGCCAAAATCTTTCAGGCTTCTTTGGCGCTTATACAAGTAAAAACCCTTCTAAATTGTTGAGCATGGACTCCACCAAAGATGGCATTCAAAGCTTTAGCACTGGAACTAGACCATCTATCATCTTCTTCAGTCTACTCTGTGTCAGGTTTAGGAACTATCTTCTTGTCTTCGCCCACTGCTTTTGGTGGAGGAAACCAGCCCCGAACAACTGCTCTTCAGGCCTTCTCGTCTAGTGTTCTGATGTATGCTTGCATTTTGGCTTCCCCATATGGGTAATTCGTCCCATATTATAGAGGTGGTCTCACACTTGAAGCTCCTTCTTTAGACAAGTTTTTCATTGTTCGTACACCAATGAAGTACACTAGATTTTTCGCCAAACTGGTTTACCACTTGAAATTGCAGTGATCTCCGTAGGTGCACGTATACGTGTAATTACACTTAATTATCAGTAAAGTTACACAACGAGATGCACAATGAGTTACACCAAATAATTAAGAAACTTCAAGACAACAAACATGTTGTCGCAGATCGGAACCCCAATGTTCCTACTCTGCAAGGCACTCAGCCCAGAGTAAAGAATTCACTATAGAGAGTTTACAATGACTTGCACAAGTTACACCTTTGATCAACCGTTATCCTCCTTACAGGATTTGAACTTTACACAACTCTATTTACACCTGTTGCAGCAACCCAACATAAACATTTCAACACCCCCACATTATGCCTCCCCCTTAGTGTGTTTTTTCCAATGAAGAAAAATCTCGACGAACAATATTCTTAGAACAGAGAACAAATAAGGTAGTTGATGACTTCTTGATGGCACAACACAAGCTTGCTCATATATAAATGAACTTCACAGACATCTCCATAGCAAGCTTCCCCTCACTCCATGCTTAGTAATCTTTTTTGTATATTGTTGCTTGTTAAACGTGAGTACTTTCTAATTAAAGGAAGTTACTCTAGCACTCAAGTGCACACGATGAAGAATGTTGTATCTCCACCACCATATCCATATTCAATCCCCCCAGACCTCCTGTTTACCTCATAGCAGGGGTAAAAGTTACACCATCATTAACTACAGAATTGTCGCGCAAATAATAAAATGGAATTAGAGTCCGAATGTTGAACCCACATGGACTATGTGTAGACTAAGTACTAAACATGTATTCGAATATCTATATCTAACCAAACGAAAGGATAATAAATAAAAATACTATTATATTAATACTAACTAGGATCCGAACAAGGGATAACAGAGAAGAATCTACTTAAGATAGAGGTAGGAGTGTGATTCCACGTCCTCATTCTCTGTATCTAACCTATTATAGCTTTTGAGCATTTCATCGAACACTTGGTGGACCTAGGAATTTGGTACGCACAACCCTCTCCCAAGTGTACTGTAATCGCATTCCCTATTCCATTCCCCTAATCTCCCGATTGGAGGTCTAGGAAAGAGAATCCAATGCATGTATCCTATAGGTCACGTACAGCGGTGGGTTGTCCTTAACCTCACCAATGAATCCCCTAGCTAGACCTCTAACTAAGTGGAACGTACGTTGCCTAATGCAATTTTACCCAAATCTACCCTCCTGGGATCGGATTGGGTTCCTAAATCTCAATTAATTGCTAGCTAGGCAATTAACCGAACTCTAAGCATGCATTACTCACACCACACATTTAATCATTCTCAAAACACTTAAATACATTAATACATCATGTAAGTACGCTATATCATACTCCCAAATGGAGGTTTATATACACAACATGTCAAAATACACACAAATCTCAAGTTCAACCACATGTCTATACAAAAAATACTCATGAATGAAAAAAAATAAGATAAAAGATCAAACTCAGTGTGTACAACACTTTTAGGTCATTCAATCCTCGACCTGGATGGAAATCACCCTAAGAAATGACCTCAAAATTCTCCTTATGAGCTCTGACATGAACCCTAGACAAGCCTAGGTCGTCCCAAACACCCAAGTCTGAATCCCTTAGCTTTCCCCCTAAACACGAATTTATATAGTACAGTAAAGTGAGCGGGCGCTATGTGGGTCCTAGTCACTTAAAAAGCGACAAAAAGATGAAAATGCCCTGGGCCCATATGGCATTGGTCACTCTCATGTTGCCTAGGTTTATGGGCTGTAGAGCTGAAATTTAGCACAAAGGCGCCAAGTCTCACACTTTTGCCACGACTTTCGCCGCGACACTGAGGATCTGGCACCTAATGGAGCCCAACATCATCCTATGGCGCTCAGGTTTGCATGTGTCAGCTACACGTGCCTCTGAAATCTCACACAATGCTAAAAAAGCCAATTTTGCGTACATGGCGCCATATGGAATTGGTCATATTTCATGGCACCATTTGGCATTGGTCACTTTTCATGGCGCCAAGACAGAGCCCCATGAAATTCTTGTGGCGTCGTGTTACATCTACCTTCTGTACTTCCTCAAAAATAGGGTAAAAGGTTCGTGTTTTGCCCAATTTGCTTCAGACTTCTTTGGTTGCTCTTTTTTTTGTATTTTATATCTTTTCCCTTCAAAATAAAAGCAAGAATCAGTTAATTACCCCAATTTGAGGCAATTTAGGGCACAAAAAAATAGGTATAAATATATTATGCATGTGTCTCTTAATGCATAATATATTACTAATCATATATTATACATGTGTGTTTCTTAATGCATCTTTCGTCCTTTATATAGGTAGGGGCTCCCCTCTTGGTTTGAGAAGTTCTTTTCGCACTAGGACTCAACTTGCCTTGCATCTTTGTTTCCTAATTAGGATTGTGTTTCCTTCTTTGTCTCTTTTCCTTACTTGGAACTTTTTGAGGCAGATTTTAGTTGTTGCCAATTACAAACTTTTCTAGACTAATTCCATTCTCTTTAGGGAACTCTAATTGCAAGAATTTTACCTTTATTATACCCAAATTACCCCAATTTTGGGTAATTTGAATTAGTCTTGGATGTATATCATGGGGAACATGAAAAAAAATCAATAAGAAGAACATAGAAGAAGTCCCAAGTAAATTGGGCAAAAAGCGAAGCTTTACCCTATTTTGGAGGAAGTACAAAAGTTGCACACCGTAAGGCGCCAGAGGACAACTTGCCCGGCGCCAAAGGATAACTTGCCCGGCACCAGAGGATAACTTGTTCGACGTCATATGGTTCTAGGTACGCAGAGTTGCGCGTTCAAGTGTTGTGAGAGCTTTCTAATGCACGTGTGACTGGCACGTGCAAACCTCAGTGCCATGGGAGGATGTTGGGCGCCATATGACATCGAATATTCATTATTATAGTGAGACTCACAGGAAAAAAGTGCGAAACTTGCCACCTCTCCATCCTCAACTCAAGGGACATTCAAAAAAAGAAAAAAGAAAGAAAAATAGAAGGGGAATTGGCTTCACAATAGCTTGAACGTTAGTTTAGGGGAGAACTTGAAGGCTAGAACTTACCTTGGAGGGTTGGGTCATGCATTGAGAGGGATCTACACCGTGTACTCACATATGACCTTACCCTTATCTCAAGCCCCATTATAACCAAAGTGAAAGTCCTAATGATCTTGAGTGCATCCCTTCGTCATTCGTGGAAGGGGGAATGAGAGACTAGAGTATAAAGCACTAATGAGAATTCTTAAAGTTCATAGATTAGTGGTTTAATGGTAAACATCATGATTGTTGGGGATATGGAAGCTGATGAGTGTGGGGAAGAGTAAGTGAAAACTAAGTTAGTTCCTCAACAAAGACTACAAGAGTTATGGGCCAAGCAACATGATTTTGAGTTTCTTATGTTAAATTGCATGGTTTTTCATTACAAGTATATGAGATAGATGATTCATATCATGTGTAGAAAGTAGTTTCTTGAGGACAAGCAAGACTTTAAGTTTGGGGGTATTTGATTGCATGAATGTTACCTTTATTTTATATACCCTAAATTACCCCAATTTGGGGCAATTTGACTTAGTGTTGGTTGTTTAACACATAGAACATCAAGGGAATACAATAAAAAGAACAATAGAAGAAGTCCTAAGCAAATCGGGTGAGAAACAAAATTTCTACCAAATTTTAGAGGAAGTGTAGAAGTTGCGCGCCATACGAGGGAAAATTAATAGCACCCAGTTCTGCAACGGCTCCAAAAACTTGTTGCTTGCTAAACGTGAGTACTTTATGTAGGTGCTTGAAAAGACGATTTGACTATCTTTGACAAAATCCCACTAGATGCGCATATTAATTTATGAAGGTCAACTCATAAGACTTATATCGAAGGTAAAGAATTGGGATCAGCCTATAAGAAGCATTTTGAATTGATTGACAGAATCTTGTGAGAAATTGAAGAATGATTGAAATTGAAGATTAATTGAAGAATGATTAAAATTGAAGATTGATTGAAGAATGATTGAAATTGAAGATTGATTGAAGAATGATTGAAATTGAAGATTGATTGAAGAATGATTGAAATTGAAGATTGATTGAAGAATGATTGAAATTGAAGATTGATTAATTCATGGACTGGTAATTGAGAATTAACTTGAGCACTTTCCATAGAAGGTGATATGTACTAGTATATAAAGGGATTAAGGCCTACATATAAGATATCTTATTCAAAAGTATTTTCGAGAATTCTAAAGAGTCTGAGTCTAAGGTTTATTAGTTCTTCATCCTTTCGCTTATTCAAGAAGCAGTTGAGGAGATGAAAATAGAGTTGCAACACCTCTGCTGAAGTCTGTGCTGCAGACAAATCGAGTCTTCTATACTAGAAGCTCATATTGTGGAGGACCCTCAGTGGGATAGTAACTGACCACTTACACTGACTGAGTCAAGTGTTGAAGGTAATCCACATTTCCATTTAGAAGTGCATAACTACTATAATGCCTTTTGTGAAGGTTTGTAATCAGTTAATCACTAGTGGATTGTCATTACCCTGGGCAAAATTGCCCTGCAGATTAGGAACAGTTGTTTCGAACTGCGATAACGTCTTATTTGTGTTTGCATTGTCTTTACTATTCAAAGGTGTTTAAGACAGTGTTCCAAGAGGAGTGTTAAACATATGTTCGTATAAACTAACTTAAATCACCAGATCACTTTCAATTGGTATCAGAGTAGACACCAAACGGTTTACTTGGTGAGATTCGTGAATTCTGGTGAAAATGGGGGACATGATCAAATATGGAGGATCTTCAACTCGCCCACCACTTCTATAATGATCAAATTATCCATACTGGAAAGCAAGGATAATGGCTTACATCAAGAGCATTGATGAGGATGCATGGTTGGCGGTGCTAGAAGAATAGACACGTCCCACTGTGGAAGTTGCAGGAAAGAAGTCAGACAAACCTTAAAAGGATTGGACTAATGCAGAGAAGAGAAGTAGTAATCTCAACTCAAAAGTTCTTAATGCCATATTTTGTGGTGTTAACCTTGAGCAGTTCAACAGAATGTCAGCTATCACTTATGCGAAAGAAACGTAGGAATCATTGGAGATTCATTACGAAGGAACTACTTCAGTACGTATTGCTAAGCTTCAACAACTCATGACCAGGTTTGACTTGATTAAGATGAGGGATGTTGAAACTATCCTGGAATATGATGGGAAGATCAAGAAGGTAGCTAATGAAGCAAGTCAGCTTGGAAATCCATTTCCTTAAAACAAACTGGTAAGAAAGGTTTTGAGATCATTAAACAAAAAGTTTTCTGTGAAGAGTATAGTTATTGTAGAGGCAAATGATATTGACAAAATGACCTTAAATGAAGTGATTGGTTCATTATGCGCATTTGAAACGGAGATGAAACCTAAGGTAAATGTATCCTCTGTGAATGATCAGAACATCACATTTATTGGAGAAGCCACAAAATAAGGTCATTCCTCGATTGATGTGTTGAATGAAAAAATTGCTAATATGTCTAAAGGGTTTAAAAAGTTGTATCAGAAATTCAATAAAAGGGGAAACTTTTCTAAGAATGAAGAGAAGCAGCATGAAAAGTTTACTTTAGAACAAACACGGGTTCAGTGTCACAGATCCGATGGATATGGCTATATCCAGACAGAATGCCCCACTGTTTAGAGAAAGAATAAAGTTTGTGCTACAACATGGAGTGACTCAGAGGCAGTTCATCAAACTTACATGGAAATTACACGGTGTTCTTTACTGGAATAGCACCTGGTGTTTCAACACCTATAACAAAATATGACAACATCTCTCTGTTGGAAGGTATGAAAGTAAAACTAGAAAATCCTTTTGTCATTGATAGAGAACTAACGGTTAAACTGAATGAGTCATAAGCTTCCCACAAATTTCTTCAGATAGATATGATGAATGGAGATGAATCATTAAAACAACAGGAAAAGATGATAGAGGAGTTGCAGAAGGAGTTAAACTCTCTCAAGCTTACCATGAAAAACCTTGAGAAGGGTAACGGTAAGTTAGACGAGATTTTAAGTGTTGGACGACCCAATGGTGACCGAAGTGGAATTGGTTACACTGGCAGTACCTCATGACAACCAACAATTTTTGTCAAGGAAGGGACTCAAAAGAGAATCTCATATCAGAATTTTAAGTAGAGTGAATGCTATTATTGCAAAGGTCTTGGACATATACGTTTACAATGTTACAAGTTGTTCAGAGATTTGAAATAGAGAAACAAAAGTCTTCCATAGAATCACTTGTTCTACAAATTTGTTTGGGTTCGAAAACAAGTATCATGTATTGCATATCATGTTTTAAAAGTTGTTACTATCTTTGTATGGTACTTTAACAATGGTTGTTCACGTCACATGACAAGATAATCAGAATTGCTGAGCAACATTGTTCAAAATGAATCAGGACAAGTAACATTTGGAGATGGAGAAAAAGGTACAATTACTGGCAAATGAACCTTAAATGTTGATGGTCTGCCTAGATTACAAAATGTACTACTTATTAAAGGTCTCAAAGCAAATCTTATTAGTATTAGCCAGTTATATGATAAAAATGTACTGGTTTACTTTACTAGAGAGAAATGTCTAATATTTTATCATAAGAACAATTTGGTGATGGAAGAAATTCGAACAGTTGATAATTGTTATAAGTTGATTGACAAAGTACATTGTTATTCTTCATTTACGAATAGTTAGAGCACTTTCACTTTCTAATTAAAGGAAGTTACTCTAGCACGCAAGTGCACGTGTCATGCAAGTAATAAAGTGTACGTAGAACCAGATGTTGAACCCATAGGGACTATGTATAGACTAAATATTAAACGAATATCCTAATAGCTATATCTAACTGATCGCAAGGATAACGAATGAAAGTAACAAAGATATACACACTAACTAGGACCTAGATAAGGGATAAATAGAAAAATCTACTTAAGATAGAGATGGGAGAGAGATTTCACATCCCCATGCTCAGTATTGAACCTATTCTAGTATTCGGTCATTTCATTAAAACACTTGGCAGACCCAGGAATATGGTACGTGCGGTGCTCTGCCAAGTGTATTGTAATCGTATTCCCTATTTTGACCCCCTAATCTCCCAATTAAAAGTCTAGAAAGAGAACCCGATACATGTACACTATAGGTCCCGTACGACGGTGGGTTATCCCTAACCTAACCCATGAAACCCTAAGCTATACCTCTAACTAGGTGGAACGCAAGTTGCCTAAGCAAGCCTACCCGAATCTACCCTCCTAGGATTGAATCTAGTTCTTAAATCTTAACTAATTGCTAGCTAGGCAATTAATTAAACACTAAGCATGCATTACTTACACCACATCATTGAATCATGCTCAAAACACTAAAAAAACTTTATACATTGCATAAGTACGCTACATCACACCCCTAAACAAGGGTCTAAATACGCATCATCTTAAAATACAACAAAAATCTCAAATCTATACATACATCCATACTCAAAGCAATAATGAATGGAAGAAAATGAGAAAGAAAGGCAAACTCAGTGTGCATAACATTTCTTGATAATCAAATCCTCCTCCCAAATGGAAATCGCCTCAAGAAATGGGCCCAAAATCCTCTTTCTGAGCTCTGGCACAAACCCTAGACAAGTCTAGGTCGACTCTCCAACTCCTAGGTCCAAATCCCTAAGCTTTCCCCCAAAACACAAATTTATAGTGTAGTTAAGTGACGGGGTGCCATATGGCACCGAGTGAAGGGTCATGGCGCCCAGTTACTTAAACAACGACAAGATCAAAAAATGCAGCGGCACTAGGCACATTCATGGCACCAAATTTATGGCATCGTAGCGCTGAAATTCAGCTCAGAGGCGCCAAATTTTGCACTTTTTTGCCATGAGTCTTGTTGTAGCGCTGAATATTCGGTGTCATATGGTGCCCAACATCCTCCCTTGGTGCCGAGGTTTTCACGTGCTAGCCATGGGTGCTTCAGAAACAATGGCTAAGACAGGAGGCAAGGCGGGGCCATGGCCCCCCCAAAATTTTTAAAAAATCCTTTGTAGATAGAGGTATTAATGTCTTTTAGGCACTTAAGTGGTTAGGTTTTTTATTTTAAAACATTCACCTTTTTCTCCTTACTCACTTTCCTGATTCCCAAGTTTGTTAGTTGTCTCAATAAATTGCCAATGTCTTCTCCTACCTCTCTCCTTTGACAATTTTTCTCTTTTTTATTTTAGATATGACAGTTTTTTTCTATTATTTATTCTAAAATCAAAGCTTGAAGTCATTGACATTGAAAAAACCCTCTCTTTTAAAGCATTGAAAGCTACGGTACAATGGAAGTAGGGACTTGAATATTTGAGATTGTTTCATACTTTTCATCTGCTACACATCACATTCGAGGTATTTTTTTCTCTTACTTTTACTTTTGTCTTTTATAGAATGTGATGATTATAATATTGATAGTCTTTGATATTTATTTTATTCAATGACCTTTATTGCATATGTTATATTTGTAAGGTTATAAATAATTATTTTGATATATTTCTTAAATTCAATATCTTGTCTTTTGATAATTAGGTTGTGTAACTTTTGTTAATTATTATTATATATCATTCTTGTACCATATGCATAAGCAACCCACAACTATTTTCAAACAGAAAAAACCACCAACATCCAATAATTCAACATCTAGTGCACTAACTTCTTCTCAAATTGATAGTCATGAGGTTGAAGCTACAGTATTATAAGCACGACCTAATGTCGATACTACCAAAGTTGATATATCAATTATTGTACAACAAGATGATACATCTAATAAGATAGAGTGTGATCCTCGAGTACGTCCTTCTATGGGATTTTTTTGTTGATAAACAAAATGAAATTCAACATGCTTATTTGATGGCAAGACCTTATCAGCCTATTTTACATGTTTCAAGTTTCATCGAAGACAATTTCAAGTTTCATGGTTCAAGTGATTATATTGGTTAGAATATTTCATTGATAAGGATAGTGCATATTGTTTACCATGTTATCTTTTCACTCGCCCAGAGGAACGACTTTGATCAAATGTATTCATCACAAGAGGTTATAACAAATGGAAGAAGGTTAATGATAGATAGAATTGTGCATTTTTAGGTCACATGGGAAAATATTACGATTCACAACATAATAAAGCGGAGAAGGCTTGTTTGCATTTGATAAATCAAACCCATTATATACAAAAGTTTGCAACAAACAATCTGCATAAGAAATCTTAAATAATCAGTTGTGGCTTAAAACCTCTATGGATGTAATTAGATGGTTGACATTCCAAGAATGTCCATTTTAAAGTCATGATGAAAGTTCAAGTGCCCAAAATCGTGGTAAGTTTATTGAAATGGTAAAATTGTTGGCTTTATATAATGAGCAAGTTTCAGAAGTTATTTTAGGCAATGCACCACAAAATGCCAAGTATACTTGGCCAGATATTCAAAAGGAGATTTTACATGTTATTGCAAATAAACTGAGAAATGCAATTCGTTCTTAAATGGTGAGTTAAAGTTTTGTATTATAGTAGATGAAGCTCGAAATAAAGTTAAAGATATTTGATTGCATGTATTTTACATTTACTTTATATACCCAAAACTGCCCCTATAACTTAGTCTTGGTTGTTTATCACAAGGAACATGAAGGTAATCCAATAAGAAGAACAATGGAATAAATCCCAAGCAAATTAAGCGAGAAACTAAAATTTTACCCCAATTATGAGAAAATGCAGAAGTTGGGCACCATACGACGCCAGAAAATTCTTGGTGTCCAGTTCTGTTTCAACGCTATGAAACTTTCCCAGCGCCGGCGCCACATGGCCCCAGGTGCGCAGAATTGGACTTAAGGGCGTTGTGAGAGCTTTCTGGCACACGTGTGATTGTCACATACAAAACTGAACGCCATGGGAGGATGTTGGACACCATATGGCTCCAGATCCTCAACGTTGCGATGAAGAAGTATGCAACTTAGTGTCTTTCTGTATATTTCAGCGCTACAACACCATGAACGTGGGCGCGGTGAAAGTGTCTGACACCATATGACGTCGAGTCATTTTCTGTCTTTTATCGCTCTTTAAGTGACCAGGGACCATGGCGCTTCACCTGGCGCCATATGACACCTAATCACTTATTTGCACTCTATAAATACTTATTTTGGGAAAGCTAAGGGATTCAAACTTGGGAGTTGGAGAGTCGGCCCACGCTCGTCTAAGGTTTGTGCTAGAGCTCAAAAGGAGAACTTCTTTCTTAGGGTGATTTCCGTCTAGGAGAAGGATTGAACCACCAAGAAATGTTGTACATGCTGAGTTTAATCTTTTGTCACGTCTTCATTCCTTCATGTGTATTTTTTTATAGACATGTGGTTGAACTTGAGATTATTGTTATATTTTTGAGATAAGGTCTAATTATACTAGAAGTTGAGGTCGATCTCGCTGACAAAAAGATCCTCTCACTGTGGAATATCACTATCAAATTTAAGTATTCTTGATGGATTAGACTCACAATACAAGAGTTAATTACAAGATTTAGTGATCACACAATAGATCTACTTACTTGGAGTGCAGCTTTGAATCCTCAAGATGGATACAAATTGTTTAACATTAACATCATTTGTGAGCTTATTGATAAGGTTTACCTTGGCGAGTTTTTACAATTTTGAATAACTATCGATGCTCTGACTTTTATTAACACTTCCAGTTTTTTCAACTACAAAAGAAAAACCCTTTTTTGCAATGAGGATTGTCAAAACTACGTTACGAAACAGGATGAAAGATGAATTTGTTGTTAATTATTTGGTTACATACATTAGTAGAAAAGATAGAGACAAATTCAACGATAGATGATTTTAGTGACATGAAAGAACGTCAAACATTGTTCAAGTAACTGAAGGTATTTTATTACTTTTTGTGTATTGTACTAATGCAATTTTTGTCACATTTTAGGTAAAATAAATTATTTTTTATTGTATAAATTTTTCTAATGGCCCCTCAAATGAAAATTCTTCGCCAGTAGTTAAAAAACTCTCGCAGTGCACGTAAGTCCAACTCTTCGTACATGATGCAATATTGCATTGTTGTGCAAGTTTCATAGCACTAAAGTAGAACTGACGTCATGTATTTCCTTTAGTACCGTATAATGCCCAACTTCTAAATTTCCTAAAAAATGAGGTAAAATTTTCATTTCTTGCACAAGTTGCTTGGGACTTCTTTCATAGTTATTTTTTTTTGTATTTCATTCTTATTTCATGTGATAAACAACCAACATTAAGTTATATTACCCTAAAGGGGGTAATTTTATTATTAGACATTCAGATGTCATTTTTCACTCCCTTTACCTTTCAGACAAGATAAGTTTGACTTTTCACAAGATAAGTTAGGTATAGTAAAATTACTTTTAATGTTGTAGACTTGTAGTAATACTTTGTGTTGTCCCTTTGCACTCATGTCAAATTAATAAACATAATTATTATTGATGTGTAGTCTTATCAAATTAAAACTATTGAAAAAATCTTGTCTCATTTCATTATTTAGTTTTGATGGTAATTCTTTCTAGTTTTCATTGGGTAATTCTCCTTAAATAAAGATTTTGTCAAAAATAGTTCACTCGGACTTTTGCTTCCACAACCTCATATTGAAGAGGGGTTGTAACTAATTTTCCTCCCTAAAAAAAACTTATTGTTCGGCTTGGGCCAAAACCTCGTTTGCGCGGGAAAAAACCCCCGTAATAGCAAGCTTGCAACTATTTCTCGCGCTCTCACGCCTTAACGTCCTTATCGGGGCCGGGCGGCCGCTCCACGTAGGCCCCGCTTCTTGGCGGGAACCTTCCAAACCCAAACCCTAGAGGGAAGCCACCCACGAAGTCAAAATTCAAAACTTGTCTCGCTTTGTAGCTCTTCCTATAAAAGCTCTACCAAGTACCAATCCCTCCATTTCTCAAATCGCGCCAGTTTTCTTTCGCCGTTTCGCAATCATTTAAATTTTGTTTAACCCCTCTCTACTCTGCGGTTGCGGCGTGCGACGAAATACTCCGACGACGATGTACGTCAACAAGCGCGACGGGCGGCAGGAGGCGGTTCACTTCGACAAGATCACCGCGCGGTTGAAGAAGCTCAGTTATGGTCTGAGCGTCGACCACTGTGACCCCGTACTCGTTGCCCAGAAAGTTTGTGCTGGGGTATATAAGGGTGTTACCACCAGCCAGCTCGATGAACTTGCGGCAGAGACTGCGGCCGCCATGACTGCCAATCACCCCGATTATGCTTCTGTAAACACGATTTTTTTTTTTTTTGTTTTAATACGTTTTCTCTTTGCATAAATTGCCTTTGACCCTCGTCCACCTTGGTTTAGCTTGCAGCAAGGATTGCTGTTTCGAATCTTCACAAGAACACCAAAAAGTCCTTTTCCGAGACGTAAGTTACACTGCGTGTTATACCATTTTGTATGGTAAAAAAGTTTCTATTCTTAAATTGTGTGGGAAAATGCTATTTTCCTGTCGAAGAACTTTTTATGCTTAAATTGTGTGTCATTGGATTATTAAGAGAGGGAAGGACGATGATTGCAGGATTAAGGATATGTATTACCATGTTAGTGAGCGGTCTGGGCTGAAGGCTCCACTAGTTGCCGATGACGTGTACGAGATAGTCATGAAGGTGATCTATCCTTTACATTGAAATGTTGACAGTATAGCAAGAATTTTGGATCAAGCAATGAGTCAATGACCGGTTTTTAACTTATTTGCTATTTTATTTTATTTTATTTTATTTTTTAAATCCAGTGTTGTAGTTGATCATTGGGATGCTAAGTTTTAAGTAAGTTGCACTTCAATATGTTATGTTTTAAAATTCTAGTTACCTTGACTTGTAAAGGAATTGCTCTTGTGATACAATTGCGGGTTATGTTGTGCTTTCAGTTACTTAACCTTGCTTGATGCTTTCTCTGGATTCCAGAATGCCACTCGATTGGACAGTGAAATCATTTACGACAGGGATTTTGACTATGACTACTTTGGCTTCAAAACCCTTGAGAGGTCCTATCTTTTGAAGGTCTCTGGGAAAGTAGTAGAAAGACCTCAACATATGTTGATGAGAGTTGCTGTTGGAATCCATAAAGATGACATTAATTCGGTTATCAGGACATATCATTTGATGTCACAGCGTTGGTTTACTCATGCATCTCCTACGTTATTTAATGCTGGGACTCCCAGACCCCAGGTGCTTTTTCTATTAATTTTTTATTGAATTGACTAGTTCTGATATAGTAGTTTTTTTTTTTTCCTTGTTTTTTTCTTTCTTTAAAACTAACTGTAACCTGTATCTTATTTTTGTGATCTGCTAGTTAAGTAGCTGTTTCCTTGTCTGCATGAAAGATGATAGTATTGAAGGAATATATGATACTCTAAAGGAGTGTGCTGTAATTAGCAAATCTGCTGGAGGCATTGGTGTTTCTGTTCATAATATTCGTGCAACTGGTAGTTATATTCGTGGCACAAATGGAACTTCTAATGGAATTGTTCCCATGTTGAGAGTCTTCAATGATACTGCCCGCTATGTGGATCAAGGGGGAGGCAAGAGGAAGGGTAATTTACATGTGCCTTGGATCCTATGGTTTAATGCTACAGATGTCTGTATAATTTTATTTCCTTGTTTTTTCTCTTTGTCTACGATTAAAGGTTTCTTCTTATGGTACTTGTAGGTGCATTTGCTGTCTATTTGGAACCATGGCATGCTGACATTTTTGAGTTTTTGGATCTGAGGAAAAACCATGGGAAGGTCAGTTGGCCAATTAAAGAATATATATATATATATATATATATTTTTTTTTTTTTTTTTTTTTGTGTGTGTGGTGATATATGAGTTTTGTGTGAACTGTAATGAGTATCATGCTGCTTTCGGTTCCTGATTTGGTACCAGAATTTTGCTTTGATAGGAGGAACACAGAGCACGTGATTTGTTTTATGCCCTTTGGGTTCCTGATCTCTTCATGAGAAGGGTTGAAAGTTCTGGAGAATGGTCTCTATTTTGTCCTAGTGAAGCTCCAGGCTTGGCTGATTGTTGGGGGGATGAATTTGAAAAGTTGTATACGCAATATGAACGTGAGGTAGAGTATTTAGCCAAACTATCAAGAGACTGCAACTCTTAGTTTAATTATATTATCTAAGTTGAGTTTGTAAATCCAGGGCAAAGCAAAGAAGGTGATTCCAGCTCAGAACCTATGGTTCGAAATACTGAAATCCCAAATTGAAACAGGAACTCCATACATGCTTTTCAAGGTAATCATGTGTTGCTTATGTGGATAACTTGCTGATTTTGCATATTGTTGCATTTTTAATGGTCTTTGTTAAATTTAGGATACTTGCAACAGAAAAAGCAATCAACAAAATCTGGGAACCATTAAATCTTCAAACTTGTGCACAGAGATCATTGAGTATACTAGCCCTTCAGAAGCAGCAGTTTGCAATTTGGCTTCAATTGCTCTGCCACGATTTGTCAGAGAAAAGGTGCTTTACCAGTTATCTACAATTATTTTGGAGGAATATATCATTTTCTTAGTGAATAGGAATGGCCTTGCTCATGTGATCTTTCCATTGTGTCAGGGTGTTCCCATTGAGTCACACCCATCAAAACTGGTTGGAAGTAGAGGCTCTAGGAACCGGTATTTTGATTTTGACAAGCTTGCTGAGGTTTGTTCAATGCAGAAATTTAAATTGAAGAATTGTGTTGATGTTCTAAAATGTAAGATCTAACACTGATTATCATCCTGGCAGATTGCTGAAATAACTACCTACAATCTCAATAAGATAATCGATGTTAATTATTACCCAGTGGAAAATGCTAGGAGGTCTAATTTGAGGCATCGGCCAATTGGGATTGGAGTTCAGGGTCTGGCTGACACCTTTATTTTACTTGGCATGCCTTTTGATTCTCTGGAGGTAAATAATATGTCAGTGGAAGTGCCATCTCATTTGCAGTCCTATCAGATTCGTGATTACAGTTTTTATTTTCTTGTCTTGTTCTATAGGCCCGAGAGCTTAATAGAGACATATTTGAGACTATCTATTATCATGCTTTGAAAGCTTCTTGTGCACTTGCTGCAAGAGATGGCCCTTATGAGACATATACTGGGTGTCCAGTAAGCAAGGTGAGGCTTCTAACTATCCATTTGGGCTTCCTTTTGTCATTTAGTAGTTAATGAGTTGGTGTTCACTCTTTGTTATCTGTTGGCTATTTTTTTTTATCAAATGTTGTGTTTCATTAAATTTGTTATGAAACAATTTTGGAATTCAGGGAATTCTTCAACCTGACATGTGGGCTGTAGTTCCTTCTGATCGGTGGAGTTGGGCTGCTCTAAGGGAGATGATCTCCAATAATGGAGTCCGGAATTCACTTCTTGTGGCTCCTATGCCTACTGCGTCAACTAGTCAGATCCTTGGGAATAACGAATGCTTTGAACCCTATACATCAAACATCTACAGTCGCAGAGTTCTCAGGTGCGTTTTTCATAAATTTTTCAAGCTGAAATTCAGATTCCAGATTCTGTACTTTTATTTTTCTAATAATCTAATATTTCTATCTGTTGTATAGCGGGGAGTTTGTAGTGGTGAATAAACATCTTCTTCATGACTTAACTGAGATGGGTTTATGGTCTCCTGCTCTCAAAAACAAGATAATTATTTCTAATGGTTCAGTATTAAATATTCCAGAGATTCCAGATGAATTAAAGGCTATTTACAAGTAAGGATGTTTTTGTGTCTCTCTGTTAGATGCAAGTGTTTTAGTTTCGTTTTTGTGGAAAGCTCTGACACATTGTAACTTCAGGACTGTCTGGGAAATAAAGCAGAGAACTCTGGTTGACATGGCTGTTGACCGTGGATGCTATATAGATCAAAGTCAGAGCTTAAATATCCACATGGATCAGCCCAATTTTGGGAAACTTACTTCTTTGCATTTTCATACTTGGAATAAGGTATGCTCTTGTCCTAAATGAATTTGGATTAGAAGCATGTAAACATTTACTCATTTTTTTGGTTTGTACTGTAGGGTCTGAAAACAGGTATGTACTATCTTAGATCACGGGCTGCAGCTGATGCTATTAAATTCACTGTGGATACATCAGCTATTAAGGTGGGATCAATTGAAACTTCGTTTGTTTTCCAATGTTCTTGTTTATTTGCCGGGTTGATGGTTTCTGGTGCTGATGGTTTCTCTGGGGCCACAGGAAAAGACGGTGACAGTGGATGATGTTGGAGCAAAAATGGCGCAAGTTGTGTGCTCCCTAGAGAACAGAGAACAGTGTATGGCTTGTGGAAGCTAAAACTTATCCATCAACTGGCAATGTTAATGTCGAAGAAGGTGCTGATAGAGTTTGCTGGGTTGTTCAGATTTTCATTGTGTAAATAACCTATTTATCTGCTTAATTGCAGCCTTGTATATTGGTGTTTTTCATTGCGTGATCATTTGCTGATAGCGATGTAGATTGATCTGAAATGTTTTTCTTGTGTTTTCTTCTGTAAGTTTGACTCTAATTGAGTGACTCTCTATGGCACTAGACTGAGATAAAAATGGAATTACTCACCTATGAATGGAGCGATCCCCTTGTAACCAGGATTCTATCACGTCCAACTGAACACTTAGTGAATGCTTTTAGCCTTACAACAAGCTATGACAGTTGAACCGCTGAAAACAGCTCGCGAGTCGACCTCCAAAACAGGAGGTTATTGTGGTGACAGCAAGCAATGCAAGTTAATGATCCATCTCAGGCTACTTAGTCTTAGTCTCACAACCACGATTATGGGCGTGGACAGAGACATAGAAAACCAACTTGGCAAATCTGAAAATTATGAAGAGGAGAGAAGATGAACCTGACATAGAAGGAAAATGTCAAGGGACGCTGTTGCAATTTGCTAATGAAGAATTGAGGAAGAACGTGTTATGTCCCAAAGTTTCCCTTTCTCATCTTAGTTTCTGTCCGTGCTTCTCACCCCTCCTTTTGTGTATCATCCTTGGGCGTCTTAATCGATCTTCAGTTCTTCGTTTCTTGCCTGTAATCAGTGTTTGCAGTGGCGTTCATTACATAAGCAGCTTTTTGGGTACGACGACTGTAATCGTGATGAACACTAATGTCCGTCACATATATCAATTGTCATTCTTCAATTTTACGAGGAACCCGTGAAACTCTTACGCATTACATCTTACACATGTTACTAAAAAAATTTTCAGTCCAAGATACAACAGTAACCTTAAAAAAATGTTTCACGCGGTAGTGATATATCTATTGTAATTTTAATGTTCGAACTTCGAAGGAGTGTGGCGTGTCTCACGCAACCTCGTACCATGATTATTAATTACATCCGGAGTATCACGAAGTAGTCGGGGGGCCATCAGCCATGCATGGCACGGGAGTCCACCGAAGTTTCAATTAATGTGGGCCATGTATTGTTTTTTTTTGCAATAATAAAGGCTGGTGGGCGTCAGGCCGTGGGTCCGTGGCACTTAGCGTGGTGGTTCCACGAACATGGGATGCAAAATCGAGGAAGATGAAAAGAGACGGTCGAGGCTTCAATCACGGGTTACCCTCGCCGACCCTTTTTGGACACTTTTCAAGGTTAATAAACAGACACATGAGACTCGTATTATTTGGGATGTTTTACGGTTAACTTTTTAATTTTCTTTTCTTAAAAGAGCAACAACAACCACAACCGACGACAAAGGCGTCAAATGGCCTCTTCCCAGTTCACTGTCCCGCACACGAAGATATTCTCCCTAAACAAAACCTTTCCCTTTCTCTCTCTCTCTCTCTCTCTCTCTCTCTCTTTTTTTTTTTTTTTTTTAATCCCTTATTTATTATTAATTAATTTCCCTCCCCTGCGTTTATGTCAGTCACGCTTTACCCTTTTGAAAATCTCAACCGCGCCTTTTCGGTATCGGATTCCCAATAACGGCCTCTGCCTCCCCCTCTCTCTGACAGGTGGAAGACATTCATTGGGTGCCGCTTTTCGGCACGAAGGTTCTTGGAAGCTTCGCCGTGCGCCGTTGAAACGGGGGTATTGTTATTGTTAGCGGGGATCCCGTTCCGCGGAGGGAATGTAATGAATGTCCCATTAGAGGACCGTTACTCTGTCTCCTCAAATTCGGGTACCCTTAATTAATTAATTAATTAATTAATTAATTACCTAATGGAGATTGGGCGAGGGGTGTGGAGGTAGGTACTCGCGTCCACGTAGGAGTGGGGCCCGGTGGTGGGACTGACCTGTCACATATATGGCATGCACGTCTGGGATCGGGCTCAAAAGCCGTGAGCCTCCGGAGTGAGTTGCTGCGCTTGGACTTGGAGGGAGGGAGGGAGAGCTTCCTTGCGAAGAGGCACTTGAAATTGGGGGAAAGCTAGTCTCCATATTTCTCCCACTCCAAAATACAAAATCTCTTTTTTCTTTTTTTTTTTTTTTTTTTTTCTCTCTAATTATCTACGAGCGCGGATTTCTGGGGAGCGAGGGAAATTGTCGTACCTCATACGCCCCTTCTTCCTCGCGCCTCCGTTTGCGCCGATGCTGTTATAACAGAATCCTGATTCCTATTCTCCTCCTCCGATCCTCTGAGGTTCTCGATCGATCCAGGAGGATATATTACCAGGAAGACTCTCCGCGCCCAGGGATTTTTCTCCATCTTGGAAGGCAGCGGTGGCTCTGTCTCTCGCTTTTTCTTTGATTTTTTTGTGTGTGCGCGTCTGAGAGGATGGGGATTAAATCGTTTCTGACGGGGAAGAAGAGATCGCGGCCGGGGACGCCGGACTCGCCGTCGCAGTCCTCGTCGCCGAGGGGGAGCGACGGAGGCTCCGGCCGCTCCTTGGCGAGCGGGAAGGACGCGCAGATCAGGGAGCTGGAGCACGTCTTCAAGAAGTTCGACGCCAATGGCGACGGTAAGATCTCCTGCGCCGAGCTCGGCTCCATCATGGAGAGCTTGGGGAACCCTTGCACGGAGGAGGAGCTGCAGAAGATGCTCCAGGAGGCGGACGCCGACGGCGACGGCTTCATCGACCTCGCCGAGTTTATCGAGATCAATACCAAGGGGTTGAACTCCGACGCGGTGCTCGAGGACCTCAGGCACGCGTTCCTCATCTACGATGCCGATCGCAACGGCTCCATCACCGCGGAGGAGCTGTACCGCGTCATGAGGAGCTTGGGCGAGGGCACTTCCATGGCCGAGTGCGTGAAGATGATCAGCGGCGTTGATAGCGATGGGGACGGAAAGGTGAGTTTCGAGGAGTTCAAGATAATGATGACGAGATCTGCGCCCTTGATGTCTCCGTCCAGGATCTGACAATTTCGACCGAGCAAATGATCAATGTCGATGACGAAGATTAATCAGACCTTATAGTGCGGTATTAAGCCCCCTTTTGTTTTTTCTATCGTCTTTCCTTTTTGAATCTTCTCTTGCTATTGTCGCTTTTCTCTTTCGGTTCATGAAACAATATCAAACATGTACATAGTCTTTCCTACTTTCCAGTCCAGAAATGCTAAATCTTTAGCTAGTCTTTTCTTTCTACCTCCTTTCTGTACTTGTGTTACTTTTCGTTTCACGTATGCTTAAATGCAAGAACTTGACGTGAAAAAAAAAAAAAAAAAAAAAAATCCGATTGAAATAGTTGAGACGTAAATGAGCAGCATTTATTCATCTTCTCTATCCGAATCCACTATCATCTCCAGTTGCAAATCGATCTTACGTGCCCTCTTGGTATGCTAAAACGATGTGGGTGAATGTTTGGCTCTTTCCTCTTTCTCTGCATCCTAAGTTTCGACAATGGAACTGCCAAGGTTTAAAAAAAGACAAAATAAAAAAAAAAAAACTCTCTTTGAGATAAAAACAGAAAACATTTGGATCTTAATGAATAAAGATTTGAAATAGCGTTAAACAAGACATGGAAGAAGAGGGAACGTGGGATGACAAATAATAAATCTGGGTTTTTCCTGATAGTGGTTGGGAACCATTCTTTAAGAATAATCGATCCCTTGTTCGGATTATTTTTCTTTTTGTGTGATCCAATGAAAAATTCTCACAAAGTTTTCCTGTCCATCCAATTGTTAACATTAATGTTTGTTATATAACGGATGATTTGGTTTTTAATAGTATTTCTCGAATGGGAACTTGGGCTGTGGGAAGTCCCATTACAAAAAAAACTTCTGGAGAGGGATTTATTTCTATCATGTTAATGATATCTCATGTCAATATAGATGAAATATATAATCAAACATGGTACATTTGAATAATTTAGGGTACGACGACGTATCTTAAATTCTTAACTAGATATGATTGTGGCTTATTTTTCGTCTATTTACAAACATGAAAAACTACTTCTTACTCTGATTTATCGTCTTCTTAAATGCAAGTATGAACCACAGTAGCCAAATACTGAGGGTCGCCAGCAGTCAATTTCGTTTTACACTGTATTGCATTGTGCAAGAATATAACAAGATGTTATATGATGAACATGCTTAATCGTATTTAGTTAAACCACTGTTTTAAAAACTGAACCGGACCGGCCGGTCCAACCGGTTGAACCAGAACCTGAGGCCAATCCGGTCCTTATTGACTCGGCCCGGTTCACTATAAGCAGCATTAATTTTGTGTTTTTACCTATAGAAATATAACATATTTATAAAGTTGTTTCACCGAAAATCCGCCGGTCCGCGAAGAGGCGCGACCGAGAGAAGTTTTCAATTACTTTAGAATAAATATCAAGGAATGCGAGTTCACTCTCCTAGGCTTCCTCTGATTCGATCTCCGTGTGAATTTGGTGAAGTTTTGGCTCCTGCGAGGTCGTCGTCGAGACTTCGAGTTACAGAAACGGGTGTACACGATCTGATGTGGTTTTTGTCGGTCGGACGGAAGTATTTGTGTTCCGTGTGTTTCGACTTGTGACGATGCCGGCGACGGTGTAGAATTGCTTCTGGTCGACCTGTAGAACGACGAACTGCAGATGTTGAACTTCTTTGCGATGAAAGAACCTCTGTGCGTGAGGAACTCTTCTCGGCGAAGGGAGTTTTGGACCTTCGATTTGGGAACGAGAGAGTTTCTGCAATGATATTAAGAGAGTCTTTCCAATGTGATTTCTCCAGCCGTAGGGATGAAAGTTTTTTCCAACCCTTTGAACAGAATGCTTCTGGCCTTTTGTAGCCTATCTGTAAGAGACGTTGCCTGTGAAAGGGGATCACGATCCCCTTCTCTCGCCGAAGAAGTTGAGGGAGAAGAGGGGAGGAGGGAGACCAGAGTTCCCCATTGAGATCCCTTAAATGAGGATCGCAACATCTTTCCGAGATTTTATCTTTTCGCTTGAATTGGCCGACCAGATGCTCGACTTCAGCCGATGTGGCGATGACTCACCGAGTTGTTGCTGACTAGACGATGATTCACTGAGTCTATGCTGCGGCGAGATGACTCACCGTGTTAACAACGCGACGAAACGGGATCTTGGCGGTGGGCTGCGTCGAAATACTTAGAGAATTGTCGCGGCCTGTCCACGAACTTTGTTTACTAGGTCGTTGGACTCCTGGATCTGTCGAATGTGGGTCATGCACATTTTGGTGTATACAGATTACCCCCTTCGAGACTTGTTCATTCGGAGGAACGAACAAGTTTCAATGTGAAGATGAATGAACATACACACACACCTATTTTTTTTTTTTTTTTTTTTTTTTTGTTGATCCTCTTTTTTTAGGATCGTTTATCTTTTGTGTGTCGCGATATGCTTTTCTGTCCTCTTGCTTTTTTTTGGACAATGTATATTTTTTGTACACCTTGTAATGTTTTTTTTTTTTTTTTTTCTTTTTTTTTTTGGCTCTCTTCTTTGTTTTTTTAGAGCGGTTTGTTTTTTTTTTTTTTTTTTTTTTTTTTTTATTTATGCGCATATGTGGAGTAATGCACGGTATAGAAAGATGATGAATACCTGAGCAGAGATGTCGCCCGGGTTTGAATAACAAATGACGCCGAGGAGAGGGAGATCCGCAGCAGGAATTTCACAATCAGATGGCGCCGAACCATCTAGTGAAATTCAATTTCGCAGGACCGGTTCTATGCTGGAGGAGGGGAGACCAGGTGGCGACTCACTCAGAGAGCTCCCCAGCGCTTTGGCGTAACTGCCCCCGCCAGGGAGGAAGGGAGGACGGCCAGACTGCAATTGCTTCGGCCGGCAGAATTGTTCTGCTGGCAATGAGTTGTCTCGATTTCGCAGAGAATTGTCCCCGCGGCAGCGGAGTTGCTCCGATTTCGGCAGAATTGCTCCACTGCGCGGAGGAAGGGAGGACGCCATGGGCCCCGCCTTGTGTGGCGCTGACTCAGCGGTGAGCTCCTGCGGCGGCGGAGTTGCTCCGGCTTCGGCAGAATTGCTCCAACTTCGGCAAAAGGAGGGGCAGCGCCGTGGGGAGGGGGGATGCAATTGTGTGGGCCCCACCTACTACCAACTTAGATTATTTTTTATTTTTTATTTTTGTGTGATGGATTCGTTGTTCAGGAGCTTCTTCGGTGGTAGACGTCTCCTTCCTTCTCCCAAACTCGCCGTGGCTTGTAATCGAGCTTGAGTAGTTTGAGACGGATTCGAAGTGGTGGGTCCACCCTTGACTGTTAACAACTCGACGCTATTCTTGATCAAACCTCCATGCGGAATTTCACTGGGACTCTGTTCAGAAACTTGTGACCGAATCCCTGATAAGTGTCCAAAAGACACTTATTTAGGCATGAATTATTAATCATAAATTCCTAATTTGAGTTGATTATGAGTTTGAAAGTGACAAATATAACTCAAATACATGTTTTATGTCTCAGGTACCCGGAAACAGAAGAAAATCTGGATTCCGAGAGAAAATGAAGGAAAAAGGAGCAAAAACAAGCCAAAAAGAGAATGGCGCGACCGCGCCAAACAAATCCTTGGAAATTCAAATTAATGCGCAAAAATGTCCAACGACCTAATGGTCAAGAAAGACAAGGATTGGGGAATGAGAATTGGCGCGACCGCGCCACAGGAAGCGCCACCGCGCCACTGGAGGGCGCTACCGCGCCAGAGGAAGCTAACAGCAGAAAGAAAAGTTGCCATTTGGGGACCAAGCAAAATGCCCAAGGACTGGCGCTACCGCGCCAACTCGCAGAACATTTCGGCGCGACCGCGCCAAGTGGTTTCCCTACTTAAGACCGATATCGGGTTTAGTGGCGCGACCGCGCCAAAATACGGCGCGGCCGTTGACTCAGCTGCTCAGAATTCGAAAATCTCGGGATCCTGCAGTCAAATCCAATCCAAACTTGGGAGAAGGAGTCACAGACGTCTAAGGAAGGTGCCCACGAAGAGTTTAAGGTAAATTACTTATGTCCAGGTGCATTGAATGATCCAAAAAGAAGAAGTTGTTTCAAAATAGGAATCTGCTGCCTATGGAGAGAGATAAAATCCGAATTTTGTGAAGGATAGAGAAGGAGTTTCACAATTCCAATTGAATCCAAATTTGGAAAGAAGCTTCCTGGTACTATAGAGGATATTGTCATGAAAATTTAGGTCAATCCAAGCTGGGATTCTCGAGTTACATATCTCCAAAGTGGTGGACCCGTATAGAAGTTGGCAGCAGAAAATCCGGCAACTTCCTTCCCTCATATCTCGAGTTTCCCAACTCAGAATTGATTCAAACTTCGTGAGCATGGAAAGGACTTCAAAAGGAAGGTCCTGGTATAATTTTAGTCAATTTTGAGGTCGGTAAAGGGTACTTCATACCCCTGGACAGAGAGCAATTTACATGGCATGGGCAGCAGAACAAGTATATAAGGAGGTCCGAGGCAAAGAGTAGAGGATGGAGTTTTTTTAGTGTAAATCCAGTTTTTGAGTTCCAATTCCAGTTCTTAGTTTGTTTTTATTGTTTTGTAGTTAGGTTAGAGAGAAGAGAAAAGTTCAGAGGGAGTCTTACACGACCTCTTGACACTTTAGAGAGAGAAGGTGAAGATTCCAGTCAAGGTGTAAGAGAAGCCAAAGGCAGTCCTTCAAGGGGGTTTCTGTACTTAGTTTATTTTATGTCTATGGCTGTAATTGAATCCTTATTACTGTGTGTTTATTCTAATATCATGGAGTAGTCTCTCTATGTTGGGGAAGTCATGAACTCCTAGTTGTTACATGTTTAAGTCTGATTTCTATAGCAATAAAGTACTCTGCTTTTGTTTTAAAATCTGTATTCATTGCTTATTGCTAATCTAGATTGATATCTGAAGTTTAATGAGGTACGAATGAGAAGTTAAATTTCAGTAAAGATTTGGGTTAGTTGTATGATTCTTGGTTTTCTAAAACAACTCGCTTTTAAACTAGATTGTTCCGGTTTCGAAGGAGACTAGTGAGATGCGATGTGACTTCTTAAACTCTTGTTCTGAATAAGAGAGAGTAAATCTTTAAGCTTTTATATTTATGCACTTAGGATTTGAATGTTCCGGTTGAGAAGGAGTTCAAAGAATGAGTGAAAGTTATTTCCTGTATATGGGTAACCAGGTTTTCAAAAGCTAAGTCAAGGTAAAGGGTACTTGAGTCGTAAAATCAGAATTCTGCATATTTACAACTAGGAGGGATTGACATTTTTTCCCAACATCTCATCTCTATTAATTCTTCTAGAAATTTAATTCTGTTTTTCTTTTCAGTTTTCAAAACCAAAATCCAAATTTTCTTCACCTCAATCAATAGAAAGATCTTTGCTTAAACTGAGTTCTCATCAAGGTCTCTGTGGGATCGATATCTGGACTCTCAAAGTCTATATTACTTGCCGACCTAGTGCACTTGCTAGACACCCAACAATCCCTCTTGTCAATTGTCGAGCTACTACTGCAGAAGCGGAAAGAAAGAAGAGATCGAGGCAGAACGTCGACCACCGCAGAATGAAACAGGCCGGTGGGACGGGGGCCGAGGCGGACAGGGGAGGGCCGCGGAAAGGAGAGAAGGGGAGAGGAATTGAATTGGAAGGGAGAGAGGGGGAACCGACGCCGCGGGCGGGAGAGGGAGGCGAGGCCGGGAGCAGGAAGAGCCGAGGCCGGCCGCGGAAGCCAGAGAGGGAGGAGCTGAGGCCGCGGGTGGGAAGGAGAAAGGGAGAACAGGGGAGCCGACAGGGGGAGAAGTAAAAAAGGGGGGGGACGCGGAAGCGAGAGAGAGAGAGAGAGAGAGGAAGGGGGGAAGAGGGAGAAGCAAAGCGGAAGCGAACGGGGGAGAGGGAGAGAAGAGTGAAGCGGGCGACCACAAGGAACCAAGGTGGGGGAGGAAGAAAAGAGAGAGAGGCGAAGCGGGAGGAAGAGAGGAAGGGAGGAGTGGGGCGGAAGGGAAAAGAAGGAGGGGGGATCGGGGCTTTGTCGTGGGCCCCACCCCAATATATTTCACGCTGGCCTAGGGTTTTCCAGGTTGTGACTCTTTAATCAGGTGATTGTGGGTCCCGCCCTAATTAGATTGGCGCTGACCTAGGGTTTTCCAAGTCGTGCCTTCTCAATTAAGGGATGTGGGCCCCGCCCTAATTCTCTTCTTTGATAACTTTAGTCAATTAATCCCCCTATCAGAGGAACTCATTGACTTTCCTTAGCTTCTCCTGTGAATCTGCTCTAAAAAATCCTCCTTCTCTTCTTGACTGTCTACGACGACTATTTTTTTTTCAGTCCACGATTTGAGACTCTGTGGTTTGGCGTTTTCTGTCAGTCTGTGCTCTGTCTGCTACTGTATTTTGGGAGACAGTCTTCGAACTGACTGTTCTTATCTGCGACTTTGGGAGGCTGCACGTGGTCGTCTGCTGTCTTCTCTGATCCCTCCGGCTTTAGTCAGAGTTCTCTGCGAATCCGATTCAAAGGTACTGTAAAAAAGAACTTTTTTTTTTTCTCCCGGCAAGCTCGGATTGAATTCGAGTCAGCCGGGTTTCCCACTCTCTTTTTTTTTATCTTCTCTCTTCCTTTTCCTTCCTCTTTTTCTCTCCTCTCATTTTCGACTCCTCCCTCAGTCTCTCATTTTCTCTCTCTTTTCTTTTTTTCGAGTTGTTCTCTCTTTTTTTTTTCGAGTTTTTCTTTTCTCTCTGTCTTGAGCTCTAAGTGTTTGTCAATTTGTCTGTTGTGACAAATTGACAGTTTTTGTGCCAGACGTTGTGAGTTTTGCATGGTGCAGGCTGGCTCTTCGCCCGGTGCTGCAATCGGTCGTTCCGTCAGCGCCGAGACTCTGTCGCCAGGTGCTGAAATTTCTGTGTGGACTAATCCGGCTTGGCGCTAGGGAGACGATCTGTCTGCGCTAACATACCGCCGGTTCTTCGGGTGCAATTAGCGGTCTGGTCGCTGGTCGGCCAGAGTTGATTACTAATTGCAAGGTCCACAACTGGCGAGGGTTCTTAGGGTCGCGAGTTGTGTTGCCCTTTTGTCATTAGCTTTTTTTTTTCGACCGCTTCTTTTTTTTCGTAGCTTTTTTTTTTTAGCGATGGCTTCTTTTTTGTCGCTGCCTTTTTCTTGTTTAGCGACCGCTTCTTTTTGTCGCTGCTTTTTCTTTTTTTTTTTTTTTTGAGTTACGACCGACACCCTTTGATTCGCGGTCGGCTCGGTCGTTCGGGAGGTTGGACGTCTGTTGTAGTTACCGAGTGCCGGGCTTTGGTTCTGGTGAGCTCGGGCTAAGTCGCTAGGAGGCTGAATTCTAGCGTTAGTGCACCTGGCTCGGTCGCCGGGTGCAAGCTGCTGAGTGGTCAGCAATGGGTTGGTCGACAACCACTTCTTTTCTTTTGCGACTGTTTCTTTTTGTCGCTGCATTTTTTTGTTCTTTTACGACTGCTCCTTTTTGTCGCAGCTTTTTTTTCTCTCTTTTTTTTGTAGAGAAGATGAAGATGGATTGCGTACCTTGTTTAGTTGGCTGCGTCCGGCTCGGTCGCCGATAGCAGAAGTTTGTAGTACAGCACCCGACTCGGTCGTCGGGTGATGTCTCTGTGCTCTTCTTCACGTCCGTTTTGGTGTTGGGCGTCTGTTTTGATCGCGGCCAACGGTTGGACTTGGTCACAATAAGTTGAGTTGCGCCTGGCCTGGTCGCCGGGCATTTTTGTTTCGCAATATCCCTTTCCTGTCCAACTCGGTCGTCTGGCACTAGGATCGGGTATGCGGCATCTAACTATGTCGTTAGATGCTGAGTTCTCTGTTCTGTTCGCCTCCGGTTTGGTGGCCGCGAGACTTTGGGACTGTTCTCGGTTTGGGCCGTCGAGAACAGTGTTGTTGTTTTGGTCGCACCCGACTTGGTCGTCGGATGCTGCTCTCTTTTTTTTTTTTGACTGCGGCCAGCCTTATAGTTGGCTGCGAATTTGAAGATGTGCTCCACCCGATTTGATCGCTGAGTGAGATAACTCCATTTTGATCGTACTCGGCTCGGTCGCCGAGCACGAGACTTGTTTGTCGCACTGTCGAAAAGGATTGGTATACCTCTTTGGTTTGCCCCCTCTCATTTTTTTTTGTTTCTCCATTTTTTTTTTTGACTGACGACTTGTTCTTTTTGTTGTCCCTCTGTTTTTCTTTTCTTGCGACTTCGATTTTTTTTTTTCGGAGGTTCCCCTTTTTTTGTTTTTATTTGCGACTCTCCTCTTTTTTTTTTTTTTTTGGGGGATATATATTTTTTTTTGAAAGAGTGATTGACGCGTTTTGTTTGTTTTGCCGCAGATGTCTACTGTCTCAGCTTCAGTCACCCTCCTCGGTCTGACCTTCTCGGATGTCTCTGTGCTGTCCGATGGTGTTGCGCGACGCTGCTTGCGGGTTAGAGATTCAAATGGACAAGAGAAGTCGATGTTATTACCTCACGACAATCAGCATTCGGGGGTCAGTCCGTGTCTGCGCCCACGCTCATGAGTGTGCATGACTTGTGGAGTCGTCCAGTGGTTGAGGACGACCAGATTTGTTACCTTCTGCGACAAACGGCCTTCCCTTCACATCAGGCTGGGGGGAACATTCTGTTGAGCCCTCTGCATAAGTTAGCCACGTACACAGCACCCGAGCTATCAATTCACGACCCTCGATTCGGCACTTGGGACGACTCACACCCTGCACCACCGGTTCCTTTTCCCGTTCATGTGCCCTTTTACTTCGAATGGACCTGCACCATCGTTCGTACTTGCCTGGAGATCTTGGCTAGACTGGGCATTTTGACCGCAATCTGTGCCTCCGCTTTTACTTATCAGTGCTCCACCCATGTGATTCATGCCTTCTTGGAGCTGTGGTGTCCGTCGACGAATACGATTTTCACTCGAGGTGGGGAATTCTCGATTTCTTTGTGGGACTTACATCATCTTTGTGGGCTGCCCGTTTATGGATCTATCTACGATGAGGTGGTGCCGACGGTGGCTGACTTTACTGCTGTCCGAGCTTTACCGCTGCCGGAGGGCGTATCATATTTACTGCTGGCCTTCTACCGGATTTACTGTCGTCGCGACCCGGGAGACAAGAAGAGTCCTGCCGTGTCTTTTTCGGACTGGACATCATTCTGGTTTCGCACTGAGGAGGGGGTCGTTCCTTCGTCTGACCCTTGGGCTGATCACGGCAAGATGACGGAGTCCCGTAGCAGAGATCGTTCTACTATTCAGGATCGGGTCCTTGTTGAACTCGGCGTACCTGAGACTCTTGCAGATGAGGTCTACTTGGCAGCATTCTTAGCGCTTTGGCTGTGCGGCAGTGTGATCCCCATGGCGGGTTTGGACCCGCAGGAGATTCAGCTTACTCCGGCTTTGGACGAGCCGTTGGACCTTTCTGGATTGGAGCTACCTCCACACTCCATACTGGACGAGGAAGATCATATCTCTTTGGCAGACCTCGCCAGAATGCGATTCCGTAAGGGTCCGCTATCTGCTGCTGATCCTATACTCGATGAAGTAGAGGACGATACGACAGTGGTTGCTGATGGTGCATCCCCTCAGACCGGAGCAGAGGCGACTGTGGATGGAGTCACTAGTGCCGGTTTGAGCCAAGTGGTCGTTGGGGGAATTCAGCCTGATGCCCCCAGTACCTCTCGTCCTATTCCAGCGACTCCAGTCACCGTGATCCAGCCTTCTATTGTGTCTTTGTCTTTGAATGGTGGAGAGCCGTCATCAGCCCTTCATCCACCAGGCAGCGATCATTCGACCTCTTCGAAGTCTTTGTCGGTGAGTCATAATTTCCTTTTCTCCTTTTCGTATATATATTTGTTTGTCTTTCCTCCCTCGAACTCATAGCCTCTATTTCTACAGGGGTCCTCGAGACGTCCATCAGCGAGGACGACTCTAAGGCTTCAGAGGGCTGCTTTGGGGTTGTGGGAGGACTTCATCCAGATAGACCTCTTATCAGCCAGCGATCCGAGTTCACCCGAATTGGTGGAGGATGCCTTCGTCTGCCTTGAGAAGTTGATTGAGGTAGGTATCGACACCTCTATATTGGGACATTGGGTTGAGGAGTTCGCATCCGGGGCGGCTCGACTTCAGCATTTGCGCTGTTCGCTGGAAGGGAAGCTCAGTCTAGAAGAACGCCAAGTTGTAGAGGCTGAACTTACTGAAGCTGAGCGACATGTGACTAGCAGTCGTGACCAACTGTCCGCTAGTGTCGACCAGAATCGGGTGGCTCGGGCAGGCTGTCGAGAGGGAGCGAAGCGGCCAGCGAGCAGCTTACTCAGGTTTCAGCTCGACTTGACTCTTTGGATGAACAACTTTATGCGACCGATAGGAGACAGCTTGATGCAAAAGATGAAGAGGCTGCCACTATTCGTCGACGCTTGGGCGAGGTTAGAGCTCGGCCTACCTTTAGCGGCGGGGGGGGACATGAGCTAGCTAACGCCCAGGCTGAGGTGATCCGCTTGAAGGGCCAACTTACCAGTTTCGAAGCTTCCGCGACTTTGAGGCCATATCACTCTTTCTTTCCTTTGCATTTTTTTTTTTTTGCCTCGTTTATGTTTTGTGAGGCTGAGAATATTCCCATTTGATTTTTTATGAGAAGTACTCTCCTTTATTCGACTACTTTTCCTTTTCTCACATTTTTTTTTTGCTGCCCTTTTCATGGGTAAAATCGTTTGAAAATTTACCGTTCGTTATTGGCAGCTCCGACCGCTTATGGTGACGAGCTTATAGGCGCCATTGGTATAGGCCTCCTGCACCACGTAAGGTCCTTCCCACTTTGGGGCTTAATTTGCCCCGGTTTTGCTTGGTGAAAAGCATCGGCCGTCTTCATCAAGCGAAAGCACGAGATCGCCTTTCTGGAATGACCTGAGTCGCACCTTTTGTTGAAGGCTCTGGTCATGCGGGACTGATAGCATTCGAGACGTTGTTGTGCCTCGAGTCGTTGTTCATCGAGAGACTCAAGTTCTGCGATCCTCAATTGGGCACATTCCTCCGTCGTCAGTCCTTCTCTTACTGCTATGCGTAAGGAAGGGAGTTGTACTTCGAGAGGGAGCACTGCCTCGCAGCCATAAACCAGCGAGTATGGAGTCGACTGGGTAGGTGTTCTGGCCGTCGTTCTGTATGCCCATAAAGCTTCATGAAGCTTTTCATCCCAACTCCTTTTGTGGGCGCCGACCGTTTTCTTCAAAATTTTGCAGAGTGTCTTATTGAAGGCCTCTGCGAGTCCATTGGCTGCCGGGTTGTAAGCCAACGACGTCCACTGTTGTATGCGAAATTTTTCGCAAAAGCGGTCTATGACTATGTTTTTGAAGGGTGTACCGTTGTCAGTTACGATATACCGTGGAACTCCATATCTGTATATGATTTGAGTTCGAATGAAGTTGGCGACGGTGGTGGCTTTGACCTCCCGGTAGGCTGCAGCTTCAGCCCATTTGGAGAAGTAATCGGTGGCAGCTAAGATGTATTGCCGGTCGGTGTCGAATTTGGGAGTGATAGGGCCGATGATATCCATACCCCAGGCTTCGAATGGCCAGGAAGCGACCGTTGGGTGAAGCGGCACCGGTGGTTGATGTATGTAATCGGCATGAAGTTGGCACGGTTTGCAGGTTCGAGCCATTTCGATGGCGTCCCTGAGCATAGTTGGCCAATAGTAGCTGAGTCTTTTGACCTGTAGGTGGAGCTTTGGGCCAGCTTGATGTGCGTCGCAGATCCCACCATGTGTTTCTTTCAGCACTTGCAGTCCTTCTTCTTTTGAAAGACAGCGAAGGAGCAGACCTTCGTACGACCTTCGGTAGAGTATGTCGTTGATGAAAACGCATCCGAGGGGCTGTCCGACGAATTTGGACTCGCTCGTGGAGGGTCGACCGGGAGTGTACTTGTGATGAAGGAAGTTGATGATAGGCTTGCCCAGTCCTCGGTCTGGTTTTGGGTAGCCGAGATAGGGAGAGATTCTTCTGTCTCCTCTGTTTGCTCTTCTTCTTTTTCTTCCTCGAGTGGTGGAGGGATGACCCATCGCTCGCAAATGGGAACTTGGTTTGGCCGTTCGTCGGCGTGTGCTAAGCTGGCGGCAATGCCGGCTAATCGTCGGCTGGCCCATTCTAAGAGCGAGGGACATAGTGGAGTGAAACTTCCGGGATTTGGGCCAGAAGTTCACCGCATATCTCCGTGAGGGGTTCGAGCTCGAAGTTTCTTGACTTCGAACTCTCCTGACAATTGCTTGATGACCAAAGCCGAGTCGCCGTAGATATTTAATTGCGGCAGTTGCATCTCGACCGCTATACCGAGTCCCAGGAGAATGGCTTGATACTCTGCTTCATTGTTCGAACAAATCTGGGATAGCACGAACGAATACGGCAGTAGATCCTTCTTTGGAGACACGAAAAGGACTCCGGCGCCAGCTCCATTTCTTCGTGCGGCGCCATCAAAATACATCTCCCAAGGGGGAAGCACTTCGACCAGGAATATTTCTTCGTCTGGGAATTCCTCAGTTAACTCCCATTCGGCCGGCACCGGGTGGTCGGCCAAGAAATTAGCAAGAGCTTGACCTTTGATAGCTCGTTACGGAACGAAGTTGATCTCAAATTCGGAGAGAAGCAACGCCCATTTTGCCAATCGACCAGAGAGAATTGGTCGTGACATAATGTACTTCAACGGATCAGCTCGCGAAATGAGGTTTGTCGAATGCGCCAGGAGGTAGTGTCGAAGCTTTTGAATTGCGAATATGAGAGCCAGACAGGTCTTCTCAATCGGTGTATAGTTGAGCTCGGGGCCCACCAATGTTCGGCTAAGGTAGTAGAGAGAACGTTCTTTGTTGTCCTCATTCAGAGCTCCCACCGACTTCTCCAGTGCTACGATGTATAGCAGCAGTGGTTTGTCGACGATCGGAGCTACGAGCACTGGTGGCTTGGTGAGATACGCCTTTATGTTGTTAAAGGCGTTCCGTCATGCATCGTCCCACTCGAACGGTGTACCCTTCTTTAGCAGCCGGCTGAAAGGCTGGCACCTCCCGGCAAGGTTCGAAATGAAGCGGCGGATGTACGCCAGGTGACCTTGGAAGCTTTTAAGCTCAGAGACGTTTCTGGGCTCCGGCATCTTTTGAATGGCATCGATTTTCGACTGGTCTATTTCAATTCCTCTGTGGTGGACGAGGAATCCCAAAAATTTGCCCGAGGTGACGCCGAAAGCACACTTCAACAGATTCATTTTGAGATGAAACCATCGCAGTCTCTCGAACACTGCCCAGAGGTCGAGAAGATGGTCGGCTCTCTGCTTTGTTTTCACCACCAAGTCGTCGACGTAGCATTCGACTCGCTTATGGAGGAAGTCGTCGAAGATGTTTTGCGTCGCTCTTTGATATGTCGCGCCGGCATTTTTTAGTCCAAACGGCATAACTTTGTAGCAGGAGATGCCTTTGGGGGTGCGGAAAGTAGTGAGTTCTTCATCTTTTGGGTCCATCCTAATTTGGTTGTAGCCAGAAGACCCGTCCATGAAAGATAGAGCCTCGTGACCTGTCGTCGCATCGACCATGAGCTCGGTAATTGGCAGAGGGAAGTCATCCTTCGGGCACGCTTTGTTCTAGTCGCGAAAGTCGACGCAAACCCGAATTTGGCCAGTCTTCTTTTTGACTGGGACGATGTTTGCAATCCAGGACGGGTACTTCACCTCCCTGATGAAATTTGCTGCGATCAACTTGTCGACCTCCTTTTCGATTTTTGGCACTTGTTCTGGCCGGAATCGTCGTTGCGATTGCTTCACTGGTCGAACAGAGGGATGAACCGCCAACTTGTGGACTGCTACTCGCGGGTCGAGGCCAGACATCTCTGTGTAGTTCCAGGCAAAGATGTCGCGATATTCGCGGAACAGCGCCATGTATTCGACCTCTTCATCGACCGTCCGGTGAAGCACCGAGGAATGTCGGCCTGGGGTCCTCTCTCGCCCCCAAGTCGACTTTCTTTAATTCATCGACGGTTGACTGGCCTCCTTCTTCGAATTCAGCCGGAGCCTCCTTCAAAACAAATTCCTCATCATCTTGTTCGTCGTCGGTGACAGAGATGTGATTCACCATTACCGAGTCGTACGCACGAGCTCGTGCGAGGTCTGCTTTCAAAGTATAGATGATGACTGGCCCGCTGTCTTTCTTTGGTTGACGTCGATTGATGGCAGATTTTGTGTAAATAATCACCGGCTTTGAAGTATTCTATTCCTCTGTTGGGATTTGGCCAATCGAGACTTGGTGCACGCCTCATGGATGATTTTCTCGGTTATCTTTACCGCTTCGTTTGGGCTGTATAGATCTTGATTGGTTTTGGCCTTTCATAGCCAAGGCCCAGGCGACCTTTGACTGATGCGATGCCCTTCGTTCTTTAGCTTCTCCTGCTCTGGAGTGAAGACGGGTAAAGTCACGGGAGGCTTGGCGTGAATCTCGTCTTTTGTAAGATTGCCCCCTGCTCTGGCCATCAACCGGTAGGCATTTGGGTCGAAGCCTTCATTTGAGCGTGTGGACGGCAACTGTTGTTGGTTCGGCAGCTTCTTCACGATACTTCTTTCCTCTAATTTTGGTAGAGGAAGCGTGACTTTTTCTGGCAACGGGGTCGGCTGGATTTTGTTGCAGGCGACCAGAGGAGCCTCTCCTTTCTTCCTTTGCGACTATGGAATGTATAGCAAGATGGGCATGTTGCGCCGATTTGGTGTAGGCGTGACTGTGGCCGATTTATGACTGTGTGCTGGCTGCTGCGGAGATACGACTTGCGTCGTGGTCTGTTTGGGAGATGCAACTTGCGTCGAAGTCTGTGGTTTGGCTGAGTGCGACGACTGTTTGAGTGTTGTATCCTGCATCAGTTGTTTGGACGATGCGGCCTGCGTCGGAGTGCTCTTGGCGTTTGCTGCCTGGTTCGACTCCGGTGACAATTTAACTGTCGGCCTAGTCGTCAGGTAGAATTTAGCATATGCGAACAACGCCTCTGCTTCTGTGAATGGGCTTTCGTCGGTATACACCGTTTTCTGCTCACCGTTTTCCCAATACTTGAAGCATTGGTGCAGAGTGGATGGTACGACTCCGTTCGAATGAAGCCATGGTCGACCCAGGAGCAAATTGTAGGACGTCCTAGAGTCGATGACTTGAAGAGGAGTGTCGGCTACCATACCCCGATGTGCAGCTGTAGGTTCGTCATGCCAAGTGTTCTCTGGCCCTCCTGGTTGAAACCTTGAATGAGGAGAGAACTTGGAGAAAGGTCGCCAGCAGAGAGACCAATATTCTTCATCGTGCGGATGGGCAGAATGTTGACTGCAGATCCACAGTCGATGAGGATACGGTTGATTTTGTGATCCCTGATGTAGCCGGAGACGAACAACGGTCTGTTGTGATTCTTTGACCCCAATTGTGCGTCTTCCTCTCTGAATGTAATGCAGGGTGGGCATGTGACGACCAATGTTTCCTCCGACTTTGCGAGATGCGCTTTGGTGTAGGCATCTTCCTCTTCTTTTCGAAAAGGAGGGGTTAACCCGACTTTCGGCAGGTCGTTCTTTCTCATCAGCAACGTCTCGAGCTCGGCTTTGAGTTCCTCTGGTTTGTCGAGGACTCGGATTAGGGCTTGTCTGGACCTGATGTCCAAATCGAGGTCATCTTCTATTTTGTTGAGATTAGAGATTTGTTTGAGCGACGTTTCTAGGTCGTCGCATTCGACGACTGGTCTTTTGCCCTTTTCTTTTGTTGTCGTTTGCTCGGGAGGAGCTGTTGAGCAGGTCGCCACCATTGCAGGCGGCGAGAGGAACTCCTTCGGGAAGAACTCCGCCAATGTGACGGGTCTTCTTTTCTTTTTGTTTGCCCCCTGGACGTCAGTCCTAGGAGCTTTTCTTTGACGTTTCGCGGCTCTTTTGTTTGGCCGCTTTTCTTTTGTTTTGATGGTCACCGGTGCCGGTTCGATTTCTCGAATAGGCTTCTTTCTCCAGTGACCAAGATCCACCCCTCTGCGTCGGCTGCAGCTTCTTCGCGGGGTGCCGGTTTTGCTGCGACCTTAGCCGGTGGTCGTTTGTTGTTATGAGGTCGGTTGGAGGAACCGGGCTTTGGTCGGTACTCCTTCTTCGTGGCTTGCTTCTTGTTTGGCCGAGTTAGCTGATTCGGCTCGGCTCGGATGGAGATGGCATATGAGGAGGTTGTGTTTTCAGCTCCTTCAATTTCAATACGGCCTTGCGCCGCCAGCTCCATGATGCGATCCTTCAAGACGAAGCATTTCTCCGTCGAGTGCCCAACCAGTCGATGGTATTTGCAAAAATTGGGATCTTTGCTTTTGGATTGGTCGCCAGGTCTTTTGATTTCTGGCAGCCTCAGTAGTTGATTGTCTAGCAGCTGATCGAGCATGATGGGAACGTCGGCGTCGGCAAAGGGATATGTCTTTGCCTGTCGTTCTTCCAGTGTCAGCTTCTTGAAGCCTCCCGTCAATTATCGTGGGAGGTAAGTCTGCTTGACCTTACTGCCGACCTTGATTGGCTCGACAGTATTTGTCGCGAAAGAGGATTTTGATTTCTCTTTCGTTTCTTTGATCACTGATCGCAGCAGGTGCCTTCCCCTTTTGCGGGGTCGGGCGGAAGAGGATCCTTCTTCTCCTCGTTCTTCTATCAAGTTTTCCATATTGTGAGCTTACGTTGCGAGCTCCTGGAAATCTTTCGGCCTTCAGCTTTGTATGTAGCAGAGGAGATTCCATCGTATTCCCCGTGAGCACATTTCTATTTTGGCTTCGAGCGATAGATTCGAGCTTTCTTTGCAATTGAGGCTCAGGTTCCTCCATCGGTTGATGTAGTCGACCACTTTTTCGCCCTTCTTCTGTTTTAGATTGGCGATCTCGACTAGTCTTACAGTACGCCGAGTACTGTAGAATCAACTGAGGAATTCGCTCTCCAGTTGCTCCCAACTGTCAATAGACTCTTGAGGCAGCTCGATGTACCAATCGAATGCATTTCCTTTCAGCGATCGGCCGAACTGCTTGACCAACAAGTTGCTGTGCCGGCGTTGTTGCAAGTTTCGATGAAATGTGCGACATGCTGCTTTGGGTGGCCGTCGCCGTTAAATTGTTGAAACTTGGGAGGGTGATAGCCAATCGGCATTGGGATGTTCTGGATCCTTTGTGTGTACGGTCTTTTGTAGGCGACTGATTTGTGATCGCCGGCGTTGTTTCGTACTGCACGGTTGATGAGCTCTGTAATGGAATCAAGGGTAAGAGCAGACGGATCCACTTCGGGTCGGCCTCTGCGGATGGCCACTGGAGCGATGGGCGGCAGCTCGTCGTCAGAAGAGGAATCTTCTTGCGGCAGCTCGGCTGAGGCACTGGTAGTCGGTCGATTTCGGTCGACTTCTTGAGAGACGCCACCGGTGTTATTGGTGGTTGTGCCCATTTCGAGCCGTTCAAACAACTTCGCAATTTGATCATTGCGAGCTGCTATTTGAGCATCACGGGCTGCAAGCTGCTCATCTTTTATGCGCAGCTGTTCGCTTTGCTCCTTTATTGCAGCCTGCATCTCGGCAAGCTGTTCTTCAATGGTCTTGGCCGAAGTAGTCATTGCGGCCATCTTGACGGTTTGCGTCGGAGTAACTGCTCTCGACGCGGCTTGGAGATATGAAGCCTTCGTCGGTGACTTCATTGGAGAGGTGGTTGTTGTGGGGGACCGGTCAGAAGGACCAGTCGCAGGTTGATTGCGGAAGGTGGCTCTGGGCGACGATTGGCTTGCAGTGACAGCTGCCGGTGAGAATTGGAAGGATGAGATAGGTGATGTTGCGGTAGGGGAGGTCGCCGGTGTTTGTCGGCGAGGGGAACAGATAGGTGGTGGACCAGCTGCTGCATTGAGTGCGGCCAGAAGGTCGTGTGAGACCAGCATAACCGGCGAGTTGTCTGTCTTCGACGTTCTCTGTACGGAGGAGGCTGGTATTGAGTGTGTTCTCGCAGCAGAGAGGGAGGAGATGCCCCTGCTTTGCTCGTATCGTTGCACCAAAGTGGGAACAATAGAGCTTCTCCGTGACGGCGGCGAGTGCGTCGGGCTGGCGGTCGGGCTGCGAGAAGGTGAAACGACGACAGCCAGATATGTTGGCATGGCCATCGCCGGCATCAGTTTGGTGGAGGATGCGGCAGGTTTAGTTGAGGCCGCGGTAGCCGGAGGAACGAACACGGCCGTTGGGCGACGGGTGTCGCGCATGAAAGGAGCTTGTCCAGTGGACAAACTTCTGGCCAGAGCCCTTGTAAACGGGCGTGTGGCATGTGGAGGAGACGTTGGAGCGCGGAGGTTAGCCGGAGATGCGGCTGCTGGTCCGCGGACTTCGGTGGTCGAGCTTGCAGTCGCGGCGGGGCGCGGTTGAGCAGAACTCGAGGAGGCAGTTTGTTTGCCTCCATTGTTGTTGTTGTTGTTGTTGCCGTTGTTGGCATTGCTGGCCATGGCTGAGGTTGGGGATTTTTTTTTTGGTTGGACGGAGAAGGAGATGAGAGGTAGGAAATGTCCCACCGGGCGTGCCAAATCTGTTTCACCGAAAATTCGCCGGTCCGCGAAGAGGCGCGACCGAGAGAAGATTTCAATTACTTTAGAATAAATTTGTTATAGGGTGTGTTGTAAATATCAAGGAATGCGAGTTCACTCTCCTAGGCTTCCTCTGATTCGATCTCCGTGTGAATTTGGTGAAGTTTTGGCTCCTGCGAGGTCGTCGTCGAGACTTCGAGTTACAGAAACGGGTGTACACGATCTGGTGTGGCTTTTGTCGGTCGGACGGAAGTATTTGTGTTCCGTGTGTTTCGACTTGTAACGATGCCGGCGACGGTGTAGAATTGCTTCTGGTCGAGCTGTAGAACGACGAACTGCAGATGTTGAACTTCTTTGCGATGAAAGAACCTCTGTGCGTGAAGAACTCTTCTCGGTGAAGGGAGTTTTGGACCTTCGATTTGGGAACGAGAGAATTTCTGCACTGATATTAAGAGAGCTTTTCCAATGTGATTTCTCCAGCCGTAGGGATGAAAGTTTTTTCCAACCCTTTGAACAGAATGCTTCTGGCCTTTTGTAGCCTGTCTGTGAGAGACGTTGCCTGTGAAAGGGGATCACGATCCCCTTTCTGCTCGTGAAGTTGAGGGAGAAGAGGGGAGGAGGGAGACCAGGAGTTCCTCGTTGAGATCCCTTAAATGAGGATCGCAACATCTTTCTAGAGATTTTATCTTTTCGTTTGAATTGGCTGACTGTATGCTGACTCGCGCTGATGTGGCGATGACTCACCGAGTTGTTGCTAACTAGACGATGATTCACTGAGTCTATGCTGTGGCGAGATGACTCACCGTGTTAACAACGCGACAAAACGGGATCCTGACGGTGGGCTGCGTCGAATTACTTCGAGAATTGTCGCGGCCTGTCCACGAACTTTGTTTACTGGGTCGTTGGACTCCTGGATCTGTCGAATGTGGGCCATGCACATTTTGGTGCATACAAAAGTATAGAGGATATATATTTAATGGTTGAACCATTGGTCCAACCCGGTCTAACCAGGTTTGACCAAAACCGAACATACTGCCGGTTTGATGGTCAGTTCGTTTTTTAAAACATTGAGTTAAACGATAAATTCACTGCATTTTCAAGTGGATATATTATTTACAGGGAATGCATTTTCAGGTGGATGTTTTAATGGGCTCATCTGATAAACGGGTAACAACTATGTGACACTCTTACAGTTTTACCCACTTTTATCTAAGTGGAAACATTTATTCTGGACTGGTCAATACAACGCCATTTTTTCTCTTAATGATATTCTTATTTACATTTCAATTTTTCATTTTTCGGTACATCATTCTTACATTGCATGCCGCAAGGTACCTTTAGATGGATAAAGATAATAATGAAAGGGTGTTACATATTAACAATGGGAAAAAAAAAATTTAGTATTGTGTTCCTACTTGGAAAAATAAAAATAATTAATCATCCATAGACTGTTGCCAAAATGATAATTTATATATGAGTGTTGTCAAAACAACATATTACCTATTATATGACCAAAATATCTTACTCAAGGGTCCGATCCTTTAACATAAGGTATGTTATTGACCACCAACTAGTAAAGTTAATATATTGTAACTAATATGTTATTGACCACCGAACAAGTCTAGTAGGTTTAAGTCGAAGGCTTTTTTGTCTTATATCAAAGAGTCAATTATTTTTGCAAAATTATTTGGTTATGAGTTCTCTCATCGTTTATGGGTTATGAGTAGGGCTTGAAATGAGCCGAGCTGAGCCGAGCCGAGCCGAACCTATGATGGCTTGAGCTCGGCTCAACCCATTATACATGAGCTCGAGCTCGAGCTCATTCAAGTCGCTCGAGCTCGATTCGAGTGGGCTCGATACTCTAATTGAGCCCGAGTTCGAGCCCAGCTCGCCCGACCATGCCCAGGTCGAGCCCAGGTTGATCTCCAAGCCAAAAAAGCCCAGCACGAGCTCCAGCTCATGCCCAATAGGTCTGCCAATTCGGACTTTTTAATTATTATAGTTAAATTTATCTACAATAATAGATCTAGATTAGTGATTATAAACTGATTATGAACCCAATTATGCTAAAACAAAAATTCATAGAACTTCAGAATTTTTTAGTTAATTATTTATTTTGGTTAATAGAATCATTGATATAAATTTAAAAAGACAATTATAAATACAATTGCTGAAAGAACTTGAGGCTCCCACTTCTTCAAAAAACTAAAATATTACACTCAATTTTAAAAATATATAACTCAAAATACAAACGAGTCGGCTTGTCGAGCTTTGAGTGGAACTACCTAAAGCTCAAGTTTGGCTCATTTAACTAAACGAGCCTTACTCAAGGCTCAAGTTTGATTCGAGATCGAAATAATTCGAGCCGAATTGATTTACTGAGCTGAGCTCCAACTGTTCACAAGCTGGCTCGGTTCAGTGCCACCCCTACTTATGAGGAACATTTTAAAAACCAAACTGGCTATCCAACCGGCACTATGTCCGATTTTGGTTAAACCTCGTTAGATCGGGTTGGACCCTTCAATATTATACACCATATTTCATATTTCTGTAAGAAAACAATCAAAAATAATGCTGGTCGGGCCGAGTCAATAAGAACCGGGCTGGCCTTTGATTCTGGTTTAACCTAGTCGGACCGATCGGTTTAGTTCGGATTTTAAAACACTGGACTTCTGAGTAGGGGTGTAAACGGGTAATAATCGAAACGGGTAAGGGTTATTCCGTTACCCGTTTCGATTACCCTACCCGACGTTCAGTCACCCGTTTTGCCCGAATAAAAATTAGTCATTCCGTCACCTAAATTTCTTACCTGATTACCCGTGGGTAATCGGGTAAATAAATGGATAATAATATTTTAATAAATTTAATTATCTAACCCTTACAATTTTTTTAAAAAAATACAAAAAAAATTAAAATCATATAAAAATTACATCCAAATTGTTAAGTTTATCTAAAAACAACTCAAACAAATGTACAACACATATTATCTAAAAATAACATCAAATACATAAAATTTTAAAAAATTACCAACTTACTATCCGAAAATCGGGTAATCGGGTAAGGAATACCCATTATCCATATCCGTTTCGATTAATAGGCGGGTAATCGGGTAATCGGGTAATTGGGTAATTGGGTAATTGGGTAATCGGATAATCGAAACACATAATTTTATTACTTATCCATCCGATTACCATTCGGGTAATCAGGTAATCGGGTAAAATTGCCACACTTACTTTTGAGTATGTGTTCTAGGCTTCTAGAAGTACTTTTCTCGGAGGATGGGCTTGTGGGCTCTGAATATGTGAATATGGAATCTGTGTTTGCTACTTGTAATTCGAAAGCCGTTAAAATTTCCCGCTAAAAAATTCGAACGGGAGAAATCTGAGCGTCGTTTGGCCGGAGTTTGGAGACCGGAGAGCTCGAGAACGATGGTGGAAATGGATTTCTGCCTTCAGGTTTCCCAGATCCTGAACGACTGCCGCCATTCCTACGCTGTTCAACGCCGCAAGATCAAGGAGCTCGCCGCATTGCAATCGTCAGCTGGTCTCCCTTTCTTTGCCATTTTGTCCAAAGCCCTAATTCCCTTATTTGATTTTCCCCGCCGGACCGCGTCGGCCGAACGAGTTATGCGTTTCGTCGCCATTTTTGTCACTCGACGTAATGAGAAAAATCCATCACTATCCGATGCCTTTCTCGAAGAATTTATGCGGTTCCTTCTGCTTGCAGCTAATGCTGCCAGCAAAAACGCCAGATTCCGTGCGTGTCAGATTATATCCGAGGTTTGACTGCCAGAACACGTATAATTTGCTGAATTATTCCATATTTTTGTTTTTATTTTCTTCTGTACATTATTTGGTTTCCATCTTATGTTTCTAGGGAGTGTTTTTTCCAGATGAGGGGTCGTGGTTGTGAAAGTTTAAAATCTTAAAAATGCAAATCCATGGATGAGATTTTATTTTTTTTTATTTTTGAAATGGTGAAATTTGTATTGTTTACTAAAGAATGTAGGTTACAAAGCTACAAAACATAAATAGATTACATAGGTAGAAACTGCCTGTTTCAAGCTCCTCCTTATAAACTCCTGCTTTGGCAAATCCATGTGCCTATTAATCCATGGATAAGAAATTTGGATATGTGGGGTCCAGATGAGAAAACTTTGTGGAACTAGTGAGTACTTTATGTTAACCATCAACTTATCAGCAAAAGAAATCTCAAATCTGAATTTTGGTGCTTCAATTGTAGATCATCATGCGACTTCCTGATGATGCAGAAGTGAGTGATGAAATCTGGGATGAAGTAATCGATAATATGAAACAAAAAGTTGACGATAAGGTCCCATCTGTCCGTACTTTTGCTGTTCGTTCACTTGCACGCTTTGCTGTTGATGCAGAAAATGGTGGTGACATAGTTGATCTCTTCCTTGAAGCCTTGTCTCGAGAGCCAAAACCTGTGTGTATCACTCTCTCTCTCTCTCTGTTTGTCTCTGCTTCGCATTTTTGAATATAAACTTAGTGAAGCATTGATAATATTATTGTTTTTCCAATTAACTATTTTCTTCATTTTTATATCTTGTATTTATACGGTATTGACAGATCAAGTGGCCTACAGAAAATGTAGCACAACAACTGATTTCAGTTTTAGGGTATTATGTTGCCTTTTTTTCTCATTCATCATGGCAAATTAGATCTAATACTTTTCCCATTCAAAGAGCATTGCTTCCTGATCCTGAAGAAGGCCGTTAGTCGACTGGTAGATGAAATTGCTTGGATTTTGCGGATGGCATATAGTGAGAAATTTAGGTCATTACCTATAGGGTAACATTATGGTAGGTATATAAATCCTGGTACATAGAGTTTAATCGATCTGTAGGTATGCATGCAAGGCCTCCTAATAAGGATTTTATTTTCTTTGAAAAACTCTATTTTCTTCAAAACTCTGATACTCGATAGAGTCAACTGATCATGGTTGTTAATCATGTGATAATATATGCAGGAGGTTCGTAAAGCTATAGTGTTGTCACTGCCTCCTTCAAGCTTGACATCAGTGGCAATTGTAGAACGGACACTTGATGTGAACGAGTCAGTTCGTAGAGCATCTTATTGTGTTTTGGCAAATAAGTTTCCTATCCAAAGCCTTAGGTACTGATACACCTTTTCTGATTTTTCCTCATGTTATTGTCAACATCACATGGACAAATTCTGAGCTTTTATTTCGTTTTACACCATGGAGATGGTAAATACAATTATTGATCATAGTGAAGATAAATGACACAATATGGTTTCCTTTTCTGGTTGTCAGCATCAAGCAGAGGACTGTGGTTCTTCAGCGTGGTCTTGCAGACAGGTCCCTATCTGTTATAAAAGAATGCTTGAAGCTTTTGAAAGATGAGTGGTTGACCAAGGGTTGTGGTGGGGATTGTGTAGCCCTACTTAGGTTCCTTGATGTGGAGACATATGAGCAGGTTGGGGAGGCTGTGATGGATGCTCTACTAAAAGCAGGGATGATAAACCTGCAAGATGGCCAGGGCATCAAGCAGTTTCTAGTATCAACTTCAGAGGGAGATGAAGGCAAGCAATTATAACTCAGTAGCAAATGATTCACATACATGGTCCTCATCTGATTGGCTTTTGTGGTATCATGAGTTTGTGAGCTTGTTCTTATGGCCACCTTTGATCCATTCATACCTCTGAAATATTGAATAGAGGCTTCTCAGCTTGTTCTTGTAGAAAATGCTCATCTATAGGAATGCTATGCATAGTGATAGAGTTTTATCAGATGGAAAATTTTGTATACATAGCAATATCTGTCTTGTGTGAAATTCTGTTTATAAAAGCAGTTTCAGTTTTAGATTAGTTTCTGGGTGCAGTAGCATGTATGTTTTATGGTTTAGATGACCTGAAATAGGTCCCCATTTATACAAATGTAAGCGTGTATATATATATATATATATATATATATATATAAATTCAATTTAATTTAATTTAGTTTTAATGTTCATGTTGCCCTTGTCATGGTAGGTCAGAAAGGCTAAGAATTTAGTTTGGTTTTAACAACATATTGCTAGTTGGTGAATTTCTACATAAGGATATTATTGTCGTCATTTGTTTTTCTTTTTTATGCAGTTTATGTGCTACAGGTTTACCTATGTTAAATGAAAAGATAACTTGTGGTAGAACATGCATGTGGTTTCAATTAGATCTAGGGACAGCAGTAGCGTGGGTTATGCAAGCAACCTGCCTCAGCCTGACTCTCTTGAGATGGGGATGAGTTCCAAGACCTGCCCTGAAGGCAGAGATGGGCTGTTCTCTAGAAATCTATCAGGGGTTGCTTCAGTGGGATTAATCTCCAATACCCTGACTGACACTGTATATAAGTACTTGATGAAGTTAATGATGTCATGTATATATGATATTAGGCAAATGGTTTTTAAGTTGAGAAGAGGACAAGCAGGGCTCATTGGGGGGAAAGGAGATGGGGTTGGGAATGGATTTGTGAACCAAGGACAAGGTAGAAATTACCCCTTTGTGATTTTCAGTGAGGATGGAGTCTGGTTCTTAAAACTCAAACTCAATCCCTTGCCATTCCTCAATCATATCCCTGTTAAATTACAAACAGTCCAACAGAAATATGCAAAAGCTAAAGGGAATCTGTTAGATTAGGATAGATTTATGAATCCATCAGAAGGCTTGCTGTTAATTTGATGTACTCATAGGGAATTTAAAAGTTTCTTGGTATCCTTTTATGTTTGGTAGTCTGATATAATTTTAGTCTGAGACAGTTACACTTTCCTTCCTCATATCATCAAATTTTGCTAGTTTTGTGGCCAAATTGCATGTTGAGATTTTTTTGGAAATGGTGAAATCTTTTATTCATTTGCAATAGCAATAGTAGTACAATAGTCGCATTGTTACATCAGTAGTAAATCAGGGATAGAGGCTGTTACTGGGCATGTTACTGGGTATGTGAAGATTAATTGCAGGTTGAGATTAATTTGTAATTAGTTTTAATTTTTTTGTTCTTTGGGTATGTACTGATTGGATGGTGATCTTAAAGTATTAAAGTGATTATAACTTGTAGGTTATATCTTTCAGGACAATTAGTTCAAAATGTTCAAATGATGGAAGCAGAAGTTGCCCTTTATTGGCGGACTATTTGTCGGTATCTGCAGATTGAAGCCCAAGTAAGAGATTTTATTTTGTTCATATATGTGAAAGAAAACATATCTTCTACTGATGCACACAAAGAAAAAAAGTTAAAGCTAGATGCAAGAAAAAAATTGCAGAATCCAACTTGGGTGACATTTAATGTTATTTTTAGATTGTTTATGGAAATTCTTACAGAAATACAAGTTCCATTAAGTATACATGTGAAAAAGTTGTAAAGCATTGTAAATCTCCTCACAGATCTTATATAAATTACTTATATTCTTGATGTACATTTCCTTCACTCAAGGGTTCCCTTTTAGCTCTTTGTAATTCAGCAAACCTAGATTAATATTCATATCCTAGACTATCAAACTAAAATCGTCCCGGGGGATGTTGGCTACTGCATAAATTTGCATGTTATTAAATTCTTGATAAGTTCATCTCTAGATTTGTTAATTCTGAGGCGCTGTGCTTGGTGTTCATTCTTGCCTCTGAGTAACATGAGAGGATTTTTGCAGGCTAAAGGTTCGGATGCAGCAGCAACTGGGGGTACCGAGGCTGCTGTATATGCAGCAGAAGCTTCAGAAAAGAATGACCTTTTAGATAAAATTCTCCCTTCAACTGTCTCGGATTATGTCGACTTGGTCAAAACTCATCTTGATGCAGGTGGGTTCTGATCATGGGATTTGACTAATGGTGAAAGACTTTAATTAGTGCTCTATTTTTTGGGCAATGGCTGCTCATTTCTCAATATAGGATGAAAGAGAAAAATAGTTTGTGAGAACTTGAGGTATAAATCAGTGTTCATCTGGTGGATTTGTAGAGTGAGGTCCTGGGTTCAAGTCTCCTCAGATGCATAGGACAGGGGTCTTCATCCAAGCTCACTGTTTACCAATAAAAAGGAAAAAATACTGTGGCAAAAGTTTTTAAGGCATTGTTTCCAGTTACTGCATCAGAACAGCCAAGTTTGTCATTTCATCTCTCTTGCTTACACTGTGATGTAGGCATATGGTTCTCCTTGAAGATTGTATAATTGGATGTCCTGTAGTTGTAGTTCATCATCATTACCATTGTTTTCTGTTTTGCTTCAGAGGATTGTCCTGTCTGTGGTGGAGCTTGTACATGAATCACTGTCTATTAGGCTGTTTCATTTCCTTGCGCCATGCTTGTTTGGTCTCTTCCTGGTGGATGACTTCCAACCTTTTCGTTTAGTTCCCTATTAATTTCAACCAAACTCTAAGCAACACCTTTAAGTTTCCCATAAACATGCTTAGATCATCAAGAAGATCACTGGTGATGACTTTTTCAGCAAGTGAATTTCTCTGGTTGCTTCAGTTGCGTAGTTATGTTATTCAGAATAATTTGGAGATAAGTGAGATCTGTTTGAAGTTACGCTACCTCGAATCCTACTGAGTGGATGTTTGACTTAGCAGGCTGACTTAAGCTAACTTTAGCTGTTCACAGCAATGTTGGTTAGTCTGGCAAGGGCGTGTCACCGAGACTGTGGTGGCATTTGTTTAATTTCTATTTCATTGGGTCATTGCTACATTGTAGAGGTTGAGTTCTGTACACTTTGTTCAAAGAATGGTCCCATATGGATCAACAAGTAAAAAGTTTTGGTTTATTAGTTGGGGCAAGGTTTCCTAGCTTAGAGTCATTGGAGATGGATCTTTACCCTTTTTTTTTTTTGAGGTAAATCTTTACCCAAATTTTAACGTGCGTTAAAACAGAATGTGTACCTGGTCCTTGGACGTAAAGTTTTTATGATATCAGAGAAAGTGCTTGAATGTGGCTTTGGCTCACTTTACCAATGTGTAGGGCAATGGTGTCCCACTTATGAGGAGTGTCAAAACAATATCTACACATGATAAATCAGTAGAAAAACCTTTCCAAAGAAACACTAGGAGATCTTGTGCTCATTAGTTGGAAATTAAGCTTGGCTAGCCATCTAAACAGGGATCTTGGCATAACCTTGATAGTTCTTTTATGGCCAATGAATCTACAAAGCAGTTTCATGCTCTTCTTTCTGGTGGCAGACAATTTGGTTACTATTATTGGTTGCGGCTGTTAATTCTATCTCCGTTGATTGATTTTTGCACATGTTTGATGAGGTTGAAGATATTATCTTCTTGATCCAGAAGGGCAAGCCACTTTGTCTTTTGTTTGTAAATGTAACATACTGTTTTGATTTATTGCACACAACTATTGGGCAGAGTGTCTTGGAGGAATAAGTTGGTTGTCAATTTTTTTTATTTTTTATTTTTGAAAAGGTGATTACAAATTCCATATTCAAATTTTAATAAATTCCAATGCAGCCGAAGAGACCCGAACCCAAGACCTCCTGTAGCAATAAACTCCATGGGACCACTGAGCTACTGCTCAAGTTTCCAAGTTCCCAGTTGGTTGTCAATTTTGTCAGATATATTTGTTAATTTCTGGTGATATTGGACTCATAACTGCCAACTTAAGTACCTTAGAATTAGGCTTGTGTATGACTATCATCATCTAAGGGTGGTTATGGTGTCAGTTTCACAGGAAACCCAACTGGTGAACTTAGGGGATGGGTATGAAACTTGCCCTGCAGGCAAGGTGAAAAACTCCGCTGAATTTTGGGTCAGGGACAGCGTAGCCTGATATGTGGGGTTTGTTAGGGTGGTGACTGGGGTGGGGAAAGGAACAAGGATGGACCAGGACACACACAAGGATGGTTGGGGACATGTGATAGGTTGGGGAGGGAACAAGGTGGGGATACAAGGTGGGGGTTGGTGCTGAGGGATGGATTAGCGAGTCAAGGATGGGATGATGGGTAAATTGGCAGGGTAGTGATAGGATGATGCCTGGGTTGGCAGCATGGAGACAGGACAACAGACATCTTGATGTTCTCTACTAGAGTGCTCAAGGGAATATAATTTGGCAAAAGATGGGTTAGTCAATTTGGATGTGCCTCTCTTCCTTCTTTTTTTAATTCATTCAACTAGGATCCGTCCATAAATTGCAAAAGTGCCCCTGGTCCTATTGTAAAAGAAAAATAGATGTGAGTGAAGATAATAGAATCAATATTTAAAAAAAAATAATATAATCAAACTAATGTAAAAGAGGTGCACTACATGATGGATCTATATAGTCATCCTCTATTGGGTGTTTATTTTATGGATTTACTTTTCTTTTACTATCCTGGAAAACCAAGCTCTTTGTTATATGTATTTTGCAAATCATGTTTAAGTATTTTTTGTCATCATGATCTTAAAAAGAAAATGTGGTTGGGTGATAAAATAGTGAGTGAAAATGTGGTCCCAATGTTCAGTTTCCCAGCTGGTTGGCTTCAAACACTTCTCATCTAAAAGTATGATTGCATGATTGAGTTTGTTTACTAGCTTCTACAAAACACATCCTTGCTTTGCTGCATACTTTCTTAGTAAAATTCCTTGAACAAGATGCTCTCCATATTTTAGTAACAATTACATGGAGGTGTTTTATCTATTTTCACTTGATTAGCAGTTCTATAGCTGCTCCTTGGTGCGAATGGGCGAATGGATCAGCTAATAGCTCCCTCTTATTTCTTTTAGGGCCAAATTATCGCTTTACTTCTCGGCAACTGCTGTTGCTTGGCACAATGTTAGATTTTTCTGATGCTACCAACAGGAAACTTGCGAGTGTCTTTGTCCTGGAGCTGCTTGTCAGGCCACTTGACCATGAAGTGGAAGATGATGGAAACAAAATTCTCATTGGAGATGGGATCAATCTTGGTGGAGATAAGCATTGGGCCAGAGCTGTTTCAGAATTGGTTCAGAAGGTGCATGCCTCGGCTAGAGAATTTGATGAAGTCTTAACTGGGGTCATTGATGAGCTTGCCAGGCCCTGCAGGGAGAGAACTGCCGATTTCTTGCAGTGGATGCATTGCCTTGCAGTGACCAGTCTGTATCTGGAAAATGTAAAATCACTTCAACGTTTAAAACAGAAGAACATTGATGCATCTGAAATATTACATGCATTATTGATTCCTGGGGTAAGCTGCATTCTATGTCTCCATACATTTTATTATATTCTTAGGTCTTGTCGGTTAAACACTTAATAGAGAGGAAAATTTGTTGCTTTTATGGAAATGGATTGGCCCTTTTCTGAAATTATCATCTTAAAAAATGTGTTCTACAAAATATTTTTAAAAAGAAGAGTTCTACTTCTAGCATGAATTGGTTAAATTGAATTTGCAAAATTGGAATGCTGGCTACTTGTTCTGCTGGTTTCGGGGAATGCCAAATCATCTTGCATAGTATTAAGTCTGTTTTTGAACAACGCACAACTTTCTGCAAGTGTTAGATATGTCAAATGAATTAGCTCTTGTGCTCCCGTACATGATTGGTAATTATTGGCGAATGACATCTCTATGATGAAACCTGCTTCCTTTTATTCATGTTTTTTTATGGTCAGCCTTTCTCCTAGAGTCGCAGATAGTTAAGCCATTCTATCTATATTCCATGATTTTGTTCTTTGAGATGGGGTGTGACTTGTGTCTGGTTCCTTTTAATTTTTTTTCAAATATATTTTTTTCCATTCAGGTTAGACATATCCATGTGGATGTCCAGAGGGCTGCAGTAAGATGCCTTGGTCTGTTTGGGTTGAGGGAGAAGAAGCCAAGTAGCGATTTAGTGAAACAATTACGCCTTTCGTACTTGAATGGTCCTAATCCTGTCAGAATCATGGCCAGTAAGGCACTACTTGATCTTGGCATGTGGCATGGTCCTGAGGTAGTTGACAGAGCCATTGGCATTACACTTTCATCATCACATGATGAGAAAAAAAGTTTTACACCGCTAAATTTATCAGAAATTAGTGAGGACCCCAGCATTGAGTTATTGGATCTCTTGTACTCAGGACTTGATAGTGATGATTTCAGTGAAGATCCTGAAACTGATGATCATGAAACTGTTTCAACCATAATAGGGGAAGGATTTGCAAAAGTCCTACTTCTGAGTGAAAGTTACTCAAACATATCTGCTTCCTTACATCCATTAATCTTGGGCAGACTAATCAAGCTATACTTTAGCAATGAATCCAAAGACTTGCATAGGTTTGTTACGATATATTTATTCATTTTTATTTTTATTTTTTTCTCTTGGATATCCTTGTAATGCAATCTTATCTAAATTATCATTTCGTTTTACAGATTAAAGCAAGGCTTGTATGTATTTTTTGAACATTATGCAGTTCTCTCTGAGGAACATAAGGTAAGTTGGGTTATATCTTTGTTTTCTGCCATATAAAATTCATTATTTTTTGAGGATTGTAAACTTTCTGAAATGCGTGCAGAAGTGCATCTCCAGGGCATTTATTCCTGTTATGCGTTCTATGTGGCCTGGAATTTTTGGCAATCCGGGGGGAGCTCCTATGGTGATATCTGCTCAAAGGAAGATTGCAACACAAGCATCTCGTTTCATGCTGCAAATGTTGCAGAGACCCCTTTATGTTAAAGAGCCCAAGGAAGACCAAGAAACTGACAGGAGTACAGAAAATCTGAATGGTTCGACTCTGCCATCTCTTGATATTGATAGTGGGGAAGAAGGGCTGGCCATTAGGATTGCTGCAGAGGTAATAATTTCTAAATAAAGCATGTATTGAATTGTAAGTTGATTTCACTTGTTAGTTTAGGTTCTTAAAAGATGACAAACTGAAGAGAAGGAGACATTTTTGGAACCCATCGGTCCTCATCTTAACTAATAAGCATATGGGTCTGTCAAGCCCAAGTAAATGTGTAATTGTTCTATCACACATTCTCTCACTCTCAGATAACTACAGACTGGGAGCACATATATTGCATCTGTGGATTTTATCCCCACCTAAATTGCCTCTCATTTAGGACTCCACTGCCTACTTTGCTCAAGTCATGGAAAACATATCATGTATCAACATGAACCATAGAGAACAAACAAGAAGGTCACACAAGTCTGGTCTTCAGTTTATCATGAAATGACTGGCAATGTGGGAGTTATCTTCTCAACTGATAACTGTATGATCTTTTCCCCTCCAAACCATTGTAGGTCTTGTCCCACAGAATAAATAATATGCTCAGACAGCTAGAGACATGAAACACATGTTCAACCAAGGACTGACAGACTATTTTACCTTTTGCCACCATTGTTTTTGGGTTTACCAATTTCTTATCTTTTCACTTGTATTTAGTTACAACGTGAACCATATCCAGTGAAACTCTGGTTCAGCTGTTTTTGTACATTTGCTCCTCTTATCTTTGAGGCATTCGCTATTCATGTCGAGCTGCTTCTTTCTTGCCATATTATAGAGACATATATTTCAGTTATTTGGTGCTGCTTGATTATTTCAAGTTTGATCTTAGTTTTGTCATTGATTTATTTGTGGAAGAAGCTTCTCTGAAGTTATCTATGCATGGGTTTCTGCAAGAATTCTATATCTTTGTGTGGATGGTGATTCATCTTTAACGGCATTGATTAAGAGGTGTCCTTGACACTTGCCACTGGTATCTTCCGGCATTTGTTATGCAAGTGTAGCTTCTTGTTTCTGCTGTATAAATTGAAAGAGAGATTTTGGTTGTTTAATACTTTTTTTTTTAATTATGATAGTTTTTGCCATCCAGTTTCTTGGTAGAAATACTAGAATGGAATGGGCCAGAATCTAATCATATTTTTGTTTTCTTACATTTTGTGTCTTTAAGGTGGTGAGCTGCGAAATGAAGAAAACTTCTGCTGGAAAGTCATATATGCTAGCCTTGAGTAAAATAGCGGTCCTTCTCAGCTTTCGATCATCCGAGCAAGTGGCAGTTAAGTGCATGAGGGGATTATTGCTTCGAATGATTGATTCTGTATCTGCAGATAAGGAACTCTTGAAAGAGTTAATGCAAATGGAAGCACGTCTTAAAATTCTGGATGAACTTCCTGATGAAGAAATATCTCAAGATCAACTCGCTCTAGTTCAAGGTAATGTATCACTTTTTTTTGTAATCTCAACAGAAGTGCTTTTTTCTTGGTAATATGCTTGTTGGTTGTCTCAACAGATTTTTGTCATTGTATATCTTTCTAAAATCCAAGCTGGTTTAACTAGTGGTTTAACCTTAACCTGATACAAACTGTTTGGAATTTCAAGCATCTTTCGTTGGAGATCTCTCTGAGTAACTTCTGCAATCAACCTGTCATTATGGGGGACATAGTTGCTGCCATTTGTACTTATTGTCATCTCTTTGATTGCCTACAAATGAGTGGTCAAATTTGAAAAGAATTGCAAACCTAGAGCCTTCGAATTCATTATGAGCCTCACTAGGTTTGAATTATCCTGGAGCGCTTTTGATAAAAGGCTAAACTGAAGCAAATCAAAGAATGTTAAACTTGTTTACCCGTTGCTCAGAGTTTAGATCTTTCCTGCCGCTTGAGATGTCTGAAATAGAAATGGACATACTCACCCTATTAGTGTTGATGCATTGAAATTATGGATATACCTGGTTATTGTTGATTTTTGTTTTTACCCCCAGTTATCTGCTACTTTTGGATTACTTGTTAAAAGAAGGGCTTTATATGACGGCAGGGCACCTAGAATTGGATGCCAATCTTGACGACATCTTCTCGACTCAATTGCCACCTACCCCAGCCCCTCGCACAACTCGTACGGCTACAAGGAGACGGATGAAAAGTAAAGACGTTTCATCTGACGAAGACGATGTTTCATCTGTTTCCGCTGTGCAAGTAATTTCGAGTGCAATAAACGCTCGGTCTGAACGTCGAAGTAAGTGTGTGGCACTCAATAGGATAGCTAGTAGAAGAGAGGCCGATGATGAAGATGAAGAAAATGAATCAGACATAACAACGGGCGATACAACGGTTGAGTCAGAGTAGTCTAAATACGACATTGTTTTTGGAAGTGTACACTGCTTGTGTGCAATATGGAATACTCTTAGTGGGAGAATGTACTTGTGTCGTACGTTGGATTGCAAAATATGAATAGTGCAGAGCCGGCTGTCCACCCCTCTTTTTAAAGATGAGGGGTGGAATTGCTGTTCGTTGTAGTATTCCACTGTTTGTTGTTTCCTTTCTGCATTCCTGTTGAGGGCTAGATGCCTGGGATCTAGGCATAGCGAAATAGAGAAGGTTTGGTTTTGAAGAGCAATTATTCAAAGTATTTAAACGTAAGACATGATTACTTACTATGCATCCATTGTGCGATCCCTTTTCCCATGTTTGTTATTATTTTCTCTTGTTGATCATTAGATGAATGGCATACGAGAACGGTATTATTCCAAGGCTTCTCAAGAAATCAGCAGAGCACCCCAGAGAATCAAAGTAGAAGAGCTCTGTGGTTGATCGGATTGTCAGGATATTGAATACAGCACAATTTGGACTCTGGCCTACATATTACCCTGCATAAGGAGGAACTTAGCCTCCAGGACTAAAGAAATATTTAGACAGCACTCATCAACGAGGGGTTTGAAAGAGATCCTCCATTTTCTTGCGAAACTCTGCTGTAGTTTTCCGTTCCGCGCAGTGACTAGTGAGTAAAGTGGAAAACAAGATGTCTATATTGTTTTGTATTATTTACTAGTTACTGCCCACTTAAGATGTAATGGAAAAGCATTACGAAACTTCCTTTCCATTATGCGTTGTTTAATAGTTTAATTATATCATTTTCTTATTTTGGTGAGATTTATTAATTAATATCAATGTTTTAAAAACTGGGCCGGCCAAACCGGTCCGTTTACCAGGTTGGTCCAATGGTTCAACCATTGAATAATACTGTATAATTTATACATTTAATATCTCTAGAGGTAACTGTTTTCTCGAAAATCCTCTGGTCGGCAAAACGGCGTGATTAATTGATTAAATTGATAAAATTATAGAGAAATTTACAAGTTTGCGGAATTGGAAAATTTTGTGAGTGCGATTTATTAGCTTTCTTCTTATTCAATCTCCATTGTAGGTGAAGTTGTTGCTTTTTGGCGATTCGACGACGAGTCTCGAGCCTCTGAGTGAGTGTACATGAACGACAACATATTTAGTCGGCTGGATGGAAGTATTTGGGTTCCGTATGATCAATGTGTTGACATTTTCTGGCTCAGAAAAATCTGTAAGGGTGGAAAATTTCTGAACCCTTTTTGTGAAAATTTTTTGGCTATTTGTGGCAAGCGTCAGTATGTTGTCCTTGGAATAAGGATCTCGATCTTTTTTTGTTGTTTTTCAGGAGGGGAAGTGGAGACTCGTGGTTTCCTCTTTTTTCTCTATCATTCTTCATAAGAGGGATGATGGGAGGATTTGCTATTTTTGGTCCCCATCAATCGTAACTTAGTTGATGCTTGAGAGGGACCAGGTGGTGGAGATGTGGCACTGACGATGGCAATCGGTGCTGAAGTGGTGATGACGACGACGACAACGATGCTGATGATGTGGTGAAGTGAAGAGCGCGATAATGAGCTGTTGGACGATGACTCTATGGATTGACAGACATGCCTATGGTGAGCCTGTGACGGATCAATGGTGGATCGGTGGGCAAATGGGCTTATTGTAGATTGGCTGTTCAGATTTTGGCATCTACAATAACAAATAAAAAGAAGTGTTTTTTAGACTTTAGTTTTGTTGGTATATATTAAACCGAACCGACTTAATAAATGTTGAACTGACGTTCGGATCTAGTTCAATCGGGCCGGACTGCCCTGTCTAATTCGGTTTTTGAAACACAAATTAATATTATTAGTTACTTTTCTAGATGAATTTTTTTTGTGTCATTCTAGCTATCCATTTTGGTTTAGTGCTGTTGTGAGGTGAGAAAGGCAAGTCATGGATAGGGGTGGGCATGCGTCGGGTTTGGGTTGGGTTTTTGAAAACCCGAACTCGACCCAACTTAGAAAACCCTAAACCCGAACCCTCTAAAAAATCGAGTGGGTTTTTAAATCTAAACCCGAACTCGACCCGAATTGTATTTTTACAAACTTGAACCCGGCCTGATCCGATCTGTACACGCCAAAAATTGACGGCCCATCTATTGTGAGCCGATCCACCAATCCATCAGCCGATCCACCGATCCATCCGCCGATCCACCATCCATCCATCCGCCGATCCACCATCCATCCATCCGCCGATCCACCGTTTACCCATCCATCGATCCATCACCAATTCATCGCAGACCTATCATCGGCCCGCCCATCATCCATTCATCAAGTCACCTCCGTTGGCCCGTCGTTGGGTCACCACCGACCCACCGTCACATTTTGCCACCGGCCAACCACCAGTTCATCATCGGGCCCGCCACCTCGCCACTTCATCGCCACCCTCATTGCCACTGCATCACCACCCTCATTGCCACTGCATCGCCACCCTCATTGCCACTGCGTCGCCACCCTCATTGCCACTGCATCGCCACCCTCATCGCCACTTCATCTCCACTTCATCATTGTCATCGCCTCGTTATTGCCACTTATTCGCCACCAGGATGGCCCAAGTCCTGGTCAAGGCTGACCAAGAATGGAAAGTCAGTCCCATCGATCCTGTTTCTGGGGATCGATGGAGAGAAGAAAGGTAGCTGATCCTCTTTTTGAGGATCGACAGAAGGCTGGCTGCAAATAGCCAGAAAAAAGAGACACCAGGGGTTCGGAAAATTCTAGAGTTTTCTTATCCAGAATTTCTCAAGTTCAAACTCGACTTACTGAAGTTCCTCCAGTCGCATCACACTCAGTTCGTCGAGAAGCTACACACAAGCTTGAAAATGTCAATAAGTTGATCAAATGGAGTACGAAATTCTTCGTCCAGCTGACTAAATCCATCAGCAGTCCGTGTCTCTCGTCTCAGAGTTCATGATTTGTCGTTGGATCGCAGGAGGCCCCAAAATTCACATACAAAGATTGAATTAGAGGAAATCTAGAAGAATGCACCCACAAAATTTCCCAATTCCCAACTTGTAAAATCTTTTCTATAATGTCAATCCATCGATTCGCGTTGCTTCGCGAACCGGACGGTTTGAGGAATACATGTTCAAAACGCGAACCCGACCCTATATAAACCCTAATTTTTTATTAATAATAGTAAAAAAATTATTATAAAAATAATTACGAATCGGGTTAGAGTAAACCAGAACCCGACCCGACCTACGATCGGGTTTGAGTAAACCCGAACCTGAACCGACCTGCGATTGGGTTTGAGTAAACCGTTTGAGCTAGCTTGTTTGACAGAAAATTTGGCATTCTGCTTTATCAGCTTGATGGCGTTCTTCGCAGTTGTATAGAACTCTAATACGACTTCAAAGTTAAACACAGGTTGTTGTTGGAGGGTTGAGTCGTGTGATGAGGATCACAACTTGAGAATGTAGCACTGATGGTGCAAAACGAGTGTCAGAATCAGTTGAGAGGGAGAGAACAAGGGAGAACGCAGCAGAAAGAGAGTGAGAAAGAGAAGAGAGGGTGAGAGAGATGGCTGGAGTTTAATTTGGTTGTTAGGTCTTGCCCTTAACGTGGGCTTGACTTGTCTATTTATTCATCTCAATCTTAATGTAAAAAGAGCCTTTTGTAAAATGAATTAGGGCTAAATATAAAATGACTATGATGCCCCTTATAATGAAGTAAGGCAGAAATCCATACAAGTACAACCAAAGTACTAATAAAGCATAACTAAACTAGTGTGACTTGAGGGGGCTCATATCAAACTCTGAGATGATTTGGGCGTGATTCGACCAAATTCTGAATTGGTAAAGCTTCCGGATTTTAGAAAATTTTGAACTGGCCTTCTGGGAGAGTTTTTGGACTTCTAAAAAAGACCCAGGTTCCTTTCTTTCCAGGGAATTTGTAGATTTCTAGGGAGCTTAACCTCTAGGGATGGCAACGGGGCGGGGCGGGTTTTTGGAAACCCGTCCCCGCCCAGTGAAAATTTGGGGAAACCCGTCCCCGCGAAAACCCGCCCCGCGGGTTTATTTTGTAAACCCGTCCCCACCCCGCAGGGTAAAAAACCCCCCCCAACCAAAAAAACCTGACCCGACCCGACCAGCCCCATTAAATATTTTTTAAAAAAAATATAAAATAAATATAAAATAAATATTATAAATATATAAACATATAAATAATTATAAATCATGTAAAATTAAAAAATTTTAAACAAAAATTTATTAATATTTTTTTTTACATATTTACTTTTTAATATATTTTTAAATAAATATTAAGCGGGTCGGGTCGGGTTTTGGGGCGAAAACCCGCCCCCTCCCTCGAACCCGTGACGGGTTCCGCTCCAAAAACCCGAACCCAACCCGCGGGGTAAAAATATAAACCCGAACCCGCTTTAAGCGGGTCAGGTCGGGGCGGGTTCCCCGCTAAATGGAACCCGCTGCCATCCCTTTTAACCTCTCCTCTTTCCTCTCACTTGATCCACTTAAAGGGGATCTAATTTTTTAATTTGAGATTAAATTTTGACTTTCTTGACCAAACATGATTGGTTTACATGTGCGTTCCTACGTTGCTGATGTGTCGCCTATGTAGGCACTAATGTGTCAACCATGTGTTGTTTACATGTCATCCCAATAGGTGCTGACATGTCGATGATGGGCCCACCAAGGCTACTTGAATCTTGTTCGTCGATTTAATCTTGCAGATGGGTCGATCGATGATTTGATTTGATGTGCTGAGGCTCCAATTGCTTGACTTTGTTTTGAAAAGTCAAACTTTGACTTTGACCAAAATCGACTTGATCGATCGTAGCCATCAATTATGCAAGTATAAATCAGAATAATAAATTCTATTTTACACTGATTTTAGTGCCAACACCAGACAAACCCGACCCAATGCCCACTCGTAGGAATAGCTCCTGAAGCTTAGGGATGGGCATCGGGTCGGGTTTTTCGAGTAACTCGACCAGATCCAACCCAAAAAAGTCGAGTTTGGATTCTAAAATCCAACTCACAGGTGGTGTTTTGGTTTAGGAATACTAACCCGACGACCTTGGGTTCGAGTTTACCAAACCCGACTGTTTCACCAAAAATTTGCCAGTCCGTGAAGGGGCGCGACCGAGAGAACAATTCGATTATATCATAATATTTTCGTTACAGTTTGTGTTTGAATGTCAAAGAATGCGAGTACAATCTCCTAAGCTTCCTTTGATTCGATCTCCGTGTGAATTTAGTGAAGTTTCGGCTTCTGGCGAGAGCAACGAAATCTGAGTACTGGAACGAGTGTACACGAACGGTGACGGCTCTGGTCGGTCGTGCGGAAGTATTTGTGTGCCACGGGTATCGACTTGTTGACGTTGTTGGTGATCGTGTAGAGCCGCTCCGATTGAACTGTTAAATCTCGACGAACTGCAAGTCACTGAACTTTTTAGACTCGAAAGAGCTTTTGACGGTTCTTCTCACTGAAGGATTTTCGAACTCAAGTTTCCAAACCCCTGCGACAGAGCTTCTCTAGCTCTTTATAGCCGATTCTGTCAATTGTTTGGAGTTCTTTCCTTGGAAGGGAGATCACAATCCCCTTTTTGCTATTGCTGTTGAGATGGGAGGAAAACTAGGAGTTCCTCTGTTGAATCCCTTGAATGAGGATCTCAATGTCTTTTTTTGGCTTCCGTTGTTGGCGACCAGGCTTGGTCGTTTAACCGTTGAAGAAGAAGCTGACTCATGGCTGGTTTGTAACTTGATGCTGACAGGTGCTGACGTGATGGCTCACGGCTGACTGGGGCGTCGACTGTATCGATGACGCGACAGAATGAATGAGCCTGACGATGGGCTGAGACAAGCGACGTAGAATATCGGTCGAGCCTACCCACGACGATCGATTATTGGATCGGTGAATTTTTGGGCTCGTCGAAATTGGGCTGGTCGCATTTTAGTGCATACAGATTGCCCCCTTCGAGCCTTGACCGTTCAGAGAGAACGATCAAGTTTTGAATATGAAGAAGAACAAACACAATGCTCACACACACTTTTCCTCTTTTTTTTTTTTTTTCGACCCTCTTACTCTTTTAGGGTCGTTTATCTTTTTCGTGTACATATCTTTTTCTGTCCTCTTACTCTTTTAGGCTCTATCGCCGGGCTCCGAGACTCTGTTTTGATCGCACCCGACTCGGTCACCGGGTGCTACAATATTTTTTCACGTTCAGCTTGGTCGTCGGGGACTGAATTTCTGTTTCGGCTAATCCTGGCTTGGTCACCGGGAAGTGCAGGTCACTTCCGACTCGCCGGGCACTGTGGTTGTGTTTTGGCTGCGTCCGGCTCGGTCGTCGGGACGCGGGAGTTTGTTGTGCAATTCGTCTTGGTCGCCGAGTGCTGCGGTCGCATCTGGCTTGGTCGCCGGGTGTGAATTTCTGTGTGGTAGTAGGCAGCAAGAAATCGCTGAGTGCGAGTTGCTGTGTGGCGCATCGGCTTGGCCGCCGGGTGCGAGGCCTCTGTTTTGGTTGTAGGGGCTCGGCTGGATTGTCGAGAGAAATTTCTTTTCTTTTGCGACTGCTTCTTTTTGTCGTTCGCAATCTTTTTTGTGACTGCTTCTTTTTGTCGTTCCAATTTTTTTTTTTGCTTGGCGACTGCTTCTTTTTGTCGCTGCTCTTTGTTTTTTTTTGCTTGGCGACTGCTTATTTTTGTTGCCGCTTTTTTTTTGTTTGGAGAGGAGTTATGTAGCTGGCTCCAATTGGCTGCGTCCAGCTCGGTCACCGGGCAGTGCCTTTGTGTTTTTGTCGCGTCCGTTTTGTTGCTGGGCACGGATTTTGAACTGTGCTCGGCTCAGTTGCCGGGCACAGTGCCTTCTGCTTTGATCGCGGCCGGCTTTATTGCTAGTCGCAAAAAATTGAACTGCGCTCGGCTCGGTCGCCGGGCGTAGGAGTTTGTTGTTTTGATCGCGGCCGGCTTTGTTGCTGGTCGTGAATCCTTGAACTGCGCTCGGCTCGGTCTCCGTGCAAAAGAATTTATTGTTTTGATCGAGGCCAGTTTTGTTGCTGGTCGCAAATTCTTTGAACTGTGCTCGGCTAGGTCGACGGGCACAATGTATTTGTTTTGCAGCATTCGTTTCCAGTCCATCTCAGTCGTTAGGCACTAGGATCGAATGTGCGACGTCTGGCTCTGTCGCCAGATGATGAATGCACCGTTTGGTTGTATCCGGCTCGGTCGTTGGGCACTGGAGTTTGGCTTTGCTCGATGATAACTGTCCAAAAGACACTGATTTATGCATGATTTAATGAGCATAAACTCCCATTTTGAGTTAATTATTAGCATGAAAACGAATTATATAACTCAAATTCATGTTTTGTGTCTCAGGTGCCTGATAGAAGAAGAAAATCTGAATTCTGAGGGAAATTAAAGCAGAAAGGAGCAAAAAAAGCCAAAAAAAGGGAACAGCGCGACCGCACCGATTCTGGCGCGATCGCGCCGGGAAAAAGTGCAAAAATTCAAATAAATCCAACAAATTTCTTACGGCTAGCAAAGCCTCAAAGAAGACGACTCCGAAAAGTGAAATGGTGCGACCTCGCTCCACAATGTCGCTACCGCCCCATGAAGATGACGCTACCTGTGGCGCTGCCGCGCCGCACTGTTTCCATACATGGAGTTCAAAAGAGCTATTTCGGGAAGTCAGCAAAGAGTCTAAGGAGTGGCGCGACCGCGCCAGTTCTACAGAATAAAGTGGCGCGACCGCGCCATCAAGAATCCTTCCTCATATGGGTCCTGAAAGCCGTTTTCCTGACTTAGACCAAATTTCTGCTCCAGTGGCGCGACCGCGCCGATGACTCAGCATACGAAAATTTCGAAATTCTTGGGATCCTGACAACAAATCATGCCCAAACTTGGGAGGAGTCCTAAGTGTCTAAGGAAGGTATCCACGAAGATCTTAAGGTAATGTGCTCGAGTCTAAGTGCATTGAATGATCAAAGAGAAGAAGTTCAATTCAAAATAGGAAACTGCTGCCAAAAGAAGAAGATAAATCCAAATTTTATGAAGAGCATACATGGAGACCCCGAAGTCCAATTTAAGCCATACTTGGAACGAAGATTCCTGATGATACTGAGGATCATCTCACAAAATTCAAGCCAATCCAAGCCGGGCTTCTCAAGTTTTACATCTCCAAAGTGGTGGACCCAGTGCAGAAGTTGGCAGCAGGAACTATACAACTTCTCCACATCATATCTCGAGTTTCCCAATTCAGAATCGATTTAACTTTCGTGAGCAAGGAAAGGACTACAAAAGGAAGGTTCGGATGTAATTTCAGCCAATTCTGAGGTCGGGAAGTGACAATTCATACCCCTGGACAGAGACTAATTTACAAGGCCTGGGCAGCAGGACAAGTATAAATAGAGGTCCGAGGCAGGGAGCATGAAATCCAGTTTTCAGTGTTCTAAATTCAGTTCTTAGTTTGGTTTTCTTGTTCTTTTAGTTAGTTTGGAGTTGAGAGAAAGTCCAGAGGAAGTCTTGCACGACCTCTTGGTACTTTAGAGAGAGAGAGAGAAGAGATTTTAGCCAAGGCAAGAGTAGAAGCTAAGGGCAGTCCTGAAAGGGGCTATTCTGTACTTATTTTATTTTCATGCTCATGGCTGTAATTGAATTCTCCTTGTGTGATTATTTTATTAGCATGGAGTAGTCTCTCTTTGTTGGGGATGTCATGAACTCCTAGTTTGTTATATGTTTGAATTCTGAATTTTACAGCAATAAAGTATCTGCTTTTGTTTTAGAAATTGTGTTTACTGCTTATTTCCAATCTAAATTTATATCTGAAGTTTAACGAGGTTCGAATAGAGAAGTTAAAGTTCAGTAGAGATTTGGGTTAGTTATATGATTCTTTGTTTTCTAAAACAACTTGCTTTTCTAACTAGATCGTTCCGAATTGTGATGGAGACTGGTGGAAAAGTGATGTGACTTTTATAACTCTGGTTCTGAATAAGAGAGAGTTGATTTTCAAGGTTTAATATTTATGCACCTAGGATCTGAATGTTTCCGGATTGTGATAGAGTTCAGAGATTAGGTGAAAGTTACCTCCTGTATATGGGTAACTAGGTTTTCAAAAGCTAAGTCAGGGTAAGGATACTTGAGTTATAAAATCAAAATTCGGCATATTGACAACTAGGAGGGATTGACATTCTTCCCCAACATCTCATCTTCAAAAAGTTTTTCAGAAGTATAATTCTGTTCTATTTTTCAGTTCTCAAACAAAAACCCAAATTTTCTTCACCTCAATCAATAGGAAATTTTTTTGCTTAGATTAGGCTCTCATCAAGGTCTCTGTGGGATCGATATCTGGACTCTCAAAGTCTATATTACTTGCTGACCTAGTACACTTGCTAGACACCCAACAAGGTTTTGGCGTCGTTGCCGGGGACCATTGAATTGAGAGTAAGTTTAAGTGAATTATATTTTGTTGATTGAGTCTAATTTTATATTCTGTTTTTCAGGTTGAACCGGGTTTGTGCATGAAAACAAGGTTTGGTGGAGAACCATTAGCTGAACCAGATCCGGAACCAGAAAGATCACTCCTTAACCGAAGGAGAGGAGGAAATTCAGCAACGGAGGATCAAAACCAGGAAGAAGGGGCTGAGAAGACAATGGAACATTATGTGCAATCCAACCCCAATGCTCAAAGATCAGCCATTGTGAGACCTGAAGTTCCAAGAAATTTTGAAATCAAGCCTCAAATTCTATCAATGATTCAGAACAATTATCAATTTGGAGGTTTGTCTAATGAGGATCCCAATGAACATATTGAAAAATTTCTTGAAATATGTGATACTTTCAGATTTAAAGATGTTACTAATGAAGCTGTCTGGTTGAGAGTATTCCCTTTCACTCTAAGGGATCGAGCAAAAACTTGGTATCACACACTACCATCAGAGTCCATTCGAACATGGGATGAGCTACAAAGGAAGTTCCTTGGTAAGTATTTTCCACCTGCCAAAACAATTAAGTTGCGTAATGCTATCTCAAGTTTCATGCAGGAACATGATGAATAACTTTATGAACCATGGGAAAGATTTAAAGAGCTGCTCAGAAAGTGCCCAAATCATGGAATACCAAGATGGATGCAGATAGAGACATTTTACAATGGAATTACAGTTTCAACACGAAACTTAATTGATGCAGCAGCTGGTGGTACCGTGAACAAAAAGACCCCTAATGAAGTTTATGAACTGATTGAAGAGTTGGCGTCTAACGTGTACCAGTATCCAGTGGAGAGAAGTGCAAGAGGGAGATTTTCTAGCATACATAATGTTGATCATGTATTAGCATTGCAGGCTCAAGTCGAGTCACTAACCAAACAATTGTCAAAGCTGCATACCCCCTCTTTGGTTGCTCAGATTTGTGACATGTGTGGAAGAGGCCATCCGAACCACGAATGCCAAGCAGGTAATGTTCAAGCTGTAAATTCTTTAGACCAAGTTAATTATGTTTCCAATTTTCGCAGGTCTAACGATCCATACAACAACATTTACAATCCTGGTTGGAGGAATCACCCAAATTTCTTATGGTCAAACAACAACCAGCAAACCAACACTCAACAGCCATTGCTCAGACAAGACCACCACTTGGATTCCAAAAAGCAGCACGAGAACCAGAACAAAAGTCCAACCTTGAGGACATGATTTCGAAGATTCTAGCAAATCAAGAGAAAGGAGAAGCCAGGCTTCAAACCCAAGAGGCATCAATCCGAAATCTGGAAATACCAGTGGGACAGCTGGCAAATGTTATATCAGGTAGGAATAAAGGAACTTTACCTAGTAATTCTGAAACTAACCCGAAGGAACAAATCAAAGCCATCACTTTGAGAAGTGGGAAGGTTTTAGAAGAGCATAGGCAAGCTCAGGTGGGGGAGAACGAAGCAAACCAGCAGCAAGACAAGGAAGGAGAAAAACAAAAAGAAGAAAGAGAGGTAAGTAGACAACAAAAACAAAGGGGTAAGTCTTCTCTTTCCAATGCTGAAAAAAATGTGGACACCTTACCATATCCAGTAGGAGATAAAAAGGATAAGTTGGAGGAAAAATTTTCAAAGTTTATTGATATCTTTAAGAAGCTGGAAATTAACATTCCTTTTGTAAAAGCTCTAATGCAGATGCCACAATATGCAAAATTTCTTAAAGAGGTACTTTCAGGAAAAGGAAGATTGAAGAGCAAGGGACAGTGATGCTGACTAAAAGTTGTAGTGCAATATTGAAAAATCAATTGCCTACCAAGCTAAAGGATCCAGGGAGTTTCACTATACCTTGTGAATTTGGAAATTTCAAGTTTAACAAAGTCTTATGTGATTTAGGAGCAAGCATAAATTTAATGCATTTGTCTATCTGCAGGAAACTAAATCTTGGAGAACTTAAGGAGACCAACATCATGCTCCAATTTGCTGATCGATCAACCAAAAGGCCCAATGGACTGATTGAGGACGTGCTGGTCAGAATTGGAAAATTCATCTACCCATGCGATTTTGTGGAGCTAGACATGGAGGTGGATTGGGAATTACCACTGATTCTTGGGAGACCATTCTTAGCTACCGCAGCTACCTTAATTGATGTCAAACAAGGGAAATTAACCCTCAGATTAAATGATGAAGTGATAGTGTTTGACATTAAACAAGTTATCAAATGACCTTCAAATTCTTATGATGATACATGTTATTTTATTGATGTGATTGATGAATGTGCAGATCATGTTCAACAGGAGATTATGATGAAGGATAGCTTGGAAAGGTGCTTAGCTCAATCATGTACCAAGGAAGATGATGACTCCCTCATGCAGCAAGAAGTAGAGAGATTAGAGGCTGAAGGAAACAAGGAAGAGGACGAAGGGGCTGAAATCAAAGACCCATCTAAACTTGAACTCAAACCTTTGCCTAGTTCTTTGAAATATGTTTATCTTGAAAATGATTCCAAACCAGTGATTATCTCTTCTTGTTTGAATGCTAGGGAGGAAAAGCTCTTGATCGATGTACTGAGCAAGCACAAGAAAGCAATTGGATGGACAATTTCAGATATCAAGGGAATCAGCCCAACCACATGCATGCACAAAATCCTGATGGAGGACACCTTCAAGCCAACAATTCAACCTCAAAGAAGGCTAAATCCAACATTGCAAGAAGTGGTCAAAAAGGCAGTAGTAAAGTTGTTAGATGCAGGTATTATCTTTCCGATTTCCGATAGCAAATGGGTTAGTCCAGTCCAAGTAGTGCCTAAAAGGGTGGAATGACAGTGATAAAAAATTCAGATAATGAATTAATACCCACTATGACTGTGACTGGATGGAGAGTCTGCATTGACTACAGAAAATTAAATTCAGCAACTAGAAAGGACCATTTTCCTTTACCATTCATTGACCAGATGCTTGAGAGACTTGCAGGTAACAAATTCTATTGCTTTCTTGATGGTTATTTTGGGTATTTTCAAATTCCCATTGCCCCGGAGGACCAAGAGAAAACCACCTTTACCTGCCCATACGAAACTTTTGCATATAGGAGGATGCCTTTTGGGTTATGTAATGCACTAGCCACTTTTCAGCGATGCATGATTGCTATCTTTCATGATTTTATTAAAACATTTATGGAAATATTCATGGATGATTTTACTCTTTGTGGATTGACATTTGAAACATGTTTGAAAAATTTAGATTTGGTCCTAGCGAGATGTGAAGAGAGCAATCTAGTTCTGAATGGGGAAAAGTGTCACTTTATGGTGAATGAAGGCATTGTGTTGTGCCACAAAATTTTAGAAAAAGGTATTGAGGTTGATAGAGCAAAGGTAGAGGTGATTGAAAGAGGTTGATAGAGCAAAGGTAGAGGTGATTGAAAAATTACCTCCCCCCCACAAACATTAAGGGCATAAGAAGTTTCCTAGGACATGCAGGTTTTTATAGGAGGTTTATCAAGGACTTTTCCTAAAATTGCAAAACCATTATCTAATCTGCTCATGAAAGATGTGAAATTTAATTTTGATGATGAATGTTTGCATGCTTTTGAACTCCTAAAAGAAAAACTGATTTCAGCACCCATTGTAGTTGCTCCGGATTGGACCATACCCTTTGAATTGATGTGTGATGCTAGTGACTATGCTGTAGGGGTTGTTCTTGGGGAAAGAAAAGAAAAAATTTTCCACACCATCTATTATGCTAGCCACACACTCACCGGGCCACAATTAAATTACACTACCACAAAGAAAGAGCTATTGGCTGTAGTGTATGCTTTCAAAAAATTTAGATCATACTTGATTGGATCGAAAGTTGTTGTGTATACTGACCATGCAGCTCTTAGACATCTCTTTGCAAAAACGAACTCCAAGCCTAGACTGATCAGGTGGATCCTTCTCCTTCAAGAATTTGACATCGAGATCAGGGATAAGAAGGGAGCTGAAAATGTGGTAGCTGATCACCTATCCAGGCTTGAGACTGAGGAAGTAGAGAAAAGGGGGAATTCTGAACTCTTTCCTGATGAAGTTATTTGTCAGATAAATAAATTATCCTTCCACGCACCTTGGTTTGCTGATTTTGCAAAATTTTCTTGCAGGTGGATGGATCCCAAAGGAGCTAAGCTGGCAGCAAAGAAAGAAGTTTCTTGCTGATGTGAGATACTATTTTTGGGAAGATCCCTACCTCTACAAAATTTGTCCTGATCAAGTGGTAAGAAGGTGTGTCCCAGAAACAGAGTTCGAATCAATTCTGAAGCACTGCCATGATAGAGAAGCAGGAGGACACTTCAGCTTCAACCGAACAGCAGCAAAGGTGATGCAATCAGGTTTCTATTGGCCCTCACTCTATCAAGATTCCAAGAGGTATGTATCTACTTGTGATAGATGTGAAATGACAGGTAATGTATCTCGAAAAGATGAAATGCCTCTCACTAACATATTGGTATGTGAATTGTTTGATGTGTGGGGTATTGATTTTATGGGTCCTTTTCCATCTTCCTATGGTTTTGAATATATCCTGGTGGCTGTTGAATATGTTTCTAAATGGGTTGAAGCTATAGCTACTAGGACCAATGATGCAAGGGTGGTGTTAGAATTCTTAAGGAAAAATATTTTCACCAGATTTGGAGCACCTAGAGCTATAATCAGTGATGGTGGGAAGCATTTTTGCAACACCCAATTTGCTACCTTGCTTAAAAAATTTGGGGTGAGGCATAAGGTGGCTACACCATACCATGCTCAAACAAGTGGGCAGGTTGAAGTGTCAAACCGAGAACTAAAACGAATCCTTGAGAAAACTGTTAGCCTTTCAATAAAGGATTGGGCTATGAAGTTAGATGATGCTCTTTGGGCACATAGGACAGCCTATAAAACCCCCATTGGCACCACACCTTTTAAATTGGTATATGGGAAAGCATGTCATTTACCTGTGGAATTAGAACACAAAGCATATTGGGCTACTAAATTTTTAAATTTTGATGTGCAAAAGACATGAGAAAAGAGATTGCTGGATCTGAATGAGCTGGAGGAGCTGAGATATTGGGCTTATGACAATGCCAAACTCTACAAGCCGAAAACAAAGAAATGACATGACAAAAATATTAGGATGAAAAATTTTGAGGTAGGCCAAAAAGTCGTTATGTACAATTCAAGATTAAAACTCTTTCCTGGAAAATTGAAGTCCAGATGGCAAGGACCTTATGAAGTGATTGAGGTGTCAAACTTTGGAGCATTTGAGATTCAACACCCAAAGAATGGAGAAAAATTCAAGGTGAATGGGCAAAGGCTAAAACTCTATCAAGAGAGGTTTCCAGCTGAAACCTCTGTTGTACATTTGCTAAATTGAGCCCATAAGAAATCTGGTAGTGCAGGAATAGGAGTAGGACTTGGTGTGTGAGTTGATTTGAATAGTGTTTTTAAAAATTTTTAGGATTTGTTTAAATTTGTAGGAGATTTTGCCTAAATTTCACTATTTTCATAGACCTAGGACAGGAAGAGTGTTAGACAAAAATTTACAGCTTTCAGAAAAGCAGAAAACCACAAAAAAATAAAAATTTCAAAAAAAATTGGAACTGGCGCGACCGCGCCAGATCGCGAAACCTAGAACACTAAGTTCTGAACCGGCGCGGCCATTTGGGTCGATGCGCCGGTTCGACTCATACGGGGCGAAGTCTCGGAGGGTTAAACCCCATTTCGAGGGTTCTTCGACCCAAAACACCTGCACAACCCTAGAGTCTCATCTTCAACCTCTCCAAATCACCGCCCAGCCGAGAGAAATCTCGCCGGAAAACCCGCCGAAAATAGTTCGGAATTCGGCGCAACACACTGTTCAAGCAGAAAAGTAGTTTGGGGTAGGCATCTTTCACGTCGATTTTGGAAAAATCTAGAATCAAGCTCCCAAAACAAAAGGTACGACCATACAGAGGGAACTTCCTAGTTTAAATTGGTCTCAGTTTGGGGTATTTCCATTGAGGAACAAGGGAGAACGAAGTTCTCAAAGTTGAGGAGTTATTTTCGGTTTCTGAAATTTTCTAGGCAGAAAAATAGTGTTTTTATTACCTCATTTCGGGCCGACCATAGAATTACCTGGGAACTATTTTGGAAAAGTGATTTCAGTGCGTGAAAGTACACACTTAGAGCTTTCCAACGCCCCACTTTGCAGCCCACACCGACCTCAGACCAGAGAGAACCAAGCCCCTCAAAAAGGCCAGAGAGCACTTTTTGCACTAAAATGGCAACTCAGAAAACCTACCAGAGGTCAAGAGCCAAAGTGCCAAAGATGTGGGATAAAGAGAGGTTTGCAATAGCTGATGGACACAAGAGGTTCAATGACTTAATATCCAAGTGCAACCTCCACATGGAAAGAGGGTTCATAATGGATGAGCTGATCAAAGAAAAATACGGGGCCATGATTGAAGAGAGAGGATGGACCAATTGGGTACAAACCCCCACAGTAGCAAGCATTCAACTGGTCCAAGAATTTTATGCCAACTTACCAGACCAAAGAACTTGGCATTTTTTTGTTAGGGGAAAGTGGATCCAGTTATACCCTCATGACATCAACAACTACTTGCACACTCCTGATGCCACCACCGAACCGCTGAGTACTTTGAGAGAGTAAGTCAGTGCTACAGAGATTGGAGAGAGGCTATGCCCAAAGGGAGCAAAGTGGGAGACCAGAAATGATAAATTGCTGCATTTTCAAAGACAAGATATGCATGTAGATGCTAAGGTATGGTCTTTGTTTATGTTTACAAAATTGATCCCTATCTCCCACTTCACTGAAATCACACCAGAGAGGGCTTACTTCTTACAAGCTCTATTTGAGGATATCCCATCAATGTGGGGAACATTATCTATAGCCAAATCATGGCTATGACTCACCACAAAAGAGGAAGACTCCCCTTCCCCTCTCTCATCACTACAATTTGCTTGGCTAATGGAATAGCCCTCAGCCCAACAAAACCATTGGAGAAAGTTCCCAAAGGCATCTCAGCCAGCTCGGTGAAGCAAATCATGAGAGAACACCCTCAAACCAGATTTGTAGCAAGTTCCAGCAAATCCAAGGAGATGGACATGGCTGCCCTCCAAGAGAGGATGAGTGGGTTACAGAAGAAGATGGGAAAGTTGGCCACTTACAACAAAAAGATGTGGACATTGTGGGCCCAACATGAGGGAATACCAGAGGATCAACTGCCTACTGGAGACACCTCTGACGAAGAAGGAGAGGGTTTGGAGGGAGAAGAAGATGATGAAGAAGAAGAAGAATAGAAATGTTTAGCTTTGTTATATTTTTGAACTTTCTTCTGAACATTTATGTGTGAATGTGTTTTGAGTGTGCTTATGTTTGAGAGTGTTCTAAATGAAATTTCATTAATATGTACTCAATCTCCATTCATATTAATGAAATTTTAATTTTTACTCTCATGATTTGTCTCAATGCATACTTTTCAAAATTCTTCCAATGACAATCTGTGACAAAGGACTCTTAATCTGCCTCTATCTAATAATTACTTGTCCAAAGTGGAAAAAGTGTAAAATTCATTTAGGAACTGAAGATATGATGAAATTACTCGGCGCGCCCGCGCCAAATTTTGGTGCAGCCGCGCCACTGTCTGGAGGAGGAACAACCACTACAGAGGTAAGGAAGCACAAATTCCACTACAGGTATTCTTTGAAAGCTTAATTTTATGCCTAAGAGACTTCAAGTCATTGTTTCATTTTCAATTGCTGAAAATCATGCAAGTTTTGTCACTAACCCATAAAAGCAGAATGCAAGAGCCACCAAGGGGTATCCATCCAACAATCCACCCAGAAAGTCAGAGAAGTATCTCTATCACTCCTATGTTTATTGCTGCTTTGAGGACAAAGCATGTTTTTAAGTTTAGGGTGGGGTACTCTTCATGCAGTTTCAAGGGATTTTGAAAGTTTTAAGTTTGGGGTGGGATATTTTTCATGTATGGATCTGAAAGCCTTGTTTTTCAAAACTTCACCAGAAAATCCAATAGACATTTTTAAAAAATACCAGTGAAAAACCCTGATCAGATGGATAGCATGATTCACTTTCTGAAAAAATTCTTTTTAGTTCAGATGCTTAGTCTTGAATGGATGAGAATTTTCTTTAAGAACAATTTTTGAAAACAAAGTACAAGTGAGCAAGTTGATTTTCATCACTAGAACCAACCTGAGGAAAACTTGAGGCGAAACAGAGAAAGGTTTTCAAAATTCTGAGGTGATTTATGCACCTATTTAAAATTCGTTTGAGCCTTTTTCAAAGCCACCCATTTCAGTGCACAAGTTGCATCACCTTTTGTCAAACCTTTTGGGCCGAAAGATCCCTGTTTTGTTTCAATATCTCATGCTACATGAACCAGCCTTAGTGATAAATAGACTTGTTTCGTACTGACCCTTGATTCTCCAAATCATTGAAGTGTTATGTTTGAAGGAGCATGGATCAAGAGTTTGAAGTTATAAGGAGGGATGGATGAAGGGTATAGAAAATTTTCTTTGTATTGGGAAAAAGGAGAAAAAAAAAAAAAAAATCTGGGCTGAGTAGGAGAAAGGCCACCTTGTGTGTGCATCGGGACTCGAGCCTCAGCAAGCTTAGGGTCTCTGAGTCAACCGGCAAGGTAAGCTGGACTCCAGACAAAGCTAAAGAAAAGAGAGAAAGGGATGTGAGTTAGTTAAGGGAAAGGCCACCTCGTGTGTGCACCAGGTCTCGGGCCTCAGCAAGTTTAGGGACTCTGAGTCAACCGACGAGGTAAGCTAGACTCTGGACAAAACCCAAAGAAAAGTATACATGAAAAAGCAAAAAAGAGGAAAAGAAAAAAAGAGGGATCAATGCAAAAGAATAAGTTTGGGGTGGAAGAGCTTGGAGGAAAAGTCACAAATCTAATTCATGCTCAGGAAAATGGAAAATGGATATGAGGAGGAGAATAAAACCCAAAAGAAAACCAAAAATCTTCATCATACCAATTAACCCTGCCTCATTACAACCCATAAAGACCTATTGATCAGAATTGAGAATTCCTTCAGGTTAGTGGAGAGTGGACTGATGGTTGGCCTAAGGAGTTGAATTGAGACTTCTCACTTGTATGCGAATGTATATCTTTGAAAAAATTTTGAAGAAAATTCGAAATCTGTTTTGACTAAGCAAGAAGAACCATCATTAGGAAGTGAATCATCTATCTTGAAAACATTTAAAGGGAGGATCACTGAATTTTTCTGTCTTTATAGATCTATCTGGTATTTATTTCAGAGTTTGCTCAAGGACGAGCAAAGGATTAAGTTTGGGGTTGTGATAAGTGTCCAAAAGATACTTATTTATGCATGATTTAATGAGCATAAACTCCCATTTTGAGTTAATTATTAGCATGAAAATGAATTATATAACTCAAATTCATGTTTTGTGTATCAGGTGCCTGATAGAAGAAGAAAATCTGAATTCTGAGGGAAATTAAAGCAGAAATGAGCAAAAAGAGCAAAAAAAGGGAACGGCGTGACCGCGCCGGGAAAATGTGCAAAAATTCAAATAAATCCAAGAAATTTCCAACGGCTAGCAAAGCCTCAAAGAAGACGACTCCGGAATTTGAAATGGCGACCGCGCCCACGATGTCGCTACCGCGCCATGAAGATGGCGCTACCTGTGGCGCTGCCGCGCCACACTGTTTCCATACATGGAGTTCAAAAGTGCTATTTTGGGAAGTCGGCAAAGTGACTAAGGAGTGGCGCGACCGCGTAGTTCTACAGAATAAAGTGGCGCGACCGCGCCATGAAGAATCCTTCCTCATATGGGTCCCGAAGGCCGTTTTCCTAACTTAGACCAAATTTCTACTCCAGTGGCGCGACCGCGCCAAAACAAAGAACACTTCGGCGCGACCGCGCCGATGACTCAGCATACGAAAATTTTAGAATTCTCGGGATCCTGACAACCAATCACGCCCAAACTTGGGAGAAGGAGTCCTAAGTGTCTAAGGAAGGTATCCACGAAGATCTTAAGGTAATGTGCTCGAGTCTAGGTGCATTGAATGATCAAAGAGAAGAAGTTCAATTCAAAATAGGAAACTGCTGCCAAAAGAAGAAGATAAATCCGAATTTTAAGAAGAGCATACATGGAGTCCCCGAAGTCCAATTGAAGCCAAACTTGGAACGAAGATTCCTGATGATACTCTCAGATCATGTCATGAAAATTCAGGCCAATCCAAGCCGGGCTTCTCAAGTTTTACATCTCCAAAGTGGTGGACCCAGTGCAGAAGTTGGCAGCAGGAACTATACAGCTTCTCCACATCATATCTCGAGTTTCCCAACTCAAAATCGATTTAAATTTTGTGAGCAAGGAAAAGACTACAGAAGGAAGGTTTGGATGTAATTTCAACCAATTCTGAGGTCGAGAAATGATAATTCATACCCCTGGACAAAGACTAATTTACAAGGCCTGGGCTGCAGGACAAGTATAAATAGAGGTCCGAGGCAGGGAGCATGGAATCCAGTTTTTAGTGTTCTAAATTCAGTTCTTAGTTTGTTTTTCTTGCTCTTTTAGTTAGTTTGGAGTTGAGAGAAAGTCCAGAGGAAGTCTTGCACGACCTCTTGGTACTTTAGAGAGAGAGAGAAGAGATTTTAGCCAAGGCAAGAGTAGAAGCTAAGGGCAGTCCTGAAAGGGGCTATTCTGTACTTATTTTATTTTCATGCTCATGGCTGTAATTGAATTCTCCTTGTGTGATTGTTTTATTAGCATGGAGTAGTCTCTCTTTGTTGGGGATGTCATGAACTCCTAGTTTGTTATATGTTTGAATTCAGTATTTTACAGCAATAAAGTATTTGCTTTTGTTTTAGAAATTGTGTTTACTGCTTATTTCCAATCTAAATTTATATCTGAAGTTTAACGAGGTTCGAATAGAGAAGTTAAAGTTCAATAGAGATTTGGGTTAGTTATATGATTCTTTGTTTTCTAAAACAACTTGCTTTTCTAACTAGATTGTTCTGGATTGTGATGGAGACTGGTGGAAAAGTGACGTGACTTTAATAACTCTGGTTCTGAATAAGAGAGAGTAGATTTTCAAGCTTTTATATTTATGCACCTAGGATCTGAATGTTTCTGGATTGTGATGGAGTTTAGAGATTAGGTGAAAGTTATTTCCTATATATGGGTAACTAGGTTTTCAAAAGCTAAGTCAATGTAAGGATACGTGAGTTATAAAATCAGAAATCTGCATATTGACAACTAGGAGGGATTGACATTCTTCCCCAACATCTCATCTTCATAAATTTTTGCAGAAGTATATTTCTGTTCTATTTTTCAGTTCTCAAACAAAAACCCAATTTTTCTTCACCTCAATCAATAGGAAATTTTTTTGCTTAGATTAGGCACTCATCAAGGTCTCTGTGGGATCGATATCTGGACTCTCAAAGTCTATATTACTTGCTGACCTAGTACACTTGCTAGACACCCAACACTCGCGTTTGGTTTGGTTTTAGACGTGAGGTTGTTGTTTTGGTCGCGTCCGGCTCTGCCGCCGGGCGCAGAGCTTTGAACTGTGCTCGGCTCAGTCGTCGGGCACAAGAGTTTGTTATTTTGGTTGCGGCCGGCTTTGTTGCTGGTCGCGAAGCTTTGAATTGTGCTCGGCTCGGTCGTCGGACTCAGGAATTTGTTGTTTTGATCGCGGCCGACTTTGTTGCTTGTCGCGAAGCTTTGAATTGTGCTCGGCTTGGTCGCCGGGAATAGGAATTTGTTGTTTTGATCGCGGTCGGCTTCGCTGGTCGTAGCTGCTTTGAACTGTGCTCGGTTCGGTAGCCGGGCACAGTGTTTGTTGTTTTGATCGTGCTCGGCTCGGTCGCCGTGCGCATTGCTTTTGGGCTGCCTTCGACTTGTTTGCCGGGTGTGGAGCCTTTTGAATGTGTTCGGCTCGGTCGCCGAACGCGAAGGTTTGCTTGTCGAACCGTCAAAGAAGATCGGTATACCTCGCCGGTTTACCCTCTCTCTTTTTTTTGTTTCTCCGTTCCTTTTTTTTTTATTGGCGACTGGTTTTTTTGTCACCCCCCCCCCCCCTTTTTTTTTTTTTACTTGTGCTGCTTTTATTTGTTGCGACCTTAGTCTTTTCCATCTATGGTCGCAGGGGATGCATTTTTTTTTTTTGAATTGAGAGGGAATTGTGTACCTGTCTTCTCCTGTTCTATCGCAGATGTCTGCCGCGCCGACTTCTTTCTCCTTCCTTGGTCTGACCATCACAACCATCAGGTCTGTTGTGAGGGGTACCCTTCAGGACTGCCTTCAGATTCGCGATTCTAAAGAGGAACCTAGGCCACTTATATTGGCTCTTGCGGGACCATCAGCCTATGGCGGTTGTGACGTAACTGTGCCCACAGTCAAGGCCGTTCACGACCTGTGGAGTTACCCTGTTTTTGACGAGGACGACCAGATTTGTTATCTCCCGGGGGTCGACGAAGCCTTGTCGTCTCCCCATCAGGTTGTAGGCAACATCTTGCTGAGTCCAATGCATGATCAACTGATTCGTTTTGCGACGCCAAAACTTAACATCGACAGCGACCGGTTTGACTCTTGGGAGAGTCAACCGGAGGTGAACTTCTCCCCTTGCCCCGTGCCTTTCTACTTCGAATGGGTAGATGTCGTCCTTCGTACTTGTCCTGAGTTGTTGGCCGCGACAGACCTTATTCATGCAGTTTGAGCCTCCATGTTCTCGTATCGGTGCTACTGCAACGTCGTTCATTCTTTTCTGGAGGTCTGGTGTTCCTCTACCAACACTATTTTTATTCATGAGGGAGAACTATCGATTTCTCTATGGGATATGCATCGGCTCGGCGGACTGGCCCTCTCCGGGAGCCTCTACGATGAAGTGACCCAACGCTTGCAGATTTCACTCAGAGTCGTTCTACGCCGCTACCCGAGAGTATTCGATACCTCCTCCTTGCGTACTATCGACTTTGCTGTCATCCGAAGGCTTTGACCGTGGAAGGATTTTTTGGAGTTTCTATGTATCAGTGGGTATCCTTCTGGTTCCATACCGAAGGGGATGCGCAACCTACAGAAGACCCATGGGCTGATCGTGGGAAGACGACTGGTTCTCGGAGTCGCGACCGGTCGGCCGTGCAGAATCAACCCCTCTCCGAGCTCGGAGTTCCTGATGCCCTCACAGATGAGGTCTATTTGGCTGCCTTTTTGTCACTGTGGCTCTGTCGTTTTGTCTTACCTTTGCCAAGCAACATGCTGAGGTTGAGCGCCTTCAAGATGGCCTGTTTCATGGCTAGCGGTAAGAAATGTAGTCTGGTCGGCGCGGCTTTGGCCAATGTTTTTCCGGGACTCAACGACCTTTCACCAGGGAGGTTTCTTGGCCATTTGTCTTTGCATGGCTTGCCGAGCGGTTCGGCGTCCACGAGGCTGACTCTAGTTACGGGGACAAGCCCCTCATGATGCTCTACCGTTCGCCCGCGTTTATACTCAGAGGGAGGCTCGTTCTTTGTTTTGGCGCGGTGGAGTGTGATGCTGGTACCCCTCGGAGGCTCTTCCCCCCGGTCCGATCCTTGACAAGGCTGGTCACTTCGCATCTCGGATAGAAGTGGAATATTTTCGTTGCCTGCGGGCGACATTTCTTGTCTTGCGACAGCGTGACCTTCTTGTTGTGGAACCTTATAGTCCTCACCGGTTTGCTCGTCAATTCGGGTTCTGCCAAGACTTGCCGGGTGTGTTGTTCTCCGACCAGCGAAATGCGGCTACGGTGAACACGCTCGTGGAGTTATGGCGAGCTGAGACTGCCTGTCCCCTTGGTAGCGTGGAGGTTCCTGTTTTCATGAGTCCTGCCTCTGACCTTGGTGTTACGTCCCTTTTTCGGGAGTCCTGGTTTGAGGCGGTTATTCCACTCTTCGAGGTAGTACCTTCCCCCCTTTTTTTTTGTTTATGTTTTGTGCTCTTTTGCATCTTCTGATCTCTTTTTTTTTGTTTCCAGCGTGCGTGGAGGCAGTTCACTGGTGCATCTACACCAAAAAAAGCCTAGCCGCTTGCGCAAGGTGATGACGACGCGACGGGTGGCAGCCAAAAAAGTTTGCGAAAGAGTTCGAAGCCTGCGGCTTCTCCTAAGACGAAAAAGAGTAAGGCTGTGAAGAAGCGAGCGCCACGGCCGAAGGTTGCAAAGGACAAGAGTCTGGCTCCATCCCAAGCAGCGCCGGCAAAGGGCATTGTGCTCAAAGAGCCTTCTTCGACTAAGGGCGAGGCTCAACCAGTTGTACTGTCTTTGCCAACGGCCAATGTTTCGGAGGGCAAGGGGAAAGGGTTGGCTCAGTGGCCGACCTCAACGAAGAGAACTGCTGTGAAAGGGAAGTCGACAGCTCCGGAGTCGGAACCTATCATTTTCGTTCCTCCTTTCTTCAAGAAACAACTCTGAACCGGTCTAGGTAAGCCGCTAACAAATTTGTCTTCTCTCGCCGTTGTTCCGCCTTCGGAGACTCCTCTGTCGGGATCATCCGGGGAAAAGGTTAAGGAGCCTGAGAGTCGCGACCAGTCACTTGTTTTGCCGACTGGAGGGACTACTGCAGAACCGGTGGAGGCACCTACGCAAGCAACCCAGATTGAGTCGCAAGCAACCCAGGATTTGGGCGCCGTACCTTCTGATAGGCTCGCAGTCATCGTAGCACCATCGTTGGACCAGCCCATCTTTCGACAAGAGGATTTGTTTGACCTTGCCGAGTTAGAGACTACCCGACGACTGGAGTGGGTCGGGGAAGAAGCACACCTTGCTGCTTTTACTGACGTACTTACAATAGGAGAAGCCAAGTGCCCGATGGCCATCGCGGAGGATGGTGGAGAGCTCCTTCAATGCTCAGTTGAGCAAGTCGTGGTTGGAGGACTCGCAGTGGGCGTCGGAGTTACTATCGTAGGTGAGTTTCAACACCCTACTTCAGCTTCGTTCCATCCTGTTGTTGCGAATTCAAGGGGGACGGTTCTTGTGACTTTTCCTCCTAGTAGCGGAGAGGCATCTCTTGCTGCTAAGGAAGGAGCGTCGGGCTCGGCTTGTCGACCCGTGAGTGAGGATTCTTCGACTTCACGGCCTTCGTCGGTAAGTAAAAATCTTCTTTCCCTTCGTTTTTTTTTTTCTTGTTCTTTCTCTTTTTGTTTATTGTTCTTGTTTCCCCCTTTTCATCTCCCCCTTTTTTTTTTAGATGTCGGCCTTCCGTCGTTCGGCGAGGTCAAGGCTGTTAATGCAGCGATCTCCTTTGGGGCTGTGGACAGTGTTCGTCGAGTCGGTTTTAGTGCCGGCAGACGACCCATGTTCGTCGGAGCTTGTGGCGGACACCTGCGCAATTCTCGACCATTTCATCGACACTTCGGTTCTGGAGCAGTGGGTGGAAGACTTTGCTTCGAAGGTGGATCTGTTTCAGCAGTTGTGCAACTCGGCGGGGAAGCTTAGTTTGGCCGAACGGCTCGCTACCGAAGCTGAACTCGCCCAGTCTGTCCAGCGCGTGAGTCGTCGGCGCGACGACTTGACGGTGGACTTGGATAGACGTCAGGCTGAACGCTAAGCTGCTGAAGCTGAACAAAGAGCTCTCCATGAACATTTAGCACTTGTGTCGACTCAGCTCGACTCCATAAATGTCGAGCTTGCGACCATCCGAAGGGGGATCGACGCCAGCGAGGAGGAAGTTTCTGCTCTCGAGAACCAGCTTGCTTCTGTTCGTTCCCGCCCTGTTCTTAGCGAGGCCCAGGCACGGGAGCTGTCTGAGATTTGCGCCGAAGTGGTTCGGCTGCAGCGACGAGTGGCCAACTTCGAACTTCCTCATCTTTGATGTAGCCCTTATTTTTTGTAGTCTCTCTTTCTTTTTGTTTTGCGAGGCTTAATTTTTTTTGCAGCCTCTCTTTTTTTTTTGTTGCAAGACTTACTTCTTTCCCATTTTTTTTTGCAATGAGAAACATTGATTCCCTTTATTCAACTTCTTTAATTCTCTTTTTTTTTTTTTTTTCCGCTGCCCCCTCATGTGTAGAAGCGTTTGAGGAATTTACCATTTGTTATCGGCAGCTCCGAACCGTTTGAAGTGACTAGCTTGTAGGCGCCATTGGTGTAGGCTTCCTGCACCATGTACGGTGCTTCCCATTTTGGCACGAATTTGCCCCCGATCTTCTCGTAAAGAGCATTGGCCATCTGACTGCAAGCACGAGGTCGCCTTTTTGGAATGATCTGAGCCGTACCTTTTTGTTGAAGGCCCGTGTCATTCGAGATTGGTAGCATTCGAGACGTTGTTGTGCCTCGAGTCGTTGCTCGTCGAGTGACTCAAGTTCTGCGAGTCGCAGTTGGGCGCACTCCTCTGTCGCCAGTCCTTCTCTTATAGCAATTCGCAGAGAGGGAAGTTGTACTTCGAGAGGGAGCACTGCCTCGGTGCTGTAAACCAGCAAATATGGGGTCAACTGGGTCGGCGTTCAAAACAACGTTTTGTACGCCCACAAGGCTTCGCCGAGCTTTTCGTCCCAACTATTTTTGTTGGCACCGATTGTCTTTTTAAGGATCTTGCAGAGCATATTGTTGAATGCTTCTACGAGTCCATTGGCTGTCGGGTTGTAAGTCAACGACGTCCGTTGTTGTATACGAAATTTCTCGCAGAAGCGGTCCATGACTCTGTTTCTGAACGGTGTGCCATTGTCCGTCACTATGTCTCAGGGAACCCCATATCGATAGATAATTTGGGTCCGAATGAAATCAGCGACGGTGGTAGCCTTGACTTCTCGGTAGGCAGCGGCTTCGGCCCATTTCGAGAAGTAATTGGTGGCAGCTAGAATGTATTGCCGGTCGGAGTCGGATTCAGGAGTGATCGAACCAATGATGTCCAGCCCCCAAGATTCAAATGGCCATGACGCGATCGTCGGGTGGAGCGACTCCGGTGTCTGATGTATGTAATCGGCGTGGAGTTGGCACGGTCTGTAGGTTCGACCTATGTCGGTGGTGTCTCTGAGCATCGACGGCCAATAGTAGCCCAGTCGTTTGACTTGTAAGTGGAGCTTCTGGCCAGCCTAGTGCGCGCCACAAATCCCACCGTGTGTTTCCTTTAGGACCTGTAGTCCCTCTTCTTTTGATAGGCATCGGAGAAGCAGGCCGTCGTACGATCTCCGATAGAGTACGTCATTGATGAAAACGTACCTTGGAGCTGCTCGGCGAACATGAACTCGTTCTCGTAGGTCAACTGGGAGTGTGACGTGGCGAAGAAAATTCGAGATAGGCTCTCACCAATCTCTGGCTTCGTTGACTTCGTTTTGACTGGCCGAGATAGGAAAAGACTCTTCCATCTCTTCTGTCTGTTCTGCTTCTGTTTCTTCTTTGGCCGGTGGAGGGACTACCCATCTTTCGCAAATGGGGACTTGGCTTGGCCGTTCGTCGAATTGCGCTAGACTAGCAGCAATTCCAGCCAATGCGTCGGCTGACCCATTTTTGGATCGAAGGACGTAGTGAAGTGAAGTTTCCGGAATTTGGGCCAGAAGCTCATCAGCATGTCTCCAGAACGGCACGAGCTCGAGTTTCTTTACTTCGAACTCCCCGGCAATTTATTTGATGACCAATGCCGAGTCGCCGTAGATGTTTAACTGCGGCAGCTTCATCTCGACTGCCATGTCGAGTCTGAAAAGGATGGCTTGATACTCTGCCTCGTTGTTCGAGCAAACTTGGGTGAGGACAAACGAATACAGGAGCAGGTCCTTTCGCGGTGAAACAAATAGAACACCCGCGCCGCCGACTCCATTCCTTCGCGCAGCGCCGTCGCAGTACATTTCCCAAGGGGGAAGTACCTCGACCAAGAAGATTTCCTCGTCTGGGATTATTTTGGTCAGTTCCCATTCGGCCGGCACTGGGTGGTCGGCCAAGAAGTTCACCAGCGCTTGGCCTTTGATTGCGCATTGTGGCACAAAATTGATTTCGAACTCAAAGAAGAGCAATGCCCATTTAGCCAGTCGGCCAGAAAGAATTGGTCGCGACATGATGTACTTTAACGGGTCGGCTTGCGAAATCAAGTTCGTCGAATGCTCCAGGAGGTAGCGCCGGAGCTTCTAGATTGCAAATACGAGTGCCAGACAAGTCTTCTCAATCGATGTGTAGTTGAGTTCGGCGCCCACCAATGTTCGGCTCAGGTAATAGAGAGAACGTTCTTTGTTGTCCTCGTCGCACTGAGCCAAGAGAGCCCCTACAGATTTCTCTTGCGCTGATATGTAGAGCACCAGCGGTCTGTCGACAATCGGAGCGACGAGCACCGACGGCTTGGTGAGATACGCCTTTATGTTGTTAAAGGAATTCCGACAAGACTCGTCCCACTCGAACGGCATATCCTTTTTCAGTAGGCGACTGAACGGTTGACATCTCCCGGCTAAGTTCGAAATGAAGCGCCGACTATACGCTAAGTGGCCTTGGAAACTCTTGAGTTTGGTGATGTTTCTGGGCTCTGGCATTTTTTGAATTGCATTGATTTTGGATTGGTCGATCTCAATTCCTCTGTGATGCACAATGAATCCCAAGAATTTTCCCCAGGTGACACCGAATGCGCACTTCAACGGATTCATTTTGAGTTGAAATCGTCGAAGCCGCTCGAATACTGCTCTGAGGTCGAGAAGGTGATCTGGCCACTCCTTCGCCTTCACTACCAGGACGTCGACATAACATTCGACGCGTTTATGCAGAAAGTCATCGAAGATGTTCTGCATTGCCCTCTGGTATGTCGCGACGGCATTCTTGAGTCCGAACGACATCACCTTGTAGCAAAAAATGCCTTTGGGAGTGCGAGAAGCAGTGATCTCTTCATTCTTCGGGTCCATCCGAATTTGGTTATAACCAGATGATCCGTCCATGAAAGATAGAGCCTCATGACCCGTCGTCGCATCGACCATGAGTTCTGTTATCGGCAGAGGGAAGTCGTCTTTCGGGCAAGCCTTATTCAGGTCGCGAAAGTCGACGCAGACCCAAATTTGGCCATTCTTCTTCTTAACTGTGATGATATTTGCGATCCAGGAAGGGTACTTCACCTCTCTTATGAAATTGGCAGCTATCAATTTGTCGACTTCCTTTTCGATTTCTGGCACAAGTTCTGGCCGAAATCGTCATTGCGATTGTTTGACTGGCCGGACAGAGGGATGAACCGCTAGCTTGTGCACTGCGACTCGTGGGTCGAGGCCCGACATTTTTGTGTAGGTCCAGGCGAATATGTCGCGGTATTCGTGAAGGAGCGACATATATTCAACCTCTTCTTCGGTTGATAGTGAAGCGCTACGAAATGTCGGCCTCGGATTGTGCCTAGGTCGACTTTCTTTAGTTCGTCGATTGTCGACTGGCCGCCTTCCTCGAACGTAGCCAGAGCCTCATCCAAGATGAACTCGTCGTCCTCTTGATTGTCATCGGCGATAGAGATATGATTTACCATAACCGAGTCGTATGCGCGAGCTCGTACAATGGTTGTTCTCAAAGTGTAGAAGACCACCGGGGCATCGCTTTTCTTTTTCGTCGGAGTTTGGCCGACTGAAACTTGGTGTACATCTGCCGATGTCTTTCTGGTTATTTTAATTGGCTTCGCTTGAGCTCCATATATTTTGATCGGCTTCTCCTTCTGGTAGCCGAGGCCTAAGCGACCTTGAGTGATTCGGCGACCCTCTTTCCTCAACTTTTCTTGTTCTAGAGTGAGGATCGGTAGAACGACGGGTGGCTTCTCGTGGAGTTGGTCTTTTGTGAAATTGCCTCTAGCTCTGGCCATCAGTCGGTACGTGTTCGGGTCGAAGCCTTCGTTCGAGCGAGTAGATGGCAATTGCTCGAAGTTCGGGAGTTGCTTCACAATGCTTCGGTCTTCAAGCTTCGGCAGTGGGAGAGTGACCTTTTCTGCCAAAGGGGTCGGCTGGATTTTGTGACAGACGACCAAGGGAGCTTCTCCCCTCTTTCTTTGCGATTGCGGAATGTATCGTAAGATAGGTACATTACGCTCTATTGGCGCTGGAGTTGCTGCGGCCGATTTGTGGCCGTGTGCTGGCTGGTTGTTATCTGCCGGTTGTTTAGGAGATGCGACTTGCGTCGATTGTTTAGTAGATGCAGCTTGCTTCGGCTGTTTGGGCGATGCAGCTTGCGTCGGAGTGCTCTTGGCATTTGGCGCCTAGTTTGGCCAGGGTGACAATTTGACTATCAGTCTGGTCGTCAGATAGAATTTGGCATCTGCAAATGATGCCTCTGCCTCCGTGAATGGACTTTCATCGGTGTACACTGTCTTTTGCTCGCCGTTCTCCCCGTACTTGAAGCACTGATGAAGTGTCAATGGCACAACTCCGTTTGTGTGTAGCCATGGTCGGCCCAAGAGCAGATTGTAAGATGTCCTTGAGTCTATGACTTGGAAAGGAGTTTCGGCCACCATGTCGCCGATATGTAATTTGAGGGAGATCATACCGAGCGCCGTCTGGCCTTCCTGATTGAAGCCTTGGATGAGGAGAGAGCTTGGAGAGAGGTCACCGGCAGAGAGGCCGACATTCTTCATTGTGCGAATTGGCAGAATGTTGACTACGGATCCACAATCGACGAGAATGTGATTGATTTTGCAATCTCTGATGTAGCCGGAGACGAACAACAGGCGGTTGTGGTTCATCGTCCCCAACTACGCATCTTCTTCTCGAAAGGTGATGCACGGCGGACATGAAACGGTGAGCACTTCCTCCGACTTTGCTAGATGTAGAGAGGAGTGCGCATCTTCTTCCTCCTTTCGGTAAGGTGGTGTTAGCCCAACTTTTGACAAGTCGTGCTTCCTCATGAGTAGCATCTCGACTTCAGCTTGGAGTTCCTCTGGTTTGTCGAGGACTCAAATTAGAGCTTGTCTTGACCGAATGGCCAAGTCGAGGTCGTCTTCTATCTCGTTAAGTGATGAGATTTGCTTCAACAACTTCTCGAGGTCGTCACATTCGACAACCGGCCGTTTGCCTTTGTCATTTGGTGATGTCTGCTCGGGAGGAGCTGTCGTACAGGTTGCTACCATTGCTGGCGGCGAGAAGAACTCCTTTGGAAAGAACTTCGCCAGTGTGACGAGTCTTCTTTTCTTTTTGTTTACTCCCTGAACGTTGGTCCCGAGAGCTTTCTTTTGGCGCTTCGCGGATTTTTTGTTTGGCCGCTTCGCCTTCGTCTTGGTGTTCGCCGGCACCGGTTTGATTTCTCGAATAGGCTTCTTTCGCCAGGTGACCATAATCCACCCATCTGCGTCGGCTGCAATTGCTTCACGGGGTGCTGGTTTTGGTGCGACCTTAGCCGGTGGTCGTCTGTGGTTGTGCGGTCGGTTGGAGGGACCGGATTTTGGACGGTACTCCTTTGCGACCTGCTGTTTGTGTGGCCGAGTTTGCCGGTTTGGCTCGGCTTGGATGGAGATGACATATGAGGACGTCGTGTTTTCAGCTCCTTCGATTTTGATACGACCTTGAGCCGCCAACTCCATGATCTTGTCTTTCAAGACGAAGCACTTCTCGGTCTGGTGCCCGACCAAGCGGTGGTACTTGCAGAAGTTCGGATCTTTACTCTTGGACAGGTCGCCGAGTCTTTTGACTTATGGCAACTTAAGCAGATGGTTGTCGAGGAGTTGGTCGGCAAATGGGTATGTTTTGGTCTGACGTTCTTCAAGAGAAGGCCTCCGGTACGTGCCCCCGGTTAACTGTCGTGGGACATAAGTTGCTTTGACTTTGCTCCCGACCTTGATTGGTTCGAGAGTATCTATCGCGAAGGATGCTTTTGCTTTCTCCTTAGCGTCTTTGGGCACGGTCGCGGCTGCTGTCATCCCTTTCTTGCGAGGGTCGGCAGACGGGGAGGTTTCTTCTCCTCCCTCCTCCATGAGGTTCTCCATATTGTGAGCCTCGGTCGCGAGTTCTTGAAAATCAGTCGGCCTCCGACTTCGAATGTAGCGCAAGAGATCCCATTGCATCCCTCGAGAGCACATTTCAATTTCAGCTTCGAGGGATAGTGATAAGTGTCCAAAAGACACTTATTTATGCATGAAGTATTGATCATAAATTCCATTTTTAGTTGATTATGAGCATGAAAATGACATATATAACGCAAATTCATGTTTTGTGTCTCAGTTACCTGGTAAAAGAAGAAAATATGGATTCTGAGGGAAAATGAAGGAAAAAGGAGCAAAATAAAGCAAAAAAGGGAATGGCGCGACCGCGCCAGGAAAATGTGCCAAAATTCAAATAAATGGCAGAAATTTCCAACGGCTAGCAAGGCGTAAAAGAGGACAAATCGGGAATGTGAAACCGCGCGACCGCGCCCCTTGAAGGCGCGACCGCGCCACTAAGATGGCGCTACCAGTGGCGCTGGCGCGCCGAACAGTAGTCTTACAAAGAGCTCAAAGTTCTATTTTGGGAAGTCGGCAAAGATTCTAAGGAGTGGCGCGACCGCGCCAATTCGACAGCCCAATATGGCGCTGCCGCGCCAGTTAGTATCCTTTCCTAAGCATGGACCCGAAGGCCGCCTCCAGACTTAGAAATAATTTTGCTCCAGTGGCGCGACCGCGCCATTTAAAGAAGAATTTCAGCGCGACCGTGCCGTTGACTCAGCATACGCAAATTACAAAAATCTCGGGATTCTCACTACAAATCAAGCCCAAACTTAGGAGAAGAAATCCTAATTGTCTAAGGAAGGTATCCACGAAGATTTTATGGAATATTGCTCGAGTCTAAGTGCATTGAATGATCAGAAAAGGAGAAGTTCCACACAAAGAAGTAAACTGCTGCCAGAAGGAGAAGTTGAATCCGAAATTTATGAAGAACATATCTGGAGTTCTCGTGTTCCAATTAAAGCCAAATTTGGACCGAAGATTCCTGAGGATATTAAGGATCATATCACAAAAATTCAGGCAAGTCCAAGTCAAATTCTCAAGATTCATATCTTCAAAGTGGTGGACTCAATGCTGAACTTGCCAGCAGAAGCAAGCAACTTCTTCACATCATATCTCGAGTTTCCCAACTCAGATTGAACTCAAATTTCGTGAGCAAGGCAAGGACCACAGAAGGAAGGTTCGTATGTAATTTCATCCAATTCTGAGGTCGGGAAAGCATAATTCATACCCCTGGACAGAGACCAATTTAAAAGGCCTGGGCAGCAGAGCAACTATAAATAGAGGTCCGAGGAGGAGAGCTGATCATCCAGTTTTCGGTGTTTTAACTTCGGTTCTTAGTTATTTTTGTTCTTTTAGTTAGCTTGGAGTTAAGAGAAAGGCCAGAGGAAGTCTTGTACGACCTCTTGGTACTTTAGAGAGAGAGAGAAGATATTTTAGCCAAGGCAAGAGTGGAAACTAAGAGCAGTCCTGAAAGGGGATCTTCTGTACTTATTTTCTTTTCATGCTCATGGCTGTAATTGAATTCTCCTTGTGTGTTTGTTTTAATACCATGGAGTAGTCTCTCTTTGTTGGGGAAGTCATGAACTCCTAGTTGTTTATGTTTAAGTTCTGAATTCTATAAGCAATAAAGTACTTTGCCTTTGTTTTAGAAACTGAGTTCATTGCTTATTTCTTATCTGAATTCAATTCTAGAATTTAATGAGGTTCGAATAGAGAAGTTAAATTTCAGTAGAGAGTTGGGTTAGTTATTTGATTCCTGTTTTCTAAAACAACTTGTTTTTCTAACTAGATCGTTCCGAATTGTGATGGAGACTAGTTGAAAAGTGATGTGACTTTTATAACTCTTGTTCTGAATAAGAGAGTTAATCTTTAAGCTTTTATATTTATGCACCTAGGATTTGAATATTTCCGGATTGTGATGGAGTTCAAGGAATAGGTGAAAGTTATTTCCTGTATATGGGTAACCAGGTTTTCAAAAGCTAAGTCATGGCAAGAGTATTTGAGCTAAAAAATCAGAACTTTGCATGTTAGCAAATAGGAGGGATTGACACGTTTCCCCAATATCTCATCTCTATAAGTTTTTCCAGAAATTTAATTCTGTTTTCCTTTTTTTTAGTTTTCAAAACCAAAACAATTTATTCACCTCAATCAGTAGAAAAATCTTTGTTTAAACTGAGTTCTCATCAAGGTCTCTGTGGGATCGATAGCTGGACTCTCAAAGTCTATATTATTTGCTGACATAGTGCACTTGCTAGACACCCAACAAGTTTTTGGCGCCGTTGCTAGGGACCATTGAATTGAGAGTAAGTTTAGGTGAATTTTATTTTGTTGATTGAGTCTAATTTTTATATTCTATTTTTCAGGTTGGACCGGGTTTGTGCATGAAAACAAGGTCTGGTGAGAACCACTAGCTGAACCAGATTCGGAACCAGAAAGATCACTCCTTAACCGAAGGAGAAGAGGAAATTCAGCAATGGAGGATGAACACCAGGAAGAAGGGGTTGAGAAAACAATGGAACGTTATGTGCAATCCAACCCCAATGCTCAAAGATCAACCATTGTGAGACCTGAAGTTCCAAGCAATTTTGAAATCAAGCCTCAAATTCTGTCAATGATTCAGAACAATTATCAATTTGGAGGTTTGTCTAATGAGGATCCTAATGAATATATTGAAAAATTTCTTGAAATATGTGATACTTTCAGATTTAAGGATGTTACTAACGAACCTGTTTGGTTGAGATTATTTTCTTTCACTCTAAGGGATAGAGCAAAAAGTTGGTATCACACACTGCCATCAGAGTCAATTCGAACATGGGATGAGCTCCAAAGGAAGTTCCTCGATAAGTATTTTCCACCTGCCAAAACAATTAATTTGCGTAATGCTATCTCAAATTTCATGCAGGAACATGATGAACAACTTTATGAAGCATGGAAAAGATTTAAAGAGCTGCTTAGAAAATGCCTGAATCATGGAATACCAAGGTGGATGCAGATAGAGACATTTTACAATGGAATTACAGTTTCAACACGAAACTTAATCGATGCTGCAGCCAGTGGTACCATGAACAAAAAGACCCCTAATGAAGTTAATGAACTGATTGAAGAGATGGCGTCTAACATGTACCAGTATCCAGTGGAGAGAAGTGCAAGAGGGAGAGTTTCTGGCATACATAATGTTGATCCTGTATTAGCATTGCAGGCACAAGTCGAGTCACTAACCAAACAATTGTCAAAACTGCATACCCCTTCTTTGGTTGCTCAGATTTGTGACATGTGTGGAGGAGGACATCCAAACCATGAATGCCAAGTAGGTAATGTGCAAGCAGTAAATTCTTTAGACCAAGCTAATTATGTTTCCAACTTTCGCAGGTCTAACGATCCAAACAGTAACACTTACAATCCTGGTTGGAGGAGTCACCCAAATTTCTCATGGTCAAACAACAACCAACAACCCAACACTCAACAGCCCATTGCTCAAACAAGACCACCACTTGGATTCCAAAAAGCAGCACGAGAACCAGAACAAAAATCCAACCTTGAGGACATGATTTCGAAGATTCTAGAAAATCAAGAGAAAGGAAAAGCTCAAACTGAAGGCAGGCTTCAAACCCAAGAGGCATCAATCCGAAATCTGGAAATATAAGTGGGACAGCTGGCAAATGCCATATCAGGTAGGAATAAAGAAACTTTACCTAGTAATTCTGAAACTAACCCAAAGGAACAAATCAAAGCCATCACTTTGAGAAGTGGAAAGGTTTTAGAAGAGCAAAAGCAACCTCAGGTGGAAGAGAACAAAGCAAATCAGCAGCAAGACAAGGAAGGAGAAGAACAAAAAGAAGAAAGAGAGGTAAGTAGATAGCAAAACCAAAGAGGTAAGTCTTCTCTTTCCAATGCTGAAATAAATGTGGACACCTTGCCATATCCAGCGAGAGCTTATAAGGATAAGTTGGAGGAAAATTTTCAAAGTTTATTTATATCTTTAAGAAGCTGAAAATTAACATTCCTTTTGTAGAAGCTGGAAATTAACATTCCTTTTGTAGAAGCTGGAAATTAACATTCCTTTTGTAGAAGCTCTAATGCAGATGCCACAATATGCAAAATTTCTTAAAGAGGTGCTTTCGGGAAAAAGGAAGATTGAAGAGCAAGGAACAATGATGCTAACTGAGAGTTGTGCAATCTTGAAGAATCAATTGCCCACCAAGCTAAAAGATCCAGGGAGTTTCACTATACCTTGTGAATTTGGAAATTTCAAGTTTAACCAAGTCTTATGTGATTTAGGAGCAATCATAAATTTGATGCCTTTGTCTATTTGCAGGAAACTAAATCTTGGAGAGCTTAAGGAGACCAATATCATGCTCCAATTTGCTGATTGATCAACCAAAAGGCCCAATGGACTGATTGAGGACGTGCTTGTCAGAATTGGAAAATTCATCTACCCATGCGATTTTGTGGTGTTGGACATGGAAGTGATTGGGAATTACCGCTAATTCTTAGGAGACCATTCTTAGCCACTGCAGCTGCCTTAATTGATGTCAAACAAGGGAAATTAACCCTCAGATTAAATGATGAAGAAATAGTGTTTGACATTAAACAAGCTATCAAAGGACCTTCAAATTCTTGTGGTGATACATGTTATTTCATTGATGTGATTGATGAATGTGCAGATAATGTTCAGCAGGAGATTATGATGAAGGATAGCTTGGAAAGGTGCTTGGCTCAATCATGCACCAAGGAAGATGATGATCCCCTCATGCAGCAAGAAGTAGAGAAATTAGAGGCTGAAGGAAACAAAGAAGAGGACAAAGGGGCTGAAATCAAAGACCCATCTAAACTTGAACTCAAACCTTTGCCTAGTTCTTTGAAATATGTTTATCTTGAAAATGATTCCAAAACAGTAATTATCTCATCTTGTTTGAATGCTAGGGAGGAAAAGCTCTTGATCAAGGTGCTGAGCAAAAGAAAGCAATTGGGTGGACAATTTCAGATATCAAGGGAATCAGCCCAACCACATGCATGCAAAAAATCCTGATGGCGGACACCTTCAAGCCAACAATTCAACCTCAAAGAAGGCTAAATCCAACCTTGCAAGAAGTGGTCAAAAAGGAAGTGGTAAAGTTGCTAGATGCAGGTATTATCTATCCAATTTCATATTGTAAATGGATTAGTCCAGTCCAAGTAGTGCCTAAAAAGGGTGGAATGACAGTGATAAAAAATTCAGATATTGAATTAATACCCACTAGGACTGTGACTAGATGGAGAGTCTGGATTGACTACAGAAAATTAAATTCAACAACTAGAAAGAACCATTTTCCTTTACCTTTCATTGACCAGATGCTTGAGAGACTTGCAGGTAATAAATTCTATTGCTTTCTTGATGGTTATTCCGGGTATTTTCAAATTCCCACTGACCCAGAGGACCAAGAGAAAATCACTTTTACCTGCCCATATGGAACTTTTGCATATAGGAGAATGCCTTTTGGGTTATGTAACGCACCAGCCACTTTTCAGCGATGCATGGTTGCGATCTTTCATGATTTTATTGAAACATTTATGAAAATATTCATGGATGATTTTACTCTTTATGGACAGACATTTGAAACATGTTTGAAAAATTTAGATTTGGTCCTAGCAAGATGTGAAGAGAGCAATCTAGTTCTGAATTGGGAGAAGTGTCACTTTATGGTGAATGAAGGCATTGTGTTGGGCCACAAAATTTCAGAAAAAGGTATTGAGGTTGATAGAGCAAAGGTAGAGGTGATTGAAAAATTACCTCCACCTACAAACATTAAGGGCATAAGAAGTTTCATAGGAGATGGAGGTTTTTATAGGAGGTTTATCAAGGACTTTTCTAAAATTGCAAAACCATTATCTATTCTGCTAATGAAATATGTGAAATTCAATTTTGATAATGATTGTTTGCATGCCTTTAAACTCCTAAAAGAAAAATTGATTTCAGCACCCATTGTAGTTGCTCCAGATTGGACCATACCCTTTGAATTGATGTGTGATGCTAGTGACTATGCTGTAGGGGTTGTGCTTGGGCAAAGAAAAAAAAAAAATTTCCACACCATCTATTATGCTAGCCACATACTCACTGGGCCACAATTAAATTATACTACCACAGACAAAGAGCTATTGCCTGTAGTGTATGCTTTCAAAAAATTTAGATCATACTTGATTGGATCAAAAGTTGTTGTGTATACTGACCATGCAGCTCTTAGACATCTCTTTGCAAAAAAGGACTCCAAGCCTAGACTGATCAGGTGGATCCTTCTCCTTCAAGAATTTGACTTCGAGATCAAGGATAAGAAGGGAGCTGAAAATGTGGTAGCTGATCACCTATCCAGGCTTGAGACTGAGGAAGTAGAGAAAAGGGGGATTTCTGAACTCTTTCCGGATGAAGTTATCTGTCAGATAAATAAATTATCCTTCCAAGCACCTTGGGTTGCTGATTTTCCAAATTTTCTTGCAGGTGGATGGATCACAAAGGAGCTAAGCTGGCAGCAAAGAAAGAAGTTTCTTGCTGATGTGAAATACTCTTTGGGAAGATCCCTACCTCTACAAAATTTGTCCTGATCAAGTGGTAAGAAGGTGTGTCCCAGAAATAGAGTTTGAATCAATCTTGAAGCATTGCCATGATGGAGAAGCCGGAGGACACTTCAGCTCAAATCGGACAGCAGCAAAGGTAATGCAATCAGGTTTCTATTGGCCCACACTCTATCCAGATGCAAAGAGGTATGTATCCACATGAGACAGATGTCAAAGGACAGGTAATGTATCTAGAAAAGATGAAATGCCTCTCACTAACATATTGGTATGTGAATTGTTTGATGTGTGGGGTATTGATTTTATGAGTCCATTTCCATCATCATATGGTTTTGAATACATCTTGGTGGCTGTTGAATATGTTTCTAAATGGGTTGAAGCCATAGCTACTAGGACCAATGATGCAAGGATGGTTTTAGAGTTCTTAAGGAAAAATATTTTCACAAGATTTGGAGCACCTAGAGCTATATTCAGCGATGGTGGGAAACATTTTTGCAACACCCAATTTGCTACCTTGCTTAAAAAGTTTGGGGTGAGGCATAAAGTGGCTACACCCTACCATGCTCAAACAAGTGGGAAGGTTGAAGTGTCAAACCGAGAGCTAAAAAGAATCCTTGAGAAAACTGTTAGTCTCTCAAGAAAGGATTGGGCTATCAAGTTAGATGATGCTCTTTGGGCATATAGGACAGCCTACAAAACTCCCATTGGTACCACACCATTAAGATTGGTATATGGAAAAGCATGTCACCTACCTGTGGAATTGGAACATAGAGCATATTGGGCTACTAAATTTTTAAATTTTGATGTGCAAAAGGCAGAAGAGAAGAGACTGTTGGATCTGAATGAGCTAGAGGAGCTGAGATACTGGGCTTATGACAATGCTAAACTCTACAAGCTAAAAACAAAGAAGTGGCATGACAAAAACATTAGGATGAAAAATTTTGAGGTAGGCCAAAAAGTTCTTTTGTACAATTCAAGATTAAAACTCTTTCCTGAAAAATTGAAGTCCAGATGGCAAGGACCCTATGAGGTGATTGAGGTGTCACACTTTGGAGCATTTGAGATTCAACACCCAAAGAATGGAAAAAAATTCAAGGTGAATGGGCATAGGCTAAAAATCTATCAAGAGAGGTTTCCAGCTGAAACCTCTGTTGTACATTTGATAAGTTGAGCCCATAAGAGATCTGTTAGTATAGGAATAGGAGTAGGACTTTGTGTGTGAATAGATTTGAATACTGTTTTTTTAATTTTTAGGTTGTGTTTTAAATTTTAGCTTTTGCTAGTTCTTTTAGACTTTTTCTTTCTGAAAATTGTGTCTGAGCTTGCTTTGTGTGTGCTTGTATTTGAGAGTGTGATTTAATGCAATTTCATTAATATGTACTCAATCTCCATTCATATTAATGAAATTTTGATTTCTACTCTAAATTGATTTGTCTCAAAGCATGCTTTTAATAATTCTTCCAATGAAAATGTGTGAAAAATGACTCTACACCTGCCTGTCAGTGATACTAACTTGTCCAAGAGGGAAGTATTCAAAAATATCATTTAGGATCTGCAGAATTGATGAAGTTACTCTGCGCGCCCGCGCCACAGCCTTGATGATGTACGACTGTTATTGAGGTGAGGAACACTGAATCCACTATAGGTATTCTTCTGAAGAACAATTTTATGCCTGAAGAGACACTGCAAGTCAATTTTCATGTTTCATTGCTTAAAATTATGCAAGTGTTTGGTACTAACCCATGAAAGCAGAATTCAAAAACAACAAGGGAGTGCCATCCAACCTCAACAAACCAGAATGTCAGGGAAGTATCTCTTTTACTCCTATGTTTATTGCTGCTTTGAGGACAAAGCAGGTTTTTAAGTTTGGGGTGGGATACTCTTCGTGATTTCTTCATGCATGCTTAATGGATTCAAAAACTCTGTTTTTTTTCAAAAATACACCAGAAATTCCAATAGAGATTTTGAAAAATACTAGTGACAATCCCTGATCATATGAATAGCATGATTCATTCTCTGGAAAATATTTTAGTTTAGATGCTTAGTCTTGAATGGATGAGAATTTTCTTTAAAAATAGTTTTTCAAAACAAAGTACAAGTGAGCAAGTTGATTTCAAACAATCACTAGAACCAACCTGAGGAAAACTTGAGGCGAAACATAGAAAGGTTTTCAAAATTCTGAGGTGATTTAGGCACCTGTTTAAAAATCGTTTGAGCCTTTTTCAAAGCCACCCATTTCAACGCACAAGTTGCATCACCTTTTTTCAAACATTTTAGGCCGAAAAGATCCCTGTTTTGTTTCAATGTCCCATGCTACATGAACCAGCCTTAGTGATAAATAAACTTGTTTCTTACTGACCCATGATTCTCCAAATTATTGAAGTGTTCTGTTTGAATGAGCATGGATCAAAATTTTGAAGTTATAAGGAGGGATGGATGAAGAGTATAGAAAATATTTTTGAGAAAAAGAAGAAGGGAAGGAGCAAGAGAGAGAAAAAGAAAATGTCTGGCTGAGTTAGGAGAAAGGCCACCTTGTGTGTGCACCGGGTCTCGGGCCTCAGCAAGCTTAGGGACTCTGAGTCAACTGGCAAGGTAAGCTGAACTCTAAACAAAGCCAAAGAAAAAGAAAGAAAAGGTTGCGGGTTAGTTAAGGGAAAGGCCACCTCGTGTGTGCACCGGATCTCGGGCCTCAGCAAGCTTAGGGACTCTGAGTCAACCGACGAGGTAAGCTACACTCTGGATAAAACCCAAAGAAAAAGATACATGGGAAAGAAAAAAATGGGAAAAGAAAAAATGAGGGATCAATGCAAAAGAATAAGTTTGGGGTGGAAGAGCTTGGAGGAAAAGTCACAAATCCAACTCATGCTCAGGAAAATGGAAAATGGATATGAGGAGGAGAATAAAACCCAAAAGATATAACCAAAAATCTTCATCATACCCATTACCCCTGCCTCATTACAACCCTTAAAGACCTATTGATCAGAATTGAGATATCCTTCAGGTTAGTGGAGAGTGGACTGAGGGTTGGCGTATGGAGTTGAACTGAGATTTCTCACTTGTATGGGCATGTACATATTTGAAAAATTTGAAGAAAATTCGAAATCTGTTTTGACTAAGCAAGAAAAACCATCATTAGGAAAGAAGTGAATCATCTATTTTGGAAACTTTAGCGGGAGGATCACTGAATTTTTCTTAGTCTTTACAGATCTATCTGGTATTTATTTCGAAGTTTTGCTCGAGGACGAGCAAAGGTTAAAGTTTGGGGTTGTGATAAGTGTCCAAAAGATACTTATTTATGCATGAAGTATTGATCATAAAATCCATTTTTAGTTGATTATGTGCATGAAAATGACATATATAACTCAAATTCATGTTTTGTGTCTCAGGTACCCGGTAAAAGAAGAAAATCTGGATTCTGAGGGAAAATGAAGGAAAAAGGAGCAAAATAGAGCCAAAAAGGGAATGGCGCGACCGCGCTGGGAAAATGTGTGAAAATTCAAATAAATGGCAGAAATTCCCAACGGCTAGCAAGGCGTAAAAGAGGACAAATCGGGAATGTGAAATCGCGACGATCACCGCCCCCCCAGAAGCCTACCGCGCCAAGAAGATGAGCGCTACCAATGAAATTATTGGCGCCAAAACAAATGATTGCCTTTACAAAAAGAGTTCAAAGTTCTATTTCGGGAAGTAGACAAAGATTCTAAGGAGTGGCGCGACCGCGCCAATTCGACAGCCAAATATGGCGCTGCCGCAGCAGTTAGTATCCTTTCCTCAGCACAGACCCGAAGGCCACCTCCAGACTTTGAAAGAATTTTGCTCCAGTGGCGCGACCGCGCCATTTAAAGAAGAATTTCGGCGCAACTGCTGACTCAGCATACACAAATTAAGGAAATCTCAGTATTCTGACTACCAATCAAGCCCAAACTTGGGAGAAAAAGTCCTAATTGTCTAAGGAAGGTATCCACGAAGATTTTATGGAATATTGCTCGAGTCTAGGTGCATTGAATGATCAGAAAAGGAGAAGTTCCACACCAAGAAGGAAACTGCTGCCAGAAGGAGAAGTTGAATCCAAAATTTATGAAGAACATATCTGGACTTCCCGTGTTCCAATTAAAGCTAAATTTGGACTAAAGATTCCTGAGGATATTAAGGATCATATTACGAAAATTTAGGCAAGTCCAAGTCGGGGTTCTCAAGATTCATATCTTCAAAGTGGTGGACCTAGTGCTGAACATGGCAGCAGAATCAAGCAACTTCTTCACATCATATCTCGAGTTTCCCAACTCAAATTGAACTCAAATTTTGTGAGCAAGGCAAGGACCACAGAAGGAAGGTTCGTATGTAATTTCATCCAATTTTGAGGTTGGGAAAGCATAATTCATACCCCTGGACAGAGTCCAATTTACAAGGCCTTGGTAGCAGAGCAACTATAAATAGAGGTCCGAGGAGGAGAGTTGATCATCCAGTTTTTGGTGTTTTAACTTCGGTTCTTAGTTATTTTTGTTCTTTTAGTTAGTTTGGAGTTGAGAGAAAGGCCAGAGGAAGTCTTGCACGGCCTCTTGGTACTTTAGAGAGAGAGAGAAGATATTTTAGCCAAGGCAAGAGTGGAAGCTAAGAGCAGTCCTGAAAGGGGGTCTTCTGTATTTATTTTCTTTTCATGTTCATGGCTGTAATTGAATTCTCCTTGTGTGTTTGTTTTAATACCATGGAGTAGTCTCTCTTTGTTGGGGAAGTCATGAACTCCTAGTTGTTTATGTTTAAGTTCTGAATTCTATAAGCAATAAAGTACTTTGCCTTTGTTTTAGAAACTGAGTTCATTGCTTATTTCTGATCTGAATTCAATTCTGGAATTTAATGAGGTTCGAATAGAGAAGTTAAATTTCAGTAGAGAGTTGGGTTAGTTATTTGATTCCTGTTTTCTAAAACCACTTGTTTTTCTAACTAGATCGTTCCGGATTGTGATGGAGACTAGTTGAAAAGTGATGTGACTTCAATAACTCTTGTTCTGAATAAAAGAGAGTTAATTTTTAAGCTTTTATATTTATGCACCTAGGATTTGAATGTTTTCGGATTGTGATGGAGTTCAAAGAATAGGTGAAAGTTATTTCCTGTATATGGGTAACCAGGTTTTCAAAAGCTAAGTCAACGCAAGAGTATTTGAGCTATAAAATCAGAACTTTGCATGTTAGCAACTAGGAGGGATTGACACGTTTCCCCAACATCTCATCTCTATAAGTTTTTCCAAAAATTTAATTCTGTTTTCGTTTTTTTCAGTTTTCAAAACCAAAACAATTTTTTCACCTCTGTTAGTAGAAAAATCTTTGCTTAAACTGAGTTCTCATCAAGGTCTCTGTGGGATCGATATCTGGACTCTCAAAGTCTATATTACTTGCTAACCTAGTGCACTTGCTAGACACCCAACAGAAAGATTTGAACTTTCCTTGCAATTGAGGCTCAGGTTCCTCCACCGGTTGATATAGTCGACAACCTTTTCGCCTTTCTTCTGTTTTAGATTGGCGATCTCTTCCAGAGTAACGGTGCGCCAGGTACAATAGAACCGGCTGAGGAATTCCAGCTCCAATTGTTCCCAGCTGTCGATTGAGTCTTGGGCCAGCTCGATGTACTAGTCGAAGGCATTTCCCTTCAACGACCGGCCAAATTGCTTGACCAGCAAGTCGCCGTCGGTGCCGGCGTTGTTGCAGGTTCCAATGAAATGGGTGACGTGTTGTTTGGGATGCCCGTCGCCATTGAACTGCTGGAATTTTGGAGGATGGTAGCCGATCGACATCAGGATGTTTTGAATCCTCTGCGTGTAAGGCCTCCGGTATGCGACGGATTTGCTGTCGCCCGAGCTATTTCGTACAACGCGGTTGATGAGCTCGGTGACTGCGTCGAGCGTGAGGGCAGTCGGCTCTGCTTCAGCTCGTCCTCTGCGAATGGCTATTGGTGCGACAGGCGATAGCTCGTCGTCGGAGGTAGGATCTTCTGGCAATGGTTCAGCCGAACCACTGGTAGTCGCCCGATTTCGGTCGACTTCTTGAGAAACGCTGCCAATGTTGTTTGTGTCCGTGCTCATTTCGAGCCACTCTAGAATTCTCGTGATCTGGAGGTCACAAGCAGCGAGTTGCGCGTCTTTGATGCGCAATTGTTCACTTTGCTCTTTAAGTGCAACTTGCAATTCGGCAAGCTGCTCTTCGATGGTTTTGGCCGATGTCATCATCGCTGCCATCTTGACGGTCGGCGTCGGTGAGGCTGTTCCCGCCGCAGATCGAAGTGGTGAGATTTTGGCCGGCGACTGCATTGGGGAAACGGTCATCGGTGTTTTCGAGCGTGGAGAGGTTGCGGTAGGTGACCGGCTAGGAGAGCCGGCCACTGTCGGTTGAGCGCGGTATGTGGTTTTGGCTGGTGATTGGCTTGTGGTGGCAACCACCGGTGAGATTCAGCAGGGAGGAATGGATGAGTATGCTACGGGGGAGGTCGTCGGTGTCTGTCAGCGAGGAGAGTGGCTGGGTGGTGAATTGGTTGTTGCAGTGAGCGCGGCCAAGAGATCGTGAGAGATAGTCACGATCAGAGATTTGTCTTCGGCCATCGCTCTCTGTACGGAGGAGGCCGACAACGAATACGTTCTTACCGCGGAGGAGGAAGTCGTGCCCCCATGTTGTTCATAGCGCTGCACCAAGGCAGGGACGATGGAACTCCTTCGCGATGGTGGCGACTGAGCCAGGGTGACAGTCGGGCTTCGAGGAGGAGGAGAGGCAGCGATGGCCAAATATGTTGGCTTGGCCATTGCTGGCATCAGTTTGGTGGAGGCCGCAACTGGCTTGGTGGAGGCTGCGGTAGCCTGTGGCACGAATACGGCGCTTGGGCGACGGGCGTCGTACATGAAGGGAGCTTGTTCTGTGGACAAGCTTCTGGCCAAGGCCCATGTGATTGGGCAAGTGGCAGGTGGTGGAGAGGTTGGAGCGCGGAGGTTGGCCGAAGAGATGGCTGCTGGTCCGCGAGCTCCTGCAATCAAGCTTACAGTCGCGGCAGGGAGTGGATGAGCAGAGCTTGATGCCTTTGTTGTTGTTGTTGTTGTTGTTGTTGTTGTTGCCATTGTTGGCATTGCTGGTCATGGCTGAAAGGTTTTTTTTTTTTTGGTTGAACGGAGAAGGAGATAAGATGTAGGAATGTCCCATAGGGCGTGCCAAATCTGTTTCACCGAAAATCTGTCGGTCCGCGAAGGGGCGCAACCGAGAGAACAATTTGATTATATCAGAATATTTTCGTTACAGTTTGTGTTTGAATGTCAAGGAATGCGAATACAATCTCCTAAGCTTCCTCTGATTCAATCTCCGTGTGAATTTAGTGAAGTTTTGGCTTCTGGTGAGAACGACGAAATCCGAGTTCCGGAATGAGTGTGCACGAACAGTGACGACTCTGGTCGATCGGGCGGAAGTATTTGTGTTCCGCGTGTATCGACTTGTTGATGTTGCCGGTGATCGTGTAGAGCTGCTCCGATTGAACTGTTGAATCTCGACGAATTGCAAGTCACTGGACTTCTTTGGCTCGAAAGAGCTTTTGACGGTTCTTCTCGCTGAAGGATTTTTGAACTCAAGTTTTTGAACCCCTGCGACAGAGCTTCTCCCGATTCTGTCAATTGTTTGGAGTTCTTTCCTTGGAAGGGGGATCATGATCCCCTTTTTGCTGTTGCTGTTGAGATGGGAGGAAGAGTGGGAGTTCCTCTATTGAATCCCTCGAATGAGGATCTCGGTGTCTTTTTTTGGATGTCGTTGTTGGCGACTAGGCTTGGTCGTTTAACCGTTGAAGAAGAAGCTGACTCATGGCTGGTTTGTAACTTGATGCTGACTGGTGCTGACACGATGGCTCACCGCTGACTAGGGCGTCAACTGTATCGATGATGCGGCAGAATGAATGAGCTTGACGATGGGCTGCGACAAACGACGTAGAATATCGGTCGAGCCTACCCACGACGATCGATTCCTGGATCGATGGATTTTTGGGCTCGTCGAAATATTTGTGTTTCGTGTGTATCGACTTGTTGACGTTGCCAATGAACGAGTAAAGCTACTCCAGTTTGAACTGGTGAACTTCGACGAACTGCGAGTTGCTTGAACTCCTTCGGCTCGAGAGGGCTTATGTGCGTGAGATTACTTCTCGACAAAAGAATTTCAAACCTCTTCAACAGAGCGCTTCTGGCTATTTGTAGCCAGTTCTGTCCAGTTATTGGGGGTCGATCCTTGGAATGGAGATCGTGATCCCCTCTCTGCTGCTTCTGTTGAGATGAGAGGAAGACTTGGGCGCTCCTTTTTCTTTGTTGGTCCCATTGAATGAGGATCAATGGTAGGTTTTCTGGTTTCTTTCGTTGGCGACCAGACTTGGTCGGTTGAATGTTGACATGACATGCCGTATGATTGACCGATAGAAAGGCGGACATTTGGGCTCGCCGTATTTGAGCCAACCACATTTTGGTGTCTACAATATCTTGTATAAAAAATTTGGGCTTTTTGGGTCGGATTAGGGTTTTAGTTGGGTCGAGTTGGGTTCAAGTTTGTAAAATAATAGTTTGGGTTGAGTTTGGGTTTAAAAGCCGTTTGGGTTTAAAAGCCATTTGGGTTTTTCACGGGTTCGGATTTTGGGTTATTAAAATCGGGTCGGCTTCGAGTTTTCAGAAACCCGACTCAAACCCGACCCGTGGCCGCCCCTACGGCCGAGCCTCGTTGCGCCTGCTCTTTTTATCGTCCTGAACCGTAAACATATGATACAGCCATAGAAGGACCTGCTCTAATCTCAGTGTCAGAGAGACGGAGTAAAGATGGGAGCTACCAAGGTGGTAATGTTAATGGCGGCAAGAGATTCTTTCAGAAATTCAACTGCAACCCATCTTCGTTCGCTTCAGTTCGTTTCTTCCTACCATACGACGCGCTTGGTCCCACAACCGCCGGACTTGATTCACTGGGTCCGACGAGAAGGCGGCTTTGTTCACCAGGATTTGAGGATATCGGATGGGGATTCCTATGGGCTTGGTTTGGTGGCTGCACGAGAAATTCCGAGAGGGTCGGACCTCATTGCCCTTCCCAATCATATACCATTATGTCTTCAGTCTCTCGACTCCGAAGGAGATGGTCCAGATGCCGTTATAGTTCAATTAGCTCGTCGAGTTCCAGGTATGTCGCATTCTAGAGTTTAAAGCCTGACTTTTTGTTTTGGTTCATGCTGGACAACATGTTCAGGTGCTGCTATCTGGAAGTTTTGCTGATATTTCTTGATATTTACTTCTGAACGTAAGCTACTGGAAAGAGCTTTGTGAAGCGTGTGGAGTAGGCCGTTGCTTTAGAAATATGATATGTCCAAAAGGGATCGCAGGCCTTCAACTTGTACACTTTTCTGGACTTGTGGCGGAACAATTTGCTCAGTTCTGATCTAAAGTGGCTCCTTGGACTTAACTTGTACATTCTTCTCGACGTGTAGCTACACAAATATGCTAGACTGACGACAACGTTTTGAACAACTTAAACCAAGTAGAAGGACTTAATTGTTTATCTTTAACTTGTGTTCACATTGAGGCTCTTCAAAATTGACCCGCTCTTGACCTCGCACTTTAAAACCCTTCATCTGCATGTGACCATTTAGCTACTACTCCAGTTTTTGAATGCGAACTTTCGCAAACATAAAAAGTGTTTCCTTTGTTATATAATGGAGTTGCTTCCTGTCAATGGATAATCCTTTATTTGGACGGTTTTCTCTGTTTGTGCAATAGAGTTGCCTCCTGTCATCGGATAATCCTTTATTTGGATGGTTTCTCTGTTTTTGACAGATTTAAACTTTTCAAGCTGTCTTGCACGAATTGGATTGTCTGGTTGCAGAAATTTCGCATCTGGCTTGACCATTACTACCTTTTCCTTTTTAGAAAAAAGATTCCTGAGCTACCAAGTGGGTTATTCTGTAAAAAATTTCGGATTTTTTCTGTTTAGTGTTTTTTTAGTGCTTGGTGACTTCTAGCAATGCCTAAGAGATGATTCAATTGAGCTTGTTTAGCAACAAAATCCTATTGCATTATCATCATCATCACCTTGTACTAATTAAACTGGGACTAGCTAATGGAATCTTCCTCTTTTCTGTTCTATAGTGCTTAGTTTTCTCTGTTTTTCTGGTCCATTGGGTGATTTTGTGGGTTATTTCTTACTAGTGTATCATTAGGCCACTACCTTTCTCTGTTTTTCTGGTCCATTGAGTGATTTTGTGGGTCATTTCTTGCTAGTGTATCATTAGGCCACTGAAAATCTCCCGACCTTCCGTAAATATTTGTAGTTTATTTTGTCTGGCATTCCAATACATGAAGTTTAAAGACCAAGCTAGTAAGGATGAGATAATTGGGTTGTTGGTCATGTCTTTGAAGAATATTGGAAAACAGAAAACGAAGGTTGTACAGTTGAAAGAAGAGTATGAATGACATGGCTGAAGGGAGATTGGGGAAACAAAAGAGGCTGATCGGTTGGTAGAAGAGGAGACTAGTGCACCTAATTCTCTCCCAGTGGTGAGTAAAAAGAGAAAAGTCAGCCAGGGTCCGATTTTTGTAAAATTAGGCTCAGGAAGAACCCATGGTAGATTTGGTGAAGGGGGTGGAGGAAAAAGACCCAATAAAAAAATACCCCTTTGAAAGACTGTGTATAGGAGCTAATTGAAAATCCAATTCGAGAAGCAATTGGGTGGTCTAAGGAAGTAGAGCTGGACCTATTAATAATCCAAACTTATGAATTTGACCTCCTCTTTGTTTTTTAAAATGTTGCGATTATTTGCTTGTAACCATTTGAAGTTTTATTAAAGAAGATATTTTTGCCCTTACTTCTGGGCATATCTCACGTGTATGACAAAAAAGGAAACATGAGGTGAGGCACTGGAGGACTAGTTATTTGGTTATTAGGAATTCTGATGGTTAATAGGTCAAATACGTGGTGCTCTGATTGCTTCTGTATTTTTTGTAAACAGAATATCTTTTTTGTTCTGGAAGATGGAAATTAATATAGGATCTTCATTTATCTATAATTTGTTAAATCTCCGTGTACCTACTATTTAATCAACATGATTTCTCATGAAGGATGCTGACTATTTCAAGCCATGCTGATTGAGGACATGTGACATCTTTACTTTATTGTGAACAATACTTGCTTGGTCTCACTGGCAGTAGTAAGCTTTTGATACGGTCTTTCTATGTTGCTTAGAGTACTCAGCTCTGTAGGAGATGTTAATTACATAGCTTCTGTGACTGACTTCTAGAATTGAGGAGGACAATGTAGTAGAGGGGATAGGTTAAATCAATGGGTCCTCCTGCCAACAACTATAACTATTACATTTGCTTCATTGGCCCAATATCATCAGTTTATTTTAATAGATCTTGTGTCTCATTATCATACATACTGTCTTCTGCAAATAAGGATTTGATACTTACTTTGACTAAACCAATACAAGGAGTTTTTCTTTATTTTATTTTTATTTGGAAAAATAATATTTGTGCCATCTCCTGTGTTGTATACTTTTTTGGCTTCAGAAGCTTATATAATGAGCATTTGATTTAAGCATTTGCTGCTAGAAAGTTTCATTAGATCATTTCTACCTTTTACCTTAGGTGTCTCCAATATAGAGTAAGATGAATTTTGTTTGGATAATATGGTAGAGGAACTATGGGCCATGCGACTAGGTCTGAGACTCCTGCAGGAAAGAGCAGTTGTTGGATCATATTGGTGGCCCTACATCAGCAACTTGCCCGAAGCTTTTTCTGTACCAATATTTTTCCCTGGAGAAGACATTAAAAACCTCCAATATGCTCCTGTAGTCCATCAGGTATTTTGGCAATCAAATTTCGATAAGAGCCATGCGGAAGATTGTGGAGTTGTTATTGATCAAGTATGTTGTTCTTGTGCCAGGTAAATAAAAGATGCCGTTTTCTTCTCGATTTTGAGAAAGAAGTCAGAGGTTCACTTCAAAATATCCCTTCCAAAAGTCATCCGTTTGGTGGGCAAGATGTGGATGCATCATCTCTTGGATGGGCCATGTCAGCAGTTTCTTCCCGAGCTTTTCGGTTGCATGGTCTTCATAAAGGTGTACCAATGATGCTGCCTCTTATAGACATGTGCAACCACAGTTTCCACCCAAATGCACAAATTATTCAGGCGCAAGATACAAGTAATTCAAAGATGTTGGTCAAGGCATGTTCATGAAACATCTAAACTCCCTCCGGCTTCTTGTCAACTTTTGCCGGCTCATTTGTTTTGCACATCTGCAGGTTGTCGCGGACAAACTCATAGAACAAGGTGAACCGGTGATGCTGAATTATGGAAATCTGAGTAACGATTTTTTCCTCTTAGATTATGGGTTTGTGATTCCCTCAAATCCTCATGACCATGTTGAGCTCAAGTACGATGGAGTTCTTTTAGATGCTGCTAGCATGGCTGCCGGCATTGCATCACCCACCTTTTCTTCTCCAACAGAGTGGCAACTGCAGATTCTCTCACAGCTGGGTTTACATGGAGATGGGGCTATTCTCAAGGTAAATCTCTCATTATCTGCCTAGTCAAACTCATCAGGCTCAAAATAAGCTTATTGAAATGACCTGTTTGTGAATTCAGCATGGGGACAGTTTTCCATTCCACAGCTATAACAAATATGCATGGAATCACGAAGCTCCACTATGACTAAAATATTTTGTTTCGACCGAGATTCTTACTTTTGGCTTTGATGTTTGGAAACATCTAGACTGCATTTTGACATGAAACCACTGCCAATATCACATCATACACGAAAATATTTTATTCTTCCTGTCAACAGATGGAGTTTTTGTGTTTATCATGACAACTTATATTCCTCAATCTGCATCATTTGGTTAGTTGGGTAGTTAGGTAGTTGGGCAACCATTAAACAGTACCCATCTGTGATGTAACACCGAACCAGTTATCATCCCCAATTGTATAAATCGACGATGTCAATGTTAGATCGAATCCGTTTGTGCTATTTCAGATTCTAACTGCAGATATGTTTGGCTGAATTTGATCCGTGCAGGTGACCTTAGGTGGCCCTGAGTTGGTGGAGGGCCGGCTCTTGGCAGCACTGAGAGTACTTCTCGCAACCGAAGCCGAAACTGTACAAAAGCATGGTTTGGATACCCTGAAGTCGTTATCGGTGGAAGCTCCTCTCGGGGTAGCTAATGAGATCGCGGCCTTTCGAACGATTATTGCTTTATGTGTGATTGCACTCGGGCACTTCCCAACAAAGATCATGGAGGATGAATCGTTGTTGCGACAAGATGTGTCGAGTTTGAGGAAATTGGCCGTCCAGTTCAGGATAGAAAAGAAAACGATGATTATCGATGTAATGAAAGAACTTACAAAAAGAGTTAGACTCCTGCAATCGAATCTGAAAACCACTGCCTGAGAGTTTTGTTTTTCATTACTGCTCTGCTGCTTTCTTCTTAAGTTCTTCTGATCAATATGAGACTACTTCACTTTCCTCAATGTGCGCAAAGATAGACTCGTCCAAGGAAGAGATCGAGTACTTTGCTTGAAAGTCGAAAGAGGAGAAACAAGGGTTACTTGCAGAAGAGAAATCTGTAGGTTCAACCAACATCGCTGATGCCGTCGCTTGAAACAGAAACTTTCCACAAAAGAGTCGTAGTCAAAGAGATCTGGTTTTGTTGAACGAGAAGGAAAAGAAACGAAAATTCCGTTCAAAGTTGGACTGCGTTAATAGGAGCCAAAGAAATCAATCACTACAGTCGACAAGGTGGAAATAAAGAAGCAGAAGAGAAGGAAGCAGAAGAGAAGGAAGCAGAAGAGAAGGAAGCAGAAGAGAAGGAAGCAGAAGAGAAGGAAGCAGAAGAGAAGGAAGCAGAAGAGAAGGAAGCAGAAGAGAAGGAAGCAGAAGAGAAGGAAGCAGAAGAGAAGGAAGCAGAAGAGAAGGAAGCAGAAGAGAAGGAAGCAGAAGAGAAGGAAGCAGAAGAGAAGGAAGCAGAAGAGAAGGAAGCAGAAGAGAAGGAAGCAGAAGAGAAGGAAGCAGAAGAGAAGGAAGCAGAAGAGAAGGAAGCAGAATCAGAGAAGGAAGCAGAATCAGTTAAGGAGGCAGAACAGAGAAGGAAGCAGAACAGAGAAGGAAGCAGAAACAGAGAAGGAAGCAGACACAGAGAAGGAAGCAAAAACAGAGAAGGAAGCAGAAACAGAGAAGGAAGCAGGAACAGAGAAAACAGAAAATATCAAAGTGAAGCTCCATGATTAATAACAAACGAACAATATACACCGAGTGTCTGCGACCATCTCTGTGCCTCTAATTATCGACCTGTGTGAGTTTCGCGAGAGGGAAGTATGAAGACAACCCATATCAAATAGAGGTTCGTTCAAATTGATCACTCCCTCATATTTCCTCCTAAACTGTTTCTTAAAAAAAAAAAAAAAAAAAAAGAAGAAGAAGAAGACTACATATACTAACATCTAACTGACAATCCCTGCAGCATGCTCCAAGAGCACCTACTTTCTGAAGGGGCAAAAGAAAAGAAGAGCAAAAACTATACAACTCCATCAGAGAAATTCAAAAACCGAAAAAGAAAAGGAGACCCTTTTCCTCTCTTCCTCCTCTTAGGACTCCCCGACGGAGATGGGGTGGCGGTTCTGACGCCCCAGCGGCGACCTCGAGAGCTGCCTTGTAATCTCCCTCAAAGCGGGTCTGATCTCGGCCTGGATCAAAATAGGGTAATCCTCAATCTTCTCGTCCTCCTGCTTAATCTTCCTCACCTGGCTGTGAACCGGAAAACCCACGTTCTTCGCGTTTTCCTTCTTCTGCTCCATGATCACCGGAAAACCCAGAAACAGAGACGCCCGGAAAAAACACAACACAAGGATCGATCGAACAGGGCCAAAGAACAAATCGTCGGTGTTAGGAAGAAAGGAGAGTGGGATTATGCGCATATATATATATATATGTGTGTGTGTGTTTGGTGATGAACTCATACGGGGGGGCTGCGTGGGCTTTGTGGGGAGGTGAGAAATCACGATTTGATTGTGAGTCCAAGTAGAGGAAGATGGTGGGAAGTGCCTTCTTCTTTGTTGGATCACTCTCGGACGACTCTCTCTCTCTCTCTCTCCCTCTTCCCTTTGAATTCAACCTCCTCCCGAGTCAGTCAGACTATATTAAATTAAGTAATTAACACAGGTTTCCCTGTTTCGATTTTCGTAGACTGACTCGAAATACCCCTCCATTATCTTTTATTACCACTCCTCTCCCTCCCCCGGTCCTGCCCTTTTCTTCCGGCTGGTAAGCAAGCATCTCTTACTATCGCCGCTCCATGGATTTTTAGCAGCGGTTATTGGTTGCGTTTACGAAGGGGGAAAAAAAAAAAAAAAAAACCAATCAAGCAGAGGGTATCAGGGTCGTTTAATATAAAACGAGGGGTAAAATTGGAATAAAAATATAAAAAAAAAAATATTATTAAAAAAAAAAAAAAAAAAAAAAAAAAGGGGGGCAGGGCGAGGATGATAAGGATAGGTGAGATTGCCGTTAAGTTTGTTGGTCGGCATAAGTGTCAGTCGTAAACGTGAAGAATTAGGAAAATGGTTCCACGTGGCAAAAGGAGAGAAGAGGTGGAATCGGTTGCTGCTGGTTGACGAAAGGATCCCTCCTCGGTTGAGTTCGATTCAAACTCGACCGGATATGAGGATATCATATCCCTTCCACCACGCCACGTATCACGCTACGTGTCCTCCGAATGGAACCTTCTCACGCGCCTACCCTTACGTCATCGAAACACGTGGACACGAAAAGGGGACCCATTAATATCGTGGATGCCCAACTTAGAAGCTCCACTTGGATTTTGGTCTATTTCTAAACCTCAATCCGAACCCTAATCATTGAACCCTTAATCACACGCAGTGCACAAGAGATTTTTTTTACGATTTTGTTTTTGTCCTTTATTTTAAATAAATTCATTGGACCGAGTCCGAGTCGAGTCCCTTGATCATCTCCCTCGACTCGGACGAGTCACTGATTTAGGTGGTTACTCGAGTTTTAAGGTATCCGATTTGGATTTCCATAACCCCGATCGAAATATAATATATAATTATATATAAACATTTTTTTTCATTTTCATTTTTTGAGGTCTTGGATCGTCACTCGTGGGGGGAGGGACTCGTGTGATTGGAGATATAATAGGAGGATGCTAATTATATTTGATAATGTACGAGTGACGTCCAATCCAAGTGACAAAAAGATCAAAAGGAAAAACGGATTCCGGAGAATCTTCCTCGCCCCAGAAGATGGAAACATGATTTTTCCGTTTTCCGGCCCTTCTTAGCTATTAATAGAAATCGGTGGGCTGCCAACGACGTTCCACTAAACTCTTTAGTCGCCGACGACGAGACTCCGCCGCCCGATGATCGATTCAACGTGGCCGGCGCAACGAGGGAAAAAAAAAAAAAAAAAAAAAAAAAAAAAGAATATTTTATACCGAGGTTAAATGATTTCTGGGTCGCCGGTCGTTGACTAATAATACACGGCAGCTGTTTCGTTCAACGAGGGCGAAGCCGGGAAGGTGAAGCTCTGGATCTGCCTGCTTCTGGAGGGACGAGTTCCCGACGTTTTCTCAACTTCGGCATCGCGGATTTTAGAGATATATATTATATAACACTACACGAAAGGGATTGTTTTGAGTTTTCTAAAGAAAGGCAAGTTTAAGGGGTTTTGTGTCGTGAGATTGAAAAGCAATGTTTGAGAGGAGGGGGGATAAAAAAAAATCGAAATGACAACTGTGGGATTTGAACCCACGCCCTTTCGGACCAGAGCCTAAATCTGGCGCCTTAGACCACTCGGCCAAATTGTCATTCGATGTTTAAAGGTTGCATTCTTTTAGAAATTAACATTAAACACGTTTTAATGACCTTACAAAATGTGCCGTTGAACCGTTGAACTTTAACCACGTTCTTGTAGTTGTATCTGTTGCTCTCTTCACAGTTCTTCCAATGGTTACATGTTACTGCTAAAATCCTTTTGGGCATTCCCAAGTTCTCTTCCTCGAAAGATATTCACACCGTATCTTCGGAACTCCGTTTCGTTTTACTCTCGCTTCGTCACTGGTAGTCGCTCCAACTCCACTCTGTACGAGCAGCTTCTGAACATACTCACCAACGAGCCTTCTCTTTCACTTTTGAAAAAGACCCATTGTGTCGTGATTATCCACCAGTTATTATCGAAATCCGTCCTCGCTTGCAGATTGTTGAATGGGTATTCTTCCCTTTGCAGACTCGATGATGCCGAGAACCTGTTCGATGGTTTGCCGAAGCAAACTGTACATGCCTACAATCGCATGCTGAAGGCTTACGTTGACCACAAGCACTATAAACCGGCTCTGATTTTGTACTTTCAATTACTTTCCGCTAGAGATGTCTTGCCCGATCACCTCACTTTTAGTTTTATCATCCAAGCTTCCATTGCTTTGGGTCTCACTGAATTTGCCAGAATTGTTCATGGGCATGTTTTGGTATTGGGGATCGACCCTGACCTGCACCTGGCTACGTCGCTTATGGACTTCCACATAAAGTGTGATTCGTTAGATTATGCCCGAGCATTATTTGATCGTATTCCTGCCCGAGATGTATTTGTTTGGACAGTGATGATCAATGGGTATCTGCGAGCTGCTAATTATCATGAGGCTCTAAATTTATTTGGTAAGATGAAAGAGACATGTAAAACTGTTGGACTCGTCACATGGAATTCTTTACTTGCTGGTTTTGTTCATGGCGGTCTTGTCTCTGAGGCCTGGCGTGAGTTTATACACATGCAAGAGAATGGTGTAAGACCAGACAATGTTAGCTTGTGTACAATTCTGCCTGGTCTGGCTCGGTTTGCCATCATGAAATCATGTTTAGAGGCTCACGCGTATGCAATAAGGATGGGCTTTGATTTGGATTTATTTGTGGTCAGTGCTTTAGTTGACTTTTATGTTAGAAGTGGGAATTTGGCTTCAGCTAGGACCTTGTTTGATGGCATGCTAGTGAAAGACACAGGCTTGTGGAATGCTATGATTGTGGGGTATGGAAACCATGGACTCTGTAAAGAAGCATTGCAACTCTTTAATCAAATGCAAGCTTCAGGGCTGAAACCAAATGGGACTACGTTCACTTCTCTCCTCTCTGCTTGCAGTCATGCTGGTATGGTTACTGAAGGGTGCCAACTTTTCGATTCTATGGTTTGTGACTACGAAATTTTGCCATGCCATGAACATTACACCTGCATGGTGGACATGCTTGGCCGAGCTGGAAGGTTAAACGAAGCTTATGAGTTTATCAAGAATCTACCTATAAAAGCCTCAAGAGATACTTGGGGAGCTTTCCTGAATGCTTGTCGGATCCACAATGATTTTAAGCTTGCAGAGACTGCAGGAGAGCATATTTTTGACAATAATGATACCATTGAAGAGGCAGGTTATCATGTTATGATGTCAAATATCTATGCAGAAACAGGGCAGTGGAGTAAGGTAGCAAAGATGAGGACAAGTATAAGAGATGAAAGGATGAACAAAAGAACAGGTTTCAGTTGGATTCAGATAGGGGGACTCGTGCATACATTCTATATAGCAGACATCTCACACCCACAAACTGAAGATATTTATTCCTTGCTGAGGAGTCTAGACGATGTTGCCTATTGCTTCTAGTTGCAAAAGCCTTCACTTGGAGATTTCTGTTTAGCTTTGTTATTTAATTCATTTGTCAATCATAATAAAGAGGAAAAACCACTAAATTGTACATGAAATTGTATTTGGAGCTGATCTTCTTCCGCCTGGGAAGAAGATTCACCATTGGCTTAGTGCGTTTGAAGTAGTACAGGCTAGGGCTGGCCAGGTTGGGTTTGTCGGATTTTAGGTTTTCTAAGTTGGGTTGGATTTGGGTTTTCGAAAAACCAACCCAAACCCGACTCGTGCCCACCTCTACTACAGACATAAGAAGCGCTCTCATTTTGCTTCTTTCGGTTGGTATTCGAACCCAGGCCCGCATTATAAGCCCTTTCTGAAACAAGCCCCTCATCTATTTCCTGCACCTCTGGCCCACTTGGTTCGGAGATTTCATTGTTGCCTTTGTCAGCCAAATGTGGAGAACAGCACAACCCAAACGCTAAGTATATGCCAAACATTCTTCCGTATAAACAAATCGTACTTATCTTCTATTTTGTTTTCATGATGTTTTGACTATTCTTTATCTCCAATATATCTTTGCCCAGGTTTGCTTATGCTACTAATTAAACCTTAATGAGCCTCAATCCATGAGAGGGGAAACACATTGGCATGATTTGCACATTCTGGTTCTTGCATTTGGGATGCTCGAGTACCTTCAATTTGGCCTTAACTTACTGAATTTATGGGTTGACCCAACTTGATTGAGCCTGCCTAATCCAAAGTTTGTAAAACCCTAGGTGAATTCCCATTTGTAAAACCCAGGTTTCATTTTTATTCGTGTAAATTTTATCCAATTACCTAATTACTCGTTCTTCGGAATCTTAATTGGATAGATAAAGAATGCTTTATTTTTATTTTGTACCCGATTACCTGAATGATAATTTGGTAATTTATTTATTATATATTTTTTATTTTAATTAATTTCACTTATTTTTTTTTCTTAATAAAATTTTTAAGTAAGTTTATTGGTATTTATTGTAATTATGAACATAATATTAGAATTACTTTTAAAAATTTCATTGTTACTTTTTGTTTTATATAATTTATATTTTTTGTGATTTTCTAAATATTTATTAAGGTTTATATGATCAAATCAATAAACACTGTATTTACCCATATATTTACCTATATATTTACCCAATTACCCATTTACCTGCGGGTAACTGGGTAAAAAATTTGGCTTTGGAATAAAAATTCTTAATTCGGGCAACATGGGTAATGGGTAATGGATAAGGTAATCAAAATGGGTAACGAAATATATATCCATTACCTATTTTGATTGTCACTTGATTACACCCTTAATCGGAAACTACCCTTGGCCAAATTTAAAGGATCTTTCCAATTTTTTAGAAACTAGATTGTGATCCAAGTGATTTTGGTTGAACCCGGTTAGATCGCATTGGACCAATGGTTCAACCTTTGAATAGTATAGGCGTCAAAATTCGACGCCGCCCATTTACAATAAACCTATGCGATGATCCGCCCAATAAACCTATGCGATGATCCACCCAATAAACTTATGCGATGATCAACCCAATAAACCATCTGAAGGCCTATTTCGTGTCTATCGTAGATTCTTCTATAATCCGCCCATCAAGTCTATCAAAAAGCCCAACTGCGGGCTTGACATTCAGTCTCAACAATTCCTCAAGTCACTTGGCAGCCAGTCAAGTTTGAAGCCTCGCTGGCTTCTTGAGAAGACACCCCCCAATTGCAGTGGAGGAAAAATGGAAAGTCGTTCCTCCTCTTGAGGATTGAGAGAGGAAAATTAGGGAGTTTTCCAGTACTCCCACTCCAACAGAAGCAGAAAACGATGATCGAGACCCTCTTTCTCAGGATCGAGCTCCATCAAACAAGCTAGCTGCATCAACTACAAATTCCTAGAGACTCCAATCACAAGAAGTTGAAGGTTTTCTCAGAAGAGGAACTCTTATCGCACAAAAAATCCAAACTTTTGTCAGTTCCTCGAACTTTACAAAGTCTACCGAGGAAGCTCTACACATTCACCAGTGACGTCAACACATTGAAAAACACGGAACACAAATACTTCCGTCCGACCGACCACATTCGTCGTCGTTCGTGCACACTCACTCAGAGATTCAAAGTTCGTCGACAACTCCCAGGATGCATCAATTTCACCGACCAACATGGAGATTGAATCAGAGAAAGTATTGGAGATCGTACCTATAAAATTTCCTAATTCTCAAAATATAAATTGTAATTTTTTTGTTATTTTAGTCGATTAATTAATCGATCGCGCATTTTAGCGGATTGGAGGTTTTTGGAAGAAACCAACTGGTGGCGCCCCGTGATTCGTTTGGCCACGCTGCAATTTGGCCAGCGGATCTGGGCTCCCTGTGGTTCTAGTTCAACTGGGTCGGATAGGCCACTCCAATCTATTCCGAAAAACACTGGATTTTTTTGTTTTTCTTTAATTATTTAGTAATTAATGGACACTTAAAGGTTTCTTTATGCAACAAAAGTTGAAACCTAAAGTCCAATCTAAACTTCAACATCAGGCTAAAATAAATTCTCAATAAAGTCAATTTACAAAAGAAGTTTCTTTTGTGACGATATAAACCAATATAGCTTTATCATTGTGGGGGGGGATAAACATAAGCAGAATTTTGTTTTTTTTTATTCCTCACTCTTCTTAGTTGTTTCCTTCCTATTGGAGCTTTCTAGCACTTTCCATCAATGCATACTCTTCAATTAAATTTTGTGAAAGTTCAATCCAAATAGCCTTCCAAATAGACCATTTGGCTACATGACAAAAATCATAACAAATTAATAACTATAAAAAAAAAAGTTAAATTGAGGGGGGAGATTACATGTAGAGGAAAAGTCAATAATGATATAAAATATGAAATATAAAAAAAGAAAAAAAAAAAAGTATTTAAAGATGTCTAAGCTTTCACTATTGTGGGGCTGTGAGGACATCATCATAATAAATAGAAAATTTGCCACTTACATAAGTGTAACATTTTAGATAAAGATGGCCTAACTTTAGAATAAATTACACACAAGGGTCTGTGGTTCGTAAGCAAGACCATGACATGTTTGGATTTTCTGTAAGAGAAAGGGAAAGGAGAAGGTGACATGTTGGGATTTGGATTGATGATGTTGGAAGCCTGCTTTTTTTTTTTTTGGCATTTTTCTAAGATGAATACATATTTTTAAAAGCTTTCTGATAAACGGCAAAAAAGCAAACTTCCAAAAGAAAATTAATTTTTATAGAGTATAAAAAAAAAAAAAAAAAAAAAAAGTGTTTTAAAAACTGCACCGGCCATCAAACTAGAAATGTAGTAGGTTTTGGTTTCACGCAATCAAATTGGCTTCAATCAGTGGAGGAACTGAGATGTGTTGTTATTATCCTATATAAGTCTTATTATATCGATTATTTTTACATCAATTTTATGACTTCTGGCCATGAGACTTAACTGGTTTAGACCCATTAAACCAGTTTGATTTAAAGGAAAATGCCAAAATATTCTAATTGTGGTTTAACTGGGTTGAATTACCCGCTTCAATCCGGCTTTGAGAAGGTTGATGAAAGTTCTTAATTAATTAATTAATTAATTGTACATATTATATCTCCCTAATTTTGACTCCATCAATGCTAGATTGGTGGAGATTGGTGGGTGACACCATGGGGCCAATCTGGACTACCAAAACTGTTGGATTCATGCCATGTGTTTCATGTAATGGGGTTCACCTCTGAAAGACCATTTAAGGCACTGAACAACATGTTTGGACAAGACCCACTTGCAACCACATGTGTCACACCAACACCTGATGAAACTTTCAAGGGTTGGACCATTTCTAAGCCCGTGGCATGTGCCTGCCCTTTGGCCTCTCCTGTCTTATCATTCTGGGACCCTACGTCCTACCCTTTTTTTCAACTTGTAGGCCTCTCTCCTGTCTTAAATCTTGGTAAGTTGATCCCCTCTCAGCCACATGGTTTTTCACCTTCTAGGATCAGCCGAATTTCGTATTCTGTGGGCTAATCTATAGTAATCTAGCTCATTTAGTTTTTTCTTTTTTGCATTAACTTAAAAAAATTCCTGGTTTTAAATAAGAAGTAGCTAGGACGATGATGATGATGATGATGATGATTGAGATATCTAATCTATAGTAATCTTTTCTGAGACCTTGATGAATTTAATATTCATCTAGAGGTTTGGAGCCGCACGTTGACTCTCCAGAAGGGATCTTCTTCTGTAGCAGCAATTTGAAATGCTTCCTGTTCACATGGAATCATCAAATAAGTACCCATTTCGGAAACAGAAAGAATAGATCTCTGTAAATCAATCTCCAGGATTAATTATTGCAGCAAGCTAGCTGACATGGAGTTTCATTTTTTTTTTTTTCTCTTGTTCCTCTTGTTCCCATGCCACTGCAGTCTGTGGAGCAATATTATTGTTGAAGAAGGCCGGAGTTGCCTTAATCTAATTGTTTTTTTCTTTTTTTTTTTGTGGGGGGGAAGAGTGTTCTCCAATCGCAGGCCACCGTCCAAATTAATGATCATCAACCTCCCACTAAGATATCTAACCTCCCACGACGAAGACTCTCTAGTTTAAGTAATTAATGGATTAGCTAACCTTCTTCACTGAACCACATCAGAGACTTGGACTTTCTGCGCCTAACCCTCTCTCTCTCATCGTTCTCTCTCCTTCCTGCAATAATAAATAGTATAATTACTTTCTGCCGGTGCTTATCGATTTGTTTATATGTTAAGTTTTAGTGGGTGGTGCAGAATTTCCTTTTTGTTCGTCTGGATGAAGCCATTGATTTCTGAGGAAAGAGAGCGGCCCGGCCATGGATGAAGTCGACGGCACGAGGTAGGACTGACTGTCTCGCGCGTGTTACTGTGTTAGCGAAGGTAGCCACGCATGCATTAATCGATCGCATCGCATGCATGATGGTAGAGGAGACTCGATCGATCGATCGATCGATCGATCACGATTCACGAGGAGGAAAAAAAAGAAAATAATAATGGGTAATTTGTTCTCGTTCGGTTTGGTTCATTAATCTTAATTTTGTCAACGCGCGGGTTTTACTAAGTAATCGGTTTCTCTTTTTTTTTTTTTTTTTCCGTTGTCGACGACACAGACACAGAGTGAATGTACGGAATGGATCATTAATTGATGGGGATGAATCTAGAAAGCGCGTGCATATATAGGAAAGGAAGGAAGGAAGGAATGAAAATGGGGAAAAATTCACAGGAATTTGAGTTAGTAGATGAATATGGTGGCGTTAATACTCCCATCCATGGGATGCCAGAATTGACTCGCGTGGGTTACTCTATTTTGTTCTGATATATAGAAGCGGCATCGAGGAAGAAGAATCGATCGATTATAGGACTAGTACTAGTTTTACTGGATATATCCATCGATCGCTCGATCGATCGATCGATCTTTCGCTCGCCCGCTCGCCCCGAAACGATGACTTGGTCGTGGTGGTTCCGGGAAAGTAGTCCCGAGGATGAACGAAGATGGTCAATCCCAAAGCTCTCGATCGCCTCCTCAATATTATTAATTATACCGGTCGTGGAAAGAAGAACTTCATTCATCGTCTCTTCTTCGCCATATTAATGCTTGGGTCAAACTGGGGAAACCCGGATTGGGTTTCAAAAAAATGCATTCTACTTTGGTATCAAATATTTCTTCCATGATTGAGTATAGCGTATCGGATTTTTAACTTATCGGTTGCTACAAAAAAGTCCACAAAAGTCCACAAAAGGGAAAGGGGCCCACATGATGAGACGACAGGACAGAGAGGGGGGGGGGGCCCGGCTCTACATTTATGAATTGTTAATTGTGGAAGAGTGGTAGAGTGTGGAAGGTGGGCCCTAGCTGATGGAATCTACTGCACTTTGAGGTCGACCTTTGATTTTTATGTAGTTCACGTAAACGTTTGTAAAGTCGTCGGTAGAGAGATCGAAAATCGAAAAACAGAAATCTGCGTTTGTTTTCTAATTTCTACGGGTCTGTCTCATCTGTTGACGAAGTCGTCGTGCTGCGCTCGCGCGATTTGGGGTTAGATAAGATAAAAAGAACATCGAGAAGGAAGCAAGCAAGCAGAAAAAAGAGATCATGTATAAATTAGAAACGAAGATTCTCTTCCGTTCGTATTCACTTTTCTCCAGCAGAACATTGGGGGTTCTAACTTCTGACCGAGTTCTTCTTTCTTCTTTCTTCTTTCTTCTTCGTCGTTTTTTTCTTTCTTCTTCTGAACTCCGAGATGGGATCACGAGTCGCTCACGCGTGGTGCCGCCGCCACCGCCGCCGCCGCTCTGCTGTCTCCATACATACACACACACATATATATATATATATATATATATGAATATGAACTTGACGAAGCTGCCTGCCTGCCTCTACGTGTGGACTGACTTTACTCCTCTTCGCGTCCAGTAGCTTGTCTACCCTTTCTAATCTTCTCTCGCTCCAAAATACATGCATGCATGTTTGATGTTTCCCTCCACTTTAGTCCTTAATCCATCCTTTTACTCGCACAAGGTGGGCGCTCTCTCCGCAGGCTCTCCCGCAGGATCTCCGCAGGCTCTCCGCAGGCACGCAGGCGTCAACATGGGAAAACCGCACTGTGAATCAACAATGTTATTCATTTTCATTTCCCCTCCAAATTAATCCCCTTTATTTACTTAAGCCTTTAATTAATTATTACATGATTACACCCCTTTTTTTTTCTTTTCTTTTTTTTAAAAAAAAATTAATTCCCTGAAGCATGTCAAAGAAAAAATTAAAGTATCTCAATTGTTTTATTAAAAATAAATATATATTATTAAAAATTTTACACTGTCATATCACAATTTGATTAGACGATGAAAGTTCTGGTGTTGGTGAACCCTAAGCGTGTAATTGATGTGTTTTCCCCGTGTTTTATATATCAGTTGATAATTAGTTGATAATTGCTAGCTATTAAATAGAAAATAGGCTTAATCCAAAAATATAAAATAGGATAAAAAATTAATAATCTGGAAATATTAAAATGGATAAACACAAAATTGATAGAGATAATTATAGATTAGGTCTAAAGAAGCTAAAAGCCTAAAACCATATTTTTTTAAATTAAAAATATCAAATAATATGAAATTTGAGTGGGCCCTTTGATACAAACGTGCCAACAGTAGAGATACGGCCATATGCGGGGGCGTGAATGATGAAGTTGAAGTTAATTTAGTTAGATTTGTTGGGTGGTCATTTTTTAATTTGAGGGGGGAGAGAATAGGGAAGGGACGTGGAAACTGTGAGTGAGTCGGATCCGACTCGGAAACGCGCCGAGGACACGCCTCCACGTCCGGGACTGACACGGACGAGACAACTGCAGTTAGAGAGAGAGAGAGAGAGAGAGAGAGAGTGTGGCGTGGTGCGACTTTTCAAAAACGTCAGGTTATGGGGCCTACATAAATGGGTCCCACGTGGTGGGCCCGTCTTTTCCCGTCTCGACGCGCTCATATTTGTCCTATAAAGAAGCCTCCTCGCGCTGTCTCCGCCATTTCATCTCTGGCAATCGACACAGACCCTGAGAAACCAACCAACCCATCGCCTGGATTTTCGTCGGACGGAAATTTTTAGCAAAAATCTGGGATTGTAGCCGTTTCGGAGGCCTTCTAATTTTTCGGGTCTCCGGTCTTTTCCGACGGGAGGAAGAAGAAGAGGGGGTTTTTGTGTGTTTGCTTCTCGGTTTTCCGCATCTCTGCTTCTGCGTGGGAGGTGGTTGTGTTCTCTATCGACGAAAATGGTGGCTTTGGTTGCTCGTACCGGGAGGCAATTTCAGCGTTACAATAGGAACGGGCTTCGCCTTGTTGTTGGGTTAGTGCCGGGATCTCTGTCTCTTCTTCGGGTTTCGATTTCACGTGATTCAAATTTTTTTGCCGGCATTCGTTTTGGGGAAAAAAAAAAAAAGAACAAAAAAGGCATCTCTGCACTCGAATGAGGAGGGATTTGGAAAGGGGTTTGTTCTTTATTTCTTTTTTTTTTTTTTTTTTTCCCTCAAATTCGTGCGCCATTGGCAGCGGATTTCGAACTGGGTTTTCTTCGAAAATGGTTAAATTAGTGAGAATTTTAAGGATTTTTTTCCCTCATTTTTTGTGTTTCCTTTTCTGTTACCTTTTTCTACAAATTTGGTTAACCTTTTTTCTTTGAATCGTCTTTGTGCAGATGCATTCCTTATAGATTAAAGACTAGCGGGGATTGCTCGGATAAAACCCTGGAAGTGCTTGTCATTACTGCTCAAAAGGGCCATGGCCTCGTGTTCCCCAAGGTTGGTATTCTTGGAACCGGTTCAATGTTCGTCATCTAGGTCAAAACAGAGAAGTTAAAAGACCAGAGGATGTAGAAACAGAAAAGACCACAATGGCAGCAACGGATCACCCATTTTGGAGTTCGATCAATAAATTGCAATTTGTGGTCATTATTTACAGTCCCCTGGATTTGAATCTTTCTCTTGAGAAAGAAAAATAAAAAATAAAAAATAAAAAATAAAAAATTAGACTTGGGTCATTATAGAAGTTGGGCATACTTTGATTGAATTCTCTCATGACCTCGTTCTATATTGGTGATTTTTCAGGGTGGTTGGGAAGTCGATGAGACAATGCGAGAAGCAGCTCGCCGAGAGGCACTGGAAGAAGCGGGTGTCGAAGGCAAAATTCAGGTTGGTGATGCGTCCTGGCAAGCTACTGTTTTAATTATCCAGATTAAAAATCTTCCTTAATTTTTGAGTAATCCAGTAAGCTGATTTATTGATTTGCCTCTTCGATTTGCAGCCGAAATTGGGTCAATGGATGTTCAAGAGCAAAAGCCAAGATATCTTCCATGAGGGTCATATGTTCCCTCTTCTTGTAACAGAGCTTCGCGATCTCTGGCCCGAGAAACAAACACGCAGCCGCAAATGGGTATGTAAAAATAGAAAGAGCTCACTCTTTCTCCCAAGTCAATTGATTCCTGTCAAATGCCCGTTTTTCAGAACTGGGTCTCTGATATTCTACGCATCTTATTCAACAGGTTACCGTGGTTGAAGCCAGAGAGAAGTGCCAGTATCCATGGATGAAGGAAGCCCTGGATGAGTTGGTGAACCGGTTGACGACGTCTCGACAGAGAAGCGCGTTAGGTCCATACAACCAATGATGACAGAGGAGGAAGAAGAAAAAAAGAAGAACCGGTCTCCTCTCGCGGGGTTCTGTTTTTCTTTTCTTTCTTTCCTTCCTCTCAAAACTGTTGGCTTCAGCTGTCGTCGTTGTACATAGAAAATCCATACAAGTTTTGCAGTCGTCTTCAGAACAGCAATTCCATCATCTTCATCATCTCCAGCTCAGAGGCTTCTTCATGATGGAGGAGAATCGTTCGTCTTCGATGGCTAATGTAGAAACTTGGAGCCCAAATATAAATATATACCCACACAATCGATTGGAGGGCGGGGGGGAACCATGAAAATCCCAAATGTACACTTTTTTAACTGCTTTGTAGTGTTTTAGTGCTCTGATTCAATTCATTTTTCGAGCTTCTGATCAAATGTATACCCAAGAACAATGGCGGGCGAGGGCGATGGATGTGTTTGACCTAAGCGCCCGCCCTCCTTCTTTGGTGTTATCTTTGTCAATGAAGATCAACTCAAACTGAATTCATCCAAGAAACAAAACACAGAACCAAGTCAACTCTCCGGGTATTTTTTATTCTTCGACTACTATGTTGCTATATTCCCTATGCTTGCAGATCACAAACGGAGCTGCTATGACAAATGATAGAATTAAAATTGCAAGGAATGAAAGTGTCCTTTTTATACCTAACGCCCGGCATCTGCTGCGAACAACACAGTCAATAGCGACGCTAATAAGCATCGTTCCATAAAAGTTTTTAAAAAGTGTCGATTACTAATCAAGTATACGTTGAATTTTTATTTTTGTAAGTCTGCTCCTATTAAGTACAGTACTGATGCACAGCACATCCAGGGGGCATATATATACCTAGGCCTAACCTTTACTGCAAGGTATATTTTTATCACACGTTTATTCCCGTAATAATTCCGGAGTAAAAGATCAATTAAATGGATCAATAAACGTCTATGAATAGCCAATATTATCCTCGGCCGTTTGGATTCCTTTCTCACTATAAATGGTGGCAAAGCAGATGATGAGATTGATTTATGCTCCAACAAAGAAATAAGTTGAACTTTTCTCGATTGACGTGTTTTTCATGCATGGACGGAACAAGTGGCGCAAGTGGTTTTTCCAAAGTTGGTTGTTTCTTCTCGGAAATAGAAAGAGGAGACGGACAAAGATGCGGGTGGATGGATAAAGCAGTGTGAAACCACTTCGGCTGGTTTATTCCCTGCGCCGCTGCGCGGATATAGACGACGCCAAGGCAATGGATAAAGATGCCAATCGACAGGCTTTTAAAACCTTCAAGGCTCGGCCTTCATATCTGAAGCTTCGGGAACCACTCAGATAAAACAATGATACCAAGTCGCTCCACGTTGCTTCAAAAAACTGAAGCAAGCACGCAGTCAACTATCGTTTTCTGGTATTTTCTTAATATTTTCGCACTCCAGTGATAGTCAATCTCAAGTGCAAAATGATTAGACAGTAAAAACTAAAGTGCAAAATGATTAAACAGTAAAGAGTAGAGTCCAAAATGATTAGATAGTAAAAACCATCAAACGAGGAGTCCCAGTGATTGTAGATGCATCATCAAAACACCCTAAAACGTTGCCAGGTGTACCTGCCAGATGCTTTTGCTAGAATGGCATTGGGTGTGGATGCTTGTTATCAAGATATCTGGAGGTCTTTTCTATCATACAATCTGCACTTGCGACAAAAGACATTTTAGTAAATACTCTATACAAACTGCATTGTCGAATTAAAAAGACTTTTTTAGTAAATACCGAGAAGGAAATTTTATACATGAATATTGGTGAGGGAGGGAATGCTGCCTGCCTTACATATTATGGGTACATCTGTACAAAGTTGTTCCTTGTTAAAAGCTGCCTCATAAAATAGATTGAAGATGAGTACAAGCCCTGCCCGTGCAATAAAACATAGACAATTTTTCAAGTCACCAAGCAGAAGCTGAGCAGGCACATAATAGTAAAACCTATCCTTTCACTTCGCCGTCGTCGTCCTTGGCCACTGAGTCATTCACAGAGACTTTCCTGGGAGGGGAAGAGAAAGATGACGGGCTTCTGTTGGCATCCATGGGCACCTGAGTGACACCTAAACAGCTTTCATCTTTTACACCAATTGTTTCACTTTGACCCTCTTGAGGGCCCAGCATTTTCTCATCATCAATTGTTTCACTTTGACCCTCTTGAGGGTCCTGCATTTTCTCATCATCGATTGTTTCTCTTTGACCCTCTTGAGGGCCCTGCATTTTCTCATCATCAATTGTTTCACTTTGACCCTCTTGAGGGACCTGCATTTTCTCATCATCGATTGTTTCTCTTTGACCCTCTTGAGGGCCCTGCATTTTCTCATCATCAATTGTTTCACTTTGACCCTCTTGAGGGCCCTGCATTTTTACATCATCAATTGTTTCACTTAGACCCTCTTGAGCGTCCTGCATTTTCACATCATCGATAATTTCACTTTGACCCTCTTGAGGGTCCAGCATTTTCACATCATCAATTGTTTCACTTTGACCCTCTTGAAGGTCCTGCATTTTCACATCATCAATTGTTTCACTTTGACCTTCTTGAGGGTCAGTACGAGATTGCATTTTCACATCAATTGCTTCACTTTGACCCTCTTGAGGGTCGCTACGAGATTGCATTTTCACATCATCAATTGTTTCACTTTGCCCCTCTTGAGGGTCTGTAAGAGAGTGTATTTTCACATGGCGGAGTCTGGAAGTTGACTGAGATTGACCTTCCATGATTTCAGGATCTCCACCTTCAGAAACAACTGGAATTTGAAGCTCACTAGAAGTAGATAACAGAGACTCCGAGATGGAGGGTCCTTCAGTTACAATTGGAATTCCTTCAGACCCACGGGTATCTTCAACTTCAACCACATTCCTGGCATTCAATGAATTGTTAACCTTTTGGCTGTTATCCCCGTAAGAATTATCAGGAAGATGGGAACTTTCATCATTTTTTACTGGATCCACCTCAATAGGGCAGTCACCCACAACAACAGAAACATCGGACTCCTCCACTTTTTGCTCACTTGTCTGAGTTTCCTGACACAAAGAAGATAATTCCACAGCAGTATTTGGAAGAGTTTTATCATCACTTTGGTCTGGCACCGTACATTGACCATCTTTCTCAAGCCTCATACTGTCACCAGGCATTGAAAATGTTTTCTCCTCAGTCTCTTCTGAAAATACAGTACCTGCAACAGAAGCAGTTTTATCCCCAATGTGACTGTTACCTGAGGTATCCATTGTCACATGATTCACAGAACTTGCTGAAACAAGACTCCCAGGGACACCATAGTGGCTGGAGCCATTCAGCGGATCCAGTTTTCCTGGAACCATATCACCACTGTGACTTGCTTCCAAATGCCCTTCACCTTGGCCCAGATCTGCTGACTGTGTAACAGGATCATCTTGCCCACTTAATACATGTTTCTCCCCGTGAACAGCATCAGCTACAGGAGAAATTTCTTGTTCATTTGCTTTTTCTTCAGCCAATGGATCCACAAAAGCCTCACAACCAATGATTACCCCGACAGCATCATTGTCTGACTTAGCAAAATGCCCATCCAATTGGGATTTAGGATCAGGAGAGGTCAAACTGGAAGTAACAGAGATATCTACAACACCAGTTCCAACCACCTCAAAGTCATCAACAGCTTTATCAGCAAAACCGAGAGCTTTACAATTATCAGTAGAATTTGGCTTACATGATTCACGACTTGCCACATCAACATAATCTACAGAAGTTCCACTCTCAACACCTAAAGCACAGGTGTCAGTTAAAGCAGGATTAGGTGCATCTCCTTCAACAATATTCACATCCTCTGCAAGCAAGTCAGAAACATGCACCCCAACATTGTGGTCATCAAAGTGGATAGAAGACCCACCTCCCAAATCCACTACTTTGTCAACAGCAGAAACATCTTCCTGGACCTCCAATGTTTGTGTAACAGCAAATGAAACCATTCCCTTCCTTAATTCACTGATATCCAATTCATGAGATGCCACACCTGATGGGTCAGAACAAGTAACATTTTTATTGCCCGTTTCTACAGCTGCAATGATCCCATTCATCTTATCATTTGCACTAAAAGAGTCTTCTTGCCCTCCAATTTCCACTGACATCGGTGACCTTAGCCCTGAAACAGACTCATCATGAGCTGCTTCTGCAGCTACTGCACTCCTATTTATGACCTTTTGAGCTTCATCAAAAGCAAAACTTGCAGCCCCAGTTTCACTATGACTTGCATCATGTTCTACAGAACCTGTGCGACAAGCAGGTTCTGCAGTTTCCAGATCGCCCATTTTTGTCTGGTCCATGTTTAGCACCTCAGAAGTGATGGTATCACCAAAGGAAGAATCAACTGCATGAGTAACACTGCAAGTAGAACAATACTCCTTCATTTTGACCTCCACAACTGCAATGTCAACACCAGTTTGATTTGAATCTGATGATAGCTCGGTGGCCGCAGAAGTGTCATTTGTTTCAACATGTATTGAAATTTTTTCACATGAGTTTTCTTCTCTGCATGCAACCCTTACATCTTGAGACTCTGTAATGAGTGGCTTTTCTGGGCCATCTTCCCCTAAATCAGGAACTACTTTCAACTCAGGATTGATCGGTTCTGTTTGCTCACAAGATTTGACTTCCTCAAGTGAAATACTAGGTGTATCATTGTTCACAACAGGAGGAATTTCCATCAAAAGTGGCTTTTCTAGGCAATCTTGACCCAAATCAACTGGCATTTTATCAGGGTTGTGGACCAATGGCTTGGCATCCACGGTGTCTGCTTGTTCAAAAGAAATGAATCCTTCCTGGGCATCAAAAGGTGCAGCAGCATTGTTTACCTCCTCGGACAACTCCACAAGGGATGACTCTTCTAGCCTATCCTGCCCTAATCCTCTCAGAGCGTCTTTCTCAGTGTCCAGTTCCTGAGCAACACAAGATACAGTAACGTCAACCTCTTGGCAACCTTCTGAAGTAGCTGAAATTTTAACAGCATCACTACAGGTCAAGTCAGAAATACCATTCACTGGTACTGCTTTCTCGGTGTCCACTACTTGTGCAACATCAGGTGATGTAGCATTAGCCTCATGACAGACCTCCATACTAACAGAATTACTGACAGCTTTCTCTTTGTCCACTTCTTGTGCAACATTAGGTAAAGTAGCATTAGCCTCTTGACAAACCTCCATTCTAACAGAATTACTGGCAGCTTTCTCGTTGTCCTCTTCTTGTGAACCACCAGGTAAAGTAGCATTAACCTCCAGAGAAACCTCTTTAGTAACAGAATCTTTGACTATATTGCTGTTTAGGCCAGAAATATCATCCACTGGGCCTGCTTGCTCTGAGATCCTTTCTTGTGCAATACCAGGTACAGTATGCTTCACTTCTTGACAACCCTCTCCAATAACTGAATTTTCCAGGTCCAAATGACATGGGATCTCAGCCTCTTCACTATGCTCACCAATTAAACTGGATGCAGCATTCACTTCAGATACTCCAGAAGCAGAGTTTTTCATTAGTCTAATACTAGCATCAACAGTGCTTGCCTCTTTCAGATCTTCTGCAAGAGGCTTTTCAAGGGTAACCTGCTGCTCTGCAAAGCCTTCTGCAGGTTCAGCCATGAAATTTGGTCCGGTCTCTCCTTGAAGTACTGAACTAACATTATTCTCTTCTGTAACTGCAGGAACAATAACATTTACCTCTTCACAACTGTTGTCAAGTGGCTTTTCAGGTTCAGATTGCTCCACGCCAGATGAATTTTCAGAAGGACAAGAAATTGAGATGAGTTCTGTATTCGGTAGAAGTGATTTGTTTTCTGATGAATCCTCTTTCAGATCAATATGAACAGCATTCGATAACTCCAATCTGTCTTCTGGTGGTTCATTGCCAGCAGACTGCCTTAAGTCTACTGAGTTTTCAGCAGTCCTACAGTGGACATCAGCTTTATTTAACAGTGAAGGTTCTCTTGTATTTGTTTCTGGTGCCTTCAGAACTCCAGAAACATCCACCTTTCCTGTACTGGCCACAGTACTCTTTTCCGTGGGTTCACTTTCTTCTGGAATGGTTTTAAGATTCTTTGCGGAGGAACAAGCGGGAAAAGTTGCTGATGGTTCAGGAGTCACGCTATCTTCAGCAGCAGCATGGATCTCAAGACTTGAACCCACTACAGGAGGCACATATATTGACTCCTCTTCATTCACTGCCTGCAGCCCAAGATTAGTACCCTCTTCTGTTGCAATCTGGACCTCAACATTCTGACCCATCAAAGGATGCACATTAGATATTTCCTTTTTGTTTGCCAACTCAGTAGTCCTATTCTCTGTCATTGCAATATGAACATCAACAATCTGATCCACTCCAGGGGGCACATCAGATAATCCCTTGTCTTTGTTAGAGCTTGAAAATTCAGGATCAACAATCTCATCTGTTGCAACATGATCAACAACATTCTCACCCACCACAAGAGGCACATCTCTTAATTCTTTGTCTTGTTTAAATCCTGATGAGCATGTCTCAGAAAGCGGAGCCACTTTTGTCAACCCAGCCACTAGGAGTTCCTCTGCTGATGACATATCTTTACAGACAGACAACATGCTTGCAAGTGGAGGTCCTTTACCAGTGACATCCTTGGGATGTTGACTCCCATCTTTGGAAAAATGAACATCTACTTCAACTTTAGAAGTCTCAACAGATACAGCTGCTTCAGATAAAGGAGTCTTTTCAGTAGAATCAGAAGCTTTTTCTACAGTATTTATCATTATAGGCTTCTCATCATTCAGAGTTAAAGTTTCCGCATTCCCACCAACAATTTACGCCTGTCCTGAACCAACGTTGACATTGTGAATTTTAGGACTCTCTCCATTATCAGAAACCTGCACGGAAGAATCTCCTTCTAGCTGCTTCTCACTGTTCCATTGCACTTCTTGAGCAACACACTTTGATGAGATAACCTCAGAAGATATCACCTTTGGTGTCTCCAAGATGGTGGGACCGGCTGGCTGTCCTAACCCAGAAACGTCATTTTTACTTTGAGTACCTGGTATGGCTGTGCTATGTATGGTGCCTTTGCTTTTGTCTGCTGCAGGTTTTCTTCGAGAAGCAGGCTGAGTTACTGAAGGAGCAACATTCTTCACAGATTGAGGGCTCAAAACTGGTTCCTTGTTCAGATACACTTTATTTTGCCCTGAAACAGCATCAATCCCTCTTACATCTTGAAGTTCCATTTTAGAGGTCAGGTTACTCTGATCACTTGCAGTTCCCATTTTGGGGGCTTCCTCACCAAGTGCTAATTTATGGGCATCATGAGCTGGTACAGGAGCAGAGCCTTCAGATTTTTCAACTGGTTCCTGCTGTGCAGAACTTTCAGAGAGACTCAACCGAAGGTTTCTTCTATCCATCAAATCTTGAGCCAAGGCTGACGAGCTTGGCAGAGATTGAGGAACCTTTGAACCATCAAACTTTTTTGATTCCCTTAAAACAGTGCAATCTTGTGCTGGAGATTTGACCCCAGAAGCAGCAGGTTTAGTCTTAGAAACAGAGCGTTGCTTCTCCCCTACTCTTTTCTCCTGCAAACACACTGATCTTTCTTGTACCTCTTGAGGAATAGAAGGCACTGGAGTGCAAATTGTGCTCATTACAGATTTATTACCGAGGGAGGTAGATTCGCTCTCAACAACTGGAGCTTGCTTTTCTGTTACTTGGTTCACTGATGGTGGAGCCACATTACTATGTGTCCCTTGAGCAAGTGAAGACACATGCGCCTGGACAGTAGTTGGAGCTGATCCAGATTCTATTACAGTTGCTGCAATCAGAGGAACAGCAGCTGGCACCTCCTTTTCTCTTTTAACCTGTGACGGGCCACCACCTTTGTGTGTCTCTTGAGGAACAGAGGGGCCTGGACCAAGGGGAATAAAATCAACCACTTTCTGCAAACCTGAAATAGGGTTAACCTCAAAAGCAATTCCAGCCGAAGTTAGAGTTCCCATAAACATTCTGCCATCCTGGGTAATAGCAATGGGCGTATGTGGGCTTAGGGCTAGTTCCTTGGGGAGTCCAGCAACTAAATTAACAGGAATACCAACAGGTGCCTCAGATACTTGTTTTTTTGCACGCCTTCGAGGAGGTTTGTCCGATGAAGAACTTGGAGTCTTTCGACTTTGCCCCTTTGCTTGAGATGTGGCAGCAGGAGTTGGAGCAGATGAAGGAACAGTAACTGCAGAGGAGGTAGCAGGCTGCGGATTTCCAAATGATGGATTCTTTTGCTGATCAGAAGTATCAGGCACAGGAGTAACACCACCAGGAACTTCATTTGCTTTGGGACCAACTGCAACTTGAGACCCAGCAGTAAGTGGTCCTTGCAGAACAGATCCAGAGAGAGGAATTTGTGACTCCAGCTTTGCTCTCTTGGGTCTACCCAGCCCACGCTTTGCTGGCAACGGTGTCTCACTTTGTGCTGGAGGAGGCCCTACTACTGGGGCTAGTGGCTCTTTCAATGGTGGCACTGGCTCTTTTGGAGGAGGTAAAGGCTCTTTAGATGGCAATTCCAGCTCTTTGTTATGTGGCAGCGCTGGCTCATGGCATGGAGTAGTTGGCTCTTTAGATGGAGGTGTCAGGTCCTTGGAAGAAAGTGGTGAAGCTGCTGAGTCTTTTATCTTGGATCCACTAGAATCCTTCATCACCAGTGAACCCTTTGCTGCTTCTTTTGGTTCAGATGCTTCAGGACTATCCACCTGGCAAAGCTTCTCAAATTCTTCTTCTGTCCATTGGTCTTCATAAGAGCGCACCTACAAAAAAAACAAGTTAATACCACAACAATCACAATAAAATGGAATCAACAGAAATAAGCCAGACAATCTAAGAATAAAATGGAATCAACAGAAATAAGCCAGACAATCTAAGAATAAAATGGAATCAACAGAAATAAGCCAGACAAGCTAAGGATTGGTGATCAACTCTATAAATATGGGTCTCAGAAGAAAGTGTTATGATTTTACAGGACATGCACTAAAATCTATTACAAGGTTTACCTCCCTAGCTCGCTTTCCCCTTCCATACTGTTGAGTATCTAGGCCTCCAAGATATTCATTTTTACGCTTGACTCCAGCATTGGATGCTTCATAAATCTTCATGGCATTATAGAATGCTGTCAGATCCTCATCTGTCACTAGTCGAGAAGGCATCAGAGGTGAAGATTCTGATCCATCTTTGCTTAGTTCTTGCACTATCCTTTGCCAAATAGCCTGGAAAACAATTTATCAGAAGAAATGTTACAATCAGAAAGGACTAAACCAATAATAGTGTATTCTTAAAAATTACAGTCAAACTTTATCTACACAGACCATCTCCTCTTCATGTCGTTGTTTGTCAACTGTTTCAAAAATGTCGATCTCTGATTCACTGAAAAGAAATAAAAAGAAAAAAAAAACAAGACAGGTGTTTAATTCAGCATTTAACCATACTCGAAAGGTAAGTTTAAAAAAATATGTATGGTACACCTATGCTTTCTTCAGAGAGCAAATGTCTCTGTAATAAAACCAAAGCAAGCTAGCAATTTACTATTTACTATTAACAAGGACCATATTAGCTTATACACCATTGTTGAATTATGATACAGGTCCAATCGAGCAGGTTGGTAAATGATCTGCCCCACTGTCCCTATCCAATAAGAGGTTCTATATAATGTGGAAATATGAAAACTGCTATTGGAAATGACCTCAAAGTCAGAACAAAAATCATGTGGCTGTAAGTTGAAAAAGACCTAACTTTGGCTAGTTATTTCGGATGAATATGGACCCAACACTAACTTTTACACACCTACCCAATATTCCAAAAGCTCAAGAGTTTATGAAACAAAGAAGGCTAGGCACATAAATTAGGATTGTAACATTCTACCACGCTTCTGTGCCGACGACCCCGGTGGCCCTCACTATGACAGCTTTCACCTCTACACTAGGTAGCCCTTTTCACTTTTGTGATGACTCACACTCTAGCATAGGTAGCCCTCTTCATAGGTTACCCCCTCCGAGACCTCCACGACGGCCCACTCTATAACGGCTTTCACTCTCAACTAGGTAGCCCTTTCCACCCTTGTGACGGCTGTCACTCTAGCCCTGGTAGCCATTTTCATTGGTCGCCCGCTCTGGGATTCAAACACATGACATGGTGCTTGCTCTGATACCAAATGTTACACACCTGGCCAATATTCCAAAAGCACAAGAGCTGATGGAACAAGGAATGCTAGGCACATAAAATCAGGATGGTAACAAAAAACATGGCATTATACTAACACATTAGCATTGTAACAAAATACTAAGTAAACTTTAGTGTTGCCTTCCATTGGGAGAGCAAATTGCGCGTCATGCCATATAATTCCCTTCAAGCTCCATGAATTAGGTTCTTGCACTAGCAAGTATGAAAAATGACTAGCAAAAATATACAATCAGAATAACCATCGAACAATAAGATACAATCAAATTTACCTGCGCGCAATAATATCATTTAGTGCATCATCATCAAGCACTTGAGCAGCTTCTTCTTTCTTGCATTCCCTAAGTAGAGACTCCAAATATTCTCTTCGATCCTCCGCACTGTAACAGTGGAATTAAAACTTAAGAAAAATTTTAAAGAAAAATATTTATAATTATATGACGATACAAAAATCTTTTTCTTCCAGCCATTTTTGGAAATAATCTTCTCTCAACAAGCAAATGTAAACAGACACCTAGCCAAATCTTCCTCAAATGGTTCAATTGTAGACAAACTACAATTTATACCTAGTATTATTGTCGAAGAATCCAGCAGTGATGCTCTGATTAGCAACTCCCAATTTGTGCTCCGCTGCTGCTCTCACTTGTTCTTCAACAGTCCTGACCTGATACACAAGGTATTTAATGAAAATAGCTGCCAATGTCAGTCAAACTTTAGACAAGAACTTCACATACATGTAAGAAGAACAGAGAACTACATGCAGCAACTGAAACAAGACATTAGGAGAAAGGCTTAGAGTGGCACAAGTTAGGTGAAACAGTGAACACGATGCGACCCAATTTTTGCAGGGGTTGGGTTTTTCTATTACCCGTTAGAGCATGGATGAGGTGAGAGAACCCAGTGCAAATATGGGGAGGTAGGGGCTCTCCTATCCCCAGCCAGGTCTATTTTGATTTACATTAAAAATGAAATAAAAGTTAAATAGAAAGAGATTTTTAAATGTTTAGTTGTCAGAGATCTATTTAATTAATATACATGGATTGTTACAACAAATTGTTATAGGCTGCACAGTTCCTAAATTATTTATTTTTCATCCCCACCTGCTGAATAGAACCTAAAACACTCTAAGCAAGAAAATAGACATTTTAAAAGTGTTGTTGTTAAAGGACAACAAACTGCTGAAGGCTGTCAAGTTCCACAATTTGTTATTTTGGATCCCCACCTGTTAAATAGAAACTTAAACATTCCTGCAAAACCTTGTTCCCACAAAAGCACATCACAGGATGGAATAGGTGGGGTTTTAAGCCCAAAACAGGTTTTTGCTGGGAAGGGTTTCAACTCGTGTTCATGAGGTGCAGACAGTAGGGCTGGAACCGAGCCGAACCCATTCGCGAACGGTTTCAGGCTCCGCTCAGAAAAAGCTCGGTTCGGCTCGAAATTTCACGAACCCGAGCTCTTGCTGAGGCTCATCAATGTAAACAAGCTGAACCCAATATTTTTAGGATTCGGCTCACAGGCTCGTGAGCCGGCTAGTAAATAAGCAATAAAACCCGATGTAAAACCTCTCCCTTGTCTTCCTTTTTTTCTCTCCCCGTCTCTCTCTTTTTCCCCCTGTCTCTCCAACTTTTTCCCCCCGTCTCTCCCTCTTTTTCCCCCCGTCTCTCCCTCCTTCCCCCGTCTCTCCCTCTTCCCCAGCGTCTCTCCCTCCTTCCCCCCATCTTGCCCTCTTCTCTCTCCCCCCTCTCTCCCTCTTTTCTCTCCTATATCGAGCCTCTTCCTTTTGCTATATTGGTGTTAACTTCTCTTTCACGGATGCAATCTCCTCCTTTCAGCAGCAACCTTCTCATTCTTTAGTTTTTTTTCTCTGAACGAGCCGGCTCGTGCTCGAGCTCGAGCTCATAACAATGACCCGAGCCCAAGTTCGACCTTTGCGCTCATAGTCGAGCTCGAGCTGGGGATTTCTAAGTCGAGCCGAACTCGAACTCATGCAAGTTCGGGCTCGGCTCAGCTCGATTCTACCCCTAGGGGACAGGTTTTGAAAACCGAAACGAGATCCACCCTCATCCCTAGGTTAGAGGGTTAGACAAAAAGTTAACAAGATTCACTTAAGCAAAAGAAATTTAAACAATCAAACACTCAGCCTTAGCCGCTAGCCTTTTTGTTCTCATGGAAACAAACCTACTGTTTAAATAGAGAACAAGGAGAGCAAAATCAGTCTTAGACTGGCCCTTTGAAAGATGTTTACACACACAAGGGGCCCACAGCCCCTAGTGACATTTGAAGGATGTTTGCACACACAAGGGGCCCACCGCCCCAAGTGACATTGGAAACAAAGACTCATGCTAGAAACCCACCAGAGTGAACAGTGAGCCAAGTCCCAATCCACATATTGGGTCTTTTTGAATTGATTAGTTGCACTAAACTGAACTAATGTTATGACAGTGTCATCATTAATCTTCCCCATTCACAGAGGTAGAGATTTTGCAACATAGGAATCAAATAATGAAATTATAACAAGAACCAAATGTAGAAGATGAAATATATCCACCGTTTCAAATCGCAAAACCAGCACATCTCTCTTTTGGCCAATCCTATGAGCCCTTGCCTGTGCTTGCAGATCAACCTGAGAACCACCAAAAAGTAAACCGTGGTACGGATCAAAATAATGAAAAAATCTTGCTTATGGTCAATTGGACAGTAAGCACTTACGGGTCTAAACATGTAACATAGACATTACCTGAGGATTCCAATCGGTGTCAAATATAATAACTGTATCAGCTGCCTGAAGATTTACGCCAACCCCTCCGGCCCGAATGCTAAAAGAAGAACCTCAAGTTAGTACCATAAAGCAGTTGTGTCAGCATTTCCAAACTTACCCACATAAAATAATGACTTCAGAGTTAGTAATAGTGTAATACATGATCAAGAACAATATAGACCTTTACCTGAGAAGGAAAATAAATGCAGGAGAATCTGAACGGTTGAACTCATCAATAAGGGCTCCACGATCATTTCCAGAAGTATGGCCATCCAAGCGAAGGTACTTGTACCGTTTCCATGAAAGATATTCTTCCATAACATCTAGCAGCCTCGTCATTGTCGAGAAAAACAAAACCTGCATACAATTAGCAAAAATCAGCTTAGATTGAACTCTCAAAAGAATTAAAAGTATAAATGACCAAAAACAATTAAATAAGATCAGCTATAATTTGGGTTTTCTAACTTATTTATAAGGAATATTTTGTCAGAGAAACAAAGTTACATGGCCAGCTAATGAGAAGAAAAAATCTGAAGACCATTCAGGTAAAGAAGGCAGTTGTGCCAGTAAAATGTCAGGTAATGGCATGATATAAAAACACAAGAACATTGTCATTGATATTTTGATCAATTTGTATATAATTATATATTAAACAAATGAAATTTGAGAGAGTGGAAACTAGAGAGAAGTCATTGAGAGAAAACTAAAATTGTCTTTTGAAAAGGAAACTGAGTTTTACACAGAGCTTGTTAAGAGGATTAATCAGGCCCAAACAGCCTTTCATTAACCTTAAAAAAAACATTACAAATTACTTCAGTGCCCTTATGAAGACAATAAAGAAAATAAACAAAAAATAGAAAATAAAATACAAACTCATATCAGTGAATCCATCAATGAGAAAGAGTCGTCCATCTATGGAACTTAAGTGACGAACCTTCGCACTCTCTATCCCATCGATGGATGCATTAATGGTTGTATAGAAGATGGATTAATGTTCTCTGTTCCATCTATGGATCATCTTCATCCATTGATGGAACCCAGTTTTAGCTTCAGTGTTCAACAATATTTACACGCATACATGTATATACATTAGTAGAGAGAGAGAGAGAGAGAGAGAGAGAGAGAGAGAGAGAGGGAGAGAATCATCTACAAGTATATGCAGAGCAAAGCTTCCCTACAATTAAATTTTGAAGGAGAAGACATGCATTTGCGCAAATCTGAGACAAAGAGAGGGTAAAGAATCAAAGCCATTTAACAAATTCTCCTCTAAATTTTGCTTCTAGATCTAAAGTACTTGTGGGCTATCCTTCATTATATAGATATATATTGGCACTTATCATGTAGGCTGCCAACAGAGAATCCTTTTGCAGGTGGTTAGTCAAGGAAAAAGTGACTACACATTTACCCTTCTTTAAAAGTTTTATTAAACATGCCATTATACAAATCTTGAGATATGAATCCAATGGCAAACCCACCTACATATAGTTTTGTACTCTTCAGCATATAAGAAAACAAACTCACGTACCCGATGATCAGTAGCTTTTAGCTTGGGCAGCAAGCGGTCTAACATCTCCAGTTTCCCACAGAGCCGCACTACTGGTGGAAGATAATGTTTGGGTATTAAAGTATCAACCTACAACAACATTGAAGTTGAATGCAATCAGACAACAGAAGTGTATGTGTGCAGCCATTTCGGAGGAGAAGAGAGAGAAAGGACGGTGGTTGTTGTCTAAATGTACCAAAGCAGTCACTGCAAGAATACCTGACAGTGTAACAACATCTTTGTAGAACCAATTACACGTTTATTTTTCTAACGGACGATATATGCAACAAAAATATTTGTAATATACTTGCATGTAGGAATGGAAGTTGAGTTGTGACCAGTTCACAAAAGATACACAAACCATCTTTTTAGTTTAGCAAGTAGATTTACATCTAATGGTCTAAATCTCAATACTCTCTATTCTTGGATCTATTTGTCTAGATATTCTTGCTTCAAGTCAATTCACACTTATTTGATTATTTTGATTTTTAATGGTAGATGGAAGTGGAGGGGACTTGGGCAGTAGCTCAGTAGTCCCATGGGAGTAATTGCTGCAGGAGGTCTTGGGTTTGGGTCTCCACAGCAGCATTGGGAGTAAAAATGTATTCGCTGTTTCAACAAAATGGTAGATGGAAGTGAAGGCAGGAAAGCAAATGTTCTGGTGTGAATAATAATCTTGTAACCGTTAAGAACTTCAGAAATTGTAACCACTACTAGAAAAATTACTTATTTTTTCCTCAATGTTGATTACACAAGCACATATGCCCCCTGTACCCCTGAGTGTTGCACCCAACACCTCACACTTACCCCCCCCCCCACCAAAAAAATATATCACGTTTGGATTGTTTGGAGGAAGTAAAGCTTAAAAATCAACCACAGGTCATGCACAAGAAAAGAAACTACCTCCTCCACATGCAGTTGGCTCAGATATGGATGATTGCATATATTGCGTAGTTCCATCACCGTATTGTGAACTGAACGGACCTAATTGCAGAGAGGGAAAGAAAGTTGGTGAACTTTACAGTAAACAGATGTTACATGAGTTTTAACAAAACATAACAAAAGGAGTAGTACTCTCGAACTCCCAATTGAACCAAGATTTTCCTCCACCCTCTTCATTAGAAGCTTTTGATAGGCAGAAGCTTCACATCTTATTAATCGTTCTATCTTCTCAGGCAGTTCATTTTCGACCTACCACAGAGAGACAATAGTGAAGGGTAAACCAGCTGTATGTGATAAGGGAATGTGCTTATTATAGAAAATCAAACACTTTGCACCATATCATTGTGAACAATGGAAAATCTCAATCGCATTCCAGATGTTCACACACTGTAGAACTGAAATCAAGATTCACAAAGTCACTATTCCTACAAAAAGAAAAAAAGGCTTGCAGTCTCTTATGTAAAAAATAAGAATTTATCAAAACAAAAGATTTATAATTCCTCCTGCCTCCTCGAAACAAAAAAACAAAAGCACGAAGAACCTGCATCAGCGAAAGAAAATTTTACAGATATAACAATCAAGAACAATTTTTTTTAAAAAAAATCCAGAACAAGTTACTTTTTGAGAATATTATAAAGCATCTTTTTAAGCTTATTATATAAAAACTGTAAAAAATATTTAACCAAATGTTACACGAGAAGTAAAATAGTAACCCCACAAAGAAAATCTACGTGATCATTCACTGGCATATTAATGAAGAACAAATTGCTCTCCTATATACAAGCATTTTCTTAAAAGTTATTATAAGAATGGAGTAAGTATGAAACCAAAAATTGTAGCTTAATGTACAAAAGCTGTAAATGTGAAAACTTCAGCAGTAGCTCAGTGGTTACATGACGGATTTAGTAGTGGGAGGTGTTGGGTTCAAGCCTCCACAAGGGCATAGAAGTTTGTTTGAAGTTTGTATTACAGGTGTTTGTATTATGGGAGTCCTTGTCACTATAAAAAAAAAAAAAAAGATACACACTACAAATAACACAATAATCCCATCGAGACACAATCCAACAAAATCAAGGCTATAAAACCATCGCAGACCTTGTGTTTCAATCTCCTAAGGACAAAAGGTCTCAGGACCTGGTGAAGGCGGTTTATAATCAATAGATTTTCCTCCTCCGACAGTAAAGCCTGTAAATTACAACAACATGTCAACACTTACAGGTCAAATTCTAAGAAATATAAAAAACACCAGAACTTTACACACTAATATGAAACTCAAGCACTAGAGCTTGCAAAGATGCAAACAAAGCAGCAAAGCTTACTTCATCAGCTGAAGTATCACCCCCAGCTTCAAATGGTTTGTTGAACCACTGAGAGAAATCCTCCGATGAGTTGAAAATGTTTGGTAGCAAGAAGTTGAGTAAGGCCCACAGCTCCTCCAGATTATTCTACAAAAGCAATTTATTGTTATCTAATTGTGCAGGTTCTCTCTTTGATTTAGAAGAGCTGAAAATTAAAAGTCAGCTGATAGATGTTTCAGCTTCTCACACATGAAATTTTAGAGATCTAAAATGCCTAGCTAACCTGCAGAGGTGTGCCCGTCAAAAGCAAACGATGAGAACTCTGATAGTGCTTGAGGTCAGCATTCAATTTGCAGGATGCATTCTTTATCCTATGGCCTTCATCAATTATAATATAACGCCAATGTATTTTACTCAGTTTAGGCCTATCATGTTTGTTCATTAGGTACTCATATGTTGTCAAAAGGACATTGAATTTCTGATGAACAATCCTTTCTCTGCAAATAACAAAGGCATTTTAGAACATAAAACTAAAGAAAAAAACATAAAAAAGATGTTTTTGCATCAACAAAATTAGTTAGGAGAAGTTTATGATCTATCCTTACTTGAATAATCGACGTCTCTCCTCAGGTGGACCAGCATATGTAATTTTGTTTATACTAGGGGCCCAGAAACTAATTTCCGAATCCCATCCAGGAAGAACTGATGATGGCACGACCACTAGAAATGGTCCTCTGTCGTTCTTTGTTTCCATCAGGTAACAAATTAATGCAATAACCTACAGAGAAAATTTTTAAAACATGCAATTTTTCTTCAATCAGTAAGAAGCCCATAATTATATCTTAACAAGGTAACTAAAGATCATATACCTGAACAGTTTTACCCAGACCCATTTCATCTGCAAGAATACCATTCAGGTGATTATTATATAATGAGACCAACCATCTCAGTCCATTCATTTGGTACCTACAATAACAGCAGGTTAATGTAGGTGAGAAAACTGGCAAGGAAAAGACATGGACAGAAGAAGACAGGGAAGAACGAAGATAAGACACTCACTCCCTCAATTTTCCACCCTGAAGGGAAGTTGGCTGCTCATTTATACTCTCCTTTACGCTGCAACAAGAAATCACTTTAATTTACAATCACAACCACTTTTTATGACGTTCAAAAGCTGGGGAAAATGAAATATTTGAGAGGGCTTGGTGTATTAAGAATGGTCTGGGTGGGGGTTCCTTTTTTAAGAATAAATAAGAAGACAAAAAGTGTACTCATTCATATCAAAAGAATGTTTTCTTATAATGAAATAACAGCACAGATTTTGTGATAATCGAATCCAATGACAATTGAACTTTAGAGCACACACAACAATTCTCCCAATGGTAGCAGGACAACATCAATACCTGTGAGCTAAAAGATAGTACTTTTCGTTGCTCTCCAGGTAATGCTGCAAAAGGAAAAGATGAGAAATCAGGAGTAGCAGAAAAAAGTTCACTGCCTACGAAATGAACAAACGTGCCAGAAGAACTTATATTTTACAGAAGATAATTGATATCATCACCCTGAAACTGATATTTTATACCAATAATTTATTGTGATATTTTTCAAACAGTATAGAAATGGGACGATGTTGAAGCAGGCTCACAAGTAAAGGATGTCTTCATGACAACTACTTCTGGTTGAAACTTTTTACTTGTGGGTTTTCACCAGAAGTTTTTTTTTTAAGAAATTGCTTTGGTTTTTCTTGAGTAAATGATGATCAAATTACAAAAGGTTGGGTCACCCTCAACACTCGTGATGAGAGGTGAGCCCCTTCTTTAGCTAAAGAGTCTGCCAATGTGTTGGCAGCCCTAGGAATACATGACCACTCACAAACACATGATGAAGCTAAATAAAATATCTCTCTGAAGAGGTATACCAGTCTCCATGGGGGGAGGGGACTCTCTGCTTGCACCATCCAATAACAGGGTTTTCACCAGAAGTTAGAATGTCAGTTTAGGAATATAGCTGGTTTTCATCCTCCATAAGCTATGTAATTACTTAGAGCATTGTTTTTTTTTTTTTTTTATAAATGTACTAGTTGCATCATCTGAAAAAGTACCACCCTAAGATGATCGTGTCATGGCTATTATGCTATTTCTCTCAAGTGCACTGTAATTTGGCAAACATATAGTTCTGAAGTTGGTTGATCAGGCAAACTTTTCATAAAAGAATGCCTTCAACTTCTGAATTGAAATGTTAGATGAAGGTAAAGAAAGAACAAGAAACACAGTGCACCTTTGCTTGGTCGCTATCATCTTCATCATCAATATCTATGTCGTCTGTCTCAGTAACAGTATTTACTGCTTTTCCCTCTTCCATTTCCATTTCAAAACGCCTTGTCAGGGACTTTGCCTCTTTTAGTTTTGCACCTAACTTTTGAAGATACTTCTCAGTCTCCTTAAGAAGCTGCTTAACACGATCTGATTTGGCATCCTAGGTGCAGTAACAAGCAGATTACTTCTTAAATAAAGGAAATATGTTTTTGCCACATCAGAATAGTTACTATCAGCTACAAACATAAAGACCAAGAAAGACCAAGAGATACAAGATCCAAGACCAAACCTGAACCATCCGCAAATACCCTTCCACATCATTATTTTTTAATAAGTTGATCTTCTCACGCTGGATTCTGTCAATCTTCTCACGATGAGCACGTTCTTTTCTCTTATGGAACTCTTTCACATACTTATTGAAACCCTTCCAACGTTCTCTCTTCCATTTGAAGTGATCATCAAGTTTCTCCCTAAAAAATAAAGCTTAGTTACAGGAGTACCTTTAAAGGTAAAAATTAACAGGATTAGCAACTGGCTTCCAAATATTTCCTTCCTTTGCTTGATCTGTAGAATATAAGAAGTGAAATAAAATATTGATGCTTCTTTACTGTTTTTGTGGTATAAGGCTCAAGATCAAGTTGTTTCACATGAGAATAGCTTGTGTTACTACAAAAACAGGATTCGCCAATTTCAGTTAGGTATTCTAAATGAGCTTCTCTTGAAAGACTAAAAGCAAAATATGCAACATTTCGAAGCAAAAAAGATGAGCAAATAATGGGTGACTATATGATTAAGGAAAAAAATTAAACACTCCCATAAACCTGAACTTTGAAATTTAAAAGTGGACAGGATACATACTTGTGAGCTTCTACTTCACTAAAGAACTCTTTTTGCCTCTCACGAATCCTCTTGAATCTCTCCTCCTTCATTTTCTGCTCAAACCTTTCAAGCTGTTTCATTCGTCGTCCATGTCTATGTTTCTTGATTGATTTCAGACGGTCCATGTCAGATGTAACAGGTTTGAAGAAATCATGCAGAAAATCACTGTCCAGGAAAGTGGTTCAACAGATTAAAAGAAAATTAACAACAATAAGTTTAGGAAGTAAGAAAGCAGGCGACTGCGGCTAGCGGACATCCGTCTCAACCCCACAACCAGGTACATGAGAGAGATCAACATATGAATACCACACTAATGAAAATGCATAGAAGCTCCACTCTATCAAGACACCACAAAGCTAGTTGGATCTACCACTTAAAACAGTTCCTCCAACAGGTACAACAATAAAAATAAACAGTTGGCCCACCCAATTCATGGAAAACCAGGTATGGACGCCTATTTATTTCATTCTAGCAGGTTGCTGGTCTAAGACTGCTCAACCGCATGATATCACATCCAATGGTTTGACCCTCCACAAGTGCTGGCCTGAGACATACAGCCAGTCAAGAAAACTTGCATGGCTCTTTAGTGACAAATGAGAAATACCTTCTAAGACGCTGTTGAAGCTGAAGCAGCTGAATCTTTTTTAGCTCAATGACATTTTTTGTCCTTGCTGAGATATCTTCTGATGAACTCACATTCTCCTGTCAAACAGATTCCAACTAAGATAATCCGGCAGAGTGAAAGACATTGATGTACCAAATAATAAGGCCAAGTTTCTTTTCCATAGGAGAAAAGATCATACCAATTTGATCCTATCACCTACTAGAGGCTGAGCTTTCATTTTGTTAAGTTTCTTCACAATTAAGGGTTCATTAAAACATTGTCAAAAATATATTGCAGCAGTATCTACACTACAATGTCTTCAAGAATAGTAAACAGAAAAGAGCAAGTCACTCGCAGTAATGCTTAACATGTAAAAGCAGCACCTTTATCTTATCATAGCATGCTGCAATTCTTTCTTCTGCTTTCTTCTGCTTCAATTCCCAATTTTTCTCCTCCTGAACTTTCTTTTTATGCCGATCCATTATCCATTTCTCCGAGGTTGTGTACTTAGGAGAAGAATGAGGACCATTTGAATTGGATTTTTCTTCTTCAAGGTCAGCAGATTTGGCAGGTGAACCAAAGCGAATGGCTTTGAAGCCGTCAAAAGGAAATTGCTTTTGCATATCAGAAACCCTCTGTGCATTTACTCCATTTCCAGAAGCAAAATAGCTATTACAGACAATTGACTCTGAAGTAGAAGGTTGACCATCTGCTGTACCCACAATCGTGGTGAACATGCTCATATCCCTTCCATGAGTAGCTGATGTCTGCTCCTTTACAGCAACAGCATTTATTTGCATCATAGGCATCTCACGTTTATAAAGTTTGCTTGCTCTGTCACTTTCTTTAAAAATTGGAGACTGGTTAAAAGGGAATCCTTTTTTTGGCACAGCTTCAGTTGCTTTCAAAGCACCATTATTAGGAACTTCTGTACCCTGAAAGCTCGTTATCTCTCCATGTTCTGCCTCCTTACTGCTGCCTGGAAGAGAAGAAACTGCTTGGCTTGCCTTTCTTACTTGTTGGGTCCCATGGTCAACATCATCCTTATCCAAGTGACTTTCAGATGATGTCCTACCACCATTCATAGAAGAATCCGAATCCAAAGCTTCCTGCATCTGCATGTCACTCTCAGGCTTCCTTTTAACAGGAGGAACCCACTTCCTTTCTTCTGCTGGTAATGAACGATCAGAAGCAAGGCCTTTTTTATTTTTCATCTTTGTGGAAAACTCTGCACCTTTAGATGAGGGATCTGCGTCCACTGGACTGCCACCAGAGGAAGACAGGGGTGCGTTCTTGGCACCACGAATTTCCTTGACAGTTTCCTTAACCTCATTTTGTCTTCCAAAGACACCAGCCACCTCTTGGCTATTACTTGGCATATCTCTTCTATGATCCTCCAGTCCTTTGTTGGTCAAATCTGCAAGTAACAGTTAATAAACCATTCATATGAACATGCTCACCTCATCCAAAGGCATACAGAGAGAGAGAGAGAGAGAGAGAGAACAGAACAAATAAAAATGAAATCTACTTGCCTTCTTTTGGTGCAGTATCACCGAGTGCAATTTCAAGATGCAGTTTTCTAGGCACCAAGCCATTTCTGCAATTAAGAGAACTCATTAACAAGAGAAAAATGCTTTGAACATAATGGAATAGAAAAGGCCAAAAGAAAAAGAGACATAAAGAAAACTTCTTTAGAGGCAAACAAGAATAGCCAGATGGGTAAAAAAACACTAAGGCAAAAAGAAAAAGAACATGGATAACAGAAAAAGGACTCATGCAATTTCAATCTCTGCATTGCAAGTTAATTTTTGGAATTCCAACTCCAATTGAATTTGTTTTACGCAGTTTCCAGCAGCATAGATGAAAAAAATAAATAAATAATAATAATAATAATACCTTTTATGTGTACAAGGAAAAACGGTTTGCACACGGATTAAAGGCACATTTACAAGCATTTTTAATAGTCCTGTTTTGACATTGTTGTCTCTTAGTGCCAGCCACTCTCTGGTGGTTAAGCATAAATTAAATTACTCAGATTAAGCATCTTACTGTCACACACCCAGTACCACAATGCAAGATGCAAAGCAGGCTGCAAGACCCAGTGGAACTCAGACCAAGGATGCACTCCACAGCATGCCCCAGGTATACTGCGTGTAAAGCTCCAGGAGCCATCGAGGTGCTTCACAATGAATGTCAACCTCTATAGAGGGAGTGTAACCGACACGGAAATGGTTGGTTGGAGTGTAACCGACACGGAAATGGTTGGTTGGAGTGTAACTGAAACTGACATCGTTGGCTGGAATTATAAATGAAACACAGGTGGAGCTTTTTATGTGCAAAGTAACTGATTACATAACAAGATGGGATTTGGTAGTCATGGTGCTAGAGTAAATGACCTAGAGATAGTGCCCCAACTAAGTGCTTCTAACTAGCCCTTGATGCCTATCTTGGTAAGATTAAGGGTCTAACACAAGATGCCACAAGAAGATATTCCAACCATTGTTTAAACAGCTATATCTATATAATTAACAATTTTCAAAAAATTCCATGGCCTCTTCAGAAATCATTTAAAGACATTCTCTTCCATTTTGAGTTAACATGTCTCTATTGACATGTCAACATTTCATCTAGATGCATGTGAGACTCTGACGGAGTTCATCCACTAACAATTAACTTCTGGTGGCAGCCGAAGGACCCTCCTTGGAGAATCCTACCGATGCTTAGAGAAATTTGGTAATTAGGACCTCGTGTACAGAGTTGGTATCATGTAATTAGAACAGCTAATCAGTGCGCGGATGCGCTCGCAAGGGAGGGAGTTTCACTAACGACTATGGCATTGAGACTCCCATCTTGATGTAAACAGCCGGAAATCTTGTACTTCCGAAATCCATATGAAATAAAATTCAACTTCCTCAAAAAAAAAAAAAAACTTTCTCTTGTTTTTCCGTATGAACTTGATCCTCAGGTCATTCATTTTCTTTAAGGCTACTCATTATAAATAACACATAGGTTATTGATACCGGCAATGACGACCAGAGGAAGGGATGATCGCCGGCAGGCCACCGGTGGCCTATGGCAGCCGTGGGTGAAAGGAAAAGGAGTCCTACCAGAAAAGCTTAAACTTTCCTCTTCGGTAAAGGATGGTGAGGCGAGATATTACATAGACACGATCCTTTTGGGAAAGGATGTAACGCTAAAGGTCTCCGTAAAAATGGCAACCAAACGTTCTTACGTGAGAATCCCGCTAGCAGATCTCCCTGAAGCACTTTTCGCCATTGAAATGCAAACTAGAGAATGTGCGCATGGAAGGATCCGGCTTGCAATGTCTGGAAAGCTACGCATTGTAATATATGAAGGAGGGGATCGTAACTGCAATATTTCAGAACTCAGGGGTAGCACAGATATCCCACAAAGAATATACTCAGGAAGTGGTTGGAGCTGGTTGCTAAGTAATATCCGCATCTTATGTGAAAGAATACGCGATAATCAACTACAAACTGCAGTCAGGCGTGAAGAGGTGATACCGTTGGAGAATACGGGACGAATGGTTTTCCAACAAGTGAACTCATACATCGCAGCGTTGAAAGGAAATAAAGAAAGGGAAGGAGACGAATCAAAAATTAGTATCGAAAAAGGAGAGGGTCTCAGGAAAGTGATTGTGGGGAAGGGTTTCAACTCTGAGAAAGAGGAGGTGCTAAGAAGAAGCTTAATAGTCATTACAGATGGTAAACACATGAACAAAGAGGATTTACAACAATGGATGAAGGCAAATTGAAAGTTGGTGATGGCACCGAAACTAGCAATCCTTGGCCGCAAGCGGTGGCTGGCTGATTTTGGCTCTGAGATGAAAAAAGACTGCATCCTAACCTTAAAAGACGAACTCAAAGGAGATCTAGTAAAGGACATACTGGAATGGGGAGCCTCCAAGGGAGTCGAGGACAGAGAGACTTGGATCACTATCAAAGGGGTCCCGGCTCATCTCTGGTGCAGAGAAGTCTTTAGAGCAATCATTGAGGAGCTTGGAGAGATTGCTAAATATGGAGAAGAAGTCGATTCCGGCTAGGTTGGACAGGGCAGAGCTAAAGTTACAATACTCCGGCGGTCAAATAAAAGACAGAGGTACTGATCCTCAGTGAAGGGAAAACCTACCAAGTGCAAATTCGAGAGAGGCCTAAAAAGCGAATGCGAGTAAAGCAAAAGGAAAAAACCCAAAGAAGAAGCAAGTTGCGGCAAATGTGGAGGAAAAAACAGTTTTCTCTGGTGGCCGGTGACGGAAGGGATGCCGGAGTAGAAGCGGCAGAAGCTTCCGTGCCTAATACGGAACCTGTTGTTAAGTCTTTCACGCCTAGCCCTAATAAGGAAAGACTTCTAAGGGACGCTAGCCAACTTCATACAGCTGGCAAGCATTATAATGAAGCGGACCTCTATTCGGACCTGGAGGAGGTTCACGTGAGTTCTGGTTTGAAGGACCCGGGTCGTAGCGAACCAAACCAGAAAAGTCTCTCAAGCCCTCAACCCGAAAAGACCTCCACGATAGTGTGCTCGAGGGACGATGGCTCGTCATCATCACCGCACCAACACGAGGATATTTCGCTTCTAACAAGCCACGAAGAAGAGCAGGAAAGTGCTGAGCGCCCCCTTCTCACATACTCTCGCCAAAAAACAGCAGTAAAGGATCTCCAGAATAAAAAATCATGCATCTACAAAGCAACAGAAGAAGATGAAGGAAACGATGAAAAGTTATCGAATCAGAATGTTGACGAGTTGATTGAAAGTGTTGTAATGGAGTACGGAGAGGCACTACACTTCAGTAGAGAGGACCTTCAAGATTGGAGAGATAGGTTGAGGAAGCTGAGAGTCGACGCCAGCCCTCAACTTACATGAATGTTCTATCGTGGAACGTACGGGGACTCGGCACCGAAGCTAAGCGAGCCATAGTCAGAGAAACATTGAAAAGAAATAAAATAAATATTGCCCTATTGCAGGAAACAAAGCTCCCAGAGATAACACCACAAGTCGCAAGGGATATCTGGCACTTGCGACGCCCAACATGGGCTGAAATGGGTGCTTGTGGCTCGGCAAGAGGTATTGCTGTTTTTTGGGACAATAGAATTATTGAACTAATTGACACCGAGGAAGGCGAATTCTCCCTGGCTTTAAAATTCAAAATGATAGAAGATGGATCATGTTGGGCAGTGTTAGCAGTCTACGGGCCGAACGTGAATCCCCTCATAACAGATTTTTGGAATGAGATGTCTGCTATTTTAAGTCTTTGGGACATTCCGTGGGTGGTAGGAGGGGATTTCAATGTTACTAGATACACCTCTGAAAATATAGGAGGAAGAACCTACACAACAACAGCAATGAGAGATTTTAATAATTTCATACATGACATGTCTCTAATTGAGCCGCAATTAGCTAGGATGCAGTACACATGGACAAATGGGAGAGACCCACCCATATTGGCAAAGCTGGAGGGATTTTTGGTAACCCCATCATGGTTAGACTCACATGCTAACACCATGGGAAGAATCCTCACGTGTAGCTTCATATCATAATCCAATCATGTTAGAAACAGCACCTGAGTCATGGGGACCTCCACCCTTCAGGTTTGAGGATGCATGGCTACTAGAGGAAGACTTCAAAAGAAAGCTAAAACTCTGGTGTGAAGATTTGCAAGTAGCAGGAACAGCTTGTTTCATCTTCAGCCAGAAATTAAAAATGTTGAAATGCAAAATCAGAGCTTGAGCAGCAGAAAGGCGATTGAATTTTGACATGAAAAGAAGATCATAATGGAGAAAATACAGCAGCTTGACCAAGTTGAAGAAATGCAAGGACAACTGACTTCAAGAGAGATGATGGACAGAGACATGTTAAAGAAAGATTTTGAAGCCAAAATAGTCCAGGAAAGAATATATTGAAAACAAAGAGCACGCTACCGTTGGGGGAAAGAGGGGGATGGGAACACGAAATTTTTTCATGCAATGGCCTCGGCTCATAAGAGAAAAAACAGAATCTGCGAACTATTGGTGAGAGACAGTGGTGACTCAAAAAGGAAAACAATGAAGCTGAATTTTTAAAGTTCTTTTCTAATCTATATAAGGAAGAGAAGACACAAAGGCATTTTCCCAGTAATCTGCCCTTGAAAAACTTGTCGGAAGCCGAAGCTAACTCACTTGAAGAACCTTTAACGGTGGACGAAATTGAGACTGCAATTAACAGCCTACCACCAAACAAGGCCCTGGACCAGATGGGTTCACAGCAAATTTCTATAAAGCAGGCTGGGAGTTCCTCAAAAAAGATATCCTTGCCATGTTTAACGAGTTCCATAGTAGAGGGATCACAACACGCAGCATGGGTGCATCTTTCATTGCGCTTGTACCAAAAAAGGAAGGGGCTAGACTCCCCTCGGACTACAGGCCAATAAGTCTAATATCAAGCTACTATAAAGTCGTGTCTCGTGTTCTAGCAACACGTCTAAAGAGGGTGTAACCTAAGCTCATCAGCAAAAATCAGAGTGCTTTAATAAAAGGAAGGCAAATTCTAGACCCGACATTGATCCTCCATGAGATGGTGCATCAATACAAAAAGAGAAAGCAGCATGGAGTGGTAATGAAACTAGATTTTGAAAAGGCATTTGACAAAGTCAATTGGAGTCTCTTAGACAAGATGATGGAGAAAATGGGCTTCCCAACAAAATGGAGGTCTTCGATAGCAAGCTGCCTAAACTCTGCAACTTTTTTTGTTCTCATAAATGACACTACAAAGGGGCATTTACAAGTACAAGAGGGCTGAGGCAGGGGGACCCAATTTCCCCCCTCCAATTTAACATTGTTGGGGAAGGTCTCTGTGCACTCTTTCATAAGAGCCAAGAGGAGGGGTGGATAAAGGGCATGAAAATAAAAAATTTGAGTTTGCCAATCATTTAGTTTGCTGATGACACTCTTTTACTATGCGACGGGTTAGATGAAGGTGCTCTCAAAGCAAAGGGAATTCTCATTCTCTTTGAACTGATGTCAGGATAAAATATTAACTAGAGGAAGTCAAACCTTATGGTTATAAATGGCAATGGGTCAACCCAAAGCTGGCTAGCAGAAGTCATAGGGTGTAGCACATTATCCTTGTCATCAACATACCTTGGCCTTCCTCTCTTCCAAGGAAGAGTAACCAAACAGCTTTGGCAACCAGTGCTCGATAAATGCCAAAGGAGGTTAGATGCATAGAAAGGACAACTACTGTCTCAAGCAGGAAGGGTGACTCTCATAAAGGCTACACTTGCTGGAATACCAAACTATATGCTATCTTTAATCCCATGCCCAAAAAGTATCTCCAAAAAGATTGAGGCTATACAAAGAAAATTCCTATGGTGTGGCTCCCAAAACCACTTTAAATACCCATTGATCAAATGGCAGAAAGTTTGTCAATCAAAAGGTGGTCTGGGAATTAAAAGATTAAAGGACATGCACTCAGCTTTGCTTGCAAAGTGGAGCTGGAGGTATGCCAGTGAGAAGGATTCATTATGGTGAAATATCATTACATTCAAGTATGGGATAAATCCTCAAGACTGAAAGGTCAAAGAGAGTTCCACAGCTTCGGCTATATGGAAATCCATTCTTGCAAGGAAAGAAATTGTTGAAAAAAACATGAGATTACATGTTAGATGTGGCCAAGGCACTAAATTATGGTGGGATGTATGGACTGGGGACTCAGCTCTGAAAACAAGGTATCCCAGATTGTTTCTTTTGACAAGAAACCAGAACATCACAGTAGCTGCTGCTAAAACCCCAACCAATACTTGGGACCTGAGATTGAGGAGACATCTGAATGACAGAGAAGCCGAGGAAGCTTCCAACTTGATATTACAATTGCAGTCCACTTATTTGTCACCAAATGGCAATGATGAGGTGATTTGGGGAGCCGACACCTCTGGGTGTTTTACTATGGCCTCCTACTATAAACTGTCAGCAAGTAATGGCAGAACACATGTAGCCAGACATGTATGGAAATTCGCAGCACCCAAGAGTCCAACAGTTCCTGTGGGCAGCAGTGCATGATTAGATACTCACATGTGACCAATTGATAAAAAGAGGGCAGCCGATTATAAATTATTTGTGCAAATTGTGTGGGAATGTGGAGGAGAGCAGTAACCATCTCCTTGTTCATTGCAACTTCAACTTTGCTGTGGTCAGCAATCCTTTCAAAATTCAACTTGTCTTTATGCTTGTCCATCTCATTTGGTAAATTAATCTAGTAGTGGAATAACCCCCCCTTCCCTAGTTGTGGGAAAATTATGTGAAAAGCAATGCTTGCGGCTATTCCATGGCAAATCTGGGTTGAAAGAAATGCAAGAACCTTTCAAGGGAAGCATACCTCTCTTGGAGGAATCATTGAAAAAGTGATCCACAACGTACTTTTATGGGCTTCCAGTACTCAAAGGATGCCACCTTTCCCCAGTGCTATACTAAGAAAGCACTGGGGTCAGTTTATACACTTCAAAGCGCACAAAAGGCCTATCATGGAGACATGGAAACCACCTCCTAAAGGGTGGTTAAAGCTGAATTTTGATGGGTCCTCCCTAGGCAACCCAGGGAGCGCCGGAATTGGGGGTGCTATCCATAACTCTGAAGGTGTTTGCATCATTAATTACTCTGGACCACTAGGCCATTGTACCTCTAATGAGGCTAAGGCCGAGGCCAAAGCACTACTGGAAGGTGTTAAAGTTTTCTTGCAGCAGGGCGCACAACTACTGCAAGTTGAAGGCAACTCAACACTTGTTCTAGCTTGGGCAACTCAAGCACTATCACCAACATGGAGATTAAAGCATATCTTTGATGAACTATCTGACCTCACCGGTAGCCTTCAAATTGTATGGCTAAAGATACCCAGGTCTGCCAATTCATTGGCCGATAGACTAGCAAAAGGAGTGCTGAGAGAAACACTTGTAGCAGGCCAACTGGAAACACCCCAAATTAAGCCAGCTTAAAGGCCACATCATTGTACTCATTTTTTCAAACTATATGAAATAAATATTCGCCATTTAAAAAAAATATATAAATAACACAGCATGTCACATGATTCACCAAGTATGGGTTTCAGATCATGCCTGAAAGCGAGAAACACAAGGCACTGAGCTCTTAGTTGCTTTAGATGATGTTCCTTGAATGGCATATCCGCAACCGGTCTGCTAACACTAGTTTCTGCACCACCCCTTGAGTCACTGCCCATATCTTTTTGAATGATCTCTGACCTTGCTTTCGAGAATGAATTGTGATCCCTGTCATTGGCAAGCTCATTTTTCCCTAATACCATATCCTTATTTTGTGCTCCTAGATTTGGACTTCCCTGCATTCACATATTTCTCGTTAGCAGCTCATGAATGATGAATTTTCTAGTAACAACTCCAGCAACCAAACCAAGGGACCAAACAACTGAATCATATGAATAAGTGGCTAATTAAAAACATAAAAACATAAGAAAAACACATAATAGCAATTGTTTGTGACATTAAAGAATAAAAACTAAAGCAAAATCCATAAATGTCAGGTAGCAGTCCAAGTTCAAACAGGCAGCAGGCATCTATAAGAGAAAAGTTGGATTTTCACCTAAACAATTTATTAAAATAATTTTTTTTTAAAAAAAAGGTGAAAGCTTTTAATAACTAGAGAAAAGGAACAAATGATGACAAAAGGCATATTGGCCTACAGAGGGAGAGATGTTCCCCTTATAAGAGATGGGAGATCAATTCCCCATATGAGAGATGGGAGATCAATTCCCCATATAAGAGATGGGAAATTAATTCCCCACATAAGAGATGGGAGATCAAATCTCCATTTAAGAGATGGGGGATCAAATCCCCATATAAGAGATGGGAGATCAATTCCCCATATAAGAGATGGGAGATCAATTACCCATATAAGAGATGGGAGATCAATTACCCATAAAAGAGATGGGAGATCAATTTCCCATATAAGAGATGGGAGATCAATTCCCCATATAAGAAATGGGAGATCAATTCCTCATATAAGAGATGGGAGATCAATTCCCCATATAAGAGATGGGACATCAATTCCCCATATAAGAGATAGGAGATCAATTCCCCATATAAGAGATGGGAGATCAATTCCCCATATAAGAGATGGGAGATCAATTCCCCATATCTTGAGATCAATTAGCCATATAAGAGATGGGAGATCAATTCTCCATACAAGAGATGGGAGATCAATTCCCCATATAAGAGATGGGAGATCAATTCCCCATATCTTGAGATCAATTCGCCATATAAGAGATGGGAGATCAATTCTCCATACAAGAGATGGGAGATCAATTCTCCATACAAGAGATGGGAGATCAATTCCCCATATAAGAGATGGGAGATCAATTCCCCATATAAGAGATGGGAGATCAATTCCCCATATAAGAGATGAGAGATCATTTCCCCATATAAGAGATGGGAGATCAATTCCCCATATAAGAGATGGGAGATCAATGCCTCATATAAGAGATGGGAGATCAATTCCCCATATAAGAGATGGGAGATCAATGCCCCATATGAGAGACGGGAGATCAACTCCCAATATAAGAGATGGGAGATCAACTCCCAATATTAGAGATGGGAGATCAACTCCCCATATAAGAGATGGGAGATCAACTCCCCATATAAGAGATGGGAGATCAACTCCCCATATAAGAGATGGGAGATCAATTCCCCATATAAGAGATGGGAGATCAATTCCCCATGAACAATTTTTCAGGGGTCTTCTCGGTGGCATCCTATTACAAAGAGCAATGTTGTTGACCTGTAAACAAACATCCTGCTAGACTAGTGTGGAATCTGCATGCACCAAGGAATGTGCTCCAATTTCTCTGGGTGGCAGCACATGCTAGAATCCTAACATGTGACCAGCTCATGAAGCATGGTCAACCAATAATAAACTCCCTATGCAAGGTGTGTGGTGATGTTGAAGAGAGCATAGATCACATCCTCTTACACTGTAATTTCAGCAGAGGCAATTGGGGTGCAACATTCAGAAAGTTTGACATGTCTCTTTGCTTGCCAAGACATTTCAGACAATTCTTGAGTCAATGGATTGCCTGCCCCTCACCACACTGGGAAAAAGCCTCTGGCCAGCTTCCATAGCAGCAGTCCCGTGGCTCATATGGAAGGAAAGGAATGCTCACACTTTTGAAGGCACAGCCACATCTCTTGGGGGAGTTATGAGAAGGTTATTGGTAATGTCCTGTTTTGGTATACCACACTAGGCAAAATGCCACCTCTACTTAGTGTGCTAATGAGAAAATTATGGAAGCAAGTCTCTTGTCACGTCTCATATGCCACGGAAAGTGGAAGAATGGAAAGCACCACCTGTTGGGTGGGTCAAACTGAATTTTGATGACTCATCAAAGAGTAACCCAGGAGCAGCAAGTATTGGAGGGGTCCTTAGAGACTCCACTGGTCAGGTGGTGCAAGCCTACTCAGGAACTGCTGGTTTTTGCACTTCTAACAAAGACGAGACAAGAGCACTGCTTGAGGGACTTAGGATCATGAGTCACCTGCCCCAACAGCCATTAATCATTGAAGGGGACAGCCCTAGTGGTTGGGTGGGGAAGTAGGAAGGCACCCCCACTATGGAAACTCAAAAATTCTTTTGATGAGATTTATGGGCTGATGCCTCCTAATGTAGTTTGGTCCAAGGTTCATAGGTCAGCCAACTCGTGTGCTGACGAACTGGCCAACGATGGAGTGTCAAAGGTAACTTTAGTCACCAAATCAGAATTAGTATCATAGCTCGCAATATGTAATATGTCAATCTACAGCTCCTTTTAAAGCTCATGTAATACTCATGTAAATTCATTATTATTTAATGAAATAAAATTTTCATTGTTATTAAAAACAGAGAGATGGGAGATCCATTACCCATATATGAGATGGGAGATCAATTCCCTGTGTAAGAGATAGGAGATCAACGCCATCTGTAGCAGATGAATCAGCAATGGAATTTGCAGCCTTCAGTGTGCACTGCCATGAAACTAGCCTACAACTAAAACTAAGTATAGGATACAACCTTGCTTCAGTACAATGATTTCTACTCCAGAAAAGTCATTCCAGCTAGTAAGGCATGAGAAAGCAAGCATAACAGACACTTTGGCATCCCTCATGAGTCCGTTACGTAGCATGCCCTAGGTTTTTTAAGAATGGGAATGATTTTATATGACCCAAAGACAAACAGCAATCATACAACTTGGGGTGGTTTCTCACTAGAAGATCCTCCTTAACTAACATGTCAGCTAGACTTTTTTTTAAAAGCGAATGATTTAATTGCAATGACTTAGGACCCTTGGCCTCCCTCAATACAAGAACACTCCCTGATTTTTCCCCATGCCTTCCCATTCCCCCGTTTCCTCCTATATAAATGTTTTCCCCTTTCTTCACCCTCACGATACTCATGCCCACTAACCAACTAACCATCTCCCCACTTCCCTTGTCTTTATCTTACTATTTGCCATCTGTGATGTGGTCACCACGGTCCCTTCTTCTCTTGTAAACTTTGGTGACCAGGGGTCTAACAGTACCCCCCCAAACAGACCCACCTTGTCCTCAAGGTGGAATGTAGGAAATTGTTCAGCAATGATGGAGGCTTTTTCCCAAGTGTTTTCAAAAGCTGGCAAATCCTTCCATTTAATGAGCACCTCCAAGGAGCCATCAGGTCGAGTGCGGGTATCCAATAGTTGTTCAGGATAAAGAGACAACTCCAGGTTTTCAGTAAGGCAAGGAGGCAGTGGCTGAATAGTTGAAGGTGGGGTTATGGCCCTCTTGAGCTGAGATATGTGGAGCATTGGGTGGATCCTTGAGTTTTCTAGCAGCTGGAACTTGTAGGCGACTGGTCCCAATCGTTTAATGATAGGAAAAGGACCATAGTAACGAGGTCTGAGTTTTTCATTAGACCGAGAGGCAAGGGACCTGAAACGATATGGTTGACGTTTTAGGTACACCTTGCCGCTTTCAAAAAATTGCAAGTCTCTTCTTTTAGTGTCAGAATGTTTCTTCATTTTCTGTTGTGCCCTGAGAAGGTTATCCCGAAGCTCATCAAGAATGAGATTACACTCTCGAATCTGTATATTAACTTCTTCCACACTAGATGGATCATCAGCCCAACGAAGGAGTAATGGGGGGTCGCGACCATATAGGGCTTTGAAAGGGCACATACCAGCAGCACTTTGATAAGTTGTGTTGAACCAAAATTCAGCCCAACACAACCACTTTGGCCAGCTTTTTGGGTGCGACCCAGCAAAGCAACGAATATATGTTTCAAGGCTCCGGTTCACCACTTCGTTTTGGCCGTCAGTTTGGGGATGGTAAGAGGAGCTGAGGCGTAGTGTGGTACCCGAGAGGCGGCACAATTCAGACCAAAAATGGCTAATGAAGACTCTTGTCACAATCTGAAACGATTGAATGAGGAAACCCATGGAGACGGACAACCTCACGAGTGAAAACTTCAGCTACCTGCTTTGCCGTGTAGGGATGACTAAGGTGGAAGTGGCAGAATTTGGTAAAATCATCTACCACCACCAAGATAGTGTCTACCCCATGTGCTCTTGCTAAACCTCCTAAAACATCCATTGAAATATCATCCCAAACCTTAATAGGGATGGGCAATGGTTGAAGAAGACCGGCTGGGCTCTTTGCTGCATATTTATTCTGTTGCTAGCAACAAATTCTTGAACATCCCTCTTTTGTCCTTCCCAATAAAGGAGGGTGGAGATCCTTTTGTAGGTCCAAAAATACCCCAAATGGCCCCCAAGTGGCGAGGAGTGAAACTCATGTAGGAGCTTGGGAATTAGTGAAGATCCTTTGCTTAACACTAGGCGGACCTTATACATTAGGCTGCCATTTTTCATGGAATACCCCTCAGGTGGCTGTAATCCCTTGATTATAGACTGCTGGATAGAAGAAAGCTTGGGGCCAGTACTAATCTCTTGTTCAATTACATCGAGACCAAGGACTTGAGATGAAGTAGCCAATAAGGAAGTGATTTCTGGTTTTCTTGAGAGTGCATTGACCACCTTGTTTTCTGTGCCCGGTTTATAATGGATCTTGAAATCAAACCCCAATAACTTGAGAACCCACTTTTCTTGTTCAGCTGCCAAAGTATGCTGGTCCATGAGGAATTTAAGACTGCGTTGATCAGAATTGATGAGGAAGTGTCGCCCTAACAGGTAGTGCCTCCACTTTTTGACAGCCAACACAATGGCCATCAACTCCCTTTCGTATATTGATTTGGCTCTCTCTGGGTGATGAGGCTTGGCTGATGAAGGCAATTGAGCGGCCTTCTTGCATGAGGACAGCACCAAGGCCTGCGCCCGATGCATTCGTTTCAACAATGAATGTCTTGGTGAAATCTGGTAGGGCTAACACTGGCACAGAGGTCATTGCTTCTTTTAGCTGCTGAAATGCTACATGGGCCTTTTCACTCCATAGAAAATAATCTTTCTTCAGTAATTGAGTTAAAGGGTCTGCAATTTTACCATAGTTTTTTACAAACTAACGGTAATAACCTGTAAGGCCTAAGAATCCCCGTAGCTCCTTAACATTGGAGGGTGGTGGCCACTTCGTCATGCACATGATTTTGGAGGGGTCTGCCTCCACTCCTTTAGCTGAAATTAGATGCCCCAAGTACTCTATTTGAGGTCGGGCCCAAAGGCACTTCTTGGGATTCATGTGTAGAGAATGTTTCTGGAGGAGCTCAAAAGACTGTCGTAAGTGCTGGACATGGGAATCCATGTCCTTACTATAAATCAAAATGTCATCAAAGAAAACAAGAACAAACCTTCTCAAGTAGGGCCGAAAAATGTCATTCATCAGAGACTGGAAGGTGGCTGGAGTATTGCACAGGCCGAATGGCATGACCAGAAACTCATAGCGTCCGTCATGTGTGCGGAAAGCGATCTTTTCAGTGTCTTCCGCTCGAACACGGATCTGATGGTATCCGGACCGTAAGTCAGTCTTAGAGAAAATTACTGCTCCAACCAATTCATCTAAAAGTTCATCAATAGTGGGAATTGAGGGCTCGATAGTTGACACAAAATCTCCAGCTCCCATCTTTCTTCTTAACCAACAAGACTGGACTCGAATATGGGCTATGACTAGCCTTGATGATACCTGCAGCCAACATATATTCCACAATCTTCTCAATTTCATTCTTCTGGTAGTGTGGGTAGATAAGGCCTGAAGTTTGGAGGGGTGGCCCCTTCATGCAGCCTAATGGCATGGTCATGGGGTCAGGAAGGAGGCAGATGTTTGGGTAATTGAAATAGGGAGTCATACTTACGAACGAGGTTGGAGATAGCTGCACTGGCCGCTAGTTCTTGCTGCTGGTCTTCTACAATAGTGTTGTGAAGGTCCAACCAGAGTCCATGTTGGCTACCTCGACAATGCTTAGCAAAGGTTTTGAACGTCACTTGTGTCCTGTTTAGGGAGACATCCCCCTGCAGCACCCATGGCTCCCCGTTTTTCCTGAACTTCAAAGTGAGAGTAGCCCAATTTGATGAAATTTCCCCTAGATTGCGTAGCCATTCACAACCAAGGATGACACAGCAACCCCCTTGAGAGGGAAGGGGATAAAATCAAGGACTTCCCTGAGACCCCCCAACTGCAAATGTACTCCGCGGCAAAGTCCCAAACCTGGCACTTCATGCCCATCTCCTACGCGAACCCCGAATCGTCGGGTGAGGGTCATAGGAAGGTTCAGAGTGGCGATGAGTTGCTGGGATAGGAAATTGTGGCTCGCACCACTATCAATGAGGATGATTACTTGTTTTTTATGCAGCGTGCCATGGGGCTTAATCGTATGAGGTGAAGAAACACCGGCGACGGTCTGAATCGAGAGTTCAATTGGGTTATCATCTTCCGGCCTGACTTCTGGTTCTTTTATTGGTGTATCATTAGGCTCTTCGTCGTGAATCAGCAAGATATGGAGTTGCTTGCTCTTGCAACGATGATTCGGCACGTACTTCTCGTCGCAGCTGAAGCATAGACCTTGTTGTAGCTTGGATTGGAGTTCGGCTTCTGAGAGATGTTGAAAATTGGTGTTGCGTCTCGTAGGAGAAGATGACCCTATCAAGGATCGATACGAGACAGGTCGAAGCTACTGGTAGGGGTGGATATGAGCCAAACCAGCTCGCGAATAGCTCGGGCTCAGCTCGAGTTTTATTCGGCTCGAGCTCGTTAATGACGAGCCTAAGCCGAACTCTAGCATGAAGATGAGTTCGTCTAATGTAACGAGTCGAACTCGATTAATGTTGAGTTCGGCTCGTCGGCTTGTACAAAGGCTCGTGGGAGTTTGGCATTTAATGATACCTCGATTAACGTATAACTTTTCTCTTTTACCAAACTAAACACTAACCTTGTAAGATAAAAAAGTAATTTTATAGGGCAAACAAGGAAACGAGGTAAGAAATTTCATCTTTTCAATAGCCTGCTTTCTGAAATCTTCTTCAAGAGTTCAATAAAAAAAAAAAAATTGTCATCGGTAGCTCACCGTTTCTGTAAGCGGAACGAAAAGAAAACCCCTGATCCCCAACCTGCGGTCTCCATGATTCAAACTCAAGTCATCAATGGCTTATCCTCATACAACTTCTTCCTCGTCTCTCCTCCTCTTGGACCGATCAAAACAATGAAAAGAAAGGGGAAATCGCTCGATTCAGATATCCCCAAAAATTCACCGCTAAAGCTTCGTTTCAAATATTGAAAGGGTTCAATTTGGATTATGGATCTCCCGTTAACTAGGTAATATTCGCCTTCGTTTATCGGCGCGTCAAGAATTTTTTTTTTTTTTTTCTACGTCTTCTTTCGATTCTTCTTTCATCGTCCTCATTTTTCTGCAACTTATTGAGCTGGATCGAGCTCGAGCTCGAGTTTGTCAAAATTACTCGAGCTCAAGCTCGAGCTCGAGCTCGAGTTTGTCAAAATTACTCGAGCTCAAGCTCGAGCTCTGAGCAAGGCTCGTTGCCGAGCTCGAGTTTATGTTTTTTACACAGCCGAACCCAAACATCCCTATGTTCGGGCTTGGTTCAACTCGAATCCACCCCTAGCTGCTGGCCTTGGGGTGGTCCGGTCCTACCAGTTTGGCTAGCTGCTGATCGAAACCCTGAATTAGAATTCTGGTTGAGGGTGGGCTGAATGTTCTGGCTTGTTTGATGTAGGTAGGTGGGCTCGTGCGAGCGCGACGTCTGTGCCGCCAACCAAACATGAGAGGGATGACCCCTTATGCCTTCACAGGCCTTTATTAATGCAACGTCTCGATCCTCTATCCGTTGGGCCATAGTCATGGCATGGCCCAAACTGTAAGGTGCAATGAGTTAGATCTCGACTCAGATTTCAGCCTTCAAACCGTTTATAAAAATCCCCTTAAGCATGTCGTCAGACAACTCCCGCAACGTCGCCAATAGGGTTTCGAACTGTCGTAGATAGTCTACCACCGGAGCTGTCTGACAAAGAGAGACCAGTTGCTCAAAGAGAGTCCCGTCTTGCGATGACTGGAATCTGTCGAGAAGTCTATGCTTAAAATCTCCCCCAATCTCGTGACCTCTTTTGGCTAACTCATTAGGATTTTACCATTTGTTGTTGTCCATAAGAATTGTTTAGCTTTTTTAGGGGCAGGGAGGGACCATGCTAGCCTTGCTCTATGGAGGAAGGTGATTGAAGCTAAATACAGAGCACCAATCCATTGCTGGCTCCCAAATAGCATTCCTGATCAATACTACTCAGCAATTTGGAAGGCTGTTATAAAAGAGAAGCCATCCTTTGAACAGCACATTAGATATCATGTAAGAAATGGTTCTCAAGTCAGGTTTGGGAGGATCTCTGGATTGACAATCACACACTAAAAGAAAAATATCCCAACCTCTACCTCATGGCCAGAAATAAGCAAATCGCAACCAGTCAAATGTACTCTGAGGAAGAAGGTAGATGGAACATACAATTAAGGAGTCGACTAAATGCCAGCCAAAGACAGGAAATAAGCTCCTTAAACAACCTCCTAGCAACCAAAAACATATCCAGAATTGGTAAAGATGAAATAATATGGTCCCCAAACTCATCGGCCATATATATATAGTCTCCTACTACAGCCTAAAAGTAAGCACTGACCCTATTCAAAAGTTAGATAAAGAATGTAAGAAGTATATCCACTTAATCATGTACCCAACAGTACAGAAGTAGCCAGTCATTTAGTAGAATTGACACATGTCAGTGACTCAAGCTCATTATTTTTTTAAAAATGGACCTGAGCTCATTATTTTTTTTAAAATGGACCCAAGCTCGTTATTTTTTTTTCAAACGGACCCAAGCTCATTATAAGACCATGAAAAAATTTTCAGCTCGAAGCAAGATATAAAATCTTAGTCATTTCAAAACTAGTTCTCATCATCAGAAGAAAGTATCATAAGACTTAAACTTTTGAACAACACTTCCAATTCAGAACCAACAAAGACAAAAACAGAAAAGTAAAGTTGAAGCAGCCAATACTCCAAAATTTAAATCAAATAAAATGTTGGTAAGTTTCAACACAATTTTTTTAAGCATTATCACCATTTTTAAAGTATTACACTAGAATATTACATAGTGACAAACACATTTACATAAGAAACAAATCCTTGTCGCCCGTACATATTCTGAGGAAATTCCCTTTGGTCTACATGTTAAAGAAATGGAACCGAATAGAATGAATCAGTGAACATCAAATGAGCGGACTCAAAGTCCTCATGATAAAAGTGATAATACCAAATGAAAGCACAACTCTTTAAAGCTTGCAGAGAGATTGACAAGTAAAATTAGGGGTGGAATAGAATCAAGCCAATACATGGATGCTTGCGCTAGGCTTGCTTAGAGATGCACTCAAGCCAAATTGGAACACCAATAAAAGCTTGTTGGCTCTCACAAAGCTGAACTTGATTTTTGTAAAGTTCAGTTTGAAGGCTCAGCTTTCATTAGCGATTTAGGCAAACAAATATGAATATTACCACGCTGTAAAAAAGGGCAATTACAGTGTATGGTTATGCATCGAGTCCCCTAACCACAGGCTATTTTTCAGTTACCCCCTTCCTTAGCATGTCTCTCATCATTGCTGTTTGGCGCTACTAGGAACATTAGACTTTCTAGTCATCGCTATTTGGCGCTCTTAGGAACATTAGACTAACTTGTGACCACAATTGCAAGGTCCATAACATCATGACATGTTTGCTAGTTTCTCCAGGATGGCTTGAGATTTCTAGTACACCATTGAATGGCAACCTGCCAGTCACCATCAACAAACAAGAAACCTGATAGAGTAGAACCATTGAATGACCACAATTCCTGCAATAAGCTATTGAGTTCTGCTCTTGTGGAGTCTGTAATACCAAGCAGCCTTAAGTAGGAGAGTAGGGTTTCACCCTTGAAATTTACATTGGTAAAAGAGAAATTGTTTTGTTATATATTATCTACTCTTATTTTATTAGTTTTTCTTATTTTCAAAAAAAGGATATTATTGTGTCTCCTCATTCAATTTCTCCTCGATTTATTTTTATAATTTTAAATATATTGTCAATGTCTCCTTGTTTATTGTTCCTCTTCTGTCATCCTCATCCTTCATCTCTTATCCGTTGAACTCTCACACATCTTACTTCATCCATCCTTCTCTCGTCTCTCCTCTCATCGCTCTCTTCTCTCATCGCACTTCTCTCAGTGTTCTTCTCTCATCCCAAAATCCAACTTCAGAAGACTAACACACCTGGAATCTAACTTAACTAAGGGTATTTTTGTCTTCTCTTCTATCAATTTCTTTCTTTTCTACCAACTAGTAGCATAGTATTAATCCCCTTTGCTCCAACACTTTGATCCCTGAGGATGATGTCTAGATTTTTAGCTACTATGTTGAGCTGACTCAAAGCTTGAAACTTTTGCATGAGCCCAAGCTCGAGCTCGAACTCACATTTTCCCAATCGAGCCGAGATTGAATATACAGCTGTTTGAGCTTAGCTCGGCTCTATTCCACCCCCCAAAAACCAAATTCCCTTTCAATAAATAAACAAATCGCATTGTTTAACAAAGACTAAAGCATAAAACATGTGAATATATGTTATTTGTTGACTGCTGTAGCCAAACTTTATAAAAGAAGCATAATAGCAACCAAAAAAAAAACAAATTAATTATAACAAAAGATGAAAAAGTGCTACCTGTCCCATCTTATATGCATGAGACACAGAATGTGTATGTCCACCCTCGTCCCCCGAATAAGATGTAGTTAAATGTATGGGACCTTTCTCTGGATAAACTTCACCATATCTCTCCCGCTGCATTCTCAAGAGTGTATCTTGATTATCAAATGAATTCCCAACATGAGTTGCGGCAGAGAAACCTGCCTTTGATGTTGAATACGAGCTGAATGCTCCAGATAACCCACTACTTCCTTTGCCAGACCCACTTGCAATATGTGCTGCAGTCAGGTTACCACCCTGTAACATATTATTTGGAGGTCCAGATGCTCTTCTTGGAAATTCAAAGTTGTGCTTGTCTGGAAAACGAGAGTCATGAATATTAGTTTTAAGCTCAGATCCATGTGTAGCTGCTTCATTACTATTGGCTGGAGATGGATCCACAGTCTGTTGAATAGAACTTCTATCCTCTAATATATAACCAGAAGATGCATTTGGAACAACTTTAAAACCTTGAGCATTATCAGTTGGCAAACCAAGTTTAGTTTGATTCCACAAGCCCTTAGAACTCAAACCAGATGAAACAGGAAAATTATCTTGCTTTGCTCTAAAGACAGATCCAGGACCAGCAAGCAGAGCAGAATTTATTTGAGAATTTTCACCTGCTTTCGTGGAAACACTACCTTCAGTGTCACCTCTGTTCATTGGTTTCCCCTTTTTTAAGCTGTGGCTAGTATTTGGATTGTTCTCTTGTGACACATCCAAAGCAGTTGGAGAGCCTGATTTCTTTCTCTTCCCTGATACCTTTTTACTATCCTTATGTTTGGTAGAATCATGTCTTTCCAGAGAATTTGCAGACCTCGTGTCTTCCATGCCCAAGCTAGCTGGACTTTCATGCTCAAAGGACTTGGTACTGTCCCCACGAGTGGGCACCAGTGGTGGTCGATTTGAAAAAACCATATCCTGCTTCACTATCTCATTCTCAGTTGACGAAGGTAATTTGGATTCCTGTTCCTTGCTCCTGCTGCTTGAAGCAACTTGCCAGCCACTGCTTGGCCCACATTTAAGAGGTGTGTCACCTCCGCCAACTGAGAAGGGATTTTCTTGGACATCCTTGTCGTTAGGCCGTAGCTGACCAGTATCTTGGACCGGAGGTGCACCAGGCAGTGGAAGACGAGAAGACATCAATGCATCAATATCTATACCATTCTGGGCTATGACAGTCTCCATGGCTCTGGTAAGGAGAAAAACAAATCAAATTACAGTGGAATAGTTTTAGCAATAAATGGATGCAAATTCGTACAGATTTCACACATTAATCCCACTTCACTAGCCAATATTCCAGACATCTGCAAACCTCATTTAGAGGAACTATCTGTGGCTAGGGCATGATCTAACTGAACAATGAGTTTTTCCATATCACACAACCAAACAGTAATATTTTTGGTTGTACCTTTCAAATAAATTTCCTCAGAAATTTTTATATTTCATTTTGCCAGTACAAGTATTTGAATCATATGAGAAATCCAACTGGTGACTTACAAGTTTTTACCATGCCACAAATTTCCCAAAAGTTGCTAATCCTAACCTTTCTTTCTGTGAGAAAGTTTTTGTTTTTTACGAAAAAAGTGTGTTAGTATGATATGTGTCATGAATGATATACTGCCATAGTTATCCTTCTAAACTTTTGCGGGTTTTCCACATTTTTTAAAAATCCAAAAAAGAAAAGTATTACCTGGAGATAACTTGATAAGGCAGGGAGTTCTCTTTTCCACTTAACTTCATATGTTGGCATATCTGATAACACACATCCATGCATGAGAATTTAAATAAGAATCACATATAGCTAGGACTCTATTTTTGTGAAGTTAAGCAAACAAGACACACCACATAAAGTTTTCGAGCAAGCTTTGAAGGCTCGTCTTTGGAATCTTGAATAAGCTTTTGTAGAAATTTTGCAGCCTCCATTTCAACATGCGGAGAGGATGCCATCTTGTAAAGCAAGAACTGCGTCAGACAGAAATTAAAGATCACACCAGATTTTCCTTGTACGTCAATGTCTGTGATTCTCTCAACATCCATGCACAAATAAACATAACAAAAAAGAAGGTTCAAATACACATGAATGCACCCAAATTCCCCTTTGCTCATGATATTTGAATCCAATATCCCACATCAAGATAAAAAGGTAAAATCAGTGCAGTCCCCAAATGCAATAATAGTCCACAAGGGGTTGCTGACCAGCAAGGTAGGTTAGGCATTCACTCGAGTTATCTGGGAAATATCATGCCTAGATAATAAGCCAGACATCAGACATTCACCCAAAAACTTCACAACATTCTGGAAATCACCTACACGATTTCCAATTCTTTTGTCCGACATGAGGATTGCCAAATTCAACGACTTTTCTATGGACCGGAGATTGAAAGTTTCAATCCCACTTGATGTTTGCCTTTTTTGACATGGATGCACTCCTTTTATATGATCGGATTAAGAGATAAATCAGAATAGAGGTTGCATGTTCCGAAATGAAGGCAGCATGATTCCATTGGAATTATATGTACAGGAGAGTATTGATGTTCCAATGAAGTGGAAGCTAATTTCTATTGACCGGCCTCAAGCTCTTCAAGCAACACTTAAACGGAATGCGTTAAAGTAGAAGGTTTCTCTGTCCCAGTCCTCTTTAGTGCAAGTGAATTCACCCCTACCGCGTGGAAGCTCAAATTTTCGCCCATACAAAAGACCGGTGCATTACTTGGCCTAAAGTACGCAGATCTGCCAATTCCATGGCAGACCAAAAAGCAAAGGACAGAAACCTCTAGAGGCAGCATGATTGTAGGGCTTATGGGCCGCCAGCCTTACATAAAGATTGTAACCTATGTACCCTATGCCGTACACTATGTATGTTATTGATGTAAGGCTATAACCTTTGTACTGTATTCATATACTCTAATCCTTTTGCAAGGGAATATAGAGGACATTCCCAGAAGCAGCATATTTCCTATGCAGATAAGGGACATTACCAGCAGCAGCATGCAGTGAATATCCACCATCTTGCATAAAAAATCTTCCTTTTCATTTCAAAGAATAAACAAACAAATAAACATTCCTTCCAACCACTGAGGTGGTGAGGAGTGTAGAACAAAACAAATATATAGAGCATCAAAGACTAGTCCCATTGACAAACTGACTTTGTTTTATGGACAGAAATGCTATCCTGTGGTCATGTGAGAATGCTGCACCCATTGAAGAAAGTAGGTCCCTATGGATGCAAGTTGGAAGTACTTTTTTTAGCCTATCAACGAAAATACAAACAAATTAAAGCAGATAAAGCATCAGAAAAAAAAAAAAAAAAAAAAAAAAATCTTACAAATACTATACATTAATGGATCATCGGAACTTGACAAACGAACAACTTGGACAGCTGAAAGCTAGGCAAAACACTTCGCCCCTGGCGCCGTAAATGAATTTTGTACAATAATGAAGTAAGAACAACACCAGTAAATCCTATGACTGTGCAATTGATGCCGCCAATTGGAACTAAATCTACAACTATAAGAGGAAAATCAAGACTGAACTGAGAAAAAGCCTATCAGATTAACCAAATTTCCGATACTTAAATGTCACTGGAATGCACGAATGGAAAAAGAGTAGCTGGATAACATTTCACTCAACAAATAAAAACGCGACAAAAAGAGGACCAAACATTCGTACCTGTTCCTCACACGTTTACAAAGTTTAAGCGGAACCCTCTCAAGAAGGAAACGGCGACGAAACAGGTGAGGAAATCAAAATCCTACTCCGCATGGCAACGCACTGTCATTTCGACCCCAGTGATGTCAGTGGAGAAACTAAGAATTTCCCCAGTGGACGATAATCGAAAAACGAAACCAGTGCGGATTGACCTTCGACGGAAGTGAGGATCCTTAAAAATTTGGACTGTAACCCTAGCAACGCTGTTAACAGGTAGAGCCAGATTCAGCAATTTCCCTCCCTCTTCCAAGTTTCGATCGACATAGGTTTGCTTTTTTGGTTAGACGCAGAGAGATCGTTGTGAAGTAGGAACTCGATGAAAACGACGCCAAACGCACAAGATTCCTTTCGCACAAACGTACGTTTCCCTCGTGCGAGCTGCCACGAACTTCAGCAACATGGGCACCCATTATTTTATTACCTTTTGCTGTTAATCTTATCGAATATAATATAATTTTTATTTATCCATTTCGCATACAAAGCTACGGGATTACTTAAGAGCTAAGAGTACCTTAAAAACATTTCCCATAATTCACAAGCAAAATATAAATCATTTTTTTATTTATTTATTTATTTATTTATTTATTTATTTATTTATTTATTTATTTATTTATTTATTTATTTATTTATTTATTTATTTATTTATTTATTTATTTATTTATTTATTTATTTATTTATTTATTTATTTATTTATTTATTTATTTATTTATTTATTTATTTATTTATTTATTTATTTATTTATTTATTTATTTATTTATTTTTATTTATTTTTTATTTATTTATTTATTTATTTATTTATTTATTTATTTATTTATTTATTTATTTATTTATTTATTTATTTATTTATTTTTATTTATTTATTATTTATTTATTATTTATTTATTTATTTATTTATTTATTTATATTTTTATTTATTTATTTATATTATTTATTTATTTATTTATTTATTTATTTATTTATTTATTTATTTATTTATTTATTTTTAAGAAAATCCTCTTTTAAAGCTCTATAAGAATCTACTTATAATATGTTTAAGTACAACTTATGAAGATCAAAGATGAAGGCCATATATGAAACCTCTAATTAACGAAATCCCTTGTCTAGTCCATTTGAGATATTTGCATGTTTCTCGTCTATGAGTTACAATCATTTATTTATTTCCTAATTTTAATGATTTTGTTGTTTCTATTGCTTTATAGTTATAAGTGTCCTAATTTAGTTTTAGTATCCAATGTATATATTATACAAGATAATTAATTGAATCTTTTACGCATCACAAACTCAATTTTGCCTTTACGTTGACAACATCCAAGCATTATCACTATTTTAAACATTTCCTAATTGCTAAGTAACTTCATCACTTTAGGTGTATATATGGACGAGGATATTAGGGAAATTAATAAGAATTCATTAATTTTTGTCTAACATGTCAATTAATTCTTACCAATCAGACTATATCTCAATTAATACATCTGAAAATATCTTAATACGAGATTAATTTTTTCCACTAACAAAAAATTAGGTAGAGTATAATCAAACGGAACCGAAAAAATTATAGAATAAATGTTGAAGTACACGTATTTTATAAATTTTTAAAAAATATGAATATTTGAATTAAATTAATTAAATTAGAACAAGTGAACAACGTTACTTATGTACCTCAATATCAAGTGTTGCGTATTATTATTAATTCCTAGTACTCGGACGACGAAACGTAACTTTTGGGCTTGGGCCGTCCGTGTGTCTGGTGGTGCTCGCTGGAAGGAGCGTGAGAAAATAGCACTACACTAGTGCGTCTGAAAGACTGTAATAGCTTACATTTGTTGCTTGGCTTTAGTCCCACATAGATGGAGAAACAAAAAGTGGCGGTTTATCGCTGCGATAAAATGGAAGTGCCGGCCTCCTTTGTAAGGCACGCAGCCGCGTGGTGAGCACAGAGCGAACTATTCTTTCGCCTTTTACTAAAGAATACCGTGTGCTCGTCACATTAAGCGGCATACGCCAATTTTTGAAGGGTTGCATCCGTTGGATAGAAGCCCTACAATTTAAGTTCCAAATCATTTGAATCTGGGTCTACCAATCGTCGGTCGAAAGAGCCTTAAATATTTTTCTATGCATGGTAAATAAGATTAAGCTCGCGTGGTTCGGGTAATCTGGTAAATAGAATTGAACTTTTTGGTGTATGGGTATTTTATTATAGGATTTTTCATGAAAAAAAAAAAAAAAAAATGCACAAGGAGTACTGCACTACTTAAAGCGAAGTGACTCCGTGTATTATATTAAAAAGAGAAAATCATTATATTAGTTCAAAAGTCATAACAGAATATATAGTATTATGATAAGCAATCCACCAATAATTTAAAAGCCGGACAAAAGACAAAAGAAGTGCTGCTGATTTATAGTGAACCGGTAAGAGTCAATTTATAGTGATTTCTAGTGAAACGGTTTTGGCTCAACCATTATTTTTATTTTATTTATTATTTTTAAGAATTTTGACGAGAATAACCATGAAATTGAGACAATGGTGACCGTAGAATTATGATCGTGATTAAAATTAGGCTCTCAATTCAAGATCCGACTTTATAATTAGTCAATTTGTTCCGATCAAATTTACATGTTCGTGAAATAGTTCACAAGATTCAGAAATTATGCCAACTCGTTAAACTAAAACAAACACTTAAGTCAGTACTTTGTAAAATAATACGTTATGCACTATAGGCAACAAATGTGGTTAAGGTTAGTTTCGAGATTGTTTGGCAACAAATGGCTATTTTTGTCAAACGTAATGTAATTTTTGAAAGACTTTTATTATGTAATGGACTATGGAGTACGGAGTAATTTCCTTCGTGGTTCAAATTTTGAAAGTAGCCGTTAGGCACGCAGACGCGCATTACTCTCTGCTTCTCCGGAGTGGTCTCTTTCTTTCCTCTTCCTGAACGCGGCAAGGATCTGGTCAATCACCACATCAATGGGAGCTCTCACGACAGAGGTGGACTATGAAGCACGAAGAAGAGCCAGAATCTCAGAAAACCAGGTTGAGAACGAGGGCTGAAGGGCGATAAGTTTTAATTTTTCTTCTCAGAACTCTCGTTTATTCCAGTTCGTGATGATTTACTGATTGCTTGTATTGTTGACTGGCGTTGGTGTTCCGAAATAAGGCTCGATTGGCGTCTCTGGGGATAGATAAAAGCCTCGAGGACCTCAAATCCATGAGCTCTGCAGCGAAAGCGACGAAGATCCCTCCGCGCAAGTACCAAAAGGTTGTCTACGATTTCTCCTCTCTTCGTCGCTCGGGTCGATTGAAGGGTAAATCGCCTCAAATTGAAGGTGAGTGTATTTCAAAAAGGGGGTTTCTCTCGCTGCTGCGTTGTGAACCTCAAGAGCCTTCTAACCCTTCTGTTTTGCTTGCCGGTAGATAAAACTGGCGGTTCCGAACGCACCCAGACAAGGTCACGAAGGGAAAGGGATAGGACAGAGCAGAGACCGGCAAATGCACCCGTTTTAACTGTCCGTAACCCTCAACTTCGTCTCTCTTCCGCTGTATTGGCTCGTCGTTGCCATAGTAAAGAAAGGGGTAGCGTGTACGATGTCGTTTTGGGAATCTGTTGCCACTTCTGCAGGTTCGGTTTCTTCTCGTCTGATTCTTCAAAAAAGCACTACTAGCACTACTCGTAATTTGTGCTTGGGAGTCAGATTTCTAGACGAAATCTAGGAGGAACTCTGGCTACATCTCCTTTAAGGACGCTTCACTGGTTGTTTGACGCTTACTGTTTTTTCTTAGATCAGAGAGGAGTGCTAAAACAATTTAGGCTATTTGAACTAGACCTTTAAAGTATAGAAATATAAAGATGCCAAGAAACAGTTATGGTTCTCTTGGGTGTTTAGGATGGATATGCGTTTTATTCTGACATGGACAACAAAGTGCTAGTTTTATTATATCGGATACGCACAGTGGCGCCGGAAATTTTCTCTCTCAAATAGGTCATTATTGTCAGCGTCTTGGTCAACCGTAGTGCTTATGCCATTAATTGATGCTTTCACAAAATGTGGAACAAATGCAGACGCAGAGCATTCTCTCTCTCTCTCTCTCTCTCTCTCTCTCTCTCTCTCTCTCTCTCTCTCTGTCATTACCTGCTTTGGGTTACATGTCGAGAACTATACATATCAAACATCTTGTTGGACAGAAAGATAGAATCAGAGTTACTCAGAGAAGCTTTAGAAAATCAAAAAGCAGGGCCAGTGAAACTAAGATTCTCATGTACTTACATTTTTTTTGTTAAGACCCTCTTCTGGTTTATAACCTTTTAATCATCTCAAGTACCATCAGTCTTATTGCTTGAGTTAATGATTTTATGTTACTAGTTATGTCTGGCATTAGAATTACTGACCCTTCTTGGGAAGCAGTACTAGTAATAGAAAACATAACATCTGTAGTCATGGGATTAACTCTTTCATTTTCATTGGATGCAAATTTTATTTTCTCTTTTCACAACTTTGACTCTATGTTACACTACTGGCACTAAAATCCCAGGCAAAAAAAGTTATGTGGCGAAGAAGATTGCAAAAGATGCGGAGAAGGCGACTTCGAACAGCCATGCATAGGTTAGAAGTCATGTTAGCTTTAATTTTCTCACCTCAACAAGACTTGCTGATGGTTAATTTTTGAAGAACTTGAAACAGGGAAGACCGACTGCTCTATTTGCCACTCAAGCAATGGTGTTCTTTGCAGAGCTTGTCTCAAAGTTAGGTATGGCGAAGGTAAGTTCCTCCTCAATGAAAAAACAGTAAAGCTGAAAATCCCATCATTCTAAATGAGTAGGATTTTTTTAAAAGAAGAATTCTTATAATTGTTTAAATCTTTGGTGGTTTCCAACGGCTAGACATGGATGAGGTCAGGAAGGACAAAGGGTGGATGTGTCCACATTGCATTGAAGAAAAAGGAACAAAACCATATTGGATATGTAACAGGTATTTTAAGCTTCCATAATGTTATAATTTTTTTGTCCAACCAATTTTATCTATGCTCGTGTTATTGTAGAAACTTAGTTTTCGCTCTAAGGATGTCTGATTATAAAAACATTGCTATTCTTTTTAAAATAGCATTTTTGACGAAATTCACGAGATTTTACAGCTCCTTATGTCTGAAGAAGCGCAAAATTCAACCCACTGGAATAGCAATATACGAAGGTAAAAGGGTTTTATACATTTCTTCATTTTCTCATTTCTTTTGTTTATTGCATGGCTGCTTGCTTCATAAATCAGAATGTGGAAGTCCATGTGCCATTGTATTTGTTTTAACTGATATTTTTCTTTGTTGATTTTGATGAAGCTCGGAAGAATGGTTTTAAATCAGTAGCACATCGACTCATGGAACAACTAAAACAAGCAGCAAACGAGAGATAACATCATCTTACCAAACAGAAAAAGAAGATGAAGAAAGAAGCTCTGTTTGCTCTGGGTTGCTGGACTTTTGTTCCGTTAGGGTTGAAAGGAACTCGTATTTCCTCTGAAAGGAGTTTGGTGACCCTATTTATATCTACTCTTGCCTTGGAGGACATGATGAAAGTATATTTTAATGACATACCCTGTTCCGAAATGACAAATACTGCTGTAGTTCACATGAATCACTTCCACAAGCCAAGGCAACTTGTGTTTCAGAGAGCTCTGGTTGAGTCAGGGATAGACTCGGCCCTCTGACTCCATCCGAATCTGACCTAGTTCAATGAGGACAAACTTGGCTGACTCGACTCAGATGCTTAGGTATCTGAGTGGATTATCTTGTCAAGACGCTAAACCATGGTCCTAATGTTTAATGAGGGGCTTAACTTTGTTTAGCCTTTGCCACCACTAATTTTTGTTTCAGGTGAAGTTAACTCAAATTATTGGTGGGTTTCTAATATCTAAAATTTTCTTCAATTAGTTTGCTTGTGTCAAATTATTGATTATCTTTTTTATCAAATTTAAAAGTTAAAATAGTTAAAAACAACCACAAAATGTTAGATGATTTAAAACATATTGGTGCACATCATACAAAGCACATACCCTAAATGAAAATTATCGTGTAATTAAGACAATGGATATTATATGGTCGAGAGTCAGCTTTGCACATAGCAGAAGTAAGTCATGCCCAACACATAACGGAAGTCATGGAGTCACATGATCGAAAGTCAGCTTTGAGACCTGCAGAGCAATACATTGTAAATCTAATCGCCATTTTTTTTTAAAATAAAATAAATTAGTTTAAAATTTTTTAGGATGTTAGGACAATTGAAAGTTAAGTTGTATCGTTAAAAAGGTAGTCTAAACTTTAAATTCAGCCAATTAACAAAAAAAAAAAAGTGAATTTGGTAATTTAATAATTAATAAACACTAGTAAAAAACCGGTTTTTGGCGATTGGTTTAGCAAGACCAGTCCCAAAAAAGAACATATGGCAACTGTTCTAGTATATGGGATTGGACTGCAAAACCTATGACCATAAATAGAAAGTGTAGATTGTTTAAACAATTGCCAAAGGGAAAATATTAAGATGATTGGTCAAACAATCACCATAAGTAAAATTGTGAGACTATTAAGACTGTTGGGACAGGTAGAAAGCAATAGTCGCTATACATTTACGGTGGTTGGCATGCAGTCTCCATAAATAAACTTATGGGACTATTCCACCAATTGTCATACAATGACACTTATGGCGATTGGCAGCTACTCTCCATAGATAAACATACGAAACTATTGCAGTACTAGCCGCCATCGGAACACATGGTGACTATTAGCCAGTCTCCATATCTTTACATGTGGGGACTGTTTCTTCAATTGCTACAGTGTACCTATGACAACTGGTGTAACTATCCTTTCAAAAAAAGTTTATCAATGAATTTTACAAATAAAAAAGTTACAAATAAAATTACAAAAATTTACAAATAAAATTTCGAAGAACAATCATAGTAACTTCTTTTTAATAACCGTAACATATATTTTAAATTATCATATGAATATTATATTAAATAGTTTGTATATTTTTAATGTTTCTATAAGTAATAAGACAAAAGAAGTGACCTATTATTATGAATTGGATCGAGTCATTAAGAACCAGACTGACTTCTAATTCTAATATAACTGGGTTGGCCCAAACGATCAGATTTTTAAAACTTCAGTCTTTTATTATTTTTAATAGTTTGTATACAAGGAAATAAGATTATTGCATATTTATTACACAAAGATTTCTTAATTTCAATTTTAATTCATTTATCAAGAATTTTATTTCATAAAGTTTAATACAATATATTATTATAATATTAAGGGTTCATTTAATATTTTTACTACAAACCATATTTTTTTAACATATAAAGGATCTTTTACTGATCATATTTCAAGGTTTATTTAAATATTGAATCATACATCCATTCCTTTTTTTGATTGAATTGTATAGTCTCGAATAGTTTTACCCCTCCTTAACCAAGGAACCGGTTAGGTCCAGACATGTCTATCACTTTATTAAAGCCAACTCTCTTGCGCTCTCTTGTCAAGTCTCTCTCCGGACAAGCCTCTCTCCGGGCAAGCCTCTCTCCAGGCAAGCCTCTCTCCGAGCAAGCCTCTCTCCGAGCAAGCCTCTCTCCGAGCAAGCCTCTCTCCGAGCAAGCCTCTCTCCGAGCAAGCCTCTCTCCGAGCAAGCCTCTCTCCGAGCAAGCCTCTCTCCGAGCAAGCCTCTTTCCGAGCAAGCCTCTCTCCGGGCAAGCAAGCCTCTCTCCTGGCAAAATACAACACATATCTTAAGTTCAACCACATGTCTATATAAAAAATAGACATGAAGGAAAGAGAGTGAGATAAAAGATCAAACTTTGTGTGTTCTACACTTCTTGAAGGTTGAATCCTCCTCCTGGATGGAAATATCCTCAAGAAGTGGCCCCAAAATCTTCCCTTGAAGCTATGGCACGAACCCTAGACGAGTTTAGGTCGACTCCCCAAGTATGAATCCCTCAGCTTTCCACCAAAACACGAATTTATAGAGTGTAGGCCGTTGAACGGGCGCCATATGGCGTTGGGTGAAGCGTTGTGGCGTTGGGTGAAGCGTTGTGGCGTCGAGTCACTTATACAACGAAAAATCAGCATAAAGGCCCCAACACCATATGGCGTCGGAGACCTTCCATGGCACCCAAACCCTGTGCGCCATGGCGCTGAAATTCAGTATAGGCGGTGGGAGTCGCACTTCTTCGGCATGACGTTCGCCAAGGCATAGAATCCCGACGCCATATGGCACAGGGCAACTTCCATGGCCACCAGACCTTGTGCCCAAATTTGCTTGGAACTTGTTTCGTTGTTCATCTTATTGCATTTTTTTCGTATTTCCTACAATAAACAAGCAAGACTAAGTCAAGTTGCCCTGATTTGGGACAATTTTGGGTATACGAATCATAAGACAAATGCATGCTAATCAAATACCCCCAAACTTAAAGTCTTGCTCGTCCTCGGGCAACAACTTGCTACACAGGTTCTAAATCATCTATCTTACATGTTGGTAATGAGAAATCATGCAATTCAACACAAGAAATGAAAAGTCATGTTGCTTGGCCCATCACTTGTAGTCTCTCTTAAGAGATTAACTTGCTTTTCACCCACTTTTCCCCACACTCATCAATTTCCATAGTCCCCATAGTCATGGTTCTCTCCTTCAAACCACTAGCTTATGACCTTTAAGAATTATCATTAGCGCTCTAGTCTCTCGTTCCGCCTTCCACGAATGATTAAGGGATACACTAAAGATCATTAGGACTTTCATTTAGGTTGTAATGGGGATTGGGGTATGGGTAGGATCACAAGTGAGTACATGGGGTAGATCCCTCTTCAATGCATAACCCAACCCTCCAAAGAAAGTTTTAGCCTTCAAGTATTTCCCCAAACTTATGTTCAAGCTATTGTGAAACCAATTCCCCTTCTCTTTTTCTATTTTTTTTCTTCTTTTTGTATGCCAATTGAGCAGGGGGTGGAGATAACATCTTTACCGTTTAACACAAAACTTCACAATTCTTGAGTCGCAAAGGCCTGATTACTAAGTAAACCAGCCATTGCTCCCTTGGCTTTCACAATTGCTATCCTTTCTCTTTCCCTTTTATTGTTTTAGGGTTTTTTTTTTTTTTCTTTCTTGGCACCAAAATTCTTTTCAGATTGAGTTATGCACCAAGAGGGATAGAATATGGAAGAGAGGATAATAATGCAGTCAAGATGGGTTTATATCATGGTTAATAAAAGAAATAGATCATGGTCTACTTTGGTTGATTAGAGAGTATACTAGGTTGGCCAAAAAGATCCAAACTCATAAAAAATTGCCTAACTCATTTCTTTGAGTTGCAACCTTCAATCTTTCGTTTCAAGCTTCCCTTGAAACTAGTTCTAAAGCTTCTAAAGGATTCTTAAGCTCATAAACCAAACATTCCACATTCCTAAACCATGACATGTTGACTTCAAGAAAAACAATTGTGAGTGGTGCAGTGACATGAAAATAAGTCAACCTCCTACACATATTATACAAGTGAGGGTCGGGCATGGGTTTTCAATCTCGGGTTAAACAACATGGTTGCATTACAAATCATAAGCTATTCAAGATGAATATATGCAGCACACTACCCCTCTGCCAAACTTAAATTCTATATTGTCTCCAACGTAGATCATGATAACTAATACAAAGGAAGGAGGTAAGAAAACTCCCTATGGATACAATGCTGCTCTCATGAAGAGTGCTCATAGAACCCTGTGAGGAACATGAATTCATGCACACATGTGAGATTAAACATGTAGAAGAAATATCTAGGGCTCCAATGCTCTTATTTTTAAAATATAAAAATACAATTTATTTGACATCAAGCAACAAAACAGACAGGCAAATCAAAATGCACATGCTAGTGAAGTTCAAAAAGATATAATCTGGAAATAAACATGAGCTCACAAATAGGATTCTTTCACAACATGTGGTCTCTTTGGGGCTTTAAAAGGTGAGGGGCTTATGTGGAGCCTTCTCTTTCTTAACCCCATAGATGCCCCTCAAAAGAGGGGGGAAAGATTCAAAGGATAAATTTTTTTTTACTGAATCCTGCCTGGCGCCATATGGCGCCCAATCTTGTTCATGGTGCCCGACACATAAAACAGTTTTTGGACGAGGCGCCCAGCACTGTCTGTGGCGCCAGACACTGTCAAGACCTTTTTACTTCAATTTTTCACTTGTTTTGCTTCAAAACTCATCCCTAGGGGTGGGCATCGGCCCAGGTTTTCCGGGTAACCCGACCCGACCCGACCCAAAAAACCCGGGTTCGGATTCCCAAATCCAACCCGCGGGTCGGGTTCGAGTTTGGGAATCCAAAACCGACCTCAGGTCGGGTCGGGTTCGGGTTTACCTAAACCCGACCCGTGGGTTTTTATTTTTAATATTTTTATATATTTTTTATTGATTTATATAAAAAAATATATAAAAAAATCAGGTTTTTCGGGTCGGGTTCGGGTTTTGGTCGGGTCGGATCGGGTTTGTAAAATCGTAGTTCGGTTCGGGTTCGGGTTTTAAAACCCGTGCGGGTTTTTCACGGGTTCGGGTTTCGGGTTATATATGTCGGGTCGGGTTCGGGTTTTCAAAAACCCGACCCAAACCCGACCCGTGCCCACCCCTACTCATCCCACATATTTCACTATCTATCTACACATATCTAACTAATCTAAATGGGTTCTAACCACTTATTTTCAAAAATTCAGTTTTATTCTAATCCTATCATTCTACTTTCTTGGGTTGCCTCCCAAGTAGCTCTATGTTTTACGTCTTTAGCTGGTTGCATCCACCATTCCTCCTAGATCAAAAGGAAAGTTGAACCACTTTTATTTTATTATATCTCTACCCTTGGTAGAGATAGAAAGTGGCTCCCAAATAGTTTGAGAGTAGTAGGTGGTGTCATCTTGCCAGTGGAGATTCTTCAAGTGAAAACCTGCAAGATGGCTCAACTCCCCTCCAACCTTACCTAACAAGAAGTTGACTTTTACACATAAGATTGGTTCATAGGGTGGGAGGATACCTCACCTAAATCCATCTTGATCTAGTTCTTTTGATTATTTTATTTATTATATGAAAAAATCATTAAGATTAAGGTACGTTCCGTACGAATACAAATTGGATTTAATTATCTAAAACATAATCACGTCAACAAGGATCAATAGGACCAACTAGACCCGAGCTACGGAGAATTTTGTCCATTTTACAAGAAAGAGAAATAAATGGCTTTCAATTAATCAAAGCTCAACATTAAAGTCGATTTCTCAAAGACTATTTCGGGCCTTATCCAGAGTAATTGTTTAAGATTTTGTAAAAGCACCAAAATCACACAATAACTTGGATGACACTTTGCACTAGTGTTTTGAAAACCAAATTGAACCGGCTGGTCCAACCCGGTTGAAATAGATTGGAAGCCAGTTCGGTTCTTATTTACTCGTCTCGGTTCACTATAACGAGCATTATTTTTGTTTTTTTCTTATAGAAATATTAAATATATGTAAAATAAGGTTTATAATTGTATGCACTAAAATGCGAACGACCCAAATTCGACGAGCCCAGAAATCCACCAATCCATCAAATGATTGTTGTGGGTAGATTTTGTGGATTCTCGATGTCCATCGTCGCAGCCCATGGTGAGGTCCAGTCGCGTCGCTACGTCATCGGTACAGTAGGCGCCCGTCAGCAGAAATCCGTTGCGTCAGCACCAGTCAGCATGCCTCGTCATCTTGCCATTCAACTCAACAGTTGAACGACCAATTCTGGTCGCCAACCGAAAGAGCCAATTGAGGAGGCCATGATCCTGGTTCTCCTCCTCTTCTTCTCTCTCAACTACCAATTTTGTGATCCCCTTTCCCAGGAAAATTCTTCAACCACTGCACAAAATCGGCTACAAATAGCCAGAAGCGTTCGGTTCCAGGGGTTGGAAAAAATCAAGTTCAAAAACATTCTAGCGGAGAATCACTCCACGCACAGAGATTCTCTCTCTAAACGAAGGTCTGAAAACTCCTTCACCGAGAAGAAACTCCCATAGACAGAAATACTTTCGAACCAGAGAAGTTAAGCCACTCGCCTTTCGTTAGTCAACAATTCGACCAGGAGCAGCTCTACACGTTCGCCGACAACGTCATAAGTCGACATACGTGGAGCACAAATACCTCCGTCTGACCAACCAAAGCCACAACAGTTCGTGCACACTCGTTCCCGCAACTCGAGTTTCGACGACGACTTCGCTAGAAGCTTCAACTTCGCCAAAATTGTTATGGAGATTGAATCAGAGGAAGCCTAGGAAATTGTACTCGCATTTTTTTGATACTCACACCCAAATTGTAACACAAAATTATTCTGAATTAATTGAATTACACTCTCGGTCACGCCTCTTCGCCGACCGACAGGTTTTTGGTGAAACAGACTTGGCATACCCGGTGGGACATTTCCTGCCTCTCATCTCATTCTCCGTCCAAAAATAAAAAAAAACTCTTTCCAACCTCAGCCATGCCCAGCAACGCCAACAACGGCAACAACAACAACAACAACAGGGGCAAGCAAATTGCCACCTCGAGCTCTGCTCATCCGCTCCCCGCCGCGACTGCAGGCTCAACCGCAGGAGTTCACGGACCAGCTGCCGCATCTCCGGCCAACCTCCGCGCTCCTACCTCTCCACCACCTGCCACTCGCCCAATTACAAAGGCTTTGGCCAGAAGCTTGTCCACCGGACATGCTCCTTTCATGTGCGACGCACGCCGTCCAAGCGTTGTTTTTGTGCCACAGGCTGCCGCGACCTCTACCAAGCCAGCCGCAACCTCCGCCAAACTGATGCCAACGATGGCCAAGCCAACATATTTGGTCGTCGCTGCATCTCCTTCTCCTCGCAGCCCGACTGTCAGCCCGGCTCAGTCGCCACCATCGCGAAGGAGTTCCGTCGTCTCAGCCTTGGTGCAGCGGTACGAACGACAAGGGGGCACGACTCCCTCTTCCGCGGCAAGAACATATTTGTCACTGGCTTCCTCCATACAGAGAGCGACCGCCGAGGATACATCTCCGATCGTGACTGTATCCCACGATCTCCTAGCCGCACTCAATGCAGCAGCAGGCTTACCACCCATCCGCTCACCTCGCCGACAGACACCGGCGACTTCCCCTGTCTCAACATCACCCATTCCATCTTGCCGATTCTCACCGGTGACTGCCACCGCAAGCCAGTCACCATCAAGAACCACTACCCGTGCTCTACCAGCGGCCGGCTCCTCTGACCGCTTGCCCACTTCGACCTCTTCTCCGGCACCGACGACCATCTCTCCGATGCAGTCGTCGACAATAGTTTCACCACTTAGACCCGCGCCGGGAACGGCTTCACCGACGTAGACCGTCAGAATGGCCGCGATGACAACCTCGGCCAACACCATTGAAGAGCAGCTTGTCGAAATGCAAGCTGCGCTCAAAGAACAAAGTGAGCAGCTGCGCATCAAAGACGCGCAACTCGCAGCTTGTGACCTCCAGATCACGAGAATATTAGAGCGGCTCGAAATGGGCGCAACCGCAAATAATACTGGTAGCGTGTCTCAAGAAGTCGACCGAAATTGGCCGACTACCAGTGGCTCAGCCGAACCACTGCCAGAAGATCCTTCCTTCGACGATGAACTGCCGCCCGTCGCACCAGTAACCATCCACAGAGGCCGAATTGAAGCAGATCCGGCTGCTCTCACCATCGATGTAGTTACTAAGCTTATTAACCGCGTCGTACGAAACAGCTCAGGCGACAACAAATCTGTCGGATACTGGAGGCCTTACATGCAGAGGATTCAAAATATTCCGATGCCTGTCGGCTACCATCCTCCAAAATTTCAGCAATTCAACGGCGAGGGGCACCCCAAACAGCACGTCGCCCACTTTATTGAGACCTGCAACAACGCCGGCACAAACGGCGACTTGCTGGTCAAGCAGTTTGGCCGGTCATTGAAGGGAAATGCCTTCGACTGGTACATTGAGCTGCCCCAGGAGTCTATCGACAACTGGGAACAGCTAGAACGCGAATTCCTCAGTCGATTCTACAGCACTCGGCGCACTGTCACGCTGGTCGAGATCGCCAATCTCAAACAAAAGAAAGGCGAAAACGTCGTCGACTACATCAACCGGTGGAGGAACTTGAGCTTAAATTGCAAAGAAAGCTCAAACCTGTCTCTCGAAGCCGAGATCGAGATGTGCTGTCGAGGGATGCAGTGGGAACTCCTGCGCTATATCCGAAGTCGGAGGCCGACCGACTTTCAAGAGCTCGCAACAGAAGCTCACAATATGGAGAATCTCATGGAGGAGCGAGGAGAAGTTCCCTCGTCTGCCGACCCTTCCAAAAAGGGGAAGGCACCAGCCGCGACCGCACCCAAAGATGCGAAGGAGAAAACAAAAGCTTCCTTCGCGACGAACGCTTTCGAGCCTATCAAGGTCAGAAGTAAGGTCAAAGCTACCTACCTCCCGCGACAGCTAACCGGGGGCACGTACCGGAGTCCTTCGCTGGAGGAACGGCAGGCCAAGACATACCCGTTCGCCGACGCGGATGTCGCCGTCATGCTGGACCAGCTGCTCGACAATCAATTGCTCAAGTTGCCAGAAGTTAAAAGACCCGGCGACTTGTCCAAGAGCAAAGATCCCAACTTCTGCAAATACCATCGCTTGGTCGGGCATCCGACCGATAAGTGCTTCGTTTTGAAGGACATGATCATGGAGCTCGCGGCCCAAGGTCGCATCGAAATCAAAGGAGCTGAAAATAGAGCCTCCTCACATGTCATCTCCATCCAAGCCGAGCCAAATCGGCGCACTCGGCCACACAAACAATAGGTCGCAAGGAAAGAGTACCGTCCAAGATCTGGTCCCTCCAATCGACCGCACCATAACAACAGACGACCACCGGCTAAGGTCACACCAAAACCGGCACCCCGTGAAGAAGCTGCAGCCGACACAGAGGGGTGGATTCTGGTCACCCAGAGAAAGAAGCCTATTCGAGAAATCGAATCGGCACCGGCGAACACCAGAACCAAGGCAAAGCGGACAAACAAAAGAGCCGCGAAGCACCAAAAGAAAGCTCCCAGGACCGACATCCAAGGGGCAAGCAAAAAGAAAATAAAACCCGTCACATTGGCGGAGTTCTTCCCAAAGGAGTCTTTCGTGCTGCCAGCAATGGTGGCGACCTGTTCAGCGGCTCCTACCGAGTCGACGGCACAGAAAGACAAAGGCAAGCTACCGGTCATCGAATGCGACGACCTCGAGACCTCACTGAAGCAAATCTCGTCACTGAGCGAGATAGAAGATGACCTCGACTTGGCCATTCGGTCAAGTCAAGCCTTAATTCGAGTCCTCGACAAACCAGAGGAACTCAAAGCTGAAGTCGAGATGTTACTCATGAGGGAGCACGACTCGCCGAAAGTCGGGCTAACGCCACCCTACCAAAAGGAAGAAGAAGATGCACAATCTTCTCCATAGCTGGCCAAATCAGAGGAAGCACTCGCCGTTTCATGCCCGTCATGCATTACCTTTCGAGAAGAGGACGCACAGTTGGGGACGAAAAACCACAACCGGCCACTATTCGTCTCCGGCTACATCAGAGACCACAGAGTAAATCACATCCTCATTGATTGCGGATCCTCAGTCAACATTCTGCCAATTCGCACAATGAAGAACGTCGGTCTCTCTGCTGGCGACCTCTCTCCGAGTTCCCTCCTCATTCAAGGCTTCAATCAAGAAGGCCAGAGGACGCTCGGCATGATCTCTCTCAGACTACATATCGGCGACCTGGTGGCTGAAACTCCTTTTCAAGTCATCGACTCAAGATCATCGACTCAAGAACATCTTACAACCTGCTATTGGGTCGACCGTGGCTTCATGCGAACGGAGTCGTGCCATCGACACTGGATCAGTGCTTCAAGTACTGGGACAACGGTGAGCAAAAGACAGTGTACGCCGATGAAAGTCCATTCACAGAGGCTGAAGCATCATTCGCGGACGCAAAATTTTATCTGACGACCAGACATCAAATGCCAAAAGCACTCCGACGCTAGTTGCATCACCCAAACAACCGACGCAAGCTGCAACGTCCAAACAGCCGATGCAAGCCACGTCCCCAAATCAGACCACGACGCAAGTTGTGTCTCCAAAACAGCCGACACACAACGGCGAGCCGTCACACGACCACAAATTGATCGCAGCCACCCCAGCACCAACACAGCGCAATGTACCCATCTTACGAAACATCCCACAGTCGCAAAGGAAGAAAGGAGAATCTCCCTTGGTCGTCTGCCACAAAATCCTGCCAAGGTCACCCTTCCTTTGCCCAAGCTGGAGGAAAGAAGTATCGTGAAGCAATTTCCGAATCTTGCGCAATTACCGTCCACTCGCTCGAATGAAGGTTTCGACCCGAACGCCTACCGACTGATGGCCAGAGCCGGGGGCAATCTTAAAAAAGATCAAATCCATGAGAAACCACCCGTTACTCTACCAGTCCTCACTCCAGAACAGGAGAAACTAAGAAAGGAAGGTCATCGAATCAATCGAGGTCGCCTAGGCCTCGGATACCAGAAGGAGAAGCCAATCAAAAGTTACAGAGCTCAGACGAAGCCGGTCAAGATAACCAGAAAGACGTTGGCAGATGTACATCAAGTTTCAGTCAACCAAACTCCGGCGAAAAAGAAAAACGGTTCGTGCCCGTTGATTATTTACACCTTGAAGGCAGCCATCGCACGAGCTCGCGCATACGACTCAGTGATGGTAAACCATATCTCTGTTGCCGACGACAATCAAGAAGATGATGAGTTCGTTTTGAAAGAGGCTCCGGTTGAGTTCGAAGAAGGTGGCCAGTCAACAGTCGACGAGTTAAAGAAAGTCGACTTGGGCACAACAGAAGACCCGAGGCCGATATTCCTCAGTGCTTCACTGTCGGTCGAAGAAGAGATCGAGTACATGTCGGTACTTCACGAATATCGCGACATATTCGCCTGGAATTACACAGAAATGCCAGGCCTCAATCCACAAGTCGCAGTACACAAGCTAGCGGTTCATCCTTCTGTTCGGCCACTCAAGCAATCACAACGACGGTTCTGGCCAGAGCTCGTACCAGAAATTGAAAAGGAAGTCAACAAATTGATCGCTGCCAATTTCATTAGGGAGGTGAAGTACCCATCTTGGATCGCAAACATCGTGCCTGTCAAGAAGAAGATCGGCCAAATTCGGGTCTGCGTCGACTTTCGCGACCTGAATAAAACATGCCCGAAGGACGACTTCCCTCTGCCAATAACAGAACTCAGGGTCGACGCAACGACGGGTCATGAAGCTCTATCTTTCATGGACGGTTCCTCCGGCTACAACCAAATTCGGATGGACCCGACAGATGAGGAACTCACTGCATTCTGCACGCGTAAAGGCATCTTCTGTTATAAAGTGGTGCCATTCGGGCTCAAGAACGCCGGCGCGATGTACCAAAGGGCAATGCAAAACATCTTCGACGACTTCTTGTACAAGCGTGTCGAATGCTATGTCGACGACTTGGTGGTGAAAACAAAACAGAGGGCAGACCATCTTCTCGACCTCAGGGAAGTGTTCGAACGACTGCCACAGTTTCAGCTCAAAATGAACCCGTTGAAATGCGCATTCGGTGTCTCCTCGGGCAAATTCTTGGGATTCATCGTGCATCACAGAGGAATTGAAATGGACCAGTCAAAAATTGATGGAATTCAAAAGATGCTGGATCCCAGAAACGTCTCCGAACTCAAGAGCTTCCAAGGCCATTTGGCTTACATTCGGCGTTTTATTTCGAACTTAGTCGGGAGGTGTCAACCGTTCAGTCGCTTGCTGAAGAAGGGTACACCGTTTGAGTGAGATGAGTCTTTCCGGAATGCCTTTAACAACATAAAGGTGTATCTCACCAAGCCGCCAATGCTCGTCGATCCAATCGTCGACAGGCCGTTGCTGTTGTACATCACAGCATAGGAGAAATTGGTAGGGGCTCTCCTGGCTCAGTGCGACGAGGATAACAAGGAACATTCCCTCTATTACCTGAGCCGAACACTGGTGGGCGCCGAACTCAATTATTCACCAATCGAGAAAACCTGTTTGGCACTCATCTTTGCAATCCAAAAGCTCCGACACTACCTCTTGGCGCATTCGACGAGCCTGATTTCGCGAGCCGATCCACTGAAGTACATTATGTCGCGGTCAATACTCTCTGGTCGACTGGCTAAATGGGCGTTGCTCCTCTCTGAGTTCGAAATCAACTTCGTGCCGCAACGAGCAATCAAAGGCCAAGCACTGGCAAACTTCTTGGCCGACCACCTGGTGCCGGCCGAATCGGAGATAACAGAAGAATTCCCAGATGAAGAAATCTTCCTGGTCGAGATACTTCCCCCGTGGGAGATGTATTTCGACGGCGCTGCTCGAAGAAATGGAGCCGGCGCAGGAGTTCTGTTCGTTTCACCGAGAAGGGACCTGCTCCCGTATTCGTTCGTTCTTACCCAAAATTGTTCGAACAATGAAGCGGAGTATCAAGCTATCCTCCTTGGACTCGGCATGGCGGTGGAGATGCAATTGCCGCAATTAAACATCTACGGTGACTCGGCTCTGGTCATCAAACAGCTCACAGGGGAGTTCGAAGTAAAGAAACCCGAACTCGTGTCATTCTGGAGACATACCGGTGAACTGCTGGCCCAAATTCTGGAAGCTTCACTCCACTACGTCCCTCGATCCGAAAATGGGCCAGCCGACGCATTGGCTGGAATCGCAGCTAGTCTAGCGCAATTCGACGAACGGCCGAGTCAAGTCCCCATTTGCGAACGATGGGTAGTCCCTCCACCGGCAGAAGAAGAGACAGAAGAAGAGCAGACAGAAGACATAGAATAATCTCTTCCTATCTCGGCCAGCCAAAACGTAAAGGGAGACTGGCGCGAGCCCATCACAAACTTCCTTCGCCACGGCACACTCCCTGTTGACCTGCGAGAGCGAGTCCAAATTCGCCTAGCAGCTCCAAAGTACGTTTTCATCAACAACGTACTCTACCGGAGGTCATATGAAGGTTTGCTCCTTCGTTGTCAATCAAAAGAGGAGGGACATCAAGTTCTCAAAGAAACGCACGGAGGAATTTGCGGAGCGCACCAAGCAGGCCCGAAGCTTCACTTACAAGTTAAGCGATTGGGTTATTACCGCCGTCGATGCTCAAGGACGCCACCGAAATGGCTCGAACCTACAAACCGTGCCAACTCCATGCTGATTACATACACCAGCCACCGGAGCCGCTTCACCCGACGATCGCATCATGGCCGTTCGAAGCTTGGGGGATGGGCATCATAGGTCCCATCACTCCTAAATCCGACTCCAACAGGCAATACATCCTGGCAGCCACCGACTACTTCTCGAAATGGGCCGAACCCCCTGCCTACCAAGAAGTCAAAGCAACCACCGTCGCCGACTTCATTCGAACTCAAATCATCTACCGATATGGAGTTCCTAGGTACATAGTGACGGACAATGGCACGCCGTTCAGGAACAGAGTCATGGACCGCTTCAGCGAAAAATTTTGCATACAACAACGGACATCGTCGGCTCACAACCCGACAGCCAACAGACTTGTAGAAGCATTCAACAAAACGCTTTGAAAAATCCTCAAAAAGACCATCGGCGCCAACAAAAAGAGTTGGGACGAAAAGCTCGGTGAAGCCTTGTGGGCATACAGAACGTCGTTTCGAACGCCAACCCAGTCGACCCCATATTCACTGGTTTACGGCACCGAAGCAGTACTCCCTCTCGAAGTTCAACTTCCATCTCTGTGAATTGCTATAAGAGAAGGGCTGACGACAGAAGAGTGTGCTCAATTGCGACTGGCAGAACTTGAGTCACTCAATGATCAGAGGCTCGAGGCACAACAACGGCTCGAGTGCTACCAGTCTCAGATGACACGAGCCTTCAATAAAAAGGTACGGCTCAGGTCATTCCAGAAAGGCGACCTCGTGCTCGCAGTCCAACAACCAATGCTCTTTACGAGCAAAACCGAGGGCAAATTCGCGCCGAAATGGGAAGGACCGTATGTGATATAGGAGGCCTATACCAAAGGCGCCTACAAGCTCGTCACTTCAAATGGTTCGGAGCTGCCGATAACGAACGGTAAATTCCTTAAACGATTTTACCCATGAGGAAGGCATCAAAAAAAAAAAGAAGAAAGAAAAAAAAAAGAAACTCGGATAAAGAAAAAGAGGTACTTCTCATTGCAAAAAAAAAAATGTGTGATGAGAACAATGCAAGCCTCGCAATAAAAAGGGGAGGCTACAAAAAATTATATAAAGCTCTAGTCTCGCAAAACAAAAGGAAAAGAGAGACTACAAAAAATACATCAAGGTGAAGGAAGGTTGAAGTCAGCCACCCGTTGCAGCAATCGTACCGCTTCGGCCCGAACCTCAGCCAACTCTCGCGTCTCGGTCTCATCGAGAACAGGGCGTGCACGAACAGATGCAAGCTGACCTTCGAGAGCAGAAGCTTCCTCCTCAGCAGTGTCAATCCCCCTACAGATGGTCGCAAGCTCAGCATTGATAGAGTCGAGCTGCGACGAGATGAATGCCAGACGATCACGGAGAGATGTCTACTCTGCCTCCGCGGCATCACGCTCAGCCTGACGTCTATCCAAATCTGCTATCAAGTCATCGCACCGACAGTTCACACGCTGGACAGACTATGCCAGTTCAGTTTCAACAATAAACCGCTCGGCCAAACTGAGCTTCCCGGCCAAAGAACCGCACAACTGATGAAACCGAGCTGCCTCCGAAGCAAAGTCTTCCACCCACTGCTCCAGAACTGAAATGTCGACGTCGGCTCCTCTCAAATGCTCAAGAATGGCACGGGTATCCGCCACGAGATGGGGCGAACATGGATCGTTGGTCGTCAATAAAACCGACTCGACGAACACTGTCCACAATCCCAGCCTTGATGTCGCCGAAATGGGGAAGACCAAAATCTAGAAAAAAAAATGGAGTAGAGAGATGAGGCAAGGAAGAAACAAAGAAATAATGAGAGGATTTCTACTTACCAACGAAAGGCGTGAAGTCGACGAATCCTCACTAACGGGTCGACGAACTGAACCTGAAGCTGCTTCCTTTGCAGCAAGAGGCGCTTCTAGGGGTGTAAACGGGTAATAAACGAAACGGGTAAGGGTTATTCCGTTACCCGTTTCGTTTACCATACCCGGTATTCCGTTACCCGTTTCGGCCGAATAAAAATTAGCTATTTCATTACCCGAATTTCTTACCCGACTACCCGCGGGTAACCGGTAATCAGGTAAATAAATGGATAATAATATTTTATTAATATCTTACTTTTATTAATTTATAAAAAATATTAAAATTAAAATCATATAAAAACTACATCCAAATTCTTAAATTTATTTAAAAATAACTCAAATAAATGTACACCATACATATTATATAAAAATAACATCAATTATATTAAGTTTTAAATATTTACCAAATTACCATCCGGGTAATCGGGTAAATTTTTAATCGGGTAATCGAAATACAATAAGTTTATTCCTTATCCATCCGATTACCATTCGGGTAAGCGGGTAATTGGGTAATCGGGTAAAGCTGCCACCCTTAGGCGCTTCTGCACTACTAGGAGGAAACGTCACAAATGGCTCCTTCCTCGAAGTCGCGGCAACTGGAAGGCCCGGATCAGAGACATGGTGCTGAAATCCACCCACAACTGGCTCAACCAAATGCAAGGGCGCCACCATCGCTCGAGATAGTCACTGGACACTCAGCATTGCCGGTCGCAAGCCCACCGGTAACGGCAGCAGGAGACGCCTCCTCCCTGACCCACTCCAGTTGCCGAGTATCCTCTAACTCGGCGAGATCAAACAAATCATCTTGCCGAAAGATAGGCTTGTCCATAGAAGGAGCAACGACGACCACCAGTGCATCAGAGGGTAAGCCGGCTGACTCCTCAACTCCCCGCGACCCGACCTGGTGTGTTTGCGCAGACGCCTCCTCTGGCTCCGCAACGACTTCTCCAGGTGATGGGATAACAGACCCGTCGAAGGTCGCCGTCTCCTTAGCCTTCTCTCCCAACTCCAACAGAGGAATCTCCTAAGGCTGAAGAATAGACAACGGGGTTAAACTCATCAGTGGCTTACCCAGACCAGTCTGCAGCCGTTCCTTAAAGGGAGGAGGGACGCAAATGAATAGCTCTGATTGCGGAGCCGCGGACTTCTTCTTCAAAGCAGTCTTCTCCGGTGAAGCCGCCAGATCAGCCAGCCCTTTCCCTTTGCCCAAAGGATCATCCGCTGGTAAAGAAAGGACTATTGGCCGCGAATCCCCTTGAGCGTGGGCTGCCTCTCTAATGACGATGCCCTTCGCCGGCACGACTTTCGACGGTGCTGACACCTTCTCTTTAGCGACCTTCGGTCGAGGCGCCTTCTTCTTCGCAAAAATACTCTTCTTGGCCTTGGGAGAAGTCGGAGGCTTGGCACCTTTTCGCGTGCTCTTTCGAACGATACCCTCCGTATTACCATCCCCTTGCACAGGCGACGAAGCTTTTTTTCGCGCAGGTACACCGGTAAACTTCGTCCATGCACGCTGAACATGGAAAGAGAGTAAAGAAAGTCAAAAGATGCAAGGAAAAGAAAAGGATAAGTAAGACACCAAAAGAAGGAGGAAGAGGTTACTACCTCGAAGAAGGGAACGACTGCCTCAAGCCAAGACTCCCGATAAAGGGCTGTAACTCCCGGATCGGAACTGGGGCTCACAAAGGCAGGCACTTCCACGCTGCCAAGAGGACAAGCAGTCCCGGCTCACCATATCTCCACCAGTGCGTTAACCGTAGCCGTCTTCCGTTGGTCAGCGAACAGCACACCCGACAAGTCTTGGTAAAACCCGAATTGACGAGCAAATTGGTGAGGACTATAAGGCTCCACTATGAGAAACTCACGTTGCCGTAAAACAAGAAATGTCGCTCGCAGGCAACGGAAGTATTCCACTTCAATCCGAGTAGCAAAATGACCAGGCTTGTGAAGGATCGGACCAGGAGGAAGAGCCTTTGAGGGGTACCAGCATCGCACTCCGTCGCTCCAAAACAAAGAACAAGCCCACTTCTGGGTGTAGAAGTGAACGTGCGCCGGGTTACGGTACTGCATCATAAGGGGTCTGTCCCCGTCGTCAGAGTCATCTTCGTGAACGCCGAACCGCTGGGTGAGCCATGCGAAAAAGAATGGCCAGGGGATTCTCCCCAGAGAGAAGCTGTTGAGGCCTCGATAAAGGTTAGCCAAAGCTACGCTGGCCAGATTGCACTTCTTACCGCCGGCCATGAAACACGCCATCTTGAAAACACTGGCCCTCAGCGTGCTGCCCGGCAAGGGGAAGATAGAACGGCAGAGCCATAATGATAAGAAGGCGGCCAGATATACCTCATCTGCAAGGGCGCTGGGAACTCCGAGTTCAAAAAGGGGTTTATCCTGTAGGGCCGAACGGTCACGAATCCGAGAACCCGTCGTCTTTCCACGATCGACCCATGTATCTTCTGAAGGTTGCACATCCCCTTCGGCACGGAACCAAAAAGACACCCACTCGGACATGGGAATCCCAGAGAATCCATCCGAGTCCGAAGCCTTCAGATGACAAAACAACCGGTAATACGCAAGAAGGAGGTACTGGATGCTCTCGGGTAGCGGCATAGAGCGACTCTGAGTAAAATCTGCCACCATCGGAGTCATTTCATCGTAAATGCTCCCAGAGAGAGGTAATCCGCCGAGTTGGTGCAAGTCCCATAACGAAATAGACAATTCTCCTTCGCGAGTAAAAATGGTGTTGGTAGAAGAACACCAGACCTCCAAGAGAGAATGCATGACGTTACTGCAACACTGATACGAAAACATGGAGGCTCGAACTGCGTGAGTCAGGTCAGCCGCTGCCAATAGCTCGGGACAAGTGTGAAGGACGACGCCTGCCCACTCAAAATAGAAGGGCACATGCTGGGGGCTGGAGCACACCATCGGTTTACCGTCCCAAGCATCAAGCCGGTCGCTGTCGATGGAAAGTTTTGGCGCCGAGAAACGAACTAGATGGTCATGTATCGGGCTTAGCAAGACATGGCCTACAGTCTGATGCGGAGACGAGGAAGATTCGTCGACCACCGGAAGATAACAAACTTGATCATCCTCGTCGACAACAAGGCGACTCCACAAGTCATGAACAGCCTTGACTAAGGGCGCCGCTACGTCACAACCACCATAGGCCGACGGTCCCCCGAGAGGTAACAACAATGGCTTCTGCTCTCGCTCAGAATCACGGATTCGTAAGAAGTCTCGAGGGGTACCCCTTACAGGAGTCCTGATGGCCGAGAGGGTCAGACCGAGGAAGGAGAAAGAATTCGATGGATTAGACATCTGCAACAAAGTATCGAAATCGTCAGCCGAGCCAAAATCAGGCATGCAATCCACCTCTCCCTCAATTCAAAACAAAAAAACTTTGCATCCCTTGTGACCAAAAGAAAAGTCGTAAACAAAACAAAAAAAAGGGGAAACTTATGCCGAAAAAAAATCGAAGTCGCAAAAGAAAAAAAAAAAACGCAAGTCGAAAAAGAAAGAGGGGCGACAAAAAGGACCAGTCGCCAAGAGAAAAGACGGAGAAACAAAAAAAAAAGAGAGAGGGCAAACCGAAGGGGCCTACCGATCCTCTTCTGCTCAAACGAGCAAACCTTCGCGTCCGACAACCAAGCCAGATGCGACCAAAAGAAACTTACAGCAGCCGACGACCGAGTCAAGTGCGATCAAAATAGGAGCACTACACTCGGTAACAAAGTCGAGCGCAACACAGCACCGAACCTGCGACCAACAACAATGCCGACCGCGTTAAAAAAAAAAAGGGTGCTCGGCGATCAAGCCGAGTACAACACCACAAGCTTTGCGACTGGTGACAGAGCCAGATGCGACCAAAGCAAACAGCCTCGCGGCCAACAAAGTAAACCGGAGGCGAACAACATCTCCAGTGCCCGACGACCAAAGACGGACACAACAAAACGGAGAATTCAGCATCTGGCGACAGTACCAGATGCCAAACATTCGAATCTCAGTGCCGGACGACCGAGTTGGATGGAAAATGAATGACGCGAAAGAAAAAAAAAGCAAGTGCTTGGCGACCGAGACGAACACAACTCAAATCTTCGTGACCAGCCATACAACCGGCCGCGATCAGAACAAATGCCCAGCGACCGAGACGAGCACAATTCAGAGCTCCACGACCAGCCACTCAGCCGGCCGCGATCAAAATAAGTGTCCGACAATCGAACCGAGCACAACTCAAAACTTTGCGACCAGAAACAAAGATGGGCGTGACCAAACAACACCCGACGATCGAGTCGGGTGCGACTAAAACAGGAGCAATGCACTCGGTGACCAAACCAAACGCAAGAAAGAAGCTTTGCGACCGTCGACATAGCCGAACGTAACAAAAAAAAATCCGCGCCCGGTGACCAAGACGGACACGACAAAGGAACCATCAAATGCAACACCCGACGATCGAGCCAGGTGCCGTGCAGCAAACTCCTGCGAACGGCGACCAAGCCGGATGCAGCCAATCGGAGTCAAGTACGTAACTCTTCTCCGAACAAAAAAAAGAGGCAGTGCGACAAAAAGAAGCCGTTGCGAAAGAAAAGCAGGCAACAAAAAGGAGCAGTCGCCAAAAAAACAAACAACATCATGACAAAAAGAAGCAGTCGTAGAAAAGAAAAAAAGAGCTGCGACAAAAAGAAGCAGTCGCAAGAAAATAGAAGGGGGTCGACACTGACTCGCGCACAGAAACTAATCCGGCTGCGACCAGACAGCAACTCACACCCGGCGACCAAGCCGGGTGCGCTAGTGCAGGAATTTTGCCTATCGGCGACCAAGCCAGGCTCAACCGAATCAAAATTTCGGTACCCGGCGACCGAAACAGAAGTTCAATCTCTCAGCGACCGAGCCGGCCAAAGCTAAAACGAAAATCAGCACCCGGCAACCGAGCCGGATGCGACAACAGCACCCGACGACTGAGCCGGATGAGACAACAGCACCAGACAGCCAAGTGGATGCGACAACATGAAAATGCAGCACCCTGGCAACCCAGCCGGGCTCACTCAAAACAGAGTCACAGCTCCCGGCAATCGAGCCGGAAACAACGGAGCAAACTCATAGCTCTCGACGACTAAGCCGAGCACAACACGCAGAAGCCCAGCCCCGGTGACAGAGTCCGGTGTGACCAAGAAGGAGTGGCAACTCCCGGCGACCGAGCCGGGCGCGACCCAAATCAACTCCTGCACGCGACACACAAAAATTTGTCAGTTTGTCGTATTGACAAACTGACAGATACTTAGAGCGCGAGAAAGAGAGAAAAGAAAAATAAAAATAAAAACAGAGGGGAAATTCAAAAAAAAAAGAGAGAAAACAGTGAAAAGAGAGAGAGAGACTGAGGGAGAAGTCGAAAATGAGAGGAGAGAAAAAGAAGAAGAAAGAGGGAGGAAGAGAAGAAGAAAGAAAACAAAGGGGGGACCCCAGCTGACTCGACTTCAGCCAGAGACGGCCGGGAAGATCTTCTTGATACAATACCTTAAAATTCTGGTTCGCGGAGAATTTCTGACACAACCCGAGAAGGTTGCAGAGTCAAATCGCAGAGGACAGCAGGGAGCAGGTCGCAGTCCCAAATTTTGTAGATTGCCAATCCGCAAACGGACAGTTCTCTCGGGTCGTGGTCGCAGGCAGTCTTCCTAAAAGCCAAATTCGCAGTTCGCGGACTGTCTTCCAACTCGCAGTCTCCCAATCCAAAGCCAACCCGAAAGTCATAGGCTGTCAAAAAGTACAAAATTGCAGGCTGTCTCCAGCTCGCAATCAAAATCACAAACCCAAATTCGCAGTATGGCAGAGAATTCCAAATCGCAAGCTGTGACTCAAGATAGAATCGCAGATAGTCTTCCTTACCTAGGTCATAGACAGCTAATCAAATCGAACTCGCAGCCTCACAAAATTTTCCAAATCGCAGATGGCCCTCCAAGCCAAAGTCACAGTCAAGCACAAAAATCAAATTCGCAGATTGAGAGAAAATCCAAATTCGCAGACAGAGTGCTGGGTCTCAGTCGCAGCCTGCCTCCCAAGCCAAAATCGCAGACAAGAACAAAACAACAATTCACAATACTCAGTTTGTAGTTAGTCTGTTTTTGCAGATAACAAATTCGTTGACTCCCAATTCATTTCGCAAGAAGCCAATTCGTAGAAATTGCAGTCACACTGGGAGCACTTAAATTCCCAGGAGGAGGTAACCGTTCCTAATCTCACAGGGAGTGGATTGGTGCCTCTCCCACTTAAAAGGGGGACTATGCGTAGAACGGGTGGGACCCACGCTGCTTCACCCTAACTTAGCGACCTGTACAGAAGAAGAACCGTCGACAGAGAGACATCCCAACTTGCGCAGGAGGTTCAATTCAGCCAAAGTGGTCCCCACCACCGTATCCACTCTGGCGCAAATCCCCCTCCCGGCACATCGATACAGTTCGCAGGAGGAACTTCAGTTCGCCAAAAGAAAAAAAAAACTAGTCAAGCTTGAATTCGACCTCCCGGGTCTTATTCGAGTGCGTATTCCCTCCTCGGTACGATGACCAAGCCGCCGAAACTGCACCTCTCACCAGCGCAATACATACAGAGTCGTTGAGGGACACCTCTTACCCGGCGCAACGACCAAAGCTACCGAGACTTGTAGAAATCCTCAAAATCCATCGCGATTGCCTTCTCCGAGGTCCCAAAACAACCTTTGACAACACTCAAAGCAGACTACGGCCAGCTACAACCTCAACTTTAACTCGTCGTCGATGCTCGGGTACTCTATCTCTCTATACCGTACATTACACATGTACGCGTATAAAAAAAAAATCATCAAAATCAAAAAAAAAAAATAGAGAAGAGGAAAAGCAAACAGCTCTAAAACAGCAAGAGAGCCAAAAAAATATATATACAAAGTGTACAGAAATATACAATGTCCTAAAAAAAGCAAGAGGACAGAAAAACATACGTACACAAAAGATAAACGATCCTAAAAGAGTAATAAGAGGATCGACAAAAAAAAAAAGTGTTGCGTGCGTGTGTGTGTTCTTCTTCACATTTGAAACTCGGTCGTTCTTCCCGAACGATCAAGTCTCGAAGGGGGCAATCTGTATGCACTAAAATGCGAACGGCCCAAATTCGACAAGCCCAGAAATCCACCAATCCATCAAATGATTGTTGTGGGTAGATTTCGTCGATTCTCGAAGTTCGTCGTCGCAGCCCATCGCGAGGTCCAGTCGCGTCGCTACGTCATCGGTACAGTAGGCGCCCCCGTCAGCAGAAATCCATCGCGTCAGCGCCAGTCAACATGCCTCGTCATCTTGCCATTCAACTCAACAGTTGAACGACCAATTCTGGACGCCAACCGAAAGAGCCAATTGAGGAGGCCACGATCCTGGTCCTCCTCTTCTTCTCTCTCAACTACATCAACAAAAAGGGGATCGTGATCCCCTTTGCCAGGAAAATTCTTCAACCACTGTACAAAATCGGCTACAAATAGCTAGAAGCGTTCGGTTCCAGGGGTTGGAAAAAATCAAGTTCGAAAGCATTCTAGCGGAGAAATCACTCCACGCACAGAGATTCTCTCTCTAAACGAAGGTCTGAAAACTCCACCGAGAAGAAACTCCCATCGACAGAAACACTTTCGAACCAGAGAAGTTAAGGCACTCGCCGTTCGTCAGTCAACAATTCGACCAGGAGCAGCTCTACACGTTTGCCGGCAACGTCATAAGTCGACATACGCGGAGCACAAATACCTCCGTCTGACTGACCAAAGCCACAACAGTTCGTGGACACTCGTTCCTGCAACTCGAGTTTCAACGACGTCTTCGCCAAAAGCTTCAACTTCGCCAAAATGATATCAGAGATCGAATCCAAGGAAGCCCAGGAAATTGTACTCGCATTTTTCTGATACTCACACCCAAATTGTAACACAAAATTATTCTAAATTAATCGAATTACACTCTCGATCATGCCTCTTCGCGGACCGACGGGTTTTCGGTGAAACAATAATATGTATACTTTTACCCCTCCGCCCCTTCCCCCCCCTTCTAATTTGTTTTGCCACTTTCCCCCCATGCCCCACGATTTAGCCGTGCCTTTAATAATGCCCCCCTATTTTATTACAATATACATACTTACACGTTTTCCAAAATTGAGTTGTTAAAGGTAGAATTAATTTCTCAATGCCCCCTTTTTTATCATCTCATACTTCTCCCTTTTCTCTCTCATTAAATTAGTTTATTCTCTCTCTCTTACCCATACCAAAAACCTCTCTCTTCTCTTTAACTCTCAATTTTATTTCCCTCGGCCTCCGATCCCTTCCACTCCTCCAGCCTCTATGCTCTACTTCATCTTCTTTACTTTATTAATTGTCACACTCTTTACTTCATTGATTTTCACACTCTTTACTTTACTTTATTAATTTTCTCACTTTTTTTTAGTTTTTTTATCATGTCACTCCCACTTCAGCTTTTCATCTCTACGTTTTTATTTTACTACCACACGACCCCTCTCTCATATTTTTTCCCCTTTATTTTTGTGTCCCCAATTCCCCTTATAAGAAAATTAAATTTTAATTCAATTATCTGAATTACTAAATGTAGGCAAATAATTTTGGTGGTAAGCCACTCCAAATGAGTTCATTTTTTGTGGAAAGGAGTCAATTACTTTCCACAAAAAAAAAGATCTATTGTTTGGATGAGTCAATGTTTGAGTTATTTGAGCAATTGAGCATTATTGTGGCCATGAATTTAGTATATAAGTTATGGATGATATTCTGTTAAGAGTAAATTGTTCATATCATAAGAATACTTTTTGGTACTTATTGCTCTTTCATTTTGATAAACTTGTTGCTGTATTCTTGGAAGTAGAAAGTATAACAGTGAAGCAACTATGTCTCTTGCTTGTTGGAGAGACTAGTAGGGTAATATAAAATCTCAGGATATGGTTTATAACACAAAATTTGTCCATCATATGATATATTTCTTTTCACTCTTCCATTTCTTGACTGAAAATATTGTTTTACAAAGATTTCCCTGCAGACTTCAGTTGATGTGATGATGGTAATTCATTTTCACCTCCAAAGGAGTAATGGTATTTTCTACAGAATGGATGATGGCATGAAAGAATTTCAACAAATGCTCATTGAAGTTGAAACTGAAGCCGAGCATCTTCTTCTAGCGCGACATCAGGTGAACTGAACTTTCTTTTCTTCCTCATTGTTATGATCTTGTCCTTTCTTTTATTGTTAGTTTTATGTCCAGCTCATCTGTTTGTCTAAATGCAGATGGTTGAAAATGATAGAATAAGAAATGCAAATAGAGAGGCTATGACAGGTCTCAGAAGAAAAGCTAAGACCACAAAATCAAGTGTTCCAACTCCCTTTGAATCAATTATGAAAGAAGTAGAAGGATCTGAGTCCAAGACATTAATGAAAGAGATTTGTAAAACATGTGGCAATCATGATGCAGAGGAGCATACATGGATGATGTTTCCAGGATCAGATTTTTTTGCTCGTGTTCCATTTCATGCAGCCCATGCCATTTTAGATAAAGGTATTTCTTATCATTTGTTGACTTTGGCCGTGAAAATAAAGAGCTGATTTATGATAACTTGTGGTTTATTCAAATTATGGGGGATCTATGATAAGTTGTTGTTTATGCAAATTAGGTAATGGGTGCACCCAAGAATAATAATTTATAACGAACCCTGTTGGTTTGTTGTTTAAAATGATCCTTATTGCTTTCTCGTTAGCTTAGCAGTAGAATACCCTAGGTACAAGGGAAAGGACCTAATAAAAAAATTTATCCCCATCATTGTTCTTGAGAGGATTTTAGTAATTGTGAAGCTGCTCCTGTAACAGGGTCTTACAAGAAAACTATTGAGTTCTACTAGTTGACTGCTACATCTGGTTAAAAAGGTGAATCTCAAATGAAGACAAGGAACTTATTATTATCATCTGTTAAATAGGTTTTCCTTTGGTATGGCTTTCTGCCAATTCCAGTTAGTTGCGATTTTGTATTGTTTAAGGGAGTTGTTTTCAAATTTTTAGAATGTAATATTGGGCCTCTCATACTTCCCAGGGCATTTAATTTTTTTGCTTTTCAAAATCTGCCTGCAGGCTTAATGACATGTCCATGTAGTTACTTTTATTCTGTGAGGGCTATTGTTGTTGTTGCATTTTTACTTGTTACTTTGTGTCACTTGTTGGAACAATTTATTTTTAAATTTTCTTCCATCTAAGAATTCACGTCATTTCATTCTTTATATTATTGTTGTGTTTGATACATCTGATACCGGAGTTCAACTCTATTCTTCTTCTGCTTCATGAAAATATTTCTTAGTAGATTCTTAAAAAATTGTTCACTAATTGATTATTATTCAAAGGAATCAAAATAGTAAGTTTTCTAACAAAGTCATTTCTGGCTTCTTTTCAGGATGGAGAGGCCTTGACAAGGGAGCAAATTGAAGATGAAATGTAGAAATTGAAAATCGCACATGCTGAAGATGAGGGTATTTGCTGCAGCCATTAATTTTTGTCACTTCTGTAGCTTTCTGTCCTTCTTCCTTATACAACACTGGTTCTATTATTTACCGAGACGTGGTTTTGTCTGTCTTTTCATATGCGATTTTTTACATGATCCATCAGAGAAGGTTGCCATTTGCTTCTGTTTATTAGGTGTTGTGATGTTGCACTGGCCTTTCCCAACATGGTGATGTGGTAGTAGTAAGAATTATTCTCCTGGTAGTGGTGTTGTTTTTCCTTGAACCTGGAATGTCTAGTACTTTTGAGTTTTCCCCTGGTGAAATGTCTTATAGCATGCTTTTAGTTGTTCGTGAACTGGACATTATATAGTTTAAGAGAACTAATTAGTCCTCCAAAATTTAGCTAGTCCAGCATTTTTGTGGCCACATGAATTTTTTTTGCCCTTCTCCTTTGCATATGTCTGTCATGGCCTGAACTTGAGTGCAACTTGTGATTTTTCCTTCTTCAGAGTTCCCAGATGAAGTAGAGACTCCATTAGATGTTCCTTCCCGTAAATGTTTTGCTAAGTACAGAGGTCTCAAATCTTTTAGAACCTCTTCTTGGGATCCAAAGGTTGTAAGACAGTAACAAGCTCAAGATGTCAGTGTTTCCTACTTTGCTTCACTGTCATTAATATCCTCTATTCCTTGTTCATTTAACTACAGGAATCCCTGCCCTTTGATTATGCAAGAACATTTGGTTTTGATAATTTCTCGCGGACTCAAAAGCATGTACTTGCAAAAGTATTAGAGGTTGACAAAGGGATTGAGCATGAGTGTGCGGCAGCAGGTTCCTATGTGAGATTACATATCAAGAAGGTACCACTTGATGTTGCTTCTAAACTGTGCGGTGCATCAAGAAATTTGCCTGTGGTTGTATGTGGTCTGCTTCAACATGAGAGTCGAATATATGTCCTTCATTTCAGGTACATGTTGACTTGATTATTGATGATCACACACGATTGTTTTTTTTTATAGCATTATATCATGGTGCAGCTTATAGTCTAAACGTGTATAATTTCAAACTTTAAATTTCTGTCCTGTCCTGAAGTTTTCTGTATTTGGCAGCATTAAGAAACACGATTCTTATGAGACTCCTATCAAGTCCAAGGAAGCCCTATCAGGACTAATGATCATGTAGACAATTTTAATTTATAGCCAATTGAGTTAACTCGAACCGACTCCTTCATCAGTTGGGCTGAGTTAATTAGGCCCGACTAGGGTGGGGTCAGCTGGGTTGGGAATGATCAGTCTGGCCTGGCCTAGTTTGTTGTACAAAAATCAATTATGATTCGGTTTGACTACAATAAAATTCAATTAAAAATTTTAAAATACCAAAAAAAATTTGGTTAGGTGTCGTTCGATTTGGTGCCGTACAACAAAAGTTAAATAAAATAAAAAAATCAATTCGGTCAAGTACTACAATAAAATAAAATAAATAAAATTTAAGTTAGCTGGGCCATGTAGGGTTAGCCCACTTGGGTTGGTATGTTTGCTCTAAATCGGTTCGGTCTGTTCAATAAAAATAAAATAAATAAAATATTAGAAGGAATAAATAAAATTAATAAAATACATTGGTTTAATTAATTAACTAAAAAGTTTAAAATGTCGGCCGGGTTAAGTCGGATTACTCTGACAATGTTGACCGAGTTTACTTGGGCTGACTTAGCTGGACCTACTCTGGTCGGCCAGGTCGGGTTTGATCCGTCTAATTGGGTGAAATTTGGTTAGGAATACATATATTAATTAAAAAAATATTAAATTAAACTGAATTATAATTTTAAGGAAGGCTTTATTTAAAAAACTTTATATTTAAGAAAGTAGAGCTAAAATAAGAAAACTGATCGGTTCGTTACCAAATTCAAGAAAAAAAAGTTATAAAATTATTTTAAATTATTAAATAAATTATAGTTTTGAAAATATGGATATTTTATAAATGTTTTACAAGGCAAAATACCAACATTAGTAAATCAGAGTAAATAAATAAAATTTGTAAAAATAGTAAAAAAATTTAGTGATAAAAAACAAATCGGATTACTTAAATTAATTTTAAAGAAGGACTTAAATAAAATGTTAAAAGATATGGTTATCTAAAGTTTTCTAGGATAGAATAAATTAAAAAATAATATTAGTTAATTTAATTTTTTATAAATAACTTTATTAAAATATTATTATTTCTTCATTACTTGTTTAATTTAGTTAGTGTACCGTAGCATTGGTATATGCTCAACAGGAAATTATTCCTCTGATTATAATAACGAAATTACGTTGCTATATACATAATATTTGAGCCGGCTCAAGATGCCTTGTGCCGAGGACAACCTTGCAAAGAGTCGAGGATCGCTAAGATCGACGACGAGGATCTAGCAGAGCAGCAGAAAACAAGCAGCCGAAACCAAATTTAAAATTTAAAATTTAAATTTCAAAGTAAATTTTGGCGAAAACTTACTCTCGAACGTTGCTATAAAGGTGATGCCTCCTCGCGTCAAAGCAACGCCATCTCCGTTCTCACTTTTTTCCTTTCTGTCCGCACCCATTCTCTCGTAGTCCTCGGCCTCTTCTCGTCGCCTCATCTTTGTTCTCACTTCTTTCCTTTCCGTCTGCACCCTTTCTGTGGTAGTCTTCGGCAAATCGCTGCCTTTCCCCTTCCACACTACCTCGTCCTCTTCTCGTTGCCTCATCTCCGTTCTCACTTCTTTCCTTTCCGTCTGAACCCTTACTCTCGTAGTCCCCGGCACCGCTGCCTTTCCCCTTCTCCACTACGTCGTCCTCTTCTCGTCTCCTTGCCTTTCCCTCTCAATTTTGTATTTTCCACTTTTCTGTCCAGTCGAACTGTTACCCTTCTCGCCTCCCCCCGCGCCTTCGGTGCCGTTTCCTCTTCAACCTTCCCCATCCCCTCCATTCCACTATGTTTGTAGTTTTTCGACTGGATAAAATCATATTGAGATTGTCTGAGCGTTGCCTGGCTAAGTCCCTCCCATTTTTTCAGCTTTTCCTTGGAAGTCAAACTTATGTCTTTTTTCATGGTCTGTGTCGTTTATTTCTCGGTGATTTTGGTCTCTGTTTCTAACCTTTGCTCTTCCTCTAACACATTTTCCTTCTTTTGTCGCAAGGCGACTTTTTCACTTCGTGAGAGATGGGTCGCTTCGGTCTTCGGCATTTATTATTTTTCTAAAATTATTGGTGAGCTTACATCTGCTGCTACGAGAAGGTATCCGACTTGTATACTTTTCTTCTTGTTAGTTGTTCTGAATTTTTGTTTTTTGATATCCTGGTTATTGTGCTATTGTTACTATTGTAGGATCTAATATATCTTTTCCATTATTTTATGAAAGAAGTTCTATTCTCCGTGGTTTTGTCTGTTTGTAGTTTTCCCAGGAGCATTGTTAGGTATTGAAATGTTCTGGCAGCCATCTCTGAAACTTTTGTGTTCTCCCTTTGTTTTTATCAATATATTATTTGTTTAATAATTATGTTTGATTGTTTGGCCGATCATTCACCCCTCTTGTCGGTTGCGTGAAGACTTTTTCAGTGAAATTATTAATTGTTGTTTGCTTTCTGTTCATTTATTGTTGTGCTCTGTTATTTCTTCTATTGTTCTGATCTCTTGTTGTAATTTGGCAGTCTGACTTTTAAACTTTTGTTCGTATTGGCTTCCATAATTGCAGGTGAAAAGTATTTTACTTACGTTGGCCATAGATTATTTTATTGTTCCTGTACGGGTTGGCTTTTTGTTGGTGATTTTTCAGCGGTTTTGCCTTGTCTTACCCTAAACCCTCAAATTTTGTGGGTTGTGGCAGTGTTTAGGTGTTATGTTTTGGACTTTTGTGTTCTGCCTTTGTTTTTATGAATATATTATATGTTTTATTATTATGTTTGATTGTTTGCCCGATCGTTAATCCCTCTGGTCGGTTGCAGGTAGACTTTTTTTTCTATGAAATTATTATATGTCGTTTACTCTCAGATCATTTATCTTTGAGCTCTGTAATTTGTTCTGATGTTATGATCTCTTGCTGTGATTTGACAGTCGGTATTTTAATCTTTTGTTCGAATTGACTTCCAAAATAGCAGGTGTGAAGTATTTTACTTGCGTTGGTCATATATTATTTTATTGCACCAGTTCGGGTTGGCTTTTTATAGGTGATTTTTCAGAGGTTTTGCTTTGTTCAACCCTATACCCTCATATTTTGTGGGTTGTGGCGGTGTTTAGGTGTTAGGTTTATGGTTTTTGGTCTAGTTTTAAGATCAGTTTTTGGTTGCGCTTTTTCAATTTTTAAGGGGACAAAGATTCGTAGAAGAACTGTTCTGCTTTGTCGTGGCTTTTCATGTCTCTCGACTTCTGGAAATACAGTCGCTTTTTCAAGAAATTAACTTATCTTCTTGTTGCTGCAGATCGGTCTGAATTTAAAAGTGATGGATTCATACTACAGAGTTATATTGAGTGCTACTTTGTGTGTTTGTAGGTTCTTCCTAGTTCTCATATTTGACTCTTAGTTTTCTTGTTTTTTGGCTGTCATCTTGGTAGTCGTCTATTCTTGTTTCATTTTTTTAATTTAATTTTTGATTGGTTTTTCTTTCTCCGAAGTGTTATAATTTGAACGTAAGATCTGGTCTGCGGGGTTATTACTTTCTTGCATAGATTGTTGAGCCACAATGATTTGCCTATGTGAATTTTCTTGTTGTGGTGTTCTAGAATTCTTGTTGGTTTTGTATGCATCGTTATTCATTTTCTTTGGATGGCTTTTGGATTGTGAATCTATTGAGGTACGGACCCGCACCATTTCCTTATTTGTAATTATGGGGGGGTATGGGGGGGTATGGGGGGGACAAAGATTCGTAGAAGAACTGTTCTACTTTGTCGTGGCTTTTCATGTCTCTCGACTTCTGGAAATACAGTCGCTTTTTCAAGAAATTAACTTATCTTCTTGTTGCTGCAGATCGGTCTAAATTTAAAAGTGATGGATTCATACTACAGAGTTATATTGAGTGCTACTTTGTGTGTTTGTAGGTTCTTCCTAGTTCTCATATTTGACTCTTAGTTTTCTTGTTTTTTGGCTGTCATCTTGGTAGTCGTCTATTCTTGTTTCATATTTTTAATTTAATTTTTGATTGTTTTTTCTTTCTCCGAAGTGTTATAATTTGAACGTAAGATCTGGTCTGCGGGGTTATTACTTTCTTGCATAGATTGTTGAGCCACAATGATTTGCCTATGTGAATTTTCTTGTTGTGGTGTTCTAGAATTCTTGTTGGTTTTGTATGCATCGTTATTCATTTTTTTTTGGATGGCTTTTGGATTGTGAATCTATTGAGGTACGGACCCGCACCATTTCCTTATTTGTAATTATGGGGGGGTATGGGGGGTATGGGGGGGGACAAAGATTCAGTAGAAGAACTGTTCGCTTTGTCGTGGGCTTTCATGTCTCTCGACTTACGAAATACAATCGCTTTTTCAAGAAATTAACTTATCTTCTTGTTGCTTTGCAGATCGGTCTAAATTTAAAAGTGATGGATTCATACTACAGAGTTATATTGAGTGCTACTTTGTGTGTTTGTAGGTTCTTCCTAGTTCTCATATTTGACTCTTAGTTTTCTTGTTTTTTTTTTCATCATCTTGGTAGTCGCCTATTCTTGTTTCATTTTTTTTAATTTAATTTTTGATTGTTTTTCTTTCTCCTCAAGTGTTATAATTTGAACGTAAGATCTGGTCTCATGGGGTTATTACTTTCTTGCATAGATTGTTGAGCCACAATGATTTGCCTATGTGAATTTTCTTGTTGTGGTGTTCTAGAATTCTTGTTGGTTTTGTATGCATCGTTATTCATTTTCTTTGGATGGCTTTTGGATTGTGAATCTATTGAGGTACCGGACCCGACCATTTCCTTATTTGTAATTATGGGGGTATGGGGGTATGGGGGACAAAGATTCGTAGAAGAACTGTTCTACTTTGTCGTGGGCTTTTCATGTCTCTCGACTTACGGAAATACATGCTTTTTTCAAGAAATTAACTTATCTTCTTGTTGCTTTGCATCGGTCTAAATTTAAAAGTGATGGATTCATACTACAGAGTTATATTGAGTGCTACTTTGTGTGTTTGTAGGTTCTTCCTAGTTCTCATATTTGACTCTTAGTTTTCTTGTTTTTTTTTGGCTGTCATCTTGGTAGTCGTCTATTCTTGTTTCATATTTTTAATTTAATTTTTGATTGTTTTTTCTTTCTCCGAAGTGTTATAATTTGAACGTAAGATCTGGTCTGCGGGGTTATTACTTTCTTGCATAGATTGTTGAGCCACAATGATTTGCCTATGTGAATTTTCTTGTTGTGGTGTTCTAGAATTCTTGTTGGTTTTGTATGCATCGTTATTCATTTTCTTTGGATGGCTTTTGGATTGTGAATCTATTGAGGTACCTGGACCAAGCACCATTTCCTTATTTGTAATTATGGGGGGGTATGGGGGGGTATGGGGGGGACAAAGATTCGTAGAAGAACTGTTCTGCTTTGTCGTGGCTTTTCATGTCTCTCGACTTCTGGAAATACAGTCGCTTTTTCAAGAAATTAACTTATCTTCTTGTTGCTGCAGATCGGTCTAAATTTAAAAGTGATGGATTCATACTACAGAGTTATATTGAGTGCTACTTTGTGTGTTTGTAGGTTCTTCCTAGTTCTCATATTTGACTCTTAGTTTTCTTTGTTTTTTTTCATCATCTTGGTAGTCGCCTATTCTTGTTTCATTTTTTTAATTTAATTTTTGATTGTTTTTCTTTTCTCCTAAGTTATAATTTGAACGTAAGATCTGGTCTCATGGGGTTATTACTTTCTTGCATAGATTGTTGAGCCACAATGATTTGCCTATGTGAATTTTCTTGTTGTGGTGTTCTAGAATTCTTGTTGGTTTTGTATGCATCGTTATTCATTTTCTTTGGATGGCTTTTGGATTGTAATCTATTGAGGTACGGACCCGCACCATTTCCTTATTTGTAATTATGGGGGGGTATGGGGGGGTATGGGGGGGACAAAGATTCGTAGAAGAACTGTTCTGCTTTGTCGTGGCTTTTCATGTCTCTCGACTTCTGGAAATACAGTCGCTTTTTCAAGAAATTTACTTATCTTCTTGTTGCTGCAGATCGGTCTAAATTTAAAAGTGATGGATTCATACTACATAGTTATATTGAGTGCTACTTTGTGTGTTTGTAGGTTCTTCCTAGTTCTCATATTTGACTCTTAGTTTTCTTATTTTTTGGCTGTCATCTTGGTAGTCGTCTATTCTTGTTTCATTTTTTTAATTTAATTTTTGATTGGTTTTTCTTTCTCCGAAGTGTTATAATTTGAACGTAAGATCTGGTCTGCGGGGTTATTACTTTCTTGCATAGATTGTTGAGCCACAATGATTTGCCTATGTGAATTTTCTTGTTGTGGTGTTCTAGAATTCTTGTTGGTTTTGTATGCATCGTTATTCATTTTCTTTGGATGGCTTTTGGATTGTAATCTATTGAGGTACGGACCCGCACCATTTCCTTATTTGTAATTATGGGGGGTATGGGGGGGGTATGGGGGTATGGGGGGGTATGGCCGGGGTATGGGGGGGTATGGGGGTATGGGGGTATGGGGGTATGGGGGTATGCGCCCCGGATTTGCTTTGCAACGGGGTGTTTGCAGAGTAAACCGCAGAACCAGTGGGAGACTGTCCACGCACGGGGCGGGCATGCGGACGGTCTCCCACATATTTCAGGTCCGGATCGGCCTCCTTTTCCCGGCCCGGTCCGGCCCGCCCGAAAGAATTACACTCCCGATCGGATTTTTAATTCACGACTTCTATTCCCCCTTCCCGCTTCCGACCAAAATTTTAATTCCGCGACCTTCGACTTTATTCCCCCTTGTTCAGCGCCATATTCCCCCCTTCGACTTCATTTCTCTCTTCCTCCTGTGTCCATCGAAAGCCAAAGCCAGAGGTGTCTCTGCGAAAACGAAAGCCAAAGTCAGGCCTTCCCGTCGTTCGACCAGAGGACTTTCTGTTTTCTCTCTCTGAGGTTTGGTTCTATTGGAGGAGGTTCGGTTCTATCTCTGTGAACATTATTATTTTACTATGCTTGTAGATTTTGGCTCTGTAAAATAGGGTTTTTTATTTTTTGTGGATTTCGTGGCCTTGCTCTTGCATATGAGGCAAAATTTGACAAGCATATGAGTTCATGAAGTTGCAGAACATTGTGCAAATGATGCTTAGATGTATCTGCTTAAGGTTTAGGTCAGTGCCATTTGGAATAAAATATTTGTTATTTAAAATTAACCTCCAAATCTGGGTTCAGTTTCACCAATTTGCCTGTTGTTGAGTTCTTGTTCTTATTTTTCTTTTATCTTCTAGTGCTGTTACCATTATGATATATTAGTACAAAATGGAAGGTGAGGATTTATATAGTTTGAATGGAGATATGATTTTTTTTTTTTGTGCACCATTTCTCAATTTATTTTTCTTTTTTCTTTTGTCAGACTTTGTTGATGGTTGCTGCCATATGCATATATCACTATCATTTAAGTATTTTCTAGTATTTTCTGTAGGACTTGTGGAACAAGCATGCTATTTGCAAGTCACCCAAGTTATTTTGTAGGTGTCAGCCAATCACTGCCCTGTATTATGCCATGGGGAATTTTAAATATTACTCTTGATAGCGGTGCATCTAAATGGTGTATGTCAAAATCTTTCTTATTTGAGTTATTTGCAGTTTGTATATATGGTGTTGGAAGAGTCATGTCAGGATAGCTTCAGCTATTGAAAACGCTGAACCACTGAGTTTATTGCTCTTGACCAACTTAATATTGTAGAAAAGTTAATTAATTTTTGTATCTACATCACTAATGAATCTTAAAGGAGGATTTTCTTCTAGACGTACTTGCATGTTGCCTATAGGTCTATAGACTGCTAGACATTCTACTTTAAAAAAGCATGAGCAAACATTAGGAATTATGTGGTTACTGATTTTTCTAAATTTGTTTTCTCTGCCAAGTTACTGTTATCCCAATTGATGCTCTCCATCTAGTACATTGTTGTATAGCTTCAACACAATTATTGTTGAAATATTTTTATTAATTTAAGTTATTCTTTTATCTGTATACATACACACGAATGATGGGTTTTGCTTCTTATGCAGGTCGGTGTAGTTTCAGATTACGACTTGTACTACTTCTGAGCACCAATTTCGTTAAAAATACCTAACACCTCCTGAGAGCTGAAAATAATCTTACAAGAGTTGGACAAGCCGTTGTGAAGAATGCTCTTTTGATTTTACAAGTGCTAATTTTTGTGGTGATAACACCATGTAGTCGCTCTACATACTAATCACACCTTTAAACTAAAATACTATTTGATTAAATTTCAGTAAACAACAAACACAATTGTCTAGTGACAAAATACAAGTGTCAGGCACCTAGATTATAGTTAAAAAAATAATAAATACAACAGACCTATCCATCCAAAAAACTAATTTACACATTGTGGATGTTTAGCAATTTGTCTTCTTTGTTCTCTTGGAGGTGTGCGTTAGAACATAAGGAGCAGTCATGGCCTGACTAGGCTTCACCTTCCTCTTGTAGTGACGGGGAGACGGTTGCTCTGCTACTGGGGCCTCGACTGCGGCTGGAGCCTCCACTGTGGCTGGAGCCTCCTTTGGTGCTAGGGCGTCCTCTGCTGCTAGGTCGTCCTCTGCTGCTAGGCCGTCGTCTGCTGCTAGGCCATCCTCTACTGCTAGGCTGTCCTCTGCTGCTAGGCCGTCCTCTGTTGCTAGGGCGTCCTCTGTTGCTAGGGCGTCCTCTGCTGCTAGGGCGTCCTCTGCAGGTGGGGCCTCCTCTGCTGCTGTTGGGGCCTCCTATGTAGCTGGGGCCTCTGGTGCTCCGTCCAGCCTCGCTTGCATGACAGCCATCTGTAGTTGCATGTCTTCAATAGTAACCACCATCTTACCCTCTATACAGTTGACCCCGTCCAGAGAGCTCTCCAAGGTTGCATTCTTCAATTTCAACCCGTCCAGAGAGCTCTCCAAGGTTGCATTCTTCAATTTCAACTGCATGACTTCGTCTTGCAATTGAGCTATAATAGGATCTGCCTGTGGTGGGTGGGCAGCCAACCCTTCCCCTTCTTCCCACTCCTCCTACGAAAGGGGATGAGCTATGGTTAGTACACGACCTCCTTAGTTTTGTGAAATAAATAAATCAAATGAAATAAGAATACTAACCTGCAACTTTCGAGTTTGCTAGTGAACTTCTTCATATGTCCCACTACGATGCACTTTATTGCTGCCCCACTTAAATACACATAGAGCCGCCGTGGGATCAACTAGTTTATTAGTGCAAAAGGTAAAAGTACCTAGACGGGACATGGTTTCATTAAACCAAACTTACAATATCAAAAAATATAATTAGTAATGTACTAACCATATTATAATCGCACAGACAATTACCAGAAGAAATATAATTACTCACTGTCACCGCCAAAGCACAACCTGTAAAGTAGCCATTATTCTTGGCTTTCTTTAAGTGACAACTGCAAAACAATGTGTTCAGGCAATGCCTCCCCCATGCATGCTCCTTCAGCCCATTCAGGTCGTCTATGTACCTATACAAGGTGAGTGGGATGTCGTAGTTTGCTTGGGGGAAGAGAATACACACGAACACCATCAAAATCACTAACTTGGTGATTGTATCCACGTCACCATCTTTACGGACCAATTTGCGCAATTTCCTTGCTATGTCTTTCCAATTGGGGGCTTTTCCGTGAAAATGGTTGACAACAAAATCCGGAATGTTCTTGCACCTCCCTACCACCAAATGTGAGCCTTCGAATGGGAGACCCATTATGTTGGAGACATCTGCTGCACTAAACTCCATATATCTCTTCCCTATAAAAAAAGAATTGCGCACCTTGCAATACTTATTAGCTAGGGATGAGACAAGAGTAGCCTCGATATGCCCACCTTTGACTTTTAAGAAGTGCCAAAAGGGGGTCTTTTCGATTGCCCTTATAAGCTTTTTCTTCAATTTTGCTTTTTGTATTGTCTCCAAGAAAAAAGTAGGGCTACACCGAGTTTTTAGTCCGCTCTCCATTTGTTAGCTGTGGCAAAAAAAATAAATCATGAGTTATAAATTAAAAAAATGCCCTAACAACCTGCCTAATGTGTCTTACACAAACAACCTTCTTAAATAGATTGAACTAGGAAATAAGACGACCAATTTTTTTTTTTGAGGGAGCAAATTTGGCTTCTTCAACGATTCACAAGTCACTTTGAGCCTTTGAGGGAGCTTAGGCTTCTTCAAGTATTCCCTAACATCTAACCCCAATGCTACTTTGAGCCTTTGGCTCCTGTTTCTCCATCAATCCATATTTCATAAAATCATCCAAATAATTCCTCTATGAATCATGACAGCTAACCAAATGAAACCATCACAACAATCCATCAGATATGCTAACCTAATCAAACTATGCATAATCAGTAACAACGATTCACAAGTCACCCTAACAAAGAAGAAATATGGTGGCTCCATAATGAATAGCAAAAGCTTACTGCTTGCCTCAGAAATATGCTACATGAATCTTAACTCATTTAATAATTACATGAACGCGAAAGCAAATACTAAGGGTCAATATACAATAAAGATGCTCAGGCAGAGAATATGGACTACACAATGAAATAAATCAAATTGGGCATTTAGAAACTGAAATACAGTAATCTCAAAACTGTGAAAAAGGAGAAAAAAAAATGTAGGTCTTCCTACGGTTTCTGAAATCTTAACCATTGGGATTCCACGAAAAGAGAGTTCGCATTAGAAGCATCCTAGTAGAGAGGTATACTGAGAAAAAACAAATGGGAATGAGACTTATTGAGAGGGAGAGTAACTGAGAGAGAGAGAGAGTTAAGATAGAGAGAGTTGCCAAGAGAGAGTTGAAAAGAGAAAGTTGCAGAGAGCGTCGCCAAGAGAGTGTTGGAGAGAGAGTTGTAGAGAGAGTTGTCGAGAGTCACCGAGAGAGATGTGTCGAGAGAGGTTTGCAGCAAGAGAGAGAGAGTTGCATAGAGAGAATGAGAGTGGCCGAGAGAGAGGGAGTGGGGGCTGCCTAGGGAGAGAGAAGGTTACCGAAAACGAGGGTTGCTGAGGGTTGCCGAGATGGAGGGTCACCGAGAGCGCGTCGCCGAGAGAGAGGATCGCCGAGATCGCCGAGAGAGAGGATCGCCGAGATCGCCGAGAGAGAGGATCGCCGAGATCGCCGAGAGAGAGGATCGCCGAGATCGCCGAGAGAGAGGGTCGTCGTGAATGAGGGGGAATGGAGTCGGAGGTCGCGGAATTGAAATTTAGGTCGGGAGGGAGAGTGGGTCGAAGAGAATAGAAGTCGAGGATTTAATTATGGGTCGGGAGCATTTTTATTTCGGGACGGATCGGGCCGGGAAAAGGAGGCCGACCGGACCAAATATGTGGGAGACCGTCCGCCGCCCGCCCGTGCGTGGATCGGTCTCCCACTTTCTGGGTTTGCTCAAGAAACACCCCGCTAAGGAGCAAATTCGGGGCAAGGGGGGTATGGGGGGTATGGGGGGGTATGGGGGGGGGGGGGGTATGGGGGTATGGGGGTATGGGGGTATGGGGGGGTATGGGGGGTATGGGGGGTATGGGGGGTATGGGGGGTATGGGGGTATGGGGGTATGACGTTTTTGCCAATAAAAAAACTAATTCATTATTTTGGCAACATCCATACATAATCATATTGGCAACAATATATCCACTAAGTCATCATTTTTCTCTATAGCATATCTCAAGAAATAACAAATTAATGACATTTGAGTCTCACTTTTCCTCTGTCATCTTAACATAGATAGAGAATCTCCCACACCCCCCCCACTTCCCCCCTTATAATTTACTATAAATTTTTGCCTTTCTTATCTTTTGTACTTGTTGTTCTTTTATCCCTCTTTAATTTTGTGCTTGAAGCTCCACTCGTCTATTGTCTATGGTAGAAAGTTGTTCTTCCTCTCTTATTGTTTTCTTTTGGGGTTCTCTGTGTTTTCACTTTCTATTCTTTCTATAATAATCTATATAGATAAAATTTTAGCTTCACTCTTTTGATTTTCAAACTTAGATATATGCAACCAAAACTCTGTTAACTGGGTAAGAAATAACTGATAACATCAGACCATGCACTCTTGCTCCCAGCTCTCCTCTGTCCTTTTGTTCACTTCTCCCTGTTCGGATTTCCCGAGGGCCGTACTCAGATGTTCGGTTCACTGACTGTTCTGGATTTTTTTTAAGTTACTGTGAAATATAAGCTGAATGGGTAGCAAGTACCCTTCCCGCCTCTGGTCCTCCTTCCTACCTGTGACGTTGGCCGATTTCCGTTGTCTCGGTTCCTCATATCTATCCTCTCTGCTCAATCTCCTTCATTTTTGTTCCTAATCGTCCGCCGTAGTGAGTCTTTCCTTCTGATTTCACCCTCTTTCTTGCGATCACATCCTCTTTTCTAACTGCATCTCCTTACACGATCTTGCTGGCATTGCGATGGATAAAACTGACGTCGATCGCCCAGAAGCGTGTCTTCTTATGTGACCTTTCCTTTCCTTTTTGCCTCCAGATTTCGCTTGATAAATCTTCCTACTACCTCTCTGAGGTATTTCTCAAATCCAAAAATTGTGTTATTGTTATATATTTATTCTTTATGTTTACTTTGTTCTATAATTGTTTTTATGCGCGATGGATCGTAGTTGGCTACTGACTATTATTAGTTTAATGTAATTGTGAAGTTTTTGATTTATTTTGTTAAAATTCTGTCTTATCTGTCACTTTCTCCTGTGAAATTAATAGAGTTTATTCAGTACAGCCACGAACGTACCATTTTGTCAGGACCCGCTTGTCCACTGTATGTGGAAGAAAATTGCATGGGTCACAAACTCCTAATGCATGATCATCCTCGCCATATGTTGAGCATCCTGCACAACTACTGCTCTTACACCCAGTATCTCTACTTCCAAATTTACAACACTACGTAGTTGCCTTCCAACAATCACCAACTCACTTGTTTGTGTCTGTACAGCCCAGAAAACATCCCAAGTTTCTCTTTTTTAAGGCAAACATCCTTTGTTGGTTCGCCCTCGGTCTACCTCTGATACCAGTTACTTAAGGACGATAGAGACGCTTGGTAACCCCGACTTGGACATGGGCTAGACTTCATCCCATTGGTGACTAATGATCTCATTCACAAACATGATTGGGGGAACATGGAGATGATAAAAGCAAATACCTTAGACAGTATAAAATTTCTTGCGTATCCATAGGTTCAACATGTAGTGAAGAGCCACTTGTCGTTGGCATGGAGGGTAAGAATGGCAATAAAATAGGCAAAAGAGGTTAGTTTTGGCATGAGGAAGATTAGTATAAATAATATTTATATTTTCTTGTAACCTGGCATACCAAATAAGCAGTTGTGTTGGATCAAACATTGTCAAAATATAGAGGAAAAATCAAGAGTAAAGGTCAAACAGTTTTCACCCATATCATCAAGACTTCAAGAACTTGCATCCTCATTAAGCAATTGGCTTCTTGAATTGCTAATTATTTGTGGAATGGAACCAGGTTTCATCTTAAAATGGTATGAGTGCAGGTTGTATATCTAGGCCAAGACCCAGGTTGCAGGCTCTACAAGGCTATAAACTGATAATTTGTGTTGTGAGCTCCATTAAGGGTTTGTACCACATCTCAGGCTTGTTATACATAAGCATGGGGTGTGATGGAGAATAATTAGTGGGAAAAAGTTCCGCATTGCAAAGTATCAAGTAAAGTTCCATTTCAATAAAAGAAGCATTAAGTAAAGTTAATAGATTATTAAATTAAGTAATAAGCATCTTTAGAGCCCGATATTTTGGAAAGTATTTTTTATGAATTTGTATTTGTTTTATTTACTCATGTGTGTTTTGCTTCTGTGTCTAACACACATAATGTCATCCTTTGTTGCATGTAGCTTATGATTGTTTATCTTAATTAAGTTTCTTATAAAAAATATTTGGTTTATGTCTGGTTATTTATAGTCATAATGTTTAGTGGCTGCTACAAATTTTTTGTTCATTCAAGGGATGAGTCATTTGAAGAATTTGTGCGCTGAAAACTGTAATCTGATTAGGTGTACCAGTTCATGAGTTGTCCTGTTTTAATATGAATCACATTTGGGTGCATTCCTTTGGGTGCTTCATTTAATATACCTTGAGCATTATAGTTCTAAGGTCATAGACTTTGTAGTATCAGTAATTGTTTGACATACCTTAGTTTCTTTGTCTAATTTCAGAAAACAAGTTGATTAAACATGTTAGTACATATGCCAATGAGTTTTGCACCATTAACTCTAGTTAGTTGATGCTCACATGAATCGGATTTCTCATGTTGCAAGATACCCAAATTTAGGCATAGAAGTTGGCTTGTGAAGGCATGTCTAGCAACCCGAGAAGTTGTTAATCGAAGAAGGTGGTTGTGTTTTTTAATTTTTTTATCTTTGAAATGCTCTTTCATTTCTTTTCTCTGTTTAATATTTTGTTATAAATTTATTGTAACCATGAGGGAGAAACCTTCCTTATTGTTTATCTCTTATGAACACTTAAACAGATGTTTCTGATACTTTAGATTTCCTCACTGAATTGCATTGATAACTTGTTTGAATCTTTGCTTAGGATCATTACTTTTATATTTTGTCAGACCAGAAGGTAAAAAGTAAAAATATTGATTCAGATAAGTAATTTAACTAATTCAAGTCACTTACGACTACTCATTCTTTCTATTCGATGTTTGATTGTTTGTCAACATGATTTTCTTAGACTCATGTAAGTAAATCCTAATTAATTTTGAATTAATTTTATCATAAATTCATAAATTTTTTAGTGGTTGCTTAATTGTTTCTTTAGAATTACTTGGATTTTTTCTCAAGTGATTCCTTCAACTTCATTTTGTATAAACTTTGTCCTTCTGTTTGTTCTTTTTCAGCTTGTCCCATTTCAGCCACTTCTACTTTATTCACCTCATCACACTTTCTCCTTGGTGGTTCTCCTCAAGATATTTGTTGACTGACTATGCCTGCACTCCATAAAAGCTTCGTCTGCATATTTTTTTATGAAGTGATGCTCATTTTTTTGTTCTTTTTTTTTTATTATTAATGTTCTTCAGATTTATATTTGGTTTATGTTCTATAGAAGAAGCCAGCTAAACAAAGTAATTTTTTATTGGTTAAAGAACTATTACACCATATGGTAATGTTGCATCCATTGTCATATTTGCTAATTGTGATGTTGCAGTATTGTTCACCTCTAAACTCCTTTGTTGCTCTTTGGTCGCATCTTGATAATTTATGATATAAAATATGGGAAGTTGAGATACTCGAATAATCGCAAGTGTGGATCTGAGTTTTGCATTAGCAATATCTTATGTCTATTCATCAGAAATATTTCAGCCAGTAGTCAGACAAGGATCTTAACCTAGTGTATTACGAAGTTTAGGTGTGAATGTTTGAATCTTTACAAACAACTTGTACCAAATGATATGTCTCAGCTTTGGCAAAGTTCTATTATAGAAAGGAGACATACTTTGGTTGAAAGAGGTGCTGATCACTCAGATACGTTAATCATTCTACATCACCCTCCAGTATACACATTGGGTGCTAGTAGCTCAGAGGAATACTTAAAGTATAACATTGAGGATGCTCCATATGATATTTTTAGAAGTGAACGAGGTGGAGAGGTTACATATCATGGTCCTGGACAGGTATAATTCTCCTTAACAAACTTTATATGCCAAAATTTTGTGGTGGGAGTCTTCTGTAACATGAGAAATGTAAAAATGGCCTTTAGAATCTCTTTGATAAGCATTTATTTTATCTATAAACACAGTTTTTGGATAAATTAGTGTCAGAGTGTCTTGTGAATATGTATGAGTGAATAATGTGAACAACAACTGAATAGACTATTGACACTTTCTTTCTAGGTTTAATTTGTGTAGTAATCTGTGGAATAAATTTGAAGGATGATGAAGTTCAGTATAAAAAATGACTAAAAGGTTGGCAAACAATCAAGGAGAATCCTCTCAGACTTATTTGATTGGCACTTTGAAAAAGCACACATAATAGCTGACAACTCAGGTTCTAGGATAATTCATCATTAGCCAGCATTTTGATAACAATAATTGATAACATCTTATCTGCCTGATTTGTTCCTCTTGAACTGTTGATATATGCTCTTGAAACTCTGAAATAGGGAAAAAAGACTTCCTCAGATATAAATAACTAATTATCTCTCTGGAGAATGTCATAATGTCTGCCTGAGTGACAATAGTCAACCAATTTACCTGTATTTCTTGTTATAAGGCTTCACTGCCCAAATAAAAGGCACAAGTTGTTGACTGTTTATTTTTTCTATCCTATTTGAGATGGGGAAAACTACATTTTCATGTTGTTATTTTCAATAACAAACCAAAATGGAATTAATAAAATCATCACTTTCCTCAAAAAAAAAAAAAAGAATAATTAAGCAAAATGGAAACCACCTACTTTACAAATAGAAAAAGAGAATGAGAAAAAACAGGAATACTTCAATGCCTTTAGCAGACCATTTATTAGGTTGTGTTTCCTGTTTAAATCATAGGTGCTCAACCTGGGCTTTGGAATGGGCTCATTTTCCTGAAAATCCAAATAGGGTTGGCGGAGTTGATCTGGATTGAACGTCAAACTTGGCCCGAGTATGAGAAGATAATGTCATTTAAATAACGGGCAAGTCTATCCCCAACTTGACCTGGTCGACATGACAATGTGGTACAACCATTGTTTTGACTGTCTTATGTGTGTCACTAAGTAGAAGAAGAAAGGAGAAAAAGCAAGACATGAATTCTTCTATGCATGCCCGAAATGCTTTTTAATTAACTCTGGAATGGTTTACTTTTCATGAAGCAAAAGAGAAAAGAAGGGTGCTCTGAAAAAAGAGAAAGAAGGGTAGAGAGCACAAGACAATTAAAAGGACAAAAAATAATAGAAGAGATCAATGGCTGCTAATTGGGACTTTTTCTGGAGGTGTTCATTATAGGACTGTCTCTGAAGCAAAAGAACCAATTAATTTCAGTAATTCAGTCAAAATCAATTTTAGTTTATACATATTTTCAAAACTTTTCTTTTTCCATGTTTGATATGGTTCACATATTGATTTTCTTTCATGCTTTATCCACTAAAAGTTTGCAGCTTTTTTTCCTGTTTATCTGTATGACATGACATTCTGTCTAAATTTTGTTGATCTTTTTCTTGATTTAGCTCATTCTCTATCCACTTATTAACCTGAGGTATCAAAAGACGGATCTACATTGGTACCTCAGGGCCCTCGAGGAGGTGGTAATTCGGGTTCTGTATAACACGTTTTCTATAAAGGCTTCACGTGTTGATGGCTATACTGGAGTTTGGGTTGGTATGCCTACATTATCTTTATTTATATTACTTAATTTACTGTTGTTGTACCGTCATTAAAGTGGTTGATGAAGATTTTCTTAATTTATAGTTCACATTCTTGTAAGTCATTAATCATTCAATTTTAAATGTATCTTTTGGGAAAACTCATCATTGTCATCATTTAAAAGCTATCTGAACGACTGCATGGCATGGACACGAACCTATTCCTGTCATTTATACAGCTACTAGTGAACACTGGATATGTGTTTCGTGTCCACAGATCTTTGTAGAAGTTTAGGGTAAGCTTGACATCTCAGACGACCAGGAGCTGGGGTTTCCTGCTTGGCTTCTTCTGCTTATCTGACATGTTAGCAGGAAGGTTAACTAGCAGCTGAATGGGTTAGCCGTAGTATTTTTTACTCCAAATGCAGTATTTTGGGGTCAATTGTAGTATTTAAAAAGATTTGGTCAAAATATTGGAATTGGATCTAAGGGTGTCAGTAAGAAGTTTTTCTTTTTTTTTATTCATATGATGACAAGAAAATTAAGGTTCGCTGAGAAGCCAATTTAGCGTGTTCAGGTCTTGCCCAGTCTGATAAATCTTTGTTGTGGGAAGCTTGAGGCTACATTGACTTCGAATGTGGTTATATAATCCTCTCCAGGAGTTGGTCTCAGAGAATGACGAATTGTCTTTCATTCCCTTATATTTTGAAAGTGATGACGAATGGACATTGATGTAGTAATATTGCATTAGTGGTGCTCTCTAGCAGTTGGTTATCTTGTGTGTTCTTCTCTTCAAGCAATCAGAAAGTTGCTGCAATTGGAATCAGAGTCTCTCGTTGGATCACCTATCACGGGCTTGCATTGAATGTCACTACTGATCTAACTCCATTTCAGCACATTGTTCCATGCGGTATACATGGACGACAGGTTGGAAGTATTTCTGAACTTCTGAATGTAGCAGCCACTGGGAAACGAACTTTGATCTACACCAATTGCTGGACATCACTCTTGTAGCCTTGCTCGAGGAATTCTCTAACATTTTCCAGCTTAGTGTCCATGACAAATCCCTTGCTGACTTCGATTTTCACGAGAAAACCTTCAACATTCTTTAACAGAATTGCTTTTTATTCTTGAGGAGATATTACATAAAAGCTAATTTGCCAAAATTTTATAGTCCTACTTCTATTACCATCCGGTACAAGTCCTTTAGTCCTAAAGGATCTCACCTCATTGATTCTTGGACAAAAAATATCTAAAATAGTGGGCAACATTCTAAGCCATTTTGAGCTTGTCTTGTGATACAGTAAGATATATGATAAGTTTTCTTTGCTGCATGTTAACTCTTGATCCCAGTTCTTAATTCCCAATGTGTCAGTTGCTGCTATTGCAGTCTACAACCTGGGTCTTTGGTGTTATTAGCATATATAATCTAGGAGATCATTTTGCTGTTGTTGTAAATCTCAGTGATTCGTTGAGAAAAATGCATTTCGATATTTTATTAATTTTGTTTACATGTTTGAGTTATTCTCTTCTTAATAGCCCTTCCAGGTTTTCAGAACTTATCCATCATATAGCTTATGGGCGTCTGACTCTAAAAAGGGAGAATTACAATTGATGAATCAATTATTAGAAAAATATTGAGTTATGTACTGTTGTTGGAAAAATATCGGATCATGGATGCGAAAATATCCTTTTAAAACCATGTTGAATAGGGGTGGGCATCGGGTAGGGTTTTTTGGGTAACTCAACCCGACCCGACCCAAAAAACCTGGGTTTGGATTCCCAAATCCAACTTGTGGATCGGGTTTGGGGTTGGAAATCGAAACCTAGTCTCGGGTTGGGTTTGGGTTTACTCGAACCCGTCCCACAAGTTTTTAATTTTAATTTTTTTAATATATTTTTTAAATTATTTAAAATTTTTGTATAAAAAAAGATTTTTTTTGGGTCGGGTTCGGGTTTTGTCAAAACTTGGTGGATTTTAGTCGCGTCGAGTTCAGGTTTGGATTTAAAACCTGTTTGGGTTTTTAGTGGGTTCAGGTTTGAATTTTTAAACCCGTTTAGGTATTTAATGGGTTCAAATTTCAGGTTTTTATGTCGGGTTGGGTTCAGGTGTTTAGAAACCCAACTCAAACCCAACCTGTGCCCACCTCTAATGTTGAACCAATTTTTTTTAAGTTATTGAACCAGCTCAAATAAGAAAAAAAACTCAACTACCTCCCCCTCCGCGGTGAAGGAGGGAGCTGGCAGTGCAGCGGGCAAAGGCGAAGGAGGGAGTTGGCCAAGGGGTGGGGGAGGAAGGGGGGGCGACCAGAGGAGAGCTTGGGGGAGCAGATTGGAGTTGGGGAGGGTGAGAGGAAACCAAGGGTGGGGAAAGCCGGAGCTAGAGGTGGAAGTCGGGTCAGAGGGAAGAAGCCAGGGACACTGGTTTAATTTGTTATTGTTTTATTTGGTCTGGTAACTGGTTAAATGATTTGGTTCTGTTTGTTTTTTTAAAGGGCATTTTCTTCATCTCATCCATGTTTTGATATTTCATGCAACCATGTTGATATTTCATGCAACCATTAATCAACCCATGAGCTGTAATTCTCCCCTCTAAAAATAACCCCAATTTTTGTTCACGGGATTTCTGTTGCTACCAATGATTTTTCATGAGACATCTCTCGGAGATAGTGCTGGTGGAACTATGGGGTTTTGATTCTCACGTTAGTGATGTCTGCCACTACAATAGCTCACTTTCAAGTTGCCCCTTGCCACTACAATAGCTCACTTTCAAGTTGTCCCTTGCCACTACAATAACTCACTTTCAAGTTGTCCCTTTTCTTCTTTTATCATATAAAAGGTAGAAACATGGTTTGAACTTTGTTTTGACAAACTTTCTTCATGGCAAAGCTCTGCCATTGCACATTTCATTTACCTGAGCCAAGTTCTACCTTAGAGGAAAGTCACAAAACCTCTTTTTAAATTGTTATACTATTATTGATTCTCACTCTTTTTGTCATAAAAACAAATTAAAAGTACAAGATATAAATGAGTCACATGACTCACATCCTTTGCTTGTTCTTCTAGAGATACTGGGTGTAAGAGCAGTAGTTGTGCAGGATGCTCAACATATGGTGAGGATGATCATGCATTAGGAGTTTGTGACCCATGCAATTTTCTTCCACATACAGTGGACAAGCGGGTCCTGACAAAATGGCACGTTCATGGCTGTACTGAATAAACTCGATAAATTTCACAGGAGAAAGTGACAGATAGGACAAAATTTTAACAAAATAAATCAAAAACTTCACAATTACATTAAATGAATAATAGTCAGTAGCCAACTATGATCGATCGCGCATAAAAACAATTATAGAACAAAGTAAACATAAAGAATAAATACATAACAATAACACAATTTTTGGATTCGAGAAATACCTCGAAGAGGTAGTAGGAAGATTTATCAAGCAAAATCTGGAAGCAAAAAGGAAAGGAAAGGTCACAGAAGAAGAGACGCTTCTGGGTGACCGGCGTCAGTTTTATCCCTTGCAACGCCAGCAAGATCGTGTAAGGAGATGCAGTTAGAAAAGAAGATGCGATCACAAGGAGGATGAAATCAGAAGGATAGACTCACTACGGCGGATGATTAGGAACGAAAACGAAGGAGATTGAGCAGAGAGGGTAGATATGAGGAACCGAGACAAGGGAAATCGGCCAACATCACACATAGGAAGGAGGACCAGAGGCGGGAAAGATACTTGCTACCCATTCAGCTTATATTTCACAGTAAATTAGAAAAAATCCAGAACAGTCGGTGAACCGAACAACTGAGTACGGCCCTCGGGAAATCCAAACAGGGAGAAGTGAACAAAAGGACAGAGGAGAGCTGAGAGCATGAGTGCATGGCTTGATGTTATCAGTTATTACTTACCCAGTTAACAGAGTTTCAGTTGCATATATCTAAGTTTCAAAATCAAAAGAGCGAAGCTAAACTTTTATCTATATAGATTATTATAGAACGAATAGAAAGTGAAAACACAGAGAACCCCAAAAGAAAATAGTAAGAGAGGAAGAACAACTATCCACCATAGACAATAGACAATAGAAGAGTGGAGCTTCAAGCACAAAATTAAATAGGGATAAAAGAACAGCAAGAACAAAAGATAAGAAAGGCAAGAATTCATAGTAAATTATAAGGGGGGAAGGACTGGGGGTCGCAGCATGTAGGGGTTTCTGTATCTTTGTTAAGATGATAGAGGGAAAGTGAGGCTCAAATGTCATTAATTTGTTATTTCTTGAGATATGCTATAGAGAAAAAAGATGACTTAGTCGATATATTGTTGCCAAAATTATGATTATGTATGGATGTTGCCAAAATAATAAATTATTTATTTTATTGGCAAAAATATTTTTCTCAAGTGCCTTATATTATATTAGTTGGAAGTGAGATTAGATTAGGTTATTTTATTTAAGTGAGAGAGGCATTCGTACTAGTAATGCAAAATAGATCAAGTTGTTTGAGTTTAGCTTACGTTTATTAATTTGATTTTTAGAAATGTCTAAATTTCCATTTTCTTTCCTTTTTTTCCTGAAATCCAACTCCCAGTTTTTTATTTTTTATCCCATGTCGAATAATTAGACGACTAATTAAATCATAAGTCGGCAAAGACAGCCAATGGAGGTCAATGATTTTCCTAAAAGAAATAAAACCCTGTTCCTATTTAATATATAGATAGATCATAGATATGACTATTCTGTTTTTTTCCTTTTCTTCGTAAATAGATAAACAGGTAAAGTCTTCAAGTATAATTATCTCGATATCTAATTTTCTATCCATATAACAACCCATTATGAGTCTGATTACATACAAGAAAGTACCTCCAATTAAGGTGAATTCTTCTAGACCAATCGAGAAAACTGTTAGCCTTCTTTAATAGAATTGCAACTTCGTTCACATGCAGTACATATACAATATTAATGGCTGTTACTGAAATAGCACGGGATGTGCATCAAGATCAGATTTAGAAAAAGTATGGGGAGATTAATTTGCAGCTCTCACACATACTCTTTGAGCTGGAATTCTTGTATGTAGGTGGAGTAGAGCATGGATCAGTGCTCACAATGGTAACTTCCTCCTGTACTATTTCTGAGATGTCAGCCTTCTCTCCGTTGGAATCTTCCTCTTGGTAACCACGAACCTGTTCACGCCTTTCCTCATCGGCATTATGGATGGAAAATCTTCGTTAGGGATCTGGCTCAACTCAGATATGTCCTTTTTCTGAGCCACCCTTCTGAACCATCTCTGTGTTTTGGCCTCCTCGAACATGTCCAGAGGATTCTCCTCAATTTACCGCAGACCCTTCCAAGCTTTTCCCTGTAAATCCCTGCAGGTTCCAGCCTTCTCTCCTAGTTTGACTACTCTCGGATTGCTGAGGGGACCTCCCTGTTCCACCTACTGAACTGGAATGTTCCTTGGCATACGTACCTGGTTGGTATCCCGTACCCAGAACCTAATCCAGTCTTTGTCGACCTCTCTCCCATCTGAGCCATGCATGATCCAACCATTTCCACTATTTAGCCGACTCTCGATGTTCTGGGCATATATATCTACCCAAGGATGATGACCCAGGACAAGATCCAGTATCAGTCGAGCTCTCTCCTGAGCAAGCCATGCATGCTCCAGCTATTTTCCATTAATTATTTTTCTTACTCTCAAAGTTCTGGTGGGCATATCCTCCAGCAGAGGCCAAGTCATGGCTGCCACCATTACTATATATCCCTTGTATTATCATAAGGTGCCAGAGTGCCTTTGGAGACATTGCCAGTACCCTCGTCTCTCGAGTTCTCTGACGGTGTTGAGACGCTTTCGGGTGTTGAGACGTTGTTGGGTGTTGAAACGCAAATGGGTGTTGAGACGCTATTGGGTGTTGAGACGTTGTCGGGTGTTGAGACGTTGTCTGGTGTTGAGACGCTGTCAGGTGTTGATGATACAGAAGGTATTGCAAATATCTCAGGTCATGTTGATGTTGTGTTAAGTATTAAATTACGTCAAAGGAGTTTTTTCTAAAGTTAGTTTTTGTTGGAGTATTTTGAAACAAAAAGATGCTTCTTTTAATGCAAATTGATTTACTGGTTTTTACTGTTTTTCCAAATAGTCATGAGACTCTAAAGAGTCTCTTTAATCACCTATAAATAGGTGATTAATTCCATAACTTCAGATAATTCAAAACACATCTTTCTATTTAATTTTGGTTAAGAGTGATTAAACCCATTTTATTCATTAATTTTATGGAATTAAAATTTAAATGAGCTAATATTGCATGCCACAAAATACAAGAGTCTATCATATAGGATGAACCACTATTATTAATACTCAACTTACATATCCCATTACAAGAATAACCTTATCCAATAAACAACCCATTATTTGACAAAATGGTTTTGTTGGATTAAAATATGACCTTGAAACCTTCTTACATAACATGTCTACAGAAATTAAGTTCTTTCTCATCTCAATAACATGTAGAACATTTGTGAGAGTGAGTTTCTTACTAGAAATGAAGAGAAGAACTACCATACATTTTCCCACAATTCTTGCTCGGTTTTGATTTCCCATTTGCACTTCTTGACCATCGGTTGTCTCTAGAATGGTCTTAAAGACTGATCTATCTTTGGAAGTATGAATTGTTGTATCAGAGTCCAGCCACCAACCAAAAATTGAATCCCATGTGTTCACTTCAGTTACCATGGCTACAAACTCTTCAACCATATTTGCATCCTTCTTTCGAATTCTGCATGTTCCAGCAAAATGCCTAATTTTTCCATATACATAGCAAAGACCCTTTTTCTTCTCATTTCCATAAGTATTTTTTGCTTTATTTATAGGTTTATTTTCTATGGGTTTCTTTTTTTTTTTTATGCCCATCCCATGCAGAGTGCTTCTCAGACTTGCGCTACACAGAAGCCCCCAGCCTCCGCGTTGTCTTGGGACTCACGCCGTTCGCACACACTCCTCGCGGCTCTGCACAACCATTCTCCTGTGAGTTTGGCTATTCGACAAATGTCATCCCACATCTGTCCCGACGCCCATCCTCGCTAGCACCGGTGATGCAACGGCCCCATCCTCGCTAGGCTCAGCTGCACCTGCACACCTTTATCTCGGCATGCATGCCTACAACCCCTTGTATGCAACTACGCTGTACACACGTAGGTTTTAACTCAATCCCATCATAATATGCGTCCATACCAGATGGTTTATACATAACAAGTAGAAGCACCCCTTACATTCTCCCACACCCATTGTGTCAACGCCCTCGTTGACATATACAATGAAAAGTAAGTAAGTGCACCTCAAGTGCTACAACTATCCCCCCTCACTTGACAAACATAATTGCCCCCATGAAGTGATAGCCTGTGTAGCATGCTGGCCCTCTGCCTGCATAAGGTCTCTTCGGTGTGCTCTCACACTGGGAGACCAGCACGTCAACATTCTCCATCAACGTGCCACCTTCACTCGGCTTGTCATTGACGCCTCTCCTGCTCAATGCATCCGCCACAGTGTTGGTGCGACCCGGCTTGTACTCCATGCTGAAGTCAAACTCAGCCAAGAAGTCTTGCCAACGGGCCTGCTTAGGAGAAAGCTTCTTCTGAGTCAGAAAATAAGAAGATGCAACATTATCAGTTTTCACCACAAACCCGACCCCAAGCAAATAATGCCTCCAAGTTCTTAAGCAGTGAACCACGGCAGTCATCTCCCTCTCTTGCACCGTGTATCTTCTCTCTGTCTCATTAAGCTTTCTGCTCTCAAAGGCCACTGGGTGACCTTCTTGCTCTAGGACCCCTCCTATAGCAAAGTCGGATGCATCCGTATGCACCTCGAACGGTTTACTGAAGTCTGCTAAACATAGCACTGGTTCTTGCATTATGGCGGCCTTCAGCCTATCAAACGCTGGCTGGCACGCCCCCGACCATACCCATGGGGCTTTCTTCTTGAGAAGCTCGGTTAGAGGACTAGCTATTGCTGAGAAAGAATATATAAACCTTCTATAATAGTTAGCCAAACAAAGGAAACTTCTCAACTCACTTACCCCTGTAGGCTCGGGCCAACCGGCAATGCTTTCTACCTTTTTGGCATCCATCCAAATCCGACCACTTCCAATCCAGTGTCCCAAGAAAGACACCTCACTTAGTGCAAATGAGCACTTCTCCTTCTTCACAAAGAGGGAATGCTCCCTCAAGGTCTCGAACACTTGAGCTAAGTGAAGCACATGGTCTCCCATCGTCTTGCTATAGATCACAATATCGTCCAAGTATACAACCACAAATTTATCCAAATAAGGTCCCAACACCTTATTCATGAGTGTGCAAAAGGTAGCTGGTGCGTTAGTCAAACCGAAGGGCATGACTAGAAACTCAAAAACACCATACCTTGTTACACAAGTGGTCTTTCCCTCGTCGCCCTCTGCGATCTGGACATGGTAATATCCCGACCTCAAATCTAACTTGGTGAACACCATTGCCTCCCTCAACTGATCAAACAAATCTGAAATCAAAGGAATAGGGTAACGGTTTTTGATTGTCACCTTGTTTAGAGCCCGGTAGTCTATACACAAATACATGGAACCATCCTTCTTCTTCAAGAATTGAACTAGTGCCCCATATGGTGCCTTTGAAGGACGAATGAACCCTGCTTTCAAGAGTTCGTTCAATTGCCTCTGCAACTCCTCCAACTCCTTAGGCGCCATCCGGTATGAAGCCTTTGCTGGTGGTTTGGAACCTCTGTATCACTTCAGCAACCTGGGTTGGAATGGGTGTCATTCCTTCCCCCTCTTCTTCATGACCCCTCACTAGCATCGCTATGTAAGTGTCATGGCCTTGTTGAAGACCCCTCTTCAACTGCATGGCAGAGAGCATGGAACTCCCAGCACTTGTCGACTGAACCTCCTTCATGTGACATGGTCCTCCTTCGTCAAGGATGCAAAGCAACCCCAAATAGGGTAGTACAAAACCTTTGCACAAGCATAGAAAATCCATTCCAAGGATAAAGTCAAAGTCGTCCATATTGACAACGGAGAAACTCACTTTACCTTGCCACTCCCCCACTTTGATTGGCACCCCGCGAGCTATGCCACATATCGCCCTTGCCTTCGAGTTTACGGACTTGACCAGGCTGCCATCATCAACCCACGTCAATCCTAACCTGATAGCCTCTCGGGTCGATAGAAAGTTGTGCGTGGCTCCCGAGTCAATCATTGCCTTGGCTTCTTTGCCTCGGACTGACAGTGCAATGTAAAAGAGTTCCCTCCTTGACCTTCTAGTGCTGCCCTCATTGCCTTGTAAAGCTGCCACCAGCTTCAACGAACCCATCCTTGCCTTGTCCCCCGATTCCTTACTCTTGCCTTCCACCATGGAATTCAAAAGCTTCTTCCTAGGACAGTCTTTAAGGAAATGATCACCGTCACAAAGAAAGCATTTTGAGTTAGGCTTACTGTCTTTCTTCTTCTTCTTACCATCTGTCTTCTCCAACTTGTTCCCCTTTTTCTCCCATTGCTTCCTCGCCTTGGTCGTTTTGCTGCCCTTAGAGCTTGAAGTGGAGACCTCCATCTTCTTCTCAAACTCGGTCAATTTCTCAGCCGTGGAGAGGGCCTCAGCCAACGTTTTGACATCCCTCCTCATCAACTCTTGCTCGGCCCAAGGCTTCAGCCCATCGAGAAAAGCGAACAATCGATCCTCATCGGTCATGTTAGAGATACGCAACATAAGAGAAGTGAAACGGGAAACATACTCTTTAACTCTTCCTGTCTGCTTCAAGGCTCTCAACTCCTTGCGAGCCTCAAACTCAGCGTTCTCCGGGAAGAATTGTTTCTTCAATTCTGTCTTGAAGTCGACCCAAGTCAGAATTGGCTCGGTGGTAGCCTCTCCATCTCCGGACCTCCGTCTCCACCATAGAATGGCGTCGTCCACAAGAAACATAGAAGCCCCAACGATCATATGCTCATCTCCATGAACATTGCTAACCGTCAAATACTGCTCCATCTGCCAAAGGAAATTGTCTATTACCTTTGGGTCTCTTGTACCGTCGTAGACTTTAGGCTTCGGCAACTTTAGTTTGTCACTGGAGGATGGCCCGGTGGTGATTGGTGTAGACTCCTCTACAACACTAGGCCCTGCTTCCGCAAGAGCCCTCTCCTCACCCTCCACACCCAATGTGGTTTGAGGAAGACTTCCACCTCCGGCCATGTACTTCTGCCAAAGACTCACGCGTGCGCCCAATGCCACTACTTCCCCAAGCAGTGTTTCTTGGACGTCCTTGACCTCCTCCTTGATCTAGCACAAGTTTGATGAGAACTCCTCGTTCCATGCGACAAAAGTTCGGTTAATTTCAGCAAGCAAGTTAGTAGAGACATTACCCGATGCTTCTCCTTGCTCGGTCATGGTCTCCTCTTCTCCCTTCATGCCTAAAATGCTTGAAACGCTCTGATACCAGTTGTAACTTGGTTGGAGATGCCCAAGGACTAAAGCCTTAGCTTCCTACCTCGCCGACACACACTAAGTCCCTTCTAGTACGATCAGCCTTCACCAACGTCTTCCCAAGACCTCAAGCGAATTGCAACCCTCAGAAGATTGGCTTAGCAAGCCCACGTCAAGGACAAAGACCAGAGCACAAGGAGGATAGGGAAATTCTCTTCTCTAACTCTTTAGAAATGTATAACACGAACTGATTTACAAGGGGAGGGGCGTGGTCCTTTTATACTCTAAGGCCAACCCTTCATTAACTCCCCAATACATGTATTGTACATAAATACATTCATTACACCCATTAACCCGAGCCCTGAACCTGGAGAGCCGTCCATGAATCTAGGGATGTCCTTTGGGCATTGGAGGGTGGAACCCAAACCTCGTTCACACCTGAACTTGCTCCCTCAGCCGCTGTGTCCAGATTCAGTGAATCTGAGTTAAGCCCAACAACTCTTCACGTCCAGCTTCTTCTTCACTTAGCTTCGAGTAGAGCAGCTAGCATCCTTCGGGATCCTCAGCCAAACGCCCCTGCTTGGTTCAGGTTCGGGCAAAGAACCTGGCTGGCTGGCACAAGACGACCGCCGAGCAGCTTCCAACACGCTATCACACTGGTGGGATGCCGGCGTGGTTGCGGTTCTCCGCACCCATCACAGCGCCGCCTCAGGTCCCAGAGTTTTGTCGCCCCGCGCGCGTCTCACCTTACGCCCGGGCGGGCAGCCCCTCAAGCCCTGTCATACAATACAAGTTGCGTCGACTCCCTCGCTTCTGCAAGAACCCCTGTTTTGGTGCATGCGGGGTACTCCCAGCTCCCGTGGGCAGGCGCCTTTGTGCTCCTTAGTCTTTTACCTCCTAAGGCCTCCCTGGCCCGAAGCGCCCAGGCGCTCGTTGATTGGATAAGATTGGCCCCTCCAAGAAGCAAGATCGGGCAGGGCCCAGCCTTTGTTAGGCGTGTGATGCCACGCCCACGCCCCGCACTCAGCCATCCCGCGCTAGCCCCTTACTCCGCGCCCCATGCAGAGTGCTTCTGCACTTGACTTGCGCTGCGAAAGCCCCGCGCACGCGTTGTCTTGGGCTTGACCACTCCCGTGCCTGCATGATAAGTGTCTAAAACACACTTATTTATGCATGAATTATTGATAATAAATTCCTATTTTGAGTTGATTATTAGCATGAAAGTGACATATATGACTCAAATTCATGTTTTGTGTCTCAGGTACCAGGTAGAAGAAGAAAATCAAAATTATGAGCGAAAATGAAGGAAAAAGGAGCAAAATGAGCCAAAAAGGGAATGGCGCAACCGCGACGGGAAAATGTGCAAAAATTCAAATAAATGGAGGAAATTCCCAACGGCTATTAAGGCTTAAAAGAGGACAATTCGAACGTGAAACTGCGCGACCACACCCCCAGAAGGCGCTTCCGCGCCAGGAAGATGGCGCTACCAATGGCGCTGGCTCGCTGAACAGTTGCCTTACAAAGAGTTCAAAGTGCTATTTCGAGAAGTCGGCAAAGATTCTAAGGATTGGCGCGACCACGCCAATTCAACAGCCAAATATGGCGCTGTCGCGCCATGAAGTGTCCTTCCTCAGCACGGACCTGAAGGCCGTTTCAAGACTTAGAAAGAATTTTGCTCATGTTGCGCGACCGCGCCATAATAAGGAAGAATTTCGGTGCGACCGCGCCGATGACTCAGCATACGCAAATTACAAAAATCTCGGGATTCTGACTACCAATCAAGTCCAAACTTGGGAGAAGAAGTCCTAATTGCCTAAGGAAGGTATCCACGAAGATTTTAAGGAAATTGGCTCGAGTCTAGGTGCATTGAATGAGCAAGAAGAGAAGTTCCATACAAAGAAGGAAACTGCTGCCTGAAAAGAAGAGAAAATCCAAGTTTTAAGAGGAGCAAAGCTGGAGTTCCATATTCCCAATTGAACCCAAATTTGGACTGAAGCTTCCTGAGGAGATTGAGGATCATATCACGGAAATTCAGGTCAAACCAAGTCGGGTTCTCAGAGTTTTATACTTTTAAAGTGGTGGACCCAGTGCTGGAATTGGCAGCAGAAACAGTTCAACTTCTCAAGGTGATATCTCAAGTTTCCCAACTCAGAATGACTTCAAATTTCGTACACAAGTCAAGGACTATGTAAAGAAGGTTCGTGAGTAATTTCAAGAAATTCGGAGGTCAGGAAAGCAAGATTTCAACCCCTGGACAGAGATAAAATTACAAGTTTTGGACAGAAGCCCAGCTATAAATAAAGGTCCAAGGCAGAGAGCAAAGAAGCAAGTTTTGAGCTAATTTTTCATCCAGTTCCGAGTTCCAGCTCTTAGAATAGTTTGTAGTTTAGGTTTTTATTGTTTTTAGTTAGTTTGGAGAGGAGAGAAAGTCCAAAGGAAGTCTTACATGACCTCTTGGCATTTTAGAGAGAGAAGGTGGAGATTTCAGTCAAGGTGCAAGCGAAGCTAAAGGCAGTCCTTAAAGGGGGTTTTCTGTACTTGGTTTATTTTATGTCTATGGCTGTAATTGAATCCTTTTTACTGTGTGTTTATTCTATTAGCATGGAGTAATCTCTCTTTATTGGGGAAGTAATGAACTCCTAGTTGTTACATGTTTAAGTTTTGAATTTTATAGCAATATAGTACTTTTCTTTTGTTTTAGAATCTGAGTTCATTGCTTATTTCTAATTTAAATTGATATCTGAACTTTAACGAGGTTCGAATAGAGAAGTTAAAATTCAGTAGAGGTTTGGGTTAGTTATATGATTCTTTGTTTTCTAAAACAACTCGCTTTTAAACTAGATTGTTCCGGTTTAAGAAGGACACTAGTGGAAGACGATGTGACTTGTTAAACTCTTGTTCTGAATAAGAGAGAGTTAATCTTCAAGCTTTTATATTTATGCACTTAGGATTTGAATGTTCTAGTTTGTGAAGGAGTTCAAAGAATAAGTGAAAGTTATTTCCTGTATATAGGTAACCAGGTTTTCAAAAGCTAAGTCAAGGTAAAAGTACTTGAGCTATAAAATCAGAGTTATGCATGTTAACAATTAGGAGGGATTGACAATCTTCCCCAACATCTCATCTCCATAAGTTTTTCCAGAAGTTTAACTATATTTTCTTTTCAGTTTTCAAAACCAAAACAAATACTTCACCTCAATCAATAGAAAACTCTTTGCTTAAACGGAATTCTCATCAAGGTCTCTGTGGGATCGATATCTGGACTCTCGAGTCTATATTACTTGCTGACCTAGTGCACTTGCTAGACACCCAACACTGCACACTCCTGTGCCTGCACAGCCATTCTCCTTTGAGTTTGGCTATTCGACAAATGTCGTCCCACATCTGTCCCGACGCCCATCCTCGCTAGCACCGGTGATGCAACGGCCCCATCCTCGCTAGGCTCAGCTGCACCTGCACACCTTTATATCGGCATGCATGCCTACAACCCCTTGTAAGCAACTACGCTGTACACACGTACGTTTTAACTCAATCCCATCATAATATGTGTCCATACCAGATGGTTTATACATAACAAGTAGAAGCACCCCTTACAACGTTGGACATGCGCGAGCAGTGCTCTCGGTCGTATGAGCCGTCGACTCATCGCGCGATCTTCCCTTCACTGCACGGACCTCCCGCGGCCTTCCTGGGTCGCGGGCATCCCGCTGGTATTTGTGTGTATTTACCCCAAACGGGGCAGCTCGCATTGATGTATAGTCCCTTCGAAACCCGTCGCTGGACCCGTGTCATGCGGGTACGGGCAGGGTGCAATTGGGCGTCCGCGCTTACTTTCCCCCCGACTACATCTCTCGCCGGGTGCCCTCGAAGCGCTGGACACCCGATTGCTCATGGACCCTTGTGAATGCGGCAGTCCCGACGGACTTGGTTGGATTCGCGAACGAGTTCGATCGCCTAACTTTTGCTAGACCGTCGACGCCCCTGGCCCTGGGCCGAGGCGCACTCGCGCCGGCACGGGCTGCGGCAACGCGGTCTTCAGAGGATGCTACTTGGTTGATCCTGCCAGTAGTCATATGCTTGTCTCAAAGATTAAGCCATGCATGTGTAAGTATGAACAAATTCAGACTGTGAAACTGCAAATGGCTCATTAAATCAGTTATAGTTTGTTTGATGGTACCTGCTACTCGGATAACCGTAGTAATTCTAGAGCTAATACGTGCCCCAAACCCCGACTTCTGGAAGGGATGCATTTATTAGATAAAAGGTCAACGCGAGCTTTGCCCATTGTTTTGATGATTCATGATAATTCGACGGATCGCATGGCTCTCGTGCCAGCAACGCATCATTCAAATTTCTGCCCTATCAACTTTCGATGGTAGGATAGGGGCCTACCATGGTATTGACGGGTGACAGAGAATTAGGGTTCGATTCCATAGAGGGAGCCTGAGAAACGGCTACCACATCCGAGGAAGGCAGGAGGTGCGCAAATTACCCAATCCTGACACGGGGAGGTAGTGACAATAAATAACAATACCAGGCTCTCAGAGTCTGGTAATTGGAATGAGTACAATCTAAATCCCTTAACGAGGATCCATAGGAGGGCAAGTCCGGTGCCAGCAGCCGCGGTAATTCCTGCTCCAATAGCATATATTTAAGTTGTTGCAGTTAAAAAGCTCGTAGTTGGACCTTGGGTTGGGTCGATCGGTCTGCCTCGCGATGTGCACAAGTCGACTCGTCCCTTCTACCGGCGATGCACTCCTGGCCTTGACTGGCTGGGTCGTGCCTCCGGTGCTGTTACTTTGAAGAAATTAGAGTGCTCAAAGCAAGCCTACGCTCTGGATACATTAGCATGGGATAACATCACAAGATTTCGGTCCTATTGTGTTGGCCTTCTGGATCGGAGTAATGAATAATAGGGACAGCCGGGGGCATTCGTATTTCATAGTCAGAGGTGAAATTCTTGGATTTATGAAAGATGAACAACTGCGAAAGCATTTGCCAAGGATGTTTTCATTAATCAAGAACGAAAGTTGGGGGCTCGAAGATGATCATATACCGTCCTAGTCTCAACCATAAACGATGTCGACCAGGGATTGGCGGATGTTGCTTTTAGGACTCAGCCGCACCTTATGAGAAATCAAAGTTTTTGGGTTCCGGGGGGAGTATGGTCGCAAGGCTGAAACCTAAAGGAATTGATGTAAGGGCACCACCAGAGTGGAGCCCAAGGGCTTAATTTGACTCAACATAGGGAAACTTACGAGGTCCAGACATAGTAAGGATTGACAGACTGAGAGCTCTTTCTTGATTCAATGGGTGGTGGTGCATGGCCGTTCTAAGTTGGTGGAGCGATTTGTCTGGTTAATTCCGTTAATGACCGAGACCTCAGCCTGCTAACTAGCTATGTGGAGGTGACCCTCCACGACCAGCTTCTTAGAGGGACTATGGCCATTTAGGCCACGGAAGTTTAAGGCAATAACAGGTCTGTGATGCTCTTAGATGTTCTGGGCCGCACGTGCGCTACACTAATGTATTCAACGATTCTATAGCCTTGGCCGACAGGCTCGGGTAATCTTCGAAAATTTCATCGTGATGGGGATAGATCATTGCAATTGTTGGTCTTCAACGTGGAATTCCTAGTAAGCGAAGTCATCGGCTCAGCGTTGACTACGCCCCCGCCTTTTGTACACACCGCCACTCCTCCTACCGATTGAATGGTCCATTGAAGTGTTTGGATCGCGGCGACGTTAGCGGTTCGCCGCCGATAACGTTGCGAGAAGTCCATTCAACCTTATCATTTAGGGGAAGGAGAAGTCGTAACAAGGTTTTCGTAGGTGAACCTGCGGAAGGATTATTGTCGATTCCACAAAACGAGCGCGACCCAAGGGAACGAGTTGTACACGATGTCGCACGGCGATGGGGGCGCGGCCGGGTATGAAACGCCCGCCGACACCCATCGCCTCGAGTTCGCTACCGGCACCGACGGGCTCAGCGTCAGCGGCCGTCGACGGTCCGCGACGCAAACACATGAACAACCACTCGGCGCGATCTGCGCCAAGCGAAAGACGAAGCGCGAGGCGGTCCCCCGTGGCCTGGTCGTGGCATCCGACCTCGAACACGGTAACCTAACACGACTCTCGGCATATCTTGGCTTTTCTTTGCTCTTGCAGTTAACAAATGCAACCATGAGAGTGAAGGAAGTTTACAGTTTGGGGTGAGGTAAATCAGGACTCTCGATTCTCTCCCTTCATCTTCTCGCCATGCCTGAACTCATTCAAGGAAACCCTCCAAGAACCTGGTTTCTTTGTTTTATGTTTTTTCTTTCCTTTCTTTCAATGTATGTCAGTATGCTCTATTTTAAGCTTTGTTTCTAATGTCAGAGTTGAAGACTACTGCATTTCAATCTTGAATCCTCAACGAGCCCTTTAAGCCTCTACGACTTCTGATAACATATCACGGATTTTTTTTTTATTAACGCGAAGTGTTTAGAAGGTTTATTTGAAATATTACGCTCAAGTGCGCTTAGCGACAGTGGCATATCTATAATTTAATATGGTTTAGAACATTTTATAAGATCCGAAATGGCTCATCTTTTGTATTATTACCGTCTGACCTTTTTCCCCATCCTTGGAGCAGAGAAAAAGAAGAGTAGCAGAGATGGCGGAAGCGGATATGGCTATTGAAGTTTCGGTGAGTACGCTATCCTCTATCTTGTGTCTCCTTCCTCTCGCCTTCGTCTGGGATGTGTTGTGGATTTCAGAATCGATTTTACAAGCTGCTTCGGAGTTTTGGATTTCGGATCAAGTGTAAACCTCGTTTCAGCCGAAGCCTCCAAATCTCCCTTTCTTTCGGATAGCGCGTGTGAGATGCTTCACGATGAGCGATCTGGTGCTGTGGAATATTGGATCGCGGTCTGAGACAGCGATCGTTGAAAGGTGCTTTCATTCTCTCTCATTGTCGTCAAATCTCTGGAGTTCCGCGTTAGGGCGACTTGCGACTAGGTAACGCAGAAAGAGAAGCGGAGGGACTGGAAACGGAAGATTTCCGATGAACTGCCGCAGATTCTCCGTTTATTTTCCACAGCTTGTGGATTTTAGATTTTTTTATTTTACAAGATAGTTCTAAATTATTGCAGAAATCGGCGCACGGTGGATTTCTCCACTGTGAAGACATCCCGATCTAGAATCCGTCACCAATATCACGAGCGAAACGAGCCTCCAATCGATCTATCTCAGAAAAAAGAGGCAAAATTAAAAAGAGACGCAGAAGCGGGTTGCTGGATCATGTCGGGGAACTACCGTTCGCCCTCTTCTGTCTCCGGCCGGCGTGATTTTCGATTTCCGACGGCCGGCCCAAACGTCTCTTTTGAACGGTTAAAACTCGGAGCGACTCGGGCGAGCGTCTGCCATTAAATTCGGACGCGGTCGAAAAACGACGACTCATCGTTATCACGTTAACTCGTTCTGACTCGGTCGGTTTATTGGAAATTGTAACTGTGTAAGAAAATGACCGGTTTCGACCCATACATATAGAAACGGCCGGCTCAATTGCGTAAACTCGGTGTGAGTCGGTCGAATTTAAGTCTTTAAGTGGGGAAACTGCGACTCGGTCCTAGTTAACTCAGTCTGACTTGGTCCGTTTCGTTCTGTTACGTTGTGAAAATCCGTTACGAAGGGCATTACGATTTACGATCGGGTTGTAGCGGCTTTTAAGAAGTTACAAAGGGTTTGTAATGTCCGATATAATTACGTAACGGACAACTTTCGTGTTTGTACCGCCCGATACGGGGTCAACTCTGTCTGACTCGTGTTTGTACCGTCCGTTTGGAACTGTTACGTTGTGAAAATCCGTTACGAAGGGCATTACGATTTACGGTTGGGTTGTTGCAGCTTTTAAGAAGTTACAAAGGGTTTGTAACATCCGATATAATTACGTAACGGACTACTTTCGTATTTGTACCGCCCAATACGGGGTCAACTCGGTCCGACTCTGTGCTCGATATATCGGAAAATTATAGGTTTATATCGGATTTTATTTCATCCGATACGATACGCTGATTTCTACTTATATCGGGTTCTGAGTCGGACCGAGTCGACCCGTATCGGGCGTCGCTAACCCGAAATTAGTGCGTTACAAACTCGTTTCGTGCTCTATATACCTTGTGTTACAACTTATCGACCGTTACAAACCGCTTGTAACAGTTTTTTTAACGTAACAGAGACAAAAATCGGCCGAGTTCGTCCGAGTTGATTCGGTTGGACTCGTGGTTTCCTTAGGCGATCGAACTAGCCCTTCCTGTATGTGAAGTCCTGACTCATTCTTACATCGAGTTACGCTCTTTCAAGGACAAAGTGGGTTGACTCGGCTGTCTTCCACCCGCTCAAGCCAGTCGGATAAGAACCCTCCTCTCTCACTCGTACGATGCTCCTCATACGCGCCCATGTCTGAAGCCTTCCTGTGCCACCTTGCTCCGTGCCCTCCCAAATCCCTCGTCGCTCAAAGCTCAAAACATTCCTCCTGCCCTATTTTTCCTCTCTTCTTCCCCTCCCTCGCTCTCCACGTCGCCCTAAACCCTAAACTTTTCTCGCCCTAAACCCTAAACCTTTCTCGCCTTAAACCCTAAACCTTTCTCGCCTTAAACCCTAAACCTTTCTCGCCCTATACCCTAAACCTTTCTCGCCCCCTTCTTGCTGTCGCCATCCCCTTCCGTGGCCGTCTCCTGGCACTTCTCTGGCCCGCTCTCGTGGGAATTTCGAAACCATAGAAGTTTTGGCGGTGGCACATCTGAAATTGTTAACACGGTATGGGATAGAGTTTTTTCTTTACTATGTTTATCATTTACTGATTATGTTGTTTCGATATTTTGTTCACGCTGTTCTTCGCTTTTCTGCTTGTAGGTGGTTAAGTTGTATGATTGTTTAATTTTTAGAATCTTTTCGTATGATTCTAATTTTATTTTTTTCCTGCATATTTGAACTATCCTGAATGGTTCGATACTTACTTTGTATATAAACAATAGTATCACCTCTCCGTTTTTGCGGTGGGGGGGTGGGTTTTGCGGGGTGGGGGTGGGGGGTGGGAGAGGGTTTGTGGCAAAGCGTCTCAACACCGTCAGAGAACTCGAGAGACGAGTGTAGTGGCAATGTCTCCAAAGACACTCTGGCACCTTATGATAATGCAAGGGATATATAGTAATGGTGGCTGCCATGACTTGGCCTCTGCTGGAGGATATGCCCACCAGAACTTTGAGAGTAAGAAAAATAATTAATGGAAAATAGTTGGAGCATGCATGGCTTGGTCAGGAGAGAGCTCGACTGATACTGGATCTGGTCCTGGGTCATCATCCTTGGGTATGCCCAGAACACCGAGAGTCGGCTAAATAGTGGAAATGGTTGGATCATGCATGGCTCAGGCGGGAGATAGGTCGACAGAGACCGGATTAGGGTTCTGGGTACGGGACACCAACCGGGTACGTATGCCAAGGAGCATTCCAGTTCAATAAGTGGAACAGGGAGGTCCCCTCAGCAATCCGAGAGTAGTCAAACTAGGAGAGAAGGCTGGAACCTGCAGGGATTTATTGGGAAAAGCTTGGAAGGGTCTGCGGTAAATTGAGGAGGATCCTCTGGACATGTCCGAGGAGGCCAAAACACAGAGATGGTTCAGAAGGGTGGCTCAGATAAAGTACATATTTGAGTTGAGCCAGATCTCTAACAAAGATTTTCCATCCATAATGCCGATGAGGAAAGGCGTGAACAGGTTCGTGGCTAGCAAGAGGAAGATTCCAATGGAGAGAAGGCTGACATCTCAGAAATAGTACAGGAGGAAATTACCCATTGTGAGCACTGATCCATGCTCTATTCCACCTACAGAAAAGAATTCCAGCTGAAAGAGTATGTGTGAGAGCTGCAAATTAATCTCCCCATAGTTTTTCTAAATCTGATCTTGATGCACATCTCGTGCTATTTCAGTAACAGCCATTAATATTGTTTTTGTACTGCATGTGAACGAAGTTGCGATTCTATTAAAGAAGGCTAACAGTTTTCTCGATTGGTCTAGAAGAATTTACCTTAATTTGGAGGTACTTTCTTGTATGTAATCAGACTCATAATGGGTTCTTATATGGATAGAAAATTAGATATCGAGATAATTATACTTCAAGACTTTACCTGTTTATCTATTTACGAAGAAAAGGAAAAAAATAGAATAGTCATATCTATGATCTATCTATATATTAAATAGGAACCGAGTTTTATTTTTTTTAGGGAAATCATTGATCTCCATTGGCTGCCTTTGCCGACTTATGATTTAATTAGTCGTCTAATTATTCGACGTGGGATAAAAAATTAAAAACTGGGAGTGGGATTTCAGGAAAAATAGGAAAGAAAATGGAAATTTAGACATTTCTAAAAATCAAATTAATAAACGTAATCTAAACTCAATCAACTTGATCTATTTTGCATTAATAGTACGAATGCCTCTCTCACTTAAATAAAATAACCTAATCTAATCTCACTTCCAACTAATATAATATATGACACTTGAGAAAAATATTTTTGCCAATAAAATAAATAATTTATTATTTTGGCAGCATTCATACATAATCATAATTTTGGCAACAATATATCCACTTAAGTCATCATTTTTCTCTATCGCATATCTCAAGAATTAACAAATTAATGACATTTGAGTCTCACTTTCCCTTTGTCATCTTAACATAGATAGAGAATCCCCTACACCGATCCCTGTTTAATTTTGTGCTTGAAGCTCCACTCTTCTATTGTCTATGGTGGAAAGTTGTTCTTCCTCTCTTACTGTTTTTTTTTTGGGTTCTCTGTGTTTTCACTTTCTATTCGTTCTATAATAATCTATATAGATAAAAGTTTAGCTTCACTCTTTTGATTTTGAAACTTAGATATATGCAACCGAAACTCTGTTAACTGGATAAGTAATAACTGATAACATCAGGCCATGCACTCTTGCTCCCAGCTCTCCTCTGTCTTTTTGTTCACTTCTCCCTGTTCGAATTTCCCGATGGCCGTACTCAGTTGTTCGATTCACCGACTGTTCTGGATTTTTTTTAAGTTACTGTGAAATATAAGCTGAATGGGTAGCAAGTACCCTTCCTGCCTTTGGTCCTCCTTCCTACCTGTGACGTTGGCCGATTTCCCATCTCGGTTCCTCATATCTACCCTCTACTCAATCTCCTTCGTTTTCGTTCCTAATCGTTCGTCGTAGTGAGTCTATCCTTCTGATTTCACCCTCTTTCTTGCGATCGCATCCTCTTTTCTAACTGCATCTCCTTACACGATCTTGCTGGCGTTGCAATGGATAAAACTGACGTCGGTCGCCCAAAAGCGTCTCTTCTTCTGTGACCTTTCCTTTCCTTTTTGCCTCCAAATTTCGCTTGATAAATCTTCCTACTACCTCTCCGAGGTATTTCTTGAATTCGAAAATTGTGTTATTGTTATGTATTTATTCTTTATGTTTACTTTGTTCTATAATTGTTTTTATGCGCGATCGCTCGTAGTTGGCTTCTGACTATTATTCATTTAATGTAATTGTGAAGTTTTTGATTTATTTTGTTAAAATTATGTCTTATCTGTCACTTTCTCCTGTAAAATTTATAGAGTTTATTCAGTACAGCCACGAACGTGCCATTTTGTCAGGACCCGCTTGTCCACTGTATGTGGAAGAAAATTGCATGGGTCACAAACTCCTAATGCATGATCATCCTCGCCATATGTTGAGCATCTTGCACAACTCTGCTCTTACACCCAGTATCTCTACAGCCAAATTTACAACACAGCGTAGTTGCCTTCCAACAATCACCAACTCACCTGTTTGTGTCTGTACAGCCCAGAAAACATCCCAAGTTTCTCTTTTCTAAGGCAAACATCCTGTGTTGGCTCGTCCTTGGTCTACCTCTGATACCAGTTACATAATGACGATAGAGACGCTTGGTAACCCCGACTTGGACTATGGGCCAGACTTCATCCCATTGGCGACAAATACCTTAGACAATATACCTTAGACAATATAAAATTTCTTGGGTATCCATAGGTTCAACATGTAGTGAAGAGCCACTTGCCGTTGGCATGGAGGGTAAGAATGAGGTTAGCTTTGGCATGAGGAAGATTAGTATAAACAATATTTATATTTTCTTGTAACCTGACATACCAAATAAGCAGTTGTGTTGGATCAAACATTGTCAAAATGTAGAGGAAAAATTAAGAGAAAAGGTCAAACAGTTTTCACCCGTATCATCAAGACTTCAAGAACTTGCATCCTCATTGAGCAATAGGCTTCATGAATTGCTAATTATTTGTGGAATGGAACCAGGTTTCATCTTAAAATGGTATGAGTGCAGGTTGTATATCTAGGCCAAGACCCAGGTTGTAGGCTCTACAAGGCTATAAACTGATAATTTGTGTTGTGAGCTCCATTAAGGGTTTGTGCCACATCTCAGGCTTGTTATTCATAAGCATGGGGTGTGATGGAGAATATTTAGTGGGAAAAAGATCCACATTGCAAAGTATCAAGTAAAGTTCCATTTCAATAAAAGAAGCATTAAGTAAAGTTAATAGATTATTAAATTAAGTAATAAGCATCTTTAGAGCTCGACATTTTGGAATGTATTTTTTATGAATTTGTATTTGTTTTATTTACTCATGTGTGTTTTGCTTCTGTGTCGAACACATAATGTCATCCTTTGTTGCATGTAGCTTATGATTGTTTATCTTAATTAAGTTTCTTATAAAAAATATTTGGTTTGTCTGGTTATTTATAGTCATAATGTCAAGTGGTTGCTACAAATTTTTTGTTCATTCAAGGGATGAGTCATTTGAAGAATTTGTGCGCTGAAAACTGTAATCTGATTAGGTGTACCAGTTCATTAGTTGTCCTGTTTTAATATGAATCACATTTGGGTGCATTCCTTTGGGTGCTTCATTTAATATACCGTGAGCTTTATAGTTCTAAGGTCATATACTTTGTAGTATCAGTAATTGTTTGACATACCACAGTTTCTTTGTCTAATTTCAGAAAACAAGTTGATTAAACATGTCAGTACATATGCCAATGGGTTTTGCACCATTAACTCTAGTTAGTCGATGCTCAAATGAATCGGATTTCTCATGTTGCAAGATACCCAAATCCAGGCATAGAAGTTGGCTTGTTAAGGCATGTCTAGCAACCCGAGAAGCTGTTAATCGAAGAAGGTGGTTGTGTTTTTTAATTTTTTTTATCTTTGAAATGCTCTTTCATTTCTTTTCTCTGTTTAATATTTTGTTATAATTTTATTGTAACCATGAGGGAGAAACCTTCCTTATTGTTTATCTCTTATGAACACTTAAACTGATGTTTCTGAAACTTTAGATTTCCTCACTGAATTGCATTGATAACTTGTTTGAATCTTTGCTTAGGATCATTATTTTTATATTTTGTCAGACCAGAAGGTTAAAAGTAAAAATATTGATTCAGATAAGTAGTTTAACTAGTTCAAGTCACTTATGACTACTCAGTCTTTCTGTTCGATGTTTGATTGTTTGTCAACATGAATTTCTTAGACTCATGTAAGTAAATCCTAATTAATTTTGAATTAATTTTATCACAAATTCATAAATTTTTTAGTGGTTGCTTAATTGTTTCTTTGGCATTACTTGGATTTTTCCTCAAGTGATTCCTTGAACTTCATTTTGTATAAACTCTGTCCTTCTGTTTGTTCTTTTTCAGCTTGTCCCATTTCAGCCACTTCTACTTTATTCACCTCATCACACTTTCTCCTTGGTGGTTCTCCTCAAGATATTTGTTGACTGACTATGCCTGCACTCCATAAAAGCTTCTTCTGCATATTTTTTTATGAAGTGATGCTCATTTTTTTGTTCTTTTTTTTTTATTATTAATGTTCTTCAGATTTATATTTGGTTTATGTTCTATAGAAGAAGCCAGCTAAACAAAGTAAATTTTTATTGGTTAAAGAACTATTACACCATATGGTAATGTTGCATCCATTGTCATATTTGGTAAAATCCTGGGAAGGGCTCTGGATAAATTCGGATCTTGCTAATTGTGATGCTGCAGTATTGTTCACCTCTAAACACCTTTGTTGCTCTTTGGTCGTATCTTGATAATTTATGATATAAAATCTGGGAAGTTGAGATACTCGAATAATCGCAAGTGTGGATATGAGTTTTGCATTAGCAATATCTTATGTCTATTCATCAGAAATATTTCAGCCAGTAGTCAGACAAGGATCTTAACCTAGTGTATTACGAAGTTTAGGTGTGAATGTTTGAATCTGTACAAACAACTTGTACCATATGAGAAGTCTCAGCTTTGGCAAAGTTCTATTATAGAAAGGAGACATACTTTGGTTGAAAGAGGTGCTGATCACTCAGATACGTTAATCATTCTACAACACCCTCCAGTATACACATTGGGTGCTGGTAGCTCAGAGGAATACTTAAAGTTTAACATTGAGGATGCTCCATATGATATTTTTAGAAGTGAACGAGGTGGAGAGGTTACATATCATGGTCCTGGACAGGTATAATTCTCCTTAACAAACTTTATATGCCAAAATTTTGTGGTGGGAGTCTTCTGTAACATGAGAAATTTGAAAATGGCCTTTAGAATCTCTTTGATATGCATTTATTTTATCTATAAACACAGTTTTTGGATATATTAGTGTCAGAGTGTCTTGTGAATATGTATGAGTGAATAATGTGAACAACAACTGAATAGACTATTGACACTTTCTTTCTAGGTTTAATTAGTTTAGTAATCAGTGGGATAAATTTGAAGGATGATGAAGTTCAGTTTAAAGAATGACTAAAAGGTTGGCAAACAATCAAGGAGAATCCTCTCAAACTTATTTGATAGGCACTTTGAAAAAGCACACATAATAGCTGACAACTCAGATTCTAGGATAATTCATCATTAACCAGTATTTTGATAACAATAACTAATAACATCTTATCTACCTGATTTGTTCCTCTTGAACTGTTGATATATGCTCCTGAAACTCTGAAACAGGTCAAAAAGACTTCCTCAGATATAAATAACTAATTATCTCTCTGGAGAATGTCATAATGTCTGCCTGAGTGACAATTGTCAACCAATTTACCTGTATTTCTTGTTATAAGGCTTCACTGCCCAAATAAAAGGCACAAGTCGTTGACTGTTTATTTTTTCTATCCTATTTGAGATGGGAAAAACTACATTTTCATGTTGTTATTTTCAATAACAAACGAAAATGGAATTAATAAAATCATCACTTTCCTCAAAAAAAAAAAATAATAATAACAAAGCAAAATGGAAACCACCTACTTTACAAATAGAAAAAGAGAATGCAAAAAAACAGGAATACTTTAATGCCTTTAGCAGACCATTTATTGGGTTGTGTTTCCTGTTTAAATCATAGGTGCTCAACCTAGGCTCTGGAATGGGCTCAGTTAGCTGAAAATCCAAATAGGGTTGGCGGAGTTGATCTGGATTGAACGTCAAACTTGGCCCGAGTAGGAGAAGATAACGTCATTTAAATAATGAGCAAGTCTATCCCCAACTTGACCTGGTCGACATGACCATGTGGTACAACCATTGTTTTGACTGTCTTATGTGTGTCACCAAGTAGAAGAAGAAAGGAGAAAAAGCAAGACATGAATTCTTCTATGCATGCCCGAAATGCATTTTAATTAACTCTGGAATGGTTTACTTTTCATGAAGCATAAGAGAAAAGAAGGGTGCTCTAAAAAAAGAGAAAGAAGGGCAGAGAGCACAAGACAATTACAAGGACAAAAAATAACAGAAGAGACTACTGGCCGCTAATTGGGACTTTTTCTGGAGGTGTTCATTATAGGACTGTCTCTTAAGCAAAAGAACCAATTAATTTCAGTAATGCAGTCAAAATCAATTTTAGTTTATACATATTTTCAAAACTTTTTTTTTTCCATGTTTGATATGGTTCACATATTGATTTTCTTTCATGCTTTATCCACTAAAATTTTGCGGCTTTTTTTCCTGTTTATCTGTATGACATGACATTCTGTCTAAATTTTGTTGATCTTTTTCTTGATTTAGCTCATTCTCTATCCACTTATTAACCTGAGGTATCAAAAGACAGATCTACATTGGTACCTCAGGGCCCTCGAGGAGGTGGTAATTCGTGTTCTTTATAACACGTTTTCTATAAAGGCTTCACGTGTTGATGGCTATACTGGAGTATGGGTTGGTATGCCTACATTATCTTTGTTTATATTACTTAATTTATTGCTGTTGTACCATCATTAAAGTGGCTGATATAGATTTTCTTAATTTATAGTTCACATTCTTGTAAGTCATTAATCATTCAATTTTAAATGTATCTTTTGGGAAAACTCATTGTAATCATTTAAAAGCTACTTGAACGACTGCATTGCATGGACACGAACCTATTCCTGTCATTTAGCCGTAGTATTTTTTACTCCAAATGCAGTATTTTGGGGTCAATTGTAGTATGTAAAAAGATTTGGTCAAAATATTGGAATTGGATCTAAGGGTGTTAGTAAGAAGTTTTTCTTTTTTTTTTATTCATATGATGACAAGAAAATTAAGGTTCGCTGAGAAGCCAATTTTAGCGTGTTCAGGTCTTGCCTAGTCTGATAAATCTTTGTTGTGGGAAGCTTGAGGCTACATTCACTTCGTATGTGGTTATATAATCCTCTCCAGGAGTTGGTCTCAGAGAATGACGAATTGTCTTTCATTCCCTTATATTTTGAAAGTGATGAAGAATGGACATTGATGTAGTAATATTGCATTAGTGGTGTTCTCTGGCAGTTGGTTATCTTGTGTGTTCTTCTCTTCAGGCAATCAGAAGGTTGCTGCAATTGGAATCAGAGTCTCTCGATGGATCACCTATCACGGGCTTGCATTGAATGTCACTACTGATCTAACTCCATTTCAGCACATTGTTCCATGCGGTATACATGGACGACAGGTTGGAAGTATTTTTGAACTTCTGAATGTAGCATCCACTGGGAAACCGAACTTTGATGTACACCTGTTGCTGGACATCACTCTTGTAGCCTTGCTCGAGGAATTCTCGAACATTTTCCAGCTCAGCGTCCATGACAAATCCCTTGTTGACTTCGATTTTCACGAGAAAACCTTCAATATTGTTTAACAGAATTGCTTTTTATTCTTGAGGAGATGTTACATAAAAGCTAATTTGCCAAAATTTTATAGTCCTACTTCTATTACCATCCGGTACAAGTCCTTTAGTCCTAAAGGTGCTCACCTCATTGATTCTTGGACAAAAAATATCTACAATAGTGGGCAACGTTCTAAGCCATTTTGAGCTTGTCTTGCGATACTGCAAGATATATGATAAGTTTTTTCTCCTGCATATGAAATCTTGATCCCAGTTCTTAATTCCCAATGTGTCGGTTGCTGCTACTGCAGTCTACAGCCTGGGTCTTTGGTCTTATTAGCATATATAATCTAGGAGATTATTTTGCTGTTGTTGTAAATCTCAGTGATTCGTTGAGAAAAATGCATTTCAATATTTTATTAATTTTGTTTACATGTTTGAGTTATTCTCATCTTAATAGCCCTTTCAGGTTTTCAGAACTTATCCATCATATAGCTTTTGGGCGTTTGACACTAAAAAGGGAGAATTACAATTGATGAATCAATTATTAGAAAAATATTGAGTTATGAACTGTTGTTGGAAAAATATCGGATCATGGATGCGAAAATATCCTTTTAAAACCATGTTGAATAGGGGTGGGCATTGGGTTGGGTATTTTGGGTAACTCAACCCGACCCAAAAAACCTGGGTTTGGATTCCCAATCCAACTTGTGGATCGGGTTTGGGTTTGGAAATCCAAACCTAGTCTCGGGTTGGGTTTGGGTTTACTCGAACCCAGCCCACAAGTTTTAAATTTTAATTTTTTTAATATATTTTTTTAATTATTTAAAATTTTTGTATAAAAAAATATTTTTTTGGGTCGGGTTCGAGTTTTGCCAAAACTTGGTGGATTTTAGTCGGGTCGTGGTCAGGTTTGGATTTAAAACCCGTTTGGGTTTTTAATGGGTTTAGGTTTGATTTTTAAAACCCGTTTAGGTTTTTAATGGCTTCAAATTTCAGGTTTTTATGTCGGGTTGGGTTCAGGTTTTTAGAAACCCAACTCAAACCCAACTTGTGCCCACCTCTAATGTTGAACCAATTTTTTTTTAAGTTATTGAACCGGCTCAAATAAGAAAAAAACTCAACTACCTCCCCCTTTGCGGTGAAGCAGGGAGTTGGTGGTGGAGCGGGCAAAGGGGAAGGGGGGGCGACTAGAGGAGAGCTTGGGGGAGCAGATTGGAGTTGGGGAGGGCGAGAGGAAACCAAGGGTGGGGAAAGCTGGAGCTAGAGGTGGAAGTCGGGTCAGAGGGAAGAAGTCGGGGACATTGGTTTAATTTATTATTGTTTTATTTGGTCTTGTAACAGGTTAAATGATTTGGTTCCGTTTATTTTTTTAAAGGGCATTTTCTTCATCTCATCCATGTTTTGATATTTCATGCGGCCATGTTGATATTTCATGCGACCATGTTGATATTTCATGCGACCATGAGTTGATAATATAACATTAATCAACCCATGAGTTGTAATTCTCTCCTCTAAAAATAACCCCAATTTTTGTTGAACAGATATCTGTTGTTACCAATGATTTTTCATGAGAGAGTGCTGGTGGAACTATGGGGTTTTGATTCTCAGGTTAGTGATGTTTGCCACTACAGTAGCTCACTTTCAAGTTGTCCCTTGCCACTACAATAGCTCACTTTCAAGTTGTCCTTTGCCACTACAATAACTCACTTTCAAGTTGTCCCTTTTGTTCTTTTATCATATAAAAGGTAGAAACATGGTTTGAACTTTGTTTTGACAAACTTTCTTCATGGCAAAGCTCTGCCATTGCACATTTCATTTACCTGAGCCAAGTTCTACCTTAGAGGAAAGTCACGAAACCTCTTTTTAAATTGTTATACTATTATTGATTCTCACTCTTTTTGTCATAAAAACAAATTAAAAGTACTAGATATAAATGAGTCAACATATGGCAAGGATGATCATGCATTAGGAGTTTCTGACTCATTCAATTTTCTTCCACATAAAGTGGACAAGCGGGTCCTGACAAAATGGCACGTTCGTGGCTGTACAGAATAAACTCTATAAATTTCACATGAGAAAATGACAGATAAGACAAAATTTTAACAAAATATATCAAAAATTTTACTATTACATTAAATGAATAATAGTCAGTAGCCAACTACGATCGATTACGCATAAAAATAATTATAGAACAAAGTAAACATAAAGAATAAATACATAACAATAACACAATTTTCGGATTCGAGAAATACCTCGGAGAGGTAGTAGGAAGATTTATCAAGCGAAATCTGGAGGCAAAAAGGAAAGGAAAGGTCACCGAAGAAGAGACGCTCCTGGGCGACCGGCGTCAGTTTTATCCATTGTAACGCCAACAAGATCGTGTAAGGAGATGCAGTTAGAAAAGAGGATGCGATCGCAAGAAAGATGGTGAAATCAGAAGGATAGACTCACTACGGCGGACGATTAGGAACGAAAACGAAGGAGATTGAGCAGAGAGGGTAGATATGAGGACCCGAGACAAGGAAAATCAGCCAACGTCACAAGTAGGAAGGAGGACCAGAGGCGGGAAGGGTACTTGCTACCCATTCAGCTTATATTTCACAAATACTTAAAAAAAATCCAGAACAGTCAGTGAACCGAACAACTGAGTACGGCCCTTGGGAAATCCGAACAGGGAGAAGTGAACAAAAGGACAGAGGAGAGCTAGGAGCATGAGTGCATGGCTTGATGTTATCAGTTATTACTTACCCAGTTAACAAAGTTTCGGTTGCATATATCTAAGTTTCAAAATCAAAAGAGTGAAGCTAAGCTTTTATCTATATAGATTATTATAGAACGAATAGAAAGTGAAAACACAGAGAACCCCAAAAGAAAATAGTAAGAGAGGAGGAACAACTATCCACCATACACAATGGAAGAGTGGAGCTTCAAGCACAAAATTAAATAGGGATAAAAGAACAGCAAGTACAAAAGATAAGAAAGGCAAGAATTCCTAGTAAATTATATGGGGGGAAGGGGGGCGGGAGGGGGAGGGGGGGCGGCGTTGTAGGGGATTCTCTATCTATGTTAAGATGACAGAGGGAAAGTGAGACTCAAATGTCATTAATTTGTTATTTCTTGAGATATGCTATAGAGAAAAATGATGACTTAGTGGATATATTGTTGCCAAAATTTTGATTATGTATGGATGTTGCCAAACTAATAAATTATTTATTTTATTGGCAAAAATATTTTTCTCAAGTGCCTTATATTATATTAGCTGGAAGTGAGATTAGATTAGGTTATTTTATTTAAGTTGATTGAGTTTAGATTATGTTTATTAATTTGATTTTTAGAAATGTCTAAATTTTTATTTTCTTTCCTATTTTTCCTGAAATCCCTCTCCCAGTTTTAAATTTTTTATCCCACGTCGAATAATTAGACGACTAATTAAATCATAAGTCGGCAAAGAATGCCAATGGAGATCAATGATTTCCCTAAAAAAAATAAAACCCGGTTCCTATTTCATATATAGATAGATCATAGATATGACTATTCTATTTTTTTTCCTTTTCTTCGTAAATAGATAAACATGTAAAGTCTTGAAGTATAATTATCTCAATATCTAATTTTCTATCCATATAAGAACCCATTATGAGTCTGATTACATACAAGAAAGTACCTCCAAATTAAGGTGAATTCTTCTAGACCAATTGAGAAAACTGTTAGCCTTCTTTAATAGAATCACAACTTCGTTCACATGCAGTACATAAACAATATTAATGGCTGTTACTGAAATAGCACGGGATGTGCATCAAGATCAGATTTAGAAAAACTATGGGGAGATTAATTTGCAGCTCTCACACATACTCTTTCAGTTGGAATTCTTGTTTGTAGGTGGAGTAGGGCATGGATCAGTGCTTTCAATGGGTAACTTCCTCCTGTACTATTTCTGAGATGTCAGCCTTCTCTCTGTTGGAATCTTCCTCTTGCTAACAACGAACCTGTTCACGCCATTCCTCATCGGCATTAAGGATGGAAAATCTTCGTTAGGGATCTGGCTCAACTCAGATATGTCCTTTATCTGAGCCACCCTTCTGAACTGTCTCTGTTTTGGCCTCCTCGGACATGTCCAGAGGATCCTCCTTAATTTACCGCAGACCCTTCCAAGCTTTTCCCAGTAAATCCCTTCAGGTTCCAGCCTTCTCTCCTAGTTTGACTACTCTCGGATTGTTGAGGGGACCTCCCTGGTCCACTTACTGAACTGGAATGCTCCTTGGCATACGTACCCGGTTGGAGTCCTGTACCCAGAACCTAATCCAGTCTCTGTCGACCTCTCTCTCGTCTGAGCCATGCATGATCCAACCATTTCCACTATTTAGCCGACTCTTGGTGTTCTGGGCATATAGATCTACCCAAGGATGATGACCCAGGACCAGATCCAGTGTCAGTCGAGCTCTCTCCTGAACAAGCCATGCATGCTCCAACTATTTTCCATTAATTATTTTTCTTACTCTCAAAGTTGTGGTGGGCATATCCTCCAGTAGAGGCCAAGTCATGGCTGCCACCATTACTATATATCCCTTGGATTATCATAAGGTGCCAGAGTACTGCCTCCGCAAGAGGCCTCTCCTCACTCTCCACGCCCAATGTAGTTTAGGAAGACTTCCACGTCCGGCCATGTACTTCTCCCAAAGACTCACGCGTGCGCCCAATGCCACTACTACCCCAAGCAGTGTTTCTTGGACGTCCTTGACCTCCTCCTTGATCTCGCGCAAGTTTGATGAGAACTCCTCCTTCCATGTGACAAGAGTTCGGTTAATTTCAGCAAGCAAGTTAGTAGAGACATTACCCGATGTTTCTCCTTGCTCGGTCTTGGTCTCCTCTTCTCCCTTCATGCCTAAAACGCTTGAAACACTCTGATACCAGTTGTAACGAGGTTGGAGATGCCCAAGGACTAAAGCCTTAGCTTCCTACCTCGCTGACACGCACCAAGTCCCTTCTTGTACGATCAGCCTTCACCAACGTCTTCCCAAGACCTCAAGCGAATTGCAATCCTTAGGAGATTGGCTTAGCAAGCCCACGTCAAGGAGAAAGACCAAAGCACAAGGAGGATAAGGAAATTCTCTTCTCTAACTCTTTAGAAATGTATAACACAAACTGATTTACAAGTGGAGGGGCGTGGTCCTTTTATACTCTAAGGCCAGCCCTTCATTAACTCCCCATGTATTGTACATAAATACATTCATTACACCCATTAACCCAAGCCCTGAACCTGGAGAGCCGTCCATGAATCTGGGGACGTACTTTGGGCATTGGAGGGTGGAACCCAAACCTCGTTCACACCTGAACTTGCTCCCTCAGTCGTCGTGTCCAGATTCAATGAATCTAAGTTAAGCCCATCAACTCTTCACGTCCAGCTTCTTCTTCACTTAGCTTCGAGTAGAGCTGCTAGCATCCTTCGGGATCCTCAGCCAAACTCCCCCCTGCTCTGCGGTTCAGCAGCAGCTACCTCTCTTCATTTCTTGTATCGCTGCTGCCGGTGCTTCCAGCATTGCAGCCAGGGCGTGCTTGGTGTATGCGGCTGTGGGGTTCTCGGCCTACCGCACCCGCGCGCCGCGCCTCCGTGTCCCGGCGTTACGTGTCAAGCCCGGCGCGTCTAGCCTTAGCCCGGGGCGGGCGCTCCTGCTGTTGCGTTTTGCCAGCCAGCTTCGGCTCGAGGGCACGCGTGGCGAATCGCCCTCGCGAACCCCAAGTTGGCGATGCGGGCAGCTCTCTGCGCTCCGCATGGGCAGGGGCCCCGTGCCCCTTCGTCTTTAAGCCCAGCATACAGCATCCTATGCAGCGCGTGGCGGCATGCATGCAGAGTGCCTGCAGACTTGCTGCGCTGCGTAAAGCGCTTGCACGCCAGCGTTGTCTTGGGCGTGACCATGCCCGTGCCTGCATGATAAGTGTCTAAAAGACTCTTATTTAAGCAGGAATTATTGATCATAAATTCCTATTTTGAGTTGATTATTAGCATGAAAGTGACATATATGACTCAAATTCATGTTTTGTGTCTCAGGTACCTGGTAGAAGAAGAAAATCAAAATTATGAGGGAAAATAAAGGAAAAAGGAGCAAAATGAGCCAAAAAGGGAATGGCGCAACCGCGCCGGGAAAATGTGTAAAAATTCAAATAAATGGAGGAAATTCCCAACGGCTATTAAGGCTTAAAAGAGGACAATTCGGGAACGTGAAACCGTGCGACCGCCCCAGAAAGATGGCGCTACCAGTGGCGCTGGCGCGCTGAACAGTTGCCTTACAAAGAGTTCAAAGTGCTATTTCAAAAAGTCAGCAAAGATTCTAAGGAGCGGCTCGACCGCGCCAATTCAACAGCCAAATATGGCGCTGTCGCGCCATGAAGTGTCCTTCCTCAGCACGGACCCAAAGGCCGTTTCCAGACTTAGAAAGAATTCTGCTCCTGTGGCGCAACTGCGCCATAATAAGGAAGAATTTCGGCGCGACCGCGCCGATGACTCAGTATATGCAAATTACGGAAATCTCGGGATTCTGACAACCAATCAAGCCCAAACTTGGGAGAAGAAATCCTAATTGCCTAAGGAAGGTATCCACGAAGATTTTAAGGAATTGGCTGGAGTCTAGGTGCATTGAATGACCAAGAAGAGAAGTTCTACACAAAGAAGGAAACTGCTGCCTGAAAAGAAGAGAAAATCCAAGTTTTAAGAAGAGCAAAGCTGGAGTTCTCTATTCCCAATTGACCCAAATTTGGACTGAAGCTTCCTGAGGAGATTGAGGATCATATCACAGAAATTCAGGTCAATCCAAGTCGGGTTCTCAGAGTTTTATACTTTTAAAGAGGTGGACCCGGTGCTGGAATTGGCAGTAGAAGCAGTTCAACTTCTCAAGGTGATATCTCAAGTTTCCCAACTCAGAATAACTTCAAATTTTGTCCACAAGTCAAGGACTATGTAAAGAAGGTTCGTAAGTAATTTCAAGAAATTTGGAGGTCAGGAAATCACGATTTCAACCCCTGGACAGAGACAAAATTACAAGTTCTGGACAAAAGCCTAACTATAAATAATGGTCCAAGGCAGAGAGCAAAGAAGCTAGTTTTGAGCCAGTTTTTCATCCAGTTCTGAGTTCCAGCTCTTAGAATAGTTTGTAGTTTAGCTTTTTATTGTTTTTAGTTAGTTTGGAAAGGAGAGAAAGTCCAGAGGAAGTCTTACACGACCTCTTGGCACTTTAGAGAGAGAAGGTGGAGATTTCAGTCAAGGTGCAAGAGAAGCTAAAGGTAGTCCTTAAAGGGGGTTTTCTGTACTTGGTTTATTTTATGTCTATGGCTGTAATTGAATCCTTTTTACTGTGTGTTTATTCTATTAGCATGGAGTAATCTCTCTTTGTTGGGGAAGTAATGAACTCCTAGTTGTTACATGTTTAAGTTTTGAATTTTATAGCAATATAGTACTTTGCTTTTGTTTTAGAATCTGAGTTCATTGCTTATTTCTAATTTAAATTGATATCTGAAGTTTAACGAGGTTCGAATAGAGAAGTTAAAATTCAGTAGAGGTTTGGGTTAGTTATATGATTCTTTGTTTTCTAAAATAACTCGCTTTTAAACTAGATTGTTCCGGTTTAAGAAGGAGATTAGTGGAAGGCGATGTGACTTGTTAAACTCTTGTTCTGAATAAGAGAGAGTTAATCTTCAAGCTTTTATATTTATGTACTTAGGATTTGAATGTTCCGGTTTGTGAAGGAGTTCAAAGAATAAGTGAAAGCTATTTCCTGTATATGGGTAACCAGGTTTTCAAAAGCTAAGTCAGCGTAAAAGTACTTGAGCTATAAAATCAAAGTTTTGCATGTTAACAATTAGGAGGGTTTGACAGTCTTCCCCAATATCTCATCTCCATAAGTTTTTCCAGTAGTTTAACTCTGTTTTCTTTTCAGTTTTCATAACCAAAACAAATTCTTCACCTCAGTCAATAGAAAAATCTTTGCTTAAATAGAATTCTCATCAAGGTCTCTGTGGGATCGATATCTTGACTCTCGAGTCTATATTACTTGCTAACCTAGTGCACTTGCTAGACACCCAACACTGCACACTCCTGTGCCTGCACAACCATTATCCTCTGAGTTTGGCTATTCGACAAATGTCGTCCCACATCTGTCCCGACCCCCATCCTCGCTAGCACCGGTGATGCAACGGCGCCATCCTCGCTAGGCTCAGCTGCACCTGCACACCTTTATCTCGGCATGCATGCCTACAACCCCTTGTAAGCAACTACGCTGTACACACGTACATTTTAACTCAATCCCATCATAATATGCGTCCATACCAGATGGTTTATACATAACAAGTAGAAGCAATCCCTTACAACGTTGGACATGTGCGAGCGGTGCTCCCGGTCGTAATGAGCCGTCGACTCATCGTGCGGTCTTCCCTTCACTGCACGAACCTCCCGCGGCCTTCCTGGGTCGTGGGCATGCCGTTGATGCTTGTGTGTATTTACCCCAAACGGGGCAGCTCGCATTGATGTATAGTCCCTTCGAAACCCGTCGCTGGACCTGTGTCATGCAGGTACGGGCAGGGCGCAATCAGGCGTCCGCGCTTACTTTCCCCCAGACTTCGTCTCTCTTCGGGTGCGCTCAGAGCGCCGGACGCCCGATTGCTCATGGACCCTTGTGAATGCGGCAGTCCCGACGGACTTGGTAGGATTCTCGAACGAGTTCGATCGCCTAACTTTCGCTAGACCGTCGACGCCCCTGGCCCTGGGCCGAGGCGCACTCGCGCCGACACGGGCTGCGGCGTCGCGGTCTTCAGAGGATGCTACCTGGTTGATCCTGCCAGTAGTCATATGCTTGTCTCAAAGATTAAGCCATGCATGTGTAAGTATGAACAAATTGAGACTGTGAAGCTGCGAATGGCTCACTAAATTAGTTATAATTTGTTTGATGGTACCTGCTACTCGGATAACCATAGTAATTCTAGAGCTATTACGTGCCCCAAACCCCGACTTCTAGAAGGGATGCATATATTAGATAAAAGGTCAACGTGGGCTTTGCCCGTTGTTTTGATGATTCATGATAACTTGACGGATCGCATGGCTCTCGTGCCGGCGACGCATCATTCAAATTTCTGCCCTATCAACTTTCGATGTTAGGATAGGGGCCTACCATGGTATTGACGGGTGACGGAGAATTAGGGCTCGATTCCATAGAAACGACTACCACATCCAAGGAAGGCAGCAGGCGCGCAAATTACCCAATCCTGACACGAGGAGGTAGTGACAATAAATAACAATACCGGGCTCTCAGAGTCCAGTAATTGGAATGAGTACAATCTAAATCCCTTAACGAGGATCCATTGGAGGGCAAGTCCGGTGCCAGCAGCCGCGGTAATTCCAGCTCCAATAGCGTATATTTAAGTTGTTGCAGTTAAAAAGCTCGTAGTTGGACCTTGGGTTGGGTCGATCGGTCTGCCTCGCGGTGTGCACAGGTCGACTCGTCCCTTCTACCGACGATGTGCTCCTGGCCTTGACTGGCTGGGTCGTGCCTCCGGTGTTGTTACTTTGAAGAAATTAGAGTGCTCAAAGCAAGCCTACGCTCTGGATACATTAGCATGGGATAACATCACAAGATTTCTGTCCTATTGTGTTGGCCTTCGGGATCGGAGTAATGATTAGCAGGGACAGTTGGGGGCATTCGTATTTCATAGTCATAGGTGAAATTCTTTGATTTATGAAAGACGAACATCTGCGAAAGCATTTGCCAAGGATGTTTTCATTAATCAAGAACGAAAGTTGGGGGCTCGATGACGATCATATACCGTCCTAGTCTCAACCATAAACAATGCCGACCAGGAATTTGCGGATGTTGCTTTTAGGACTCCACCGCACCTTATGAGAAATCAAAGTTTTTGGGTTCCGGGGGAGTATGGTCGCAAGGCTGAAACTTAAAGGAATTGACAGAAAGGCACCACCAGGAGTGGAGCCTGCGGCTTAATTTGACTCAACACGAGGAAACATACTAGGTCCAGACATAGTAAGGATTGACAGACTGAGAGCTCTTTCTTGATTCTATGGGTGGTGGTGCATGGCCGTTCTTAGTTGGTGGAGCGATTTGTCCGGTTAATTCCGTTAACGGCCATCGAGACCTCAGCCTGCTAACTAGCTATGTGGAGGTGACCCTCCACGACCAGCTTCTTAGAGGGACTATGGCCATTTAGGCCACAGAAGTTTAAGGCAATAACAGGTCTGTGATGCCCTTAGATGTTCTGGGCCGCACGTGCGCTACACTGATGTATTCAACGAGTCTATGGCCTTGGCCGACAGACCTGGGTAATCTTCAAAAATTTCATCGAGATGGGGATAGATCATTGCAATTGCTGGTCTTCAACGAGGAATTCCTAGTAAGCGAGAGTCTTCAGCTCGCGTTGACTTCGTCCCTGCCCTTTGTACACACCGCCCATCACTCCTACCGATTGAATGGTCCATTGAAGTGTTCGGATCGCGGCGACGTTAGCGGTTCGCCGCCGATAACGTTGCGAGAAGTCCACTGAACCTTATCATTTAGAGGAAGGAGAAGTCGTAACAAGGTTTTCGTAGGTGAACCTGTGGAAGGATCATTGTCGATTCCACGAAACGAGTGCGACCCAAGGGAACGAGCTGCACACGATGCCACGCGGCGACGGGGGCACGGCCGGGTACGAAACGCCCGCCAACACCCCTCGCCTCGCGTTCGCTACCGGCATCGACGGGCTCAGCGTCAGCGGCTGTCGACGGTCCGCGACGCAAACACACGAACAACCACTCGGTGCGATCTGCCCCAAGCGAAAGACGAAGCGCCAGGCGGTCCCCCGCAGCCTGGCCGTGGCGTCCGACCTCGAACATGGTAACCTAACACGACTCTCGGCAACGGATATCTTGGCTCTTCTTTGCTCTTGCAGTTAACAAATGCCACCATGAGAGTGAAGGAAGTTTACAGTTAGGGGTGAGGTAAATCAGGTCTCTCGATTCTCTCCCTTCATCTTCTCGCCATGCCTGAACTCATTCAAGGAAACCCTCAAAGATATGCATTGCAGCTGATTCTTTGTGGAACCTGGTTTCTTTGTTTTATTTTTTTTCTTTCCTTTCTTTCAATGTATGTCAGTATGCTCTATTTAAGCTTTGTTTCTAATGTCAGAGTTGAAGACTACTGCATTTCAATCTCTAATCCTCAACGAGCCCTTTAGCCTCTACGACTTCTAATTACATATCACGAATTTTTTTTTATTAACGCGAAGTGTTTAGAAGGTTTATTTGAAATATTACGCTCAAGTGCGCTTAGCGACGGTGGCATATCTGTAATTTAATATGGTTTAGAACATTTTATAAGATCCGAAATGGCTCATCTTTTGTATTATTACCGTCTGACCTTTTTCCCCATCCTTGGAGCAGAGAAAAAGAAGAGTAGCAGAGATGGCGGAAGCGGATATGGCTACTGAAGTTTCGGTGAGTACGCTATCCTCTATCTTGTGTCTCCTTCCTCTCGCCTTCGTCTGGGACGTGTTGTGGATTTCAGAATCGATTTTACAAGCTGCTTCGGAGTTTTGGATTTCGGATCAAGTGTAAACCTCGTTTCAGCCGAAGCCTCCAAAATCTCCCTTTCTTTCGGATAGCGCGTGTGAGATGCTTCATGATGAACGATCTGGTGCTGTGGAATATTGGATCGCGGTCTGAGACAGCTTTGGATCGTTGAAAGGTGCTTTCATTCTTTCTCGTTGTCGTCAAATCTCTGGAGTTCCGCGTTAGGGCAACTTGCGACTAGGTAACGCAGAAAGAGAAGCGGAGGGACTGGAAACGGAAGATTTCCGATGAACTGCCCCAGGTTCTCCGTTTATTTTCCACAGCTTGTGGATTTTAGATTTTTTTATTTTACAAGATAGTTCTAAATTATTGCAGAAATCGGCGCACGGTAGATGTTTCCTCAGTTCATTTCACCACTGTGAAGACATCCCGATCTAGAATCCGTCACCAATATCAGGAGCGAAACGAGCCTCCAATCGATCTATCTCAGAAAAAAGAGGCAAAATTAAAAAGAGACGCAGAAGCGGGTTGCTGGATCATGTCGGGGAACTACCGTTCGCCCTCTTCTGTCTCCGGCCGGCGTGATTTTCGATTTCCGACGGCCGGCCCAAACGTCTCTTTTGAACGGTTAAAACTCGGAGCGACTCGGGCGAGCGTCTGCCATTAAATTCGGACGCGGTCGAAAAACGACGACTCATCGTTATCTCGTTAACTCGTTCTGACTCGGTCGGTTTATTGGAAATTGTAACTGTGTAAGAAAATGACCGGTTTCGACCCATACATATAGAAACGGCCGGCTCAATTGCGTAAACTCGGTGTGAGTCGGTCGAATTTAAGTCTTTAAGTGGGGAAACTGCGACTCGGACCTAGTTAACTCAGTCTGACTCGGTCCGTTTGTAACTGTTACGTTGTGAAAATCCGTTACGAAGGGCATTACGATTTACGGTCGGGTTGTAGCGGCTTTTAACAAGTTACAAAGGGTTTGTAACGTCCGGTATAATTACGTAACGGACTACTTTCGTGTTTGTACCGCCCGATACGGGGTCAACTCGGTCTGACTCAGTGACCTATATATCGGAAACTTATCGGTTTATATCGGATATCGTAACGTCCGATACGATACGCTGATTTCTGCTTATATCGGGTTCTGAGTCGGACCGAGTCGACCCCGTATCGGGCGTCGCAAACCCGAAATTAGTGCGTTACAAACTCGTTTCGGGCTCTAGAAACCCTGTGTTACAACTTATCGACCGTTACAAACCGCTTGTAACAGTTTTTTTTAACGTAACAGAGACAAAAATTGGCTGAGTTCGTCCGAGTTGACTCGGTTGGACTCGTGGTTTCCTTACTTGATGTCTAAAATCTGACCGAGTCATACAGAGTTTAGGCGATCGAACTAGCCCTTCCTGTTCCTGTATGTGAAGTCCTGACTCATTCTTACAACGAGTTACGCCTTTTCAAGGACAGTGTGGGTTGACTTGGCAGTCTTCCAACCGCTCATTTCTTCCCTTTCTTTCCTTGCTCCGAGCCCGGATCGGCTGGCCATATTGTAGGTAGCCCGGATCCCATGTGTTTGGCGCCCCGTGATTCGCTGTGGCTACCTACAATATGGCCAGCGGATCCGGGTGCCCTTGCTCCTGATTCATGATCGCCTCTGTCTGACCTCTCTAGGGATTTGAAAAGAACTGACTAGCTATGCGATAAGGGATTCAGATGCCAATGTCTGTTCACGAGCATCGGTAATAAAATTCTGCATTTCTAATTTTTTCGCCATATTAACATGAACAGCTTAAATGAGGTGGTGTAACATTGTTATGTTTTTCTTTCATCTGGTTTGGGGTCTGCGTTTAGGTGAGTATCTATGTATACGCAGTTTGTGATTTCCATTCATTGTCAACAAGGAGTTTCGTTCTTGCTTGAAGCGTTTCCGTCCGGGTAGAGATTGGAAGCGATGGATGGAGGACAAGTGGGTGTTAATGATATTTCTGCTCCGAGTTTTACTGATGATTTGTGGTTAGATCCTTTCTCATCTACCCGTTAAGCCCCTTTTCAAATTCAAGTGTGTTAGTAAAGCATGGAGCACCTTAATTTCCGACTACTGCAATCGGGCAAGAGTCCTGGAATCCGTGACGGGTTTCTTCTATCAACTTGTTGAATTTGATGAGAATCAAGATTTGGAGCGCATCGAGTACAAATATGTTTGCTCATCAAATGAGACACTCAGTGTCAACAACAAGAAGAGCAGAAGTATAGATTTGAGCCTCGACTTCTTGCCCGAGTTGCCTCACTTTGTTATTGTCCACAGCTGTGGCGGGTTGCTCCTCTGCGTCAGTGTGGAGAGTAATGGCTCCGTCTACTATGTATGTAATCCTCTCTTGAAGACATGGGTTGCTCTGCCAGAGCCTTGCACAGGAGATACAATTGATGATGCTGAAGCCAGGCTCATGTACGATCCAAACACTACTCACTTTAGAGTCATTCTTTGTTCAGGAGACTTTTATCGTGAATATGGTCGTACGGTGATTCAGATATTCTCTCCTGATACTGGAAACTGGTTACAAACCAAAGTTGCCCATGGACCCAACAGATTTTTTTGTCCATACAGTGGGTGCCCTCTTCTCCACAGCGAAGCTCTGTATTATCTGCTATTTCTATCTCATGTTATGAGAGTTGATTTCGTGGAAGGGGATTACGGGGTGATTGAGCTGCCCATCCAGGAGCAAGTGCCATCTGCAGGGATTTTATATGAGTGTGAAGGCCATCTCTACTACATCAGGGGTCATACTTATTACCATTTGGATCCACTCAGGTTCCAAGTATGGATGTTTACATACTGGAACACTAAAGAATGGATCATGAAGCATGATATTTGTAGCAAAACCCTGTATGAGAAGATTTCTGCAGCTGATTCTTCCAGCGATATTTCTCTCAGGTGGAAAGTGATTTGGAAAGTTCAAAGGTGGGACTCTAGGATTCACTCACTTTCTGGGGTGGAAAAGCCCCCAAAATGAGGTTTTAAGCCTTCTAAACCTCTTCTTCATCATCTTCTTCTTCCTCCGAATCCTCTCCTTCTCTTTTGACTCTTGAGGGAGCAACTTCAAAACCTTATTGGTTAATTCAAGTTTTAAGGTAAATTTAAGTTTTTATCTTTAATACTTATTTATCTTTAAATTATTTTATCAATGTTTAAATTGCTAATTTCAGCATAAATTGGTGCAATTGTTAGGCTTTTAACGGCAAGAGTAATTAACAAATCAATGTGTGGATCAGTCATCAGTAGATGCCATTATCAGGTATTTCTATAAACTTGTCTTTTTCAATTATTTGTATATGATTTTATTTAGAAATACATCTTGATATTATAGTTTGCTTTTGTCATAATTAAAGGTTACTAATGTAGTTTGCTCATTCTTGAAAAAGTCTAGAGGGAGAACTTGATTGTATTGGAAAATTTAAAACGATCAAGTGATCAATTATGGGTAAGTATTAAATTTAATAATTTTAAATAAGTATATTATTGTGTAGGCAATATTTACTAAATTTATGTGTTTTTATAGATAAATTTGTTAAAAGAAGTTTAAGTACTAAAGAGAAGGAGAGAGAAAATGACAACTTCAACGAAAGATCAAGTTCATCAAAGAGAGCTCCTGAAGTCATTGATATTTGCAAAATTTTCCCTCATACCCTGGACTAAGGAAACAGATCACTAAGTATCATCCAAATGATAGAGACCAAATTCAGAGAAGTTACTTACAAAAAGGGCTTTTCTAACCAAAGAACATAGAATTTCCACAAACAGTATTTGGTGAAGTTGCTAGACGATTTAACATTGCATGGTATAAAGAGTACCCTAATTGGTTGGAATATAACAAAGTAAAAGATGCAATTTTTTGTCTTTATTGCTATTGTTTCAAAACTGAAATACATGAAAGTGGGGGAGACGCATTTATTGTGGATGAATTTAGAAATTGGAAGAAAAAAAACAAATAGAAAACCATGTTGGAGGACACAATGAAGAGAATGATTACAAAATTCGCTTAGAAGCTTAGTTGATGAATGTCGAGATATGTCAAATAAGGAATAATTGACAGTTGCTCATTTGTAAAAAGTCTTAAATTATGAGAAATGTATTTTTTTTTTTGTTATATGTTTTTTATAATTTTATTATATTTATTAATTTTCAGTATATTACTCCCCCCCCACAAAAAGTTTCTACCTCCACCACTAGAAAGCACAATTATATTTGGGAGAATTCCACAATCTTGCGTTAGCTGAAACTCTTTAGCCGACCGAGAAGAAGCTCTCTATGCTCTGCGTGAAAGATCGTCAACATGTACATATAGGAAATCTTTCTAACATATAATATTTAAATAATAAAGGATGCCATTGTTGTAAATGTGAGTTGAAATTTTATTCATATTTATACAAAAAGCTTCTTTTGTCTTTTTTTTCTTCTTTAAATTTTGCATGTAGGGAATTTGTTGCCTACATGTACATGTAGATGATCGTTTCCAACACAAAGTTTATAGAAGAATTGTTTAGATGACATTCATTCTACCCTTCCTTTATTTCATATTTACGAAATTGTCAATCATTTCTTCTTGGAAATTTAAGTGTGGAGAAAGGGGGGCATGGCCCACCCAAAAATTTTAAGTACTTAAACCTATTTTTATAAGAAAACCTAACTTATATTTCTCTTTAAGATATGTTTTAATCTAAGCCCTCGGGTGAGGATTGAACTCACGACCTTTCACTTACGAAGCGAACGCACTACCACAATGCTACGAAGGCGACTTTTGTTTAAAAGTTTTCTATTAAGGATCAACATATTAAGGGGCAGTCTTGGTGTGTCTCACTAAGAGGGAGTCTTAGTGTGTCACACTAAGAGGGAGTCTTGGTGTGTCACACTAAGAGGGAGTCTTGATGTGTCACATCAAGGGGGAGTCTTTCATTACCTAAAAAACTTTAGCCGACCGAGAAGAAGCTCTCTATGCGCAGTTTGACAAAGTTGTAAGGGACACTAAAAGCATAAATAGGTGGAAACATCATCTACATGGTCACGAAGGAAAATATTTCTAACATATAAAATTTAAAGAATAAAGGAGGTCATTGTTGTAAATATGAGTTGAAACTTTATTCATATTTATAAAAGAGGTTCTTTTTGTATTTTTTTCTTCTTTAAATTTTGAATGTAGGGAACTTGTTCCCTACATGTACATGTAGATGATCTTTTCCTACACAGTTTAAAGAAGAATTAGGTAGATGACATTCATTTTTTATCCTTTCTTTATTTCATATTTACAAAATTGTTGGTCCTTTCTTCTTGAAAATTTAAGTGTAGACAATGGCAGAAACAAGGGGGACCCTCAAAAATTTTTAAATTTTTTTAGCAAATGGGGGTAATAATTTTATTTTATCAAGACATTTAAGGACTTACCTTTTTTTATAAGAAACCCTAACCTATCTTTCTATTTAATAATTTCATTCTCCTTTTTGTATGTTTTTTATATATTCTTTATGTTGAAAAGACTTGGAGTTATTGTGATTAAAATAAAATCATCTTTTAGAGCATATATAGATAGCTATGGAAGAAGTAGAGACTTAGAGTCTCCTTAAAGATTATTTTATATTTTCTATATTTTACACATAAAATCTTGAGAATTTTTATTTTATTTTATTTTTATTTTTCTTTCGATGAATACAATGATTATAATATTGATACCTTAGAGATAATAGTTGTTTTCTCATATTATTCTTTAATGTTTCTTTTAATCCAATAGTCTTTATTATATTTGTAATATTTGCAATGTTGTAGATAATTAAGTCTATAATTAATGTTAAATTGAATACTAATTCAATTAATGATTATTTCTTATGCAAGAATTATATTTCAGCAATATGTGATGTTGTGTATAGACACGTTGTTTTGATATGATTATGAAATTAAATATGTTCCCTTTTGATTATTTGGTTTTATTAATTAGTATTATATACTATTTTCTTACTGGATGGATAAACAAACCACAATTGATGTTATTTTCAAACGGAAAGAGTTTTTACAATGAGTCAAAACTAAGTTACATGGTGAATATCTTGCAGATTATTTAGTCTCATACATTGAAAAGGAAATTGCGGAAAAATTAGACAAATATAAAATTACAAACAACTTGAGTGATATAAAAGAACATTGAAAATTTCTATGACATTTTATAAAAAAAATTATTTTATTTTATATTAATTTTTGTTTGTCCCCTTCCCCCATATAAATTTTCTGGCTATGCTATTGAGTGTAGTGAAACTTTTTCTTACATTAAGTGTAGAGAAAATTTATCATTTCCTCTTTTTGCTGGAGCGTTCCTGCAGCTTTGTTGGATTGAGCTTAGAGAGTTTCTTCTCCGTCGGCTAAGGATTGTCACGTAACGAACGACGGTGGAGCTCTCTCAAATACAATTATAATTTCTTCATTTTAGATTTAGACTGCCGGTAGATGCATTAAGAAATGTGGAGAAAATATAGATGCATTAAGAGATGTTTATATTGAACTAGTTGGCACTGTTATCTCTTTTGTGATTTTGGAGAGCTTCCTTTAGAAATGGAACCAGAGGGAACGAGAATTGATTAGGCGTGGAGGGAGGTAGGCGTTTTGCGCTCTATTTCTTGATTTCTGCAGAGTTCCGATTTGAAAATTCGTTAATTAATCCTCCAAATTAAGCTAAAGCCTTTTAAATGGACCCAACTTATAGAGGAATTCTTCAAAAATATTATACGTGAAACTTTGTTGTTAAAACTAGAGGAATTCTTCAATGTTTTTTTTTTAATCAGCAAAGAAGACCCTTGTTAGGGGTGGCAACGGGGCGCATTTAGCGGGGAACCCGCCCCGACCTGACCCGCTTAAAGCGGGTTCGGGTTTATGTTTTTAACCCGCGGGACGGGTTCGGGTTTATGTTTTTAACCCGCGGGACGGGTTCGGGTTTTGGGAGCAGAACCCGTCACGGGTCCGGGGCGGGTACGGGTTTCGCCCCCAAAACCCGACCCGACTCGCTTAATTCTTATGTAAAAAAAAAAGTTTTAAAGGGTAAAAACGTAATATGGCAATAAAACCTAAAAACCCCTACGCCAAATCAAGTATCCTCTTGCAAGTAAGTCCCATTTTCCTCCTCTTCTTCTTCTCTCTGCGTTTCTGCTCGGCTCGTTGTGTTGTTTATTGTAATAGTGGCTTTGTGGGGCGGGCCGGGTCGGGTACCCGTGGGGCGGGGCGGGTCGGGTTTTCGCGGGTCCGGGGCGGGTTATTTGCCCCACGGGGCGGGTACGGGTTTAGAAATCAAACCCGCGGGGCAAGTTTTTGCGGGTACGGGTTTTCCCGGTTTTTCACGGGGCGGGTACGGGTTTCCAAAAATCCGACCCGACCCGCCCCGTTGCCACCCCTACTCCTTGTGGTCATTTCAAGTTAAAATGTAAGCAGTATATGTAATCCAGGATTAATTAAAGCTGGTTTAGGTTTTCAATGGTTGTGTCCTTATTAAAGCTGCCAGAAAAAATAAAAACAAGTGGAAAGAAGATTAATCAATTGAGTTTGCCAAAAAAAAATGTAAACAGAGAGCTTCAATCTAAGCCCCCGGCGAGGATCGAACTCACGACCTTTCGCTTACGAAGCGAACGCACTACCACTATGCAACGGAGGCAACTTCGTTGGGAGGTTTTACCACGTAAGTATTTTTTTTTATTTTCAATGTTTAAACCAAAAAAAAAAAAGAATATTATTAAAATCCAACCTAACCTCCCCCCCTACTCCCCCCCGATAGGTTCAGTACACGGACGGATTAGGCTTTATTTTATTTTATTTTATTTTGGTTGTCCTTTGATGATCCATCATTAGTAAATGGATCGATTCAGCTTTGATCAAAGATAAACCAAAATGGTTTAGCAAACCCGAATGAGTTTTGAGTCATCAATCACCTGCATATAAGGGGTGGTCCCTTGTTCGTTTCATTTATCTAACACGCCATCATCAAATAGAAAAATATGTTTGAGAAAAAGGACATGTATGAATTTAGGTACGCTTCTCTGCATTCAGTTTATTCTTCTCAATGAATTGAAAATGTGAATTATTGGTTAAATTCTATAAAAAAAATTCATAAGTTAATTAAGAAAAACAAATTTTCCCTCTTGTATTGCTGAATTAGAGGAAATTGGAGTTCTATTTAGGATACTAAGATCAAGAAAATAGTAAAGAGAAAACCGTTTTGTCATGCCCATCTCCACAATGTGACAACGCTTGCGCTTTACCAAACTATTTTATTTGGGAATGTACTAACAAGAGATGTTGTGCTGAATGTCGAGGTCGACCAAATGTCCTGAAACTTTAGACTCATAAATTCACTACCTCTGTCAAATTGAAAAGTTTTGATTTTGGTAAAAATGGATTTTCAACAAGTGTTTATAACTTGAGGAATATAGAATCAATTCAACTTTTGAAGATAACAAATAAAGCCTAATAAACTGCGAGTAGTGATCAATGAACGAAATATAGTACTTGAAACCGTTAGCAAAAAGTATGGGACAAAGGCTCCAAATATCTGCAGAAATCATGTGTAAAATGCATGGTGCACTAGTTTGAGAAGAAAAGAACGGAAGAGCGGTAGATTTGCTAACACGACAATTATGACACTTATTTTTTATTATTTGAATAAGAAATTAAAATATTCAGACTACGAAAAACATGACACATGACATTTGCACCAGGGTGCCCTAACCTACAATGCCAAAAAGAAAATTCTGAAACAGAAGACAATAAGCAACACGGAGATGCACTGTGGTTGACGACATAGAAGTCATTCCCATTCGGCCCTTGAGCATAAGTTTACCCGAAGTGTTTCCTACACACTGAACCCATCAAAATAATAAATAACAAGACAATTGTAATCAGAGGTAAGTTTTGAAACAGACAGAAGATTCTTAAGAGAAGAAGGAACACAAAGAACCCCTCGGACGGTGTACCATGCCAAATTAATTTGATTATCAAGTTACGCATAGTGGGCTTTGGGCGGGGCCAACAACTGACAACTAAGATTAAAACGATTGTGGCATTGAATGGCAGTGTCCTCTCTTATTGCATATTTGAGATAGAGGACAATTTGATGAATCTCCTCTTTCCAGTTGAGTGCGGCCAAATTCAAGACCACTGTTTTGGTCACGACCTCTAGAGGACCTGCTATGGCCCCCGGCTACTACCACCATGGTGGCCATGTGAGGCAACATTAAGAGAAAGTCTGCTCAAGCTATCAAAGTTTTGGAGTTGTGCTTGCAACAAGATGTGATGCTCCTGGGTGAGCAGCAAATTTGTGAGTGTGTCAAAGTTAAATGGGTCAACACATTCGGTAACCATTTGAGCAAACGGTTCAAAATCACCACCAAGCCCGTTAACAACATAGTGTGTCACCGTCTTTGTCAAGAGGCTGACCTGCGACGACCAGGTCGTCGACTATCATTTTGACTCTATCAAGATAGGCACCCATAGACATGGAACCTTTGCGCAAGGTCTGGAGTTTGAACCGTAGATGGTTCAGTCGGGCTTGAGAGGTGGAGGCATAGATGCGTTGAAGTTTGAGCCACATCGCCGAGGCGCTAGTGAGGCCAATTGTTTGTCCAATTGCAATGTTTGACGAGGTTGCCACAATCCAAATCTGAATTGTTTGATCAAGGGCGTAGCACTGCATGTATTCGGGCGTGACTTCAGAGGAATCCGTCGCCGAGAACTGGGAAGGTGATTGAACTGAACCATCAACTATTGTTGAACACCGGGAGGAACTGCTGACGCCACAGTAAGTAATTGTCTCAATCAAACTTGATCGAGACATGATGTGTGATGTTGTTTACAGTCATGCAAAATTGACCTAGGCTCTGGCCAAGATCAAAGACGGCACTTCGGCTCAGAGCTTGGGAGCGCATAAGGAAGCAGTGGGGTTATGATTGAAGGGAGTCTTCGCTGGCCTTGAGGAATAAGGAAGGAGGAAGGGATTGAAGATAGGAAGAGAGTAGAGTTTTATGCAAAACCAGGGGTCTGGCCTGATACCATGTAAATGTGTAGTTTCAATCATATTCATTCAATTACAAAATAGGTACATATATACACTTAATGAAGTGTTTGTGTCCTAGTCAAACTAGGAAAGATTACAAGATTGAGATAAAAAGAATATTGTGTTTACAAACTTATAAGATTACAAAATCAATGAGAAGTTGATTTAGTGTCCAATAAGGAAGTCGAGTCATGATGGAAGACGGAATGCATGATCTTTAGGATCCTGTTGTCTAATAAAACGGCCATGTAGCAAACCCATACAAGCAACTTGTAATCGTTGTTCATCTATATGACATTGACAATAGCTGGAGGTCTATGTTATTAGCATGGCTTCTCATTTTCTTCTGTTCATCAACTATTTCTATCCCGTTTCAACGATACCATGAATTTTACCAATCTTTGTTTAGTACTTCACAACTTATATGTGGTTTTTGAGTCCCACAAAGTCGTGTGATAACAAATTCACTGCAGCAAAGTTATCCGATAGGGTTTTGAGTGTTAGATTTAAAAAATAACATACTATTTACCTTTATTGCTGAACAAGTTTATATACACCTACAATTATACAATTAAATAACAAAAATACCCCTAATTATAAATGGTATTTACATAGTATAACATCCCTCCTCAAACTCAAGATGGATCAACAGAAGACATCTGGAGTTTGGAACATAATTTTCCAAATCCCGATTGTGTGAGAGACTTGGTGAAAAGATCAGTGACTTGATCCTCAGAAGGTATGTACAATAGAGATAGAGTACCAAGAACACATTGATGATGAATGAAGTGACAGTTGACCTCAATGTGTTTGGTTCTCTCATGAAATACATCATTGTGAGCAATCCGAATGACACTCTTATTGTCACAATGAAGTGGAGTCGAAGAATCAATGGGAACACTAATATCCTGAAGTAACTAACGAAGCCAAACAAGCTTATCAGATGTGGTATCCGCAAGAGCACGATATTCAGCTTCTGTACTGGAACGAGAAACAATGGATTGCTTCTTGCTGCGCCAGGAGATCAAAGAGTGACCTAAGGAAATAGAGTAACCTGTGGTGGACCGATGATTTGTGACAGCATCAGCATAAGTAGAAAGTGTAAGCCGAGAAACATACAACATATGTAACCCCTGATACAAACTGCTTCAGATATACCATAAGATGTGTAGAATAGCCGCAAAATGACAGGACCAAGAAGCAGACATAAACTGACTAACAATATGAACTGCATAACTTATATCAGGCTAAGAAATAATCAAGTAAATCAATCCTCCAACTAACTGACGATACAAACCTCATCAGAAGGCCAAAGCTTAGCATTATGCTCCAATGGAGTATCACAAGTCTTATTGTCAGAGAGTGCAGCCCTAGCAATTAAGTAGAGGCATACTTCACCTGAGAGAGACCAGATCCATCTGAAAGTGAAAGAACTTCCAAACCAAGAAAATATCTTAAATGACCAAGATCCTTCATCTCAAAACAGGAGTTGAAATATGTCTTAAGCTCAGATATATCAAGGAGATCATCACCTATAATCACCATATCATCAACATATAATAAGAGTAGAACCATCCCTCGGGAAGTCCGACATGTGAACAAAACACCCTTGGCTACCAATCGAGACTTTCGTCAACCGAACCATTTGTCCTTGTCTTGACTTTAAATATCCACTTACACCCAATAAGCAATTTTCCAGGAGGAAGAGACACAAGATCCCACGTGTGAGTCTTACTCAAAGCCAATAGTTCTTCTGCCAAAGCTTGCTGCCAAACATAGCTAGTAGAGGCCTCCCGATATGTAGAAGGTTCATAGACAGTAGTTACAACAGAAAAGAAACACTCATAATCTTGAAAACGTACCGGTGGTTGACGATTATGAACAGGATACCAAGGCTGTGGAGTAGTGTCCATTGAAGATGAAGCAGAAGCAGAAAAAGATGGCGAGTCCAAAGATAGTACAGTTCCAAACGACGGAGAAGGCGTTGGGGACAAGGAGTGAAGTGGCGGAGAACCTACAACAGAATCACAAGTAAAAGACGGAGGTACACCAATATCCTGCGGAACGATACCAGAGAAAACATTAGGAGAAGAATCAGATTGAGGTTTATACTGAGGAAACGAGTAAAACGGAACATGTGACCAAACGGTGATATGATGAGAAATACGAAGTTTATTCGCTACTGGATTAAAGCAACGAAAACCTTTTTGTTCAATTCCATAACCAAGAAAGACACACATGGTCGATTTAGCAAATAACTTATCACGTTCTCGGTCTGGTAATTGAACGAAACAAGTACACCCAAACACTCAAAGCGAACTATAATCAAAAGAAATACCATAAAGACAAGCAAGCAGCAATGAATGGGACAAAACAACAAAGGGCAAATGATTAATCAAATAAACAGATGTTAGAATAACCTTACCCTAGAACTGTTTTGGCACAGAAGATGATAACAGTAGTGTACGAGTCATTTCAATGATTTAGTGTTTTCTGTCGGCAACTCCATTATGTTGAGGAGTATAAGGATAAGTTAGTTGAGGCAAAGTACCATGAGAGCGCAACAAAGAGCAAAATCTCTGAGACACGTACTCACCCCCAAAATCAGACCGAAAGACCTTGATGGTCTTGGAGAATTGAGTATGCACCATATTACTGAAGTCCAGATACACATTATAGAATTCAGAGCGATGGTTAAAAAAATAAACTTATGTAAAGCGAGAATAATCATCAATGAATAACACATAGTAAGAGGACCCCCCCCATTGTGGCAATCGGGCCATGCCCCCACACATCAGAATGAATTAAATCTAAAAGAGTCATAGATCGAACTCTACTTCTATTAAATGGTAAAGCATAATGCTTGCCAAGTTTACAACCCACACAATGTAAAGATTTAAAAGATAGAGAAACTAACTTCCCAGTAGAAACTATCTTCTACAAAGTATATTGAGATACATGGCCTAATCAATTGTGTCAAAGTTGAAAATCAGAAATAGAACTGGAAGACAGACTACAATTAACAGAAAAACTGGAAGGAAAAAAAAAACTTTCGAGCTCAAACAATCTGGCAACTTTACGCCCTGTCCCAACAACCTTCCCCGTGGACGGGTCCTATACCTGACAACCAGAAGAAGATAACATAACATGAAGACCCATGTCACACAATTGACCAACAGATAACAAATTCATGGATAAATCGAGAACATAAAAAACAATAGAGAGTTGAATACCATTAAATGTGCATACAAACCCAGTAGACTAAACAGACAAAGAAGACCCATCAACTGTATAAATGGGGGATAATGAACCAGAAGAAGACGAAGACAAGAATATGGATGAATCAAATGACATGTGATGAGATGCCCCAGAATCAATGACCCTAGAAGACGTACCTGAATTGGCAAACAAGGTTGAAGTTCCTAGAGAACTGTGACCAAGCTCACCGAGGGCCTTATTTATCATTTCCTAAATGTCGTTGAGAGTGGGTGTCTTATTGATTATCTCCTGAAGGTCACTAAGAGTGGGCGCTGCAGGAGACACAACTGTTGAATCATCGTGAGTAACTGAGGTTGTTGCAGTGCGATGTGAATAGTTATTCTAATTCTTCTTTGCTTTCACAGGACAAGAGTACTTCATGTGACCAAATTCCTTGCAATAGTTATACTTGACATTTGTCTAATCCGTAAAAGAGCCAAATTTAGCATCAGAAGAGTTGGGCGACCGTCGAGATGGAGTCGCAAGAATAGTATCAACCGCACTAGGTGTGGATTCTCGTGGCCCTCTAGTACCCCGACGAGTTTCTTCTGCTAATAACTCGGACAATGCACGCTCGACTGAAGGCAATGGATCTTAGTGAAGCACAGAAGCCTGAATCATCTCAAAATCATCACGAAGCACCATTAAAAACTGCAATAAATGAGCTTCGTTAAAATACTTCTGATTAAGAGCAATATTCCTTTCACCTTCAACCTAGGGATCCATAACTGCTAATGATCCCAAAATGTTGACATCTGAGCATAGAAAACGAACACACACTGATTTGGTGACTGTTTGAGAGACCGAATGTCCATTTCTAGCTAACATTTTTTGGCAAAAGTTAGTGTTCACATACTGTTTTTACAAACACATCCACACATCACTAGCCAAATCAAACTTCCTAATCTGAAAGCTTATAAAAGAATAAACACAATTAGCCAACCAAGTGCACGTGAATTATTGATCTCTCATTCTTCCACAGTTTTGGCATTGGAACCGTCTGCAGCCTATACTAGATTTTTGCAATCACCGTTCACATATTTTCACAAGTTCTGACCTCTCAAGAAATTTCGCATAAGAGGAACCCAACACACATAATTTGTCCCATCCAATTTCGATTGAACAACATCCACATTCATAGACATAATGAAAAAACAACACTAGCAATGAAAAATACAACCCAGCAATCTCAACCAAAATCGTGGCAAACAGGGCACACTCACTATGCACGCACACCGATGCCAAGCAACCAGGGCACACACAGAAGAATTGAAAATCAGATAAATCTCTCCCAGTGAACCTCAACGCTATAGGAGAACAAGAGCAGATCGAGTAATCACCAAATCAAATGACAGATCAAGAGAGATCAAGGAAGCTCGCGCCCAAACTCATGCAGCAAATAGGAATCACTCAAACACAACAAACACGATAAAAAACAAAGTAATTGACACTCAACCTCACGCAATAATCTTTCCGCACCAAAAAACAACTAGAACGCACCAAATCACACCGTTTAGTTGCACAAACCAACTAAAAATTAGTACCTGAAGGCGCCGATTGGCAGCCCTCAGTTCGGAAGGAGCAGGAGAGGAGTTCACACCCCTCAGTTCGGAAGGAGCAGGAGAGGAGTTCACACCCCTCAGTTCGGAAGGAGCAGGAGAGGAGTTCACACCCCTCAGTTCGGAATCTGCAGGAGAAGAGGTCGCACCCCTCAGTTCGGAATCAGCAAGAGAGAGGCGTGGCCGAAGATGGCACCGCAGCAGAGCTTCGAATCGCAGAGAAATCAGTCTCGAAACAACATAAATAGAATAAAATCCCGTTGAAAACCCCAAAATCAAACACGATTTCAAGAAGGGTTTGATGTTTAAGGATTGTGTGACGCGTCCCATACCCTAGATAGGATGATTTACAGTATGAAAACGTCACCAGAACCCTTAAGAAACGCGCCACAGAAACCCTAATCTGGGTTGAAGACGACGAGTCAAGGTGGGTTGACTCGTCGTCCGAGTTGGTGCCGAGTTGCACCGAGTTTAGTCGAGTTTTAACCGAGTCAGTGTCAGATCCCAAAAAATCGGTTAAACCCGCTCTGTACCATGTCAGATTTACAAAATAACATATTATTTACCTTTATTACTGAACTAGTTTATATACATATACAATTATACAATGAATGATGAAAATACCTTAATTACAAATGGTATTTACATAATATAACATTAAAAAATACAACTACTCGTTCGGGAACATTAGTAATTGCCGAATACTTTTCAAAGTTTTCCTCGTGAGCGTGATAAATTTTGTACTTAATTTTCTTTTGTTCTTTTTGTCATCCTGGCTGACAATTGATGCTTTTTAGGAAGTAGAAACATTAAAACGCACACTACCCTCTCCACCTCACCAGGTCATTGGGGTCACTAATATTGGACAACCAATTTTAGCATGTCTTATAGTAAAATTCCATTCTAACTAGGCACAACAGTCAGTTTTTAGTCTTTTCTTGCTTTGATTTCTACCATGGACAAATCCCTAGTCTTAGATAGTCCCCAGACCGTCAATTCTCCTAGTCCTCTATTGCTTCTTGATATAAAAATTTCTTGCCTAGAAATGTTTTTACTAACTCGGTGGGCACTGATCGGGTTTGGATAGGATTTTTAAAAACCCGAGTCCGACTGTATGCACCAAAATGTGAATGACCCAAATTCAACGAGACCAGAAATCCACCGACCCAGTGATCGTTCGTCGTGGGTAGGCTCAGTCGATTCTTGAAGACCTCCATCGCAGCCGATCATCGGGTCCACTCACACTGTTGCGTTATCGACACAGTCAACATTCCAGTCAGCAACACATTGTCGAGTCATCACTAGAAAGCATCCAAATTACAACTCAGCCTCCTCAACGATTAAACGACCAAGTCTAGTCGCCAACCGAATGAGAGAAAAGGACTCACGATCTTGGTCCTTCTCCCATCTCAACCAGCACAGTAAAAAGGGGATCATGATCCCCATTCCAAGGAGAAAGGCCTCCAACGACTTCACAGAATAGGCTACAAATAGCCAGAAAGTCTCTGTCGCAGGGTTTGAAAAACTTTTCATCTCACACACTGACTCTTTCGAGCCAGAGAAGTTCAGCATCTCACAGTTCGTCGTCGCTCTATAGTTCGACCAGAACAGCTTTACACGTTCACCGGCAACGTCACAAGTCAATACACGCGGAACACAAATACTTCCGTCCGATCGACCAAAGCCACAACAGTTCATGCACACTCGTTCTAGAACTCAAACTTCAACGTTCTCGCCAGAAGCTTAAACTTCACCAAATTCACACGGAGATCGAATCAGTGGAAGAATAGGAGATTGTACTCGCATTTTCCTTATACGCAAACACAACTGTAACACAAATTATTCTAATATAATCGAATTACTCTCTCGGTCGCGCCCCTTCGCGGACCAGTGGATTTTTTGAGAAACAGCTTTGGCACGCTCGGTGGGACATTTCCTACCTCTCATCTCCTTCTCCGTCCAAAAAAAAAACCTTCAGCCATGGCCAACAACGCCAACAACGGTAACAACAACAACAACAAGAGGGGCAAGCAAATCGCTACCTGGGGCTCTGCTCACCTGCGCTCTGTCGCGACCGCAGGCTCAACCGCATGAGCTCGTGAACCAGTTGCCGCATCTCCGGCCGACCTCCGCGCTCCTACTTCTCCACCACCCACCACTTGCCCAATCACAAGGGCCTTGGCCAGGAGCTTGTCCACCGGACATGCTCCCTTCATGCTCGACGCGTGCCACTCAAGCGCCCTCTTCATGCCAGAGGCTACCGCGGTCTCCACCAAACCAGCTGCGACCTCAGCCAAACCAACCACGGCCTTAGCCAGACCGATTCCAGCAATGGCCAGACCAACATATTTGGTCGTCGCTGCCTCTCCTCCTCGCAACCCGACTGTCACCCGGCTCAGTCGCCACCATGGTGAAGGAGTTCCATCGTCCCTGCCTTGGTGCAGCGCTACGAACAACATGGGGGCACGACTTCCTCCACCGCGGCAAGAATGTATTCATCGTCAGCCTCCTCCGTATAGAGAGCGACGGCCACAAATAATTCCCCGATTGTGACAATATCTCACGATCTCTTGGCCGCGCTCACTATAGTAGCTAATTCACCACCCAGACGCTCTCCTCGCCGACAGACACTGGCGACCTCCCCTGTGGCGCTATCATCCATTTCATTGTGTCGAACCTCGTCGGTGGCGGCGAGTGCAAACCAGTCACCCGCCAAAGCCACTCTCCGCGCTCAACCAGCAGCCAGCTCTCCCAACCGGTCACCCACGACGACTTCTCTGCAGACACCGACGACCGTCTCTCCAATGCAATCTTCGGCCAAAATTTCACCACTTCGATTTGCGTCGGAGACATCTTTGCCGACGCCTACCGTCAGAATGGCATCAATGACAACATTGGCCAAAACCATCGAAGTGCAGCTTGTCGAAATGCAAGTTGCACTCAAAGAACAAAGTGAACAACTGCGCATCGAAGACGCGCAACTCGCAGCTCGTGACCTCCAAATCATGAGAATATTAGAGCGGCTCGAAATGGGCGCGACCACAAATAATACTGGCAGCGTTTATCAAGAAGTCAGCCAAAATCGGGCGACTACCAGTGGTTCGGCTGAACCATTGCCAGAAGATCCAACCTCCGACGACGAGCTGCCACCCGTCGCACCAACTGCCATTCGCCGGGGTCGAGTCAAAATAGAGCCGACTGCCCTCACACTCGACCCAGTCACCGAGCTCATCAACCGCGCCATATAGAACAGCTCAGGTGACAACAAATCCATCACATACCGGAGGCCTTACACGTAGAGGATTCAAAATATTCATATGCCGGTAGGCTACCATCCTCCGAAATTCCAGCAATTCAACGTCTACGGTCACCCCAAACTGCACGTCGCTCATTTCATTGAGACTTACAACAATGTCGGCACCGACGGTGACCTGCTGGTCAAGCAGTTCGACCGATCGTTGTAGGGAAATGCCTTCGACTGGTATATCGAGCTGGCCCAAGAGTCAATCGACAGCTGGGAGCAGCTGGAACACGAATTCCTCAGCCGATTTTACTGCACTCGGCCCACCGTTACACTGGTCGAGATCGCCAACTTGAAATAAAAGAAAGGCGAGAAGGTGGTCGATTACATCAACCGGTGGAGGAACCTGAACTTAAATTGCAAAGAGAGCTCAAATTTGTCCCTCGAAGCCGAAATTGAAATGTGCTCTCGAGGGATGCAATGGGAGCTCCTGTACTATATTCGAAGTCGGAGGCCAACCGACTTCCAAGAACTCGCGACTGAGGTTCATAATATGGAGAACCTCATGGAGGACCGAGGAGAAGAAACTTCCTCGTTCGCTGACCCTTGCAAGAAAGGGAAGGCACTAGCCACGACCGCGCCCAAAGACGTGAAGGAGAAAACTAAATCTACCTTTGCGACAAACGCTTTCGAACCAATCAAGGTCGGGAGCAAAGTCAAAGCTACCTACCTCCCAAGACAACTAAATGGGGGCACGTACCGAAGGCCTTCGCTGGAGGAACGACAGGCTAAAACATACCCATTCGCCGACGCAGATGTTTCTGTCATGCTGGACCAGCTCCTTGACAACCAATTACTAAAGTTGCCAGAAGTCAAAAGACCCGGCGACTTGTCCAGGAGCAAAGATCCGAACTTCTGCAAGTACCACCGCTTGGTCGGGCACCCGACCGACAAGTGCTTTGTCCTTAAGGACAGAATTATGGAGCTAGCGGCTCAAGGCCGTATTGAAATCGAAGGAGCCGAAAACATGACGTCCTCACATGTCATCTCCATTCAAGCCGAGCCAAACCGGCGAACTCGGCCACACAAACAGCAGGACACAAAGAAGGAGTACCGTCCAAAATCCGGTCCCTCTAATTGACCGCACAACAACAAACGACCACCGGCGAAGGTCGCACCAAAATTGGCACCCCGCGAAGCAACTGCAGCCGATGCAGAAGGGTGGATCTTGGTCACCCAGCAAAAGAAGCCCGTTTGAGAACTCGAATCGACGCCGGCGAACACCAAAACCAAGGCGAACCGGCCAAACAAAAGAACCGCAAAGCTCCAAAAGAAAGCTCCCAGGACCAACATTCAAGGAGCAAATAAAAAGAAGAGAAGACCCGTCACACTGGCGAAGTTATTTCCAAAAGAATTCTTCGTGCCGCCAACAATGGTGGCGACCTGTTTGACAGCTCCTCCAAAGCACACAACACCAAAAAATAAAGGCAAAAGACCAGTCGTCGAATGCGACAACCTCGAGATGTCACTCAAACAAATCTCGCCGCTTAACGAGATAGAAGACGACCTCGACTTGGCCATTTGGTCAAGACAAGCTCTAATTCGGGTCCTCAACAAACCATAAGAACTCAAAGCCGAAGTCGAGATGCTGCTCATGAGGAAGCACGACTTGCGAAAGTCGGGTTAACTTTACCTTACTAGAAAGAGGAAGAACATGCGCAATCCTCCCCGCAGCTGGAAAAGTCGGAACAATCACTCGTCGTCTCATGCCCACCGTGCATCACATTTGAAGAAGAGGACGCACAACTGGGAACAAAGAACCATAACCGGCTGTTGTTCGTCTCTGGCTACATCAGACACAACAAAATTAATCGCATTCTCGTCGATTGTGGATCCGCAGTCAACATTCTGCCGATTCGCATGATGAAGAATGTCGGCCTCTCTGCTGGCGCCAAGCTCTCTCCTCATGCAAGGCTTCAATCAGGAAGGCCAGAGGACGCTCGGCATGATCAATCTCAAATTTCACATCGGCGACATGGTGACCGAAACTCCATTTCAAGTCATCGACTCAAGAACATCTTACAATCTGTGCTTGGGTCGACCGTGGCTTCACGCGAACGGAGTTGTGCCATCAACACTTCATCAGTGCTTCAAGTACTGGGAGAAAGGCAAGCAAAAGACGGTGTATGCTGATGAAAGTTCGTTCACGGAGGCAGATGCATCATACGCAGACGCCAAATTCTATCTGGCGACCAGACCGACAGTCAAATTATCACCCTGGCCGAACCAGGCGCCAAATGCCAAGAACACTCCGACGCAAGCTGCATCGCCCAAACAGCCGACGCAAGCCGCGTTCCCAAAACTGACCACGACGCAAGTCGTGTCTCCCAAACAGCCGGCACACAATACCAACCGGCACACAACCAACTGGCGCACAACCACAAATCGGCGGCAACAACTCCACCGCCGATGCAGTGTAATGTACCTATCTTACGGTACATCCCAGAGTCGCAAAGGAAGAAAGGAGAAGCTCCCTTGGTCGTCTGCCACAAAATTCAGCCGACTCCTTTGACAGAAAAGGTCACTCTCCCACACTCGAAGCTCGAGGAAAGAAGCATTGTGAAGCAATTCCCGAACCTCGCGCAATTACCATCAACTCGCTCGAATGAGGGCTTCGACCCGAACGCGTACCGACTGATGGCCAGAGCTGGGGGCAACCTTATAAAAGATCAGATCCATGAGAAACCACTAGTCACTCCGCCGGTCCTCACTCCAGAACATGAGAAGTTGAGAAACAAAGGTCACCGAATCACTCAGGGTCGCCTAGGCCTCGACAACCAAAAGGAGAAGCCGATCAAAATCTATAGAGCTCAAACGGAGCCAATCAAAATCACCAGAAAAACATCGACAAATGTAAATCAAGTTTCAGTCGGCCAAACTCCGACGAAAAAGAAAAATTCTTCAAACCCAGTGATCATCTACACATTGAAAGCTACAATTGCACTAGCTCGCGCATACGATTCAGTAATGGTGAACCACATCTCCGTCGCCGACGACAGCCAAGAAGATGATGACTTCGTCCTGAAGGAGGCTCCAGCTACTTTTGAGGAAGGCGGCCAGTCGACCGTCGACGAGTTAAAGAAAGTCGACCTGGGCACAAAAGAGGACCCGAGGCCAACATTTCTTAGCGCTTCACTATCGGTCGAAGAAGAGGTCGAGTATATGTCACTACTTCGTGAATACCGCAACATATTTGCTCGGAATTATACAAAAATTCCAGGCCTCGACCCTTGAGTTACAGTACACAAATTGGTTGTTCATCCCTCCGTTCGACCAGTTAAGCAGTCACAACGACGGTTCCGACCAGAACTTGTGCCATAAATTGAAAAGGAAGTCAAAAAATTGATCGCTGCCAATTTCATCAGGGAAGTGAAGTACCCGTCTTGGACCGCGAATATCATGCCGGTCAAGAAGAAGACCGGCCAAATTTTGGTCTACGTCGACTTTCATGACCTGAATACAGCTTGCCCGAAAGACGACTTCCCCCTGCCGATAACAAAACTCATGGTCGATGCGACTATGGGTCATGAAGCTATATCGTTCATGGACGGGTCATCCGGTTATAACCAAATTTGAATGGACCCAAAGGATGAGGAGCTCACTACGTTTCGCACTCCGAAAGGCATTTTTTGCTATAAGGTAATGTCATTCGGGCTCAAGAACGCCAACGCGACATACCAGAGGGCGATGCAGAATATTTTTTATGATTTCTTGCATAAATACGTCGAATGTTATGTCGACGACTTGGTGGTGAAGACAAACCAACAGTTAGATCATCTTCTCGACTTCAGAGCAGTGTTCGAATGGCTTTCACGATTTCAACTCAAAATGAATCCGTTGAAGTGCGCATTCGGTGTCACCTCGGGCAAATTCTTGGGATTCATTGTTCATTACAGAGGAATTGAGATCGATCAATCCAAAATCGATGCAATTCAAAAGATGCTGGAGCCCAGAAACATCTCCGAACTCAAAAGCATTCAAGGCCACTTAGCGTATATCCGGCGCTTCATCTCGAATTTAGCTAGGAGATGCCAACCGTTCAGTCGCCTACTGAAAAAGGATACGCCGTTCGAGTGGGACAAGTCATGCCGGAATGCCTTTAACAACATAAAGGCGTATCTTACCACGCCGCTGGTACTCGTCGATCCAATCGTCGACAGACCGTTGCTGCTGTACATCGCAACGCAAGAGAAATTGGTCGGAGCACTGTTGGCCCAATACGATGAGTACAACAAAGAACGTTATCCCTATTACTTGAGTCGAACACTGGTGGGCGCCAAACTCAATTACACACCTATTGAGAAAACTTGTCTGGCACTCATCTTCGCAATCCAAAAGCTCTGGCACTACTTCTTGGCGCATTCGACGAACCTGATTTCGAGATTCGACCCGCTGAAATACATCATGTCGCTACCAATTCTCTCTGGTCAACTGGCTAAGTGGGCGTTGCTCCTTTCTAAGTTCGAGATTAACTTCGTGTCGCAACGTGCGATCAAGGGCCAAGCGTTGGCAAACTTCTTGGCCGACCACCCTGTGTCAGTCGAATGGGAATTAACAGAAGAATTTTTGGACGAAGAAATCTTCTTTGTCGAGGTGCTGCCCCCTTGGGAGATGTATTTTGACGGCGTTGCGCAAAGAAATGGAGCTGGAATGGGAGTTCTGTTTGTTTCGCCAAGAAAGGACCTGCTCCCGTATTTGTTCGTTCTTACTCAAAATTGTTCGAACAACGAAGCGGAGTATCAAGCTATCCTCCTCGGACTCGGCATGGCGGTCGAGATGAAGTTGCCGTAGCTAAACATCTACGGCGACTCAGCTCTTGTCATCAAGCAACTCACAGGGGAGTTTGAGGTAAAGAAACTCCAGCTCGTTCCGCTCTGGAGACATGTCGGTGAACTTCTGGCCCAAATTCCAGAAGCTTCACTCCACTACGTCCCTCGATCTGAAAATGGGTCAGCCGACACATTGGCTGGAATTGCTGCCAGCCTAGCACAATTCGACGAACGGCAATGCCATCTCCCCATTTGCGAACAATGGGTAATCCCTCCACCGGCCGAAGAAGAAACAAAAGAAGAACAGGTAGAAGAGATAGAAGAATCTCTTCCTATCTCGGCTAGCCAAAATGAAATGGGAGACTGGCACGAGCCCATCGCAAACTTCCTTCGCTACGGCACACTCCCGGTCGACCTGCGAGAACGAGTTCAAACTCGCCGAGCAGCGCCAAGGTACGTTTTCATCAATGACGTACTCTACCGGAGGTCGTATGAAGGTCTACTTCTTCGCTGCCTTTCTAAAGAAGAGGGGCTACAAGTCCTGAAAGAAACACACGGTGGAATTTGCAGCGCGCACCAGGCTGGCCCGAAGCTCCATTTACAAGTTAAAAGATTGGGCTATTACTAGCCGACGATGCTCAGGGACGCCACCGAAATGGCTCGAACCTGTAAACCGTGCCAACTCCATGCCGATTACATACATCAGCCATTGGAGCCACTTCACCCGACGATTGCGTCATGGCCGTTCGAAGCTTGGGAGATGGACATCATAGGTCCCTTCACTCCAAAATCTTACTCTGACAGGCAATACATCCTGGCCGCCATCGACTAATTCTCGAAATGGGCCGAAGTTGCTGCCTACCGAGAAGTCAGAGCTACCACCATCGCCGACTTCATTCAGACCCAAATTATCTATCGATACGGGGTCCCTCAATACATAGTGACGGACAATGGCACGCCGTTCAGGAATAGAGTCATGGACCGCTTCTGCGAGAAATTTTGCATACAACAACGGACATCGTCGGCTTACAATCCGGCAGCCAACGGACTTACAAAAGAATTCAACAAAACGCACTGCAAGATCCTTAAAAAGACAATCGGTGCCAATAAAAAGAGTTGGGACGAAAAGGTTGGTGAAGCCTTGTGGGCATACAGAACGTTGTTTCGAACGCCAACCCAGTCGACCCCTTATTCACTGGTTTATAGCACCGAAGGAGTGCTCCCTCTCGAGGTACAACTTCCCTCTCTACGAATTGCTATAAGAGAAGGATTGACGATAGAGGAATGCGCCCAGCTACGACTCGCAGAACTTGAATTACTCGATGAGCAGAGACTCGAGGCACAACAACGCCTCAAATGCTACCAATCTAGGATGACACGAGACTTCAACAAAAAGGTACGACTCAGGTCATTCCAGAAAGGCGACCTCGTGCTTGCAGTCAGACGGCCAATGCTATTTACTAGCAAAACCAGGGGCAAGTTCGCGCCAAAATGGAAAGGATTGTACATGGTGCAGGAAGCCTACACCAATGGCGCCTACAAGCTAGTCACTTCAAATGGTTCGGAGCTGCTGATAACGAATGGTAAATTCCTCAAACGATTTTACCCATGAAGAGGGCAGCAAAAAAAAAAAAATTGAAAGAAAAAAAAGTCGAATAAAATAAACAGTACTTCTCATTGCAAAAAAAAAATGTGTGATGAGAACAATGCAAGCCTCGCAAAAAAAAAAGGAGGCTACAAAAAAATCAAGTCTCGAAAAGAAAAAGGGAAGACTATAAAAAAAAAAACTACATCAAAGTTAGGGAAGTTCGAAATCAGCCACTCGTTGTTGCAGCCGAACCTATTCGGCATGAACCTCAGCCAACTCACGTGCCTCGCCCTCGTCGAGAACAGGGCGCGAACGAACAGAAGCAAGCTGGTCTTCGAGAGCAGAAGCTTCCTCCTCGGTGGCGTCGATTCCCCTTCGGATGGTCACTAGCTCACCATTAATGGAGTCGATTTGAGACGAGATGAATGCCAGACGATCATGAAGAGCTCTCTGTTCAGCCTCCACAGCTTCGCGCTCAGCCTGACGCCTATCAAAGATCGTTGTTAAGTCATCACGCTGACGGTTCACACGCTTGACAGACTGCGCGAGTTCAGCTTCACCAGCAAAACGTTCGGCCAAACTAAGCTTCCCGGCCAAGGAGTTGCGCAGCCGATGAAAGCGATCCACCTCCGAAGCAAAGTCTTCCACCCACTGCTCCAGAACCGAAGTGTCGGCGCAGGCTCCTCTCAAGTGCTCAAGAATGGCGCAGGTGTCCGCCACAAGCTTGGACGAACATGGGTCGTCAGCTGGCACTAAAACCGACTTGACGAACACTATCCACAGCCCCAACACAGACCGCTTCATCAACAGCCTTGACCTCGCCGAAAGAGGGAAAGTCGACACCTAAAAAAAGGGGAGATAAGAAAAAGAGGGAAAGAATAAAAAAAAGAAGGAAGAGGACGATAGGTGCTTACCGATGCAGGTCGTGAAGTCGATGAATCCTCGCTAACGGGTCGACAAACTGAACCCGTAGCTCCCTCCTTGGCAGCAAAAGTCGCCTCTCCACTACTAGGAGGAAACGTCACAAAGGGTTCCCTCCTCGAAGTCGCAGCAACCAGAAGGCCCGGATCAGAAACGGGGTGCTGAAATCCACTTGCGACAATAACTCCGGCATCCACCGTAAACCCCTCGGCCACAACCGGCCCAGCCATAAACTGAAAGGGTGTTACGCCGTCACCAGCAGTCGTCGTCGGGCACTCGGCTTCACGAACTAACAACTCATCAACAACAACAGTAGACGGTGCTTCCTCTTTAACCCACCCCAATTGACGGGTAACCTCCGACTCGGCAAGGTCGAACAAGTCCTCCTGCCTAAAGTTGGGCTGGTCCGCAAACGGAGCTACGACGATGGCAAGGTCATCAGAAGCAAGGTTGCCAAACTCCTGGACTGCCTGCACTCCATCCTGGGTCGCCGACTCAGGCAAAAATAGCATTGGCTCTAAGGCAGTCTCTCCAGTCGGCAACACAACAGACCCGTCGTGAGGCGCCGTCTCCCTAGCCTTCTCTCCCGACTCTGACATAGGAACCCCCGAAGGCTAAACAACAGAAAGCGGAGTCCAATTCGTCAAATGCTTACCTAGACCAGTTCGCAGCCGCTTCTTGAAGGGAGGTGGGACAAAAATGAATGGCTCTGATTGCGGAGCCGCAGACTTCTTCTTCAAAGCAGTCTTCTTCGGTGAGGCCACCGACTCAGCCAGCCCTTTCCCCTTGCCCAAAGGATCAATTTCTAATAAAGAAAGCACTATTGGCCGCGAATCCCCTTGTGCCGGAGATGTCTCTCTAATGACAATGCCCTTCGCCGGCACGACTTGCAACGGCGCCGACTTCTTCTCTTTCGCGACCTTCGGCCGGGGCACCCGCTTCTTTGCTACTTTACTCTTCTTCGCCTTCGGAGAAGTTGGAGGCTTTGAACCCTTTCGTGAGCTCTTTCGAACGGCACCCTCCGCATCACCATCTCCTTGCGCAAGCGGTGAAGCTTTTTCCGTCGCAAATGCCTTGGTATATTTTTTCCATGCATGCTGAACACAAAAAGAGGACGGAAGAAGTCAAAAGAAAAAATAGAAGGAGAAAGGAGGAAGATACAAAAGAAAATAAGAAGAAGTTACTACCTCGAAGAGGGGAACGACTGCCTCAAGCCAGGACTCCCAAAAAAGGGACGTAACACCCGGATCGGAACCTGGACTCACGAAGGTAGACACCTACACGCTGCCAAGAGGACAAGCAGTCCCGGCTCGTCATACCTTCACGAACGCATTAACTGTGGCCGTCTTTCATTGGTCAGTAAATATCACACCCAACAAGTCCTGGCAGAACCCGAATTGACGAGCAAACCGGTGAGGACTGTAAGGTTTCACTATAAGATGGTCACGCTGCCGCAAGACTAGAAAGGTCGCTCGCAAGCAACGGAAGTATTCCACTTCGATCTGAGAAGCAAAGTGACCAGCCTTGTCAATAATCGGACCCGGGGGAAGAGCCTCCGAAGGATACCAACATCGCACTCCGCCGCGCCAAAACAGAGAACGAGCTTCCTCCTAGGTATAGAAGCGACTAAGCTCCAGGTTACGGTACAACATCATAAGGGGTTTGTCGTCGTCGATGGAGTCAGCCTCGTGGACGCCGAACCGCTGGGCAAGCCATGAATAAACGAACGGCCAAGAGATCCTCCCCGAAGAGAAGCTGTTGAGTACCCGATAAAGACTGGCCAAGACTGCGCCGACCAGACTACATTTCTTACCGCTGGCCATGAAACAGGCCATCTTGAAAACATCAACCTCAGCATGTCGCCCGGCAAAGGAACGGCGAAACGGCAGAGCCACAGAGATAAGGCAGCCAGATATACCTCATCCACGAGGGCACCAGGAACTCCGAGCTCGGAGAGTGGTTGATTCTGCACGGCTGACCAGTCGGGACTCCGAGAACCAGTCGTCTTCCCATGATCAGCCCATGAGTCTTCAGAAGGTTGCGCATCCCCTTCGGTAAGGAACTAGAAGGATGCCCACTTGGACATGGGAACCCCGGAGAAGACATCTGAGTTCGAATACCTCGAACGACAGAAAAGACGATAATATGCAAGGATGAGGTATCGAACGCTCTCGGGTAGCGGCATGGAGCGACTCTGAGTAAAATCTTCAATGGTGGGAGTCACTTCATCGAAAATGCTCCCAGAAATGGGCAATCCACCGAGTCGATGCATATCCCACAAGGAAATCGACAGCTCCCCCTCGCGAGTAAAAATGGTGTTGGTGGAAGAACACCAGACCTCCAGAAAAGCGTGGATAACATTGCTGCAGCATCGATATGAAAACATTGAAGCTCGGACTGCATGAGTGAGGCCTACCGCGGCCAACGCCTCAGCACAAGTATGGAGAATGACGTCTGCCCATTCGAAATAGAAGGGCACACGATAGGGGCTCGAGCACACTATCGGTTGACTGTCCCAAGAATCAAGCTAATCGCTGTCGATGGAAAGTTTCGGCGCCAAAAAGCGAACCAGGTGGTCATGCATCAGACTCATCAAGATGTTGCCTACGGTCTGATGTGGAGACGATGAAGCTTCGTCGACCCCCGGGAGATAACAAATTTGGTCGTCCTCATCGACAACAGGGCGACTCCAAAGGTCGTAGATAGCTCTTACCACGGGCGCAGTTACATCACAACCACCGTAGGCCGACGGCCTCCCAAGAGGTAACAGCAATGGTCTCTGCTCTTCCTTAGAGTTACGGATTCGTAAGCAGTCTCGAAGGGTACCCTTCACGAAGGTCTTGATGTTCGAAAGAGTCAGACCAAGGAAGGAGCAAGAGGTCAGCGTCGCAGACATCTGCAACAGAGCGGGAAAAGTTAGGCACGCAATTCAGTCTTCTCTCAATTCAAGAAAAAAAAAAGAGTAAAAAAATCTCCTGCGACCAGAGATGGAGAAGTGTAGGTCACAAAAAAAATGGAGGAAAGAAACTAGAAAACGCAAGTCAAAACAAAAAGGGGACGACAAAAAAGACCAATCGCCGATGAAAAGAAAAGAGAACAGAGAAATAAAAAAAAAGAGAGAGGGCAAACCGAAGGGGTATATTGATTCTCTTCCATTCGACGAGTAAACCTTCGCGCCCGGCGACCAATCCGGATGCGACCAAAAAAAAATTTACAGTACTCGGCGACTGAGCCGAGTGCGATCAAAACAGAAGCCCTACACTCGGCAACGAAGCCGAGCACAGTACAGCACCAAACTCACAGCCAGCCACAAAGCCGGCTGCGATCAAAACAAATGCCAGGCTACCGAGCTGAGCACAACTCAAAAGTTTCGCGCCCGGCGACTAAGTCAAGCTCGATCAAAATCAAAAAGCAGCACCCGACGACCGAGCCGAGTGCGACCAAAACAACAACATTGTGCCTCGTCGACCGAGCTGAGCACAGTCCCAAAAAGCGTCGTGCATGACAACAGAGCTTAGTGCGATCAAAACAAACAACCTCGCGGCCAACAACTAAACCGGAGGCTAACAACGACTCCAGTGCCCGGCGACCCAGCCGGACATATCCAAACGGAGAATTCAGCGTCTGGACATTCAATCCTAGTGCCTGACGATAGAGTCGGACTAAAAACGAATGCTGCAAAACAACAAATTTTGTACCCGACGACCGAGCTGTGCACAGTCCAAAGCTTCGCGACCAGCCCCAAATGCCGGTCGTGATCAAAACAAGTGCCCGGCGACCGAGCCGAGCACAATTCAAAACTTCGCGACCAGCCACAAAGCCGGCCGCGATCAAAACATGTACCCGACGACCGAGCCCAGCACAATTCAAAGCTTCGCGACCAGCCACAAAGCCGGCCGCGATCAAAACAAGTGCCCGGCGTCCAAACCGAGCACAGTCCAAAGCTTCGCTACCAGCCACAAAGACGACCGCGATCGAAACGACAAAATCTGCTCCCGGCGACCGAGCCGAACACATCCAAACGGAGCCAGGTACGTAACTCCCCTCCAAACAAAAAAAATGTAGCAACAAAAAGAAGTAGTTGCCCAAAAAAGGAAAAAATCGCAACAAAAAAAAGAAACAGTCGCCCAAAAAATGTTGTGACAAAAAGAAGCATTCGCAAAACCAAAAAAAAAAAACAGCGACAAAAAGAAGCAGTCGCGAGAAAAAATAGAAGGAAGTTAAAAACGTACACGCGCCTTGGCAACTCTTGCCAGCTGCGACCTACACTACTCGGCAACACTGGCCGACTGCAACTATATAGAAAACAGCACCCGACGACTAAGCCGGGTGCCCCTGCACAAATACTCTGCCTCTCGGCGACCCAGCCGAGCTCAATCGAATCAAAATCTCCGCACCCGACGTTCAAGCAAGAGTCAAAACACAACTTCAGTGCCCGACTACCGAGCCGGGCTAAGCCAGCACAAAAATTCAGCCTCTCGGCAACTAGCTGGGCTCAGTCGAATCAAAATCTCGGCACTCGGCGACCAAAGCAGAAGTCCAACCTCCCGGTGACCGAGCCCGCCAAAAGCTAAAACAAAAAAAAAAAAAAAAAAACACACCCGGCGACCAAAGCCGCCTAAAAGCTAAACAAAAAATAAAAATAAATCACACCCGGCGACCAAGCCAAAATTGACTACACAACAATGCACACCCGGCGATCGAGCCAGATGCGACAACAGCACTCGGCGACCATGCCGAAAGTGAGAGAATGGAAACTCAACATCCCGGTGACCTAGCCGGGGTCACTCGAAGCAAAATTCAGCACCCGGCGACACAGCCGGACATAAAACAAGAAGCCCAGCTCCCGGCGACCCATCCGGGTGCGACCCAAAACTCAATTTCAGCAAATGGCGACCAAACCAAGTGAGACATAACACTTTTCTGTTCGGCTGCCGAGCCAAATCACTCATTGAAATTCGTCAATCTGTCATATTGACAAATTGATAAACACTTAGAGTGCGAAAAAAAAGAGGAAATTCAAAAAAAAAAACCCGTGAAAAGAGAGAGAGAGAGAGAGAGAGAGAGAGAGAGAGAGAGAGACTGAGGGAGAAGTCAAAAATGAGAGGAGAGAAAAGAAGAAGAAAGAGGGAGGAAGAGAAGAAGAAAGAAAAGAGAGTGGGGACCTCAGCTGACTCGAATTCAGCCCCAGGTTGCCGGGAGAGAAGAAATTGTTTACAATACCTTGAAAGTTTGACTCGCAGAGAGTTCTGATGCAAGACGGGGGCTCGGAGAAGACAACAAATACAAATCGCAGCCTGTGTCCCAAAGTCGCAGATGAAGACAAAGTTGCAATCAGTCAATTTCTCAAACAGAAGACAGTTAGAGTTCAGCAGGTCGCATGCTCCCAATCCACAAGTTGCAGACAGTCTTCTGGGTCGCAATTGCAAGCAGTTCCCTAAAAGACAAATTCGCAGTCTCTCAACCTCACAGTCTCCCAATTCGTAAACAGAGTTAGGTCGCAAGGAGCCAAATTTGCAGACTAACAAAAAAGCCAAATTCACAGACTGACAAAAAAGCCAAATTTGCAGACTGACAAAAAATGTAGAATCGCAGACAGAGTTCTGAGTCGCAGTCGCAGCCTGCCTCCCAAGCCAAAATCGCAGACAAGAAGGAAACAGCAATTCGCAGCCTCTCTTTCAAACCCGCAGCCAGTCAAAACTAGTCAGTTCGCAAACAAACTCTTGAGTTGCAATTGCAGACAGTGCCTTTAGCCAGAATCACAGAAGACACCCAGAGGGAGGATAAAGACCCTTAAACCTGATTATCCCAAATTCGCGAGGAGTGGATCAGTAATTTTCCCACTTAAGAAGGTGCCCTCTACGCAGGAAGGTGGGACCCACGTTGCTGCTTCAAATCCTCTGCGACCTGTGCAGAAGCCAAACCGTCAATAGAAAGAAGCATCGCAACTCATCAGGGAGGCTCAACGGCCAAAGTGGGTTCCACTATGTGCATCTCTTTGCGAATTCTCTTCCCGGTGTATCAATACAGTTCGCAGAAGGAATTCCAGTTAGCCGAGAAATCAGTCAAGCTCGAATTCGACCTCCCAGGCCTTATTCGGATCTGTGCTCCCTCCTCGGTACGACGACCAAACTACCGAAACTGCACCTCTCACCAGCGCAACACACACAGTCGTCGAAATGAACCAAATTTGTCAAAATTCATCACAATTGCCAAGAGGGTCGCCAATCGAACGGTTCTCTCCAAAACGCCAATCGTCGAAGGAACTCTCACATCCCATTGAGAGGTCGGCCAGACTGGACTGAAACTAGTGCGCTTCACTCTAGTGCATGCTTTCCTCCCCACGAGACGATTACATCTCAACCGAGTTTGCTATTCCCTCTGGCGTGAGACCAATCCACCGAAAAGCGACCTTCGACTACAATACTCAAAGCAGACTGCGATTAGTCATTCAGTCAACTTCAATTCGACGACGCCACTCAACCTGAACGACATCTCCTACTCAGGTACATTATCTCTCTATACCGTACATACTCTACATGTACGCGTATACAAAAAAAATCAAAATCATCAAAATCAAAAAAAAAAAAAAAGAAAAAACCAAAGAGCTCTAAAATAGCAAGAGAGCCAAAACAAAAGAGAGAAAAGAAAGAAACAAAAAAAATATATACATACAAGTGTTCAAAAATATACACTGTCCTAAAAAAGCAAGAGGACAGAAAAGCATACGTACACAAAAGATAAACGATCCTAAAAGAGTAAGAGGATCAACAAAAAAAAAAAAAAGATGTGTGCGTTGTGTTCTTCTTCATATTTGAAACTTGATCATTCTATCCGAACAGTCAAGTCTCGAAGGGGGCAATCTGTATGCACCAAAATGTGAACGACCCAAATTCGACGAGCCCAGAAATCCTTCGACCAGTGATCGATCATCGTGGGTAGGCTCTGTCGATTCTTGAAGACCTCCATCGCAGCCCATCGTTGGGTCCACTCACACCACTGCATCATCGACACAATCAACATTCCAGTCAGCAACACATTGCCGAGTCATCACCAGTCAACATCCAAATTACAACTCAGCTTTCTCAACGACCAAGTCTGGTCGCCAACCGAAGAAGCTAAGAAAAGGACTCACGATCCTGGTCCTTGTCCCATCTCAACCAGCACAGTAAAAAGGGGATCCTGATTCTCATTCCAGGGAGGAAAGCCTCCAAGGACTGCATAGAACAAGCTACAAATTTCCAGAAAGTCTCTGTGGCAGGGTTCGAAAAACTTTACATCTCACACACAGGCTCTTTCGAGCCAAAGAAGTTCAGCATCTCACAGTTCGTCGTCGCTCTATAGTTCAACCAAAACAGCTCTACACGTTCGCTGGCAACGTCACAAGTCAATACACGCGGCACACAAATACTTTCGTCCAACCGACCAAAACCACAACAGTTCGTGCACACTCGTTCTAGAACTCAAACTTCGACATTTTCGCCAGAAGCTTAAACTTTACCAAATTCACACGGAGATCGTATCAGAGGAAGAATAGGAGATTGTACTCGCATTTTTCAGATACGCAAACACAACTGTAACACAAATTATTCTGATATAATCGAATTACTCTCTCGATCGCGCCCCTTCGCGGACCGGCGAATTTTCAGTGAAACACCGACTTGTCTTATATAACCCGAAACCTGCACCGGTGAAAAACCTGAACCTGAATCTGACCCGAAACTTTTTTTTCACAAACCCGACCAAAATCCAATGGGTATTGATAAAACCCGAACCCGACCCCAACCCCCTAAAACCAGAATATTTATACTAATTGTTTTAATACCTCATGAAAAAATATAAAAAAATAAAAAATAAATAACCCACGGGTCAGGTTTTGACAAACCTGACCTGCTCGACCCAATATCAAGTTTGAATTCCCTAACTCGAACCCGAATCACGGGTTAGATTTGGGAATCCAAACCCCAAGTCGGGTTGAGTTACCTGGAACACCTGACCCGATGCCCACCCCTATCTTCATTAACTCTCCATTTGTACTCAAAATAAATTCAATGACGATGTCCATTTATATGCTCTTTCTTCATTGACCTGGTGATCGTAAGAATTAAGAGCACGATAATTCTCACTTCTAAGTAAAACACTTGATCTTCAGAACTTTGTGAGTTTAGTTTTATACCATGATTCAAGTATGACATCCCACATTATAATTATGTTCAAAATATAAAAAAGAAAATTTCTCCATTTAGGGATGTCTTAGACACTACTCGTAACCAAGTGCTCATTAGTATTGTAGTTAACTTCATGTGCAAATGCTTCACACTAATTACCAACATAGATGGAAGACAGAAGTAAACGAAACCACACCAAGTCCAAACAACCAAAAATATCAAAACAAATGCGAAGCAGTGAGCCAGTGACAGAGATCAGGCTCCCTCGCCATTATAACAAAATTAAAAATCCTCTAAGCAGAAAACAGAAAAAGAAAGTTAAGAAAACACGTACATTTAGCCTTAACTTCCAGGGAATAGCTGCAGTTCATAACCAAACCAAATCAATATACATGAAGAATTTGCTTACTCAAAAGTGATGGTAAGACGTCTTACATCTATACGGCCAAAAACCGTTCTCTTTTCCCTTTCTCCTCTTTCTTCAACTAAAATTCTTATTAAATACATAAACATAAAATCAACCACATGCAAACAGCTACAAGTGAAACCAGCCTTTCCCCCTACTGCTCTCCAAATTCATATTACAGAATGGCCCGGAAAACCAGAAATTACACAACTTGATCACCCCCAAAAGTTACAAAAATCTTCCCCAAAGAATCTAAAGCTCAGCCCAAAAAGATGAAAACCCCAATCTGACACTATATGCAAGCACAACGACCTCACCCAATTAATCCGCCAGCCCTTGCATTGTACCCAAGTGCTCTTCAAGAAGGTGCTCCGTTTTTGCAATTGCAAAACCGGACTTAAAAAATTCCGTTTTTCTCAGGTACAACCATTTCAGCAATGGCATGCCAAGTTAGTTTCTCCATTTCCTACTTAAAGCAGGCCCACAAGTAAGGCTCCAGGATCCGTCAATGCTGTAGGTGAAACAGCAGGTTGTACTTGAGAGGCAGCAGGCAAAGGCGCTGGAGGAGCTGTGGGGATAGTAACAAGATGGTCTTTGATAAACTCTTTCATCCTGTCAACAGAAATAACTAATAAAACTTACAGCAAGAGAAATTTCACTTCAACACAATTTACTTTTGCTTTTCTTTCTTTTTGATAAAGGTGATGTTCACCCACAATCTACAATTAAATGAGAGGCTTACTCAAATGTCAGTGTTGCATCCCCAGATGCAACTGTCATCCGGAGTTGGGTTCTGTCTGATGGATCTGTCTCAATTCTCACCTAAGATAATGCAAAAGCAGAATTAAACTGCTATCCAAAGAAGAAAATTGCATGAGTGGAGATTAAATCCTGAACAAGAACACAAACATAGACTCCCGAGTCACCAAAGGCAAGTAATCAAAAGATGGAAGTAATGAATTCATAGAACCTACAGATGAGCTATAATGAGGCACAAAGATAAGTGTCCAAAGTACACAGAAGTCAAAGAGGCATTCATTATCCTGCAAGGATGCAAAAGTGACACCTAATGGCAATCTTTTAGCATCTGAATACATGATTGTCAGGCAAATAAACTCACATAAAAATGAATTAAATTCACTCTAGTACTAAACATTGCCCATATCACCACCCCTACTCCAAGAAGGAAAAAATGGTCCTTCCTTGCAGGTGCTCCGACAATGTATGGAGAAAGTAATACTTCCTTTTTTATTTTTTAAAAAAAAAGCATAAATGTTATAAAAACCAAAAGAAGATACATCACAAAGGTGTGAATGAAAAAAACACTTGGTATATGTATCAGCCAGACAACAAACAAATTCAAAAGAAAAAAGGTACAATATTTCAAAAGTATGTTGGACAAAATTAACTTATAGAACAATATTTTAACTAGCCTTCAGCCCACCATGGCTGTCATGAAAACAAATTTTAACCAGAATTTGTTATTTTCTGACATACAACTTATGGATGAAATTCTTGCAGGCGCATTTTCAAGGGATTTTGTTTCTTGAGTGTTTTGCTCAGGCATTCCATACTACAATCAATTACAACGGGGAGATGTGAAACCAAAATCACACATTAGGAATTTCGCGTGCATCCATTAAGCCTAAAGCCAAAAGAAACTTCAAACCCAATCAACCTAGGAATAGATTGAGTGAAAACCTCTTATATGTTACAATAACAGTAATTTTGTGGGAAATGTCATTGAATTTCGCAGAAGGTGGCACAATGACTGCCTATTTTAGTTGCAAGCACATTTTATTGCTTTTCAAAAACAAATCCCCCGAAACTTCTTATGTGACACCTTAGTGATGACCATCATCAGATTTCACCTCCTAAGTTTTCTCAAGTAGTTGCACATCTGAAACAGACAGTATGACTTTGACTGGAAGATAAAAAAGATAATAAGGTGAAACACATTTTCACCCCACCCCCTCCCAAAATCCAAAAAAAAAAAAAAAAAAAAAAAAAAAAAAGAGAGAATAAGGTGATGATATAGTAATCCTTGGCAGTATTCTACTTCACTATTTTTTTTGAAATAGCGACAACCTACATAAGAATGTTACTTTCTTCACTATATATACAACTATCTGTTATCTCCTTACTATCGAAACAGAATTTTTTAAAAAAAAGAACTACAATGAACATAAATCATGAGTGCATATGATGAATAATTAGAGATGAAATTTCCCATAGTAAGAAATTTAATACCAATCAATCGGTATACAATTACATTGTCAGATCATGTTGTCTCCATGCCTATAACAAGAAAGAAGCATGTACACTGGAAGATCATACTACCGGAGATTCATTGCTTACCAGGCAAACCATTGCACGAGTACTTTCCGAGAAGAAGGTTGTGCTTGCAACCAGATTATTAGGGTTTGGATCCTGAAAGTGCACTGTAATTTTAACCAACTCACAAGGAAAAGAGAATATAAAGCAGAACAGCATAAATAATTAACAGGATGAACCAGTGTTTTAAAAACCGAAACGGCCATCAAACCGGCAGTATGTCTGGTTTTGGTTGAACCTGGTTGGACCGGATTGGACCAATGGTTCAACCATTAAATATCATACTCTATACTTTATACTTTCTTAATAATTCTTTAGAAAAAATAACAAAAATAATCCTGATTTTAGTGAACCGGGCCGAGTCAATAAGAACCGGATTGGCCTCCGACTCTGGTTCAACCGGGTCGGACCGGCTGGTTCGGTTCGGTTTTTAAAACACTGGGATGAACAAAAAAGAATTTGAACTTACAAGTCCCGGTGCAACACTCAGCTGAAAGCTGTTAAACAAGTTTGCCATCTCAGGAAGTGACAATGGTTTTACACCTCTAATCTGCGTTAGCATTGTAGATAGAGACAAGCCTTTCAGATAATTGGCTAGAAAAAAACTCAATAAGTCATTACAAGGTCAATACAAAGACTATAAAGCAATAGCATGTGATGAGAATAAGTCATTCTCTGTTTTTCTTTTATTCTCCCAAAGGAGAAGATTTTTTTTTTTTCACATCTGCTCTTTCAATTTTTCTTGTTGCAAATTTTATTCTTCAAACAAGGATTCTTGACGTTCATCATCTTTTTAATCATATTGCAACTGAAGTTTAGGAACAATCATTGTATCAACTAGAACTATGTTTCCAGTCATTCATTGAGAATGTACTGAGATTATCCAACAGTTTTTTTTAAAAAAAAAAAGAAGATGAGAGATTATCCAACAGTTATCAGCTATTAAAAATAAATAGAGAAATACTCTCTTTGTGATGATCTTTTCATTAAAACCAGGATACGAAGCATGAGAAAAGACAATAATGCAAGTATTGACAGAAAGGGAGCTAAGTAGCGGCATGAAGTCCCACACAACAAATAACTAAGCAAATCTTTCCACAAGAAAATATGCCAAGCGGAATGCAGCTCCTGAGGCTTACAACCAGCCGCACATAGAGCTGCTAATGTCCAGAATCTCCCAAAGAGATGCCCAAGTCTCCAAGCTGGAGCAGAGTTGCTTTACCAACAAATGAATTCCTGTTAAGCAACCTTTTCTTTTTGTGACGCAAGAATAAAGTAACAAGTGATCTCCAGTGGTGAGGAAGTTCCCATCACACCTTAGCCACCTGAAATTGAACTTTGATGGAAGTTCATTTGGCAATCAGACCATCAGGATTTGGCGGAGCGGTCAGAGACCCATGATGCAATATCAGATTATCCTAAGCTGGTATGTTTTGACTTTAATTAGGTGGAATACTTGTCTTTCCTCGATAAGCACCAAATTTGGGGATGGTATCTCTCGGTGCTGCTAACCATATTGCAACAGACATAAATGAACATGTGAAAATCATGTGGCTCGGGGTTAAAATGCCACATTCAGGACCAAAATACCAAAGTCAGGGTTGAAATACCACATTCCATGCCAAAATACTAGTCACACTCAAAGTACCAAATTTGAGTCCAAAATTCCACATTCGGGTGCAGGTGAAAATCACATGCTCACTTATAGTGTTGTGTCGTAATTTGGTTGGATGCACCAAATAAGCTTTGGTGCCGCGCCACCAAGTGATCTGAACCCCAAATTTGGGTGAAATATTTAACCCGCCCAATAATCCTTGCAGGAGAACTAAGCAGTTGCATAGCCCCAGCGACCTCCTAATTTAGTTGGAGATTGATCAACAATTTACACAAATTGAAAATTTGACTGCCCACTTGAGAACTTCCCAGTCTGATGTCCCACAGGAACAAACGAGATGACCAATCACCCTACCTTATCTGGACAACCAGACAAGAATAATAACAAATTCTAACTCCCCTTGTATTAATTCATTCTATTTAGTCTCCTTTAGCTGGTTCTCCATTAGCTTTCCTTGTTTTTCCTTTTAGTAACATTTACACTTTGCACTTTTTCAAAAGAGCTGCACATCATAAACCTGTATGTGGGTAAATGTACTATTGGCTTGTGTTTTAATTTATGAATAAACAATTTCATTGTGCAGAAAAACATTTGCACATTCTCAGAGAGAGAGAGAAAGAAACCAATGAGAGAGAGACCAATGAGAGACAGACAAATAAGAGAGAGGGAGAGACCAATGAGAAACAGAAATGAGAGAGAGGGAGAGACCAATGAGAAACAGAAATGAGAGAGAGGGAGAGACCAATGAGAAACAGAAATGAGAGAGAGAGAGAGATGAGAGAGCAAGACAAGAGAGAGAGAGAGAGACCAATGAGAGAGACAAATGAGAGAGAGGGAGAGACCAATGAGAAACAGAAATGCGAGATAGAGACCAGAGAGAGCAAGACCAGAGAGAGAGAGAACAATGAGAGAGAAAGCAATGAAAGAGAGAGCAATGAGAGAGAAAGCAATGAAAGAGAGCAATGAGAGAGAAAGCAATGAAAGAGAGCAATGAGAGAGCAATGAAAGAGAGCAATGAGAGAGAAAGCAATGAAAGAGAGCAATGAGAGAGAAAGCAATGAAAGAGAGCAATGAGAGAGAAAGCAATGAAAGAGAGCAATGAGAGAGAAAGCAATGAAAGAGAGCAATGAGAGAGAAAGCAATGAAAGAGAACAATGAAAGAGAGAGCAATGAGAGAGAAAGCAATGAAAGAGAGCAATGAGAGAGAAAGCAATGAAAGAGAGCAATGAAAGAGAGCAATGAGAGAGAAAGCAATGAGAGAGAGCAATGAAAGAGAGCAATGAGAGAGAGCAATGAGAGAGAGCAATGAGAGAGAGAGCAATGAAAGAGAGAGCAATGAGAGAGAGAGAGAGCAATGAGAGAGAGAGAGAGAGCAATGAAAGAGAGCAATGAGAGAGAGAGAGAGAGCAACGACAAAGAGAGAGCAATGAGAGAGAGAGCAACGACAAAGAGAGAGCAATGAGAGAGAGAGCAACGACAAAGAGAGAGCAATGAGAGAGAGAGCAACGACAAAGAGAGAGCAAATGAGAGAGAGCAACCACAAAAAAGATAGCAAATGAAAAGAGAACAAAAGAGAGAGCAATGAGAGAAAGCAAATAAGAGACAAAAATGATATAAGAAATAAGAGAGCAATGAAAGAGAGCAATGAGAGAGAGATTAAACGAGAGCAATGAGAAAGAGATATTATTAAAAGAGAGATATTAAAGATATATATACGAGATTAAACGATATATTAAACGATATGATATTAAACGATATATATTAAAGAGCATATGAAAAAGACAAAAAAACGAAAGAGATATTATAAATGAGATTAGAGAAATGAGATAATTTTTTTAGAGAGAAATGAGAAAGATAATGAGAAAATATAGAGAAAATGAAAGAGAAAATGAAAGAGATAAATGAGAGAGATAAATGAGAGAGCAAAATGAGAGATAAATGAGAGAGAAAATGAGAGAGCAATGAGAGAGAGAGCAATGAGAGAGAGCAATGAGAGAGAAATGAGAGAGAGCAATGAGAGAGAGCAATGAGAGAGAGAGCAATGAGAGAGAGCAATGAGAGAGAGAGCAATGAGAGGAAGAGAGCAAATGAGAGAGGGAGAGAGCAATGAGAGAGGGAGAGAGCAACGAGAGAGAGAGAGAGAAAGGAGAGAACCTTCAGAGTATGACGGAGTGGATAAATACTAATTTCATAATTTTACAACAGTTTGCTTCAGTCAAAGCAACCTTCACATGACTTTTGGTAAAAGCAGTTTTTTTTTTTTTTTGAGGAAACAAACTGTTATTTGCATTAGACAAACTGAAAACCTTTCCTTTTTTTTTTTGTTTTTGGTTGAAAAGATGACAATCTGAAACAGATAAGTGAAGGAGAAGATACCATGTAAGAGAGAAGTCTAATAAGAGAAAGAATAGTACCATGAAGAAGAATAGTTTCAAATAAAAACCATAAGAAATATAAGGAGAATTAGTTAAAAGAGAAAGGAAAAGCAGGAAAAAGAATCTTGAAAAACAAAATGACCAAAATCTACAAAATGGAAGAGCACATATTTAATGCAAAAAGAAAGACAAAATATGCATACCACTTCCTGGAGCTTCAGAGGTGGCCCAGCAAGTGATCTCCACTGAGGGAAAAACTCTTCTGCAGTCATTGTGACAGGCAGTAAAAATTTATTTAGAACAGCAGGAAGCCGAAGCTTGACGTTCACCTACACAGACGACAAAAGGAAGAGATGAGAAATCACGAACATTTTCTTTTGAGGAAAAATCACGAATATTTTAAATCAGATAATGCTACAATATCAAATCATTTTCACATCTACCACAGTAGTTCCAAACTTGTATGAAAAATCCAGCACTGCAACATCCCTGCTTGGGCGAAGGTTCACAACCTCCAGAGGGCATTGCACCTGGACAAAGCCAAAGAACAAAAATTAAAAGTTTAGAGCTGGCTAAATAAGACAATAACAGCAAGGAAATTAGCAAAACAATCAGATGGTAATAGTAGTTTTGACCTGCGCCCTGGGAGGGATGGTTTCAGGGACCAATGAGAGCTCCATCTTTAAATGGGCAGGAGGCAATATTAGGGCCTGAACAGATACAAGAGGGGAGGTATTTTTGTTGCCCAAGAAGAGCACTATACGGCCATGATGACCCCTCCAGTCAGCCTTTAGACCAATCTAAAACAAGGAAAGAATTTGATCATAAGATTATGTAAGCTAAAGCTGAATGAGACCTGACATTTCAGAAATAATGATTTTAGCAAACCTGAATGTTGGAGTCCTCATATAAGACACCACTATCCTTGAAGCAAAGAGAATGAAATCTTTCAGAAACATTTCCAATTGGCTGCAGATACACAAAAGGCAAGTAAGAACTTAATGCGTTGATTGCAAGAAAACCAAAAGGAAGAAGAAATTAGCGTTTCTTTCACACGCAGGACAGAAGAACAATCAAAATTGCAAAGAATCTGTAGAAGAGTGGAAAAGAAAAAACAATATTCACATATCAAAAAATAAAAAACAAAGACAAAAACAAAAGGAAATATACATTTAGGAGCACCAGAGCTCAACAACATGAACCAGCACACATAAACAGGTGAAAGAGAAAAAAAAAAAGAAAACCTTACCGACATGTAAAGAAATATAACATTAAGCAGCACTTTTCATTCAGCAGTACCTGAACAGTATTTGATTGTTCGGCTAGCGGTGCTAGTGCTAAAGCATCCGCAGCACGTGGGGAAGCACCCCCAGGTCCAGATGTTGGTTCTGCTGAAACCGAAGAAGCTGCTGGACCTTCAATAGCCAATTGACCAAAAATATCACCAAGGAGATCTGCTGGAGGGGATGATTGACCGTCTACTTTACTCAGAGTGTCATTTGCTTCACTCAATTTTTGGTGCTCTCCCAAATTCACCTCCTGCAGGTTGTGCTCGTAATTTCTAAATCAACAGTGACATGATTAATGCAATATAAGCAATCAGATTAGTAGTTAATAAATCTCACCGTGTTACTGCTCATGCTAGGCACTTTAACAAGGCTTAGTGAACTAGCATGAATGGCGCCATTCACAGGACGCTGGTCAGTTACAACCAAAGCATTTGATGGTTGTTGCTGCTGCTGTTGCTGTGCCCGCAATTTTAAAGCACTTTGCTCGGCTGTATCAATCTCAGGATCTTCTGCTTTCCTCAGCAATGAAGACTGTTTTGGCAAAGAAGTAAACCAAGAGCTCAACCTCAGAACAATGTTTACCATTGGCAGTATCTAGGATTCTAGAATTGTAAACCAAGCATAAAATTTAAAAATAATATTAATAATAATATAATTATTTTAAAAATTGCCTGAGATGGTTCCTCCTTTTTCATTTGGATTTTTCAAAAATGCTTATGAATTGAGCTTGATAATTTTTTTACTTCATCATATTGTCAAATCTGGTATCTCTAGAACACTCACGCTAACATGAGTTGACATATAAAGAACAGTGACAGTCCTCTTCTAATTACATGATGCGTCTATCCTCTTTCAACAAGTAAAAACTTAGTTCATAAGTATCTGTTATGCGGTAACTAGCACTTCTTTTGGGCTTCTTGTCCTTTATATACTGTTGAAATTTTTTTGTTCTGTTGATACAATTACACAACATAAAAAGAACAAATAAAATAAAATAAAGGACTTCTCATGTTGAACTGATTCTGTAACCAATCCTTCTTGTCCATGGAGACATCTTTATCTATGTTGTACGGAACTTCCTTTCCAAGCCCAATAGCAGATAAAGGTGGCCCTTCAGGGTGATTACACCCTTCCCGCTTTTCTTTCATTTCTTTCATCACCCAGGTCTTGTTATCAGTTCTCATCCTGTACCTTCCCCATAGTCCCAGGGTTTAAGCTTAAGACTTTGGAATCACTTCCCCATCATATTTTCCCCCCTTCTTCTGACCCCACCCTAGGCCTTCCATAGCTGTAAAAATAAATTAAAAATAATATTTCATGGCATAATGGCCACACATACCTGACGTTCAGGAAATTTTGGCATCTCAGCTAATATGTCTATTAAAGCTGCACCTTTTTTACTTAGTGCGAAATATTCAACTGCACGCTGCTGTATTTCCATATCAATGAAACTCTCATACCTAACAAAATGTAATATCACAATCAGATTTTGTTTTCTGAAACAGGTAATCAGATATTTACTGCATCATTGTTAGTCTAAGACGAAGTGGCCCTTTACATTGTTAGGCTCCCAGGCATAATATTAGCTAAACTCAGCGTATAAAGGACTCAATTTTTTTTCCATTTCAAAAGAAAAAAAGGAATCAAGCTCACTTGACAAAAGTTGCCCAGATCTGTTGCTGCAACTCTGGATCGGGGGGCTGAGTATGCATCAAGATCTTAGCATATGTCGACAAAAGAATAGCCACAGTAGTAGACCTGGGACATGTATGTTTCTTAGCATAAAAGTCACAGTATATGTTCTAGTGCAACTGTTGCAGAGGGAAAAGATGCATAGACCAAGCAATCTTACGACACAGTAGGAAGCTTTTCATGTAAGATATTGAATATATCCTTTGGACCACAGCCAGGTCTTCTGGATAGTAGGTGGCTGTACTCGCCAAGAATATAAGCACTGACCTGTTGAAATAACCCCATCAACCATAGAATGAAAAGAAAAATTCAGGATATCAAACTACTACGTATCATGAAACAGGAAAAAGGAGAGAGAAGTACCACTATATGTCATGATCTCAATGTTCATAACATAACTTCAATGCAAATTGCCTAGAAGAATCAATCACTACTAGAAAACAATGACATATGACAGCATGCCGCACCAGCAATATGCTTCCCTAGGAACCAAAATTGTAAACGAAAAATACAGGGTACTCACTCACCTTAACCATTGTTTCATGCAAAGCAGGTTTATCAAGGTATTCTCTTGCTTTTACTGCTGCATAAGGCTGAAATGGTACAAAAACCATCAGACACATATAATATGTGAATATGCATGTAGAGAGAAAGGCAACAGAAACAAGTTTGAGCACCTGTAGATCTTCATTATTGGTAACAAACTGGACCACACGATACCATATGTCATCACTAACAAAATCCCCTGCCTTGTCTATCAGTTGAAGGATCACATCCACATACCTAGATTAACAAAAGATTGTCAGACCAATGGTGGGCATTCAGTCTACAGAAACACCCCTCAATTACAAAAACAACAGCAGATGTCAAGCGTGTGATAGCTGACGAATGTGTCATATTAGTTACAGTTTAATTTACATAGATATACTGGCCACTTCAAATAGGATTGAAAATTATCATCATTATCAAAGCCTTGTCCTAACAATGATGGAAACATGAATCCTCCATCAAGATACATTTTTTTCGGAATTGGTGAGAAAGTTCAATCGAGAAAGAGAGAGAGTGCAGTAGGTAAGAGAGTAACATTCACGTCAAGGGGTTGAGGGGTCCCCTTTGTATCAAGATAATATGCTAAACTATTGGTTGATATATAAAATTAAAAATATATAAAAAAAAATTGAAAAAAAAATTGAAACAGAGATACGATTAGAGAGTTTCAGAATCTGATAAACGAATGAACCTCTGCACCAGCCAATATAGTTGTCCTCCTACTAGAGGAGTAAACTATATAACAGAGGAAGTGGAATAGGTTCCTCTGGTTATTGTTTTGATTTTCTTCCCTGTTCCCTTTCTGTACGTTCGATTAATTTCTGAGTCATTCCAGTCCCATGTAAACAGGTAATATACAGAAAATAAATGGTAAATAAGAAATACAAAAAAAAAATCAAAAACAATTCAAAAGAAAATGATATAATCATAAATTGAATGCGAAAAAATCATATGGAAAGTAGAAGTTACAACTTATGACAGGATATGACGATTTTACTCTAGACTTACCAGTAAACGGGTAAAGGGATACAAAACAAGGATTTCTTTTCCACTCAATCATTAAACGCTAAATCAGATAAATGGGTAAAGCACATATTTACCTATTCGGGTAATAAATCCATATTCACTCCATTTAATAATTGTTGGAAGTTAAAACAAGTAAACAGGTAACTTTGATAGTCCCTACCTCCAATTATCTAAAGATATTTAACCTCTAAGTATCCAATCTAGTATGAGTGTCGTTTGAATCAGCAACTGCAAGAAACCTCTAGTAAAAACAAGAGCATTCTCACTCAAATTTGAAAACACTCCCAATAACCTAAAAGACCTAGGTTGCTGCAGGAGATCTCATCAAAATTGAGTTTGATAATGCCTAAGGAAGAAGAAACTTTGGAGGAACTCGATGAGGCAAAGATGAGAGAGGCCAGAAAAGAGCACCAATCCCTAAAAGTGCCACATTCAGAACTTCACCAAACTCCTTTACCCCACCAAAAGATGAGCACTTGTTACACATGAAACAAAACACAAGATAAAGAGAAGACCAGATGCTTCATCAAGTTCTATGTTATTCTAGGTGCATCCTCCACAGGTAAAAATGTGCACCATATTGAAACACACATGCATGATAACATAAGTGCATGAGCTACCACGGGATATAACACAATTATTAAAGCATGGTGATCATGCAGATCTCGGCACAGAAAACAGTCACTTGAGAACAATTCTCGACAGACTCACAAAAGGCTTCCAAAAGAAGAAACAAATTGCTCCATCACAAAACAAGACAGACTGGCAACCAATCAGAGGAACACTTGCCATGAGAGATCTGGGGCAAACTTTTCTGCAAGAATGGCAGCCTTTAAAGCCAATTCCTCACGCATAGCGAAATCCGCTGTACTGAGATACTGCAGATTGGTTCAGGCAAACTGTTGTCAACAAAGGGAACATCATACCAATACTAGAAGATAAACATAATAAAAGCTTGTTAGTGCTACTATTAAGTACCTGTAATAACTCTTCAACAATGTCCTTGGCATTTGTAACATCACACATGCCATATAGCAAATCAAGAGCACGCCTTCTGATACTGCAAGATTTCAAGATTGTTTATCAATTTAAAGTCTTTTATAATAATAGTTGGTACGCTTGCTTAAAATCTTTCTGTTCTTTTGTGGTAGTAATTGCTCCACATAAAATGTATGTCCCACCTTCAACAGTTGTCAGTTAAAATATCCGACATAAAATGTATATTAATGACAACCAGTTACAAAATTCACTACAACTTGAAAAGCACAGAAATTAATTAAAAAAATAGAAACAGAAAAGAAAAAAGATAGCTTTGGCTATAACAACAGAAACAAAAGCACAAAGAACAGACGAGGTAGGTGGGTTTGGGAGCGAGGTTTGGGATGGAGCGGGAGCGAGGTTTGGGATGGAGCGGGAGCGAGGTTTGGGATGGAGCGGGAGCGAGGTTTGGGATGGAGCGGGAGCGAGGTTTGGGATGGAGCGGGAGCGAGGTTTGGGATGGAGCCGAGGCAGGTTTGGGATGGAGCAAAGGCAAGGTTTGGGGATGGAGCGGAGCAAGGTTTGGGATGGAGCCGGAGCAAGGTTTGGGATGGAGCCGGGAGCAAAAATTTGGGATGGAGCGGGAGCGAGGTTTGGGATGGTTTGGGAGCTAGGTTTGGGATGGTTTGGGAGCGAGGTTTGGGATGGAGCGGGAGCGAGGTTTGGGATGGAGCGGGAGCGAGGTTTGGGATGGAGCGAGAGCGAGGTTTGGGATGGAGCGGGAGCGAGGTTTGGGATAGAGAGGAGTGAGAGCGGAGCGGGAGCGAGGTAAGCGGTGAGCGGACAGAGAGGCAAGACGAAGGATTCCTTGATGGCCGATCATTGCAAGAGAGCTGAAAGGAGATTGGACCAAAGGAAGAGGGTTGGACCTTAGTTACCAGGAGGAAGCATCGAAAAAAAACGTTAAAACGCGCTTTACGGTTTGATAACTCTATGATTCAAGTGGGGAAATGGATCTATAAAACTGTGCAGAAAGGGAAGCGCAGCCTCAGACTCACGATTTCGAAGGGGGAGAAAAAATTGTTCGTGAAGTTCCCGACGGCAGTCTTACCAGACTACATGAAAGCAATCATGGAATGCTTGGAGGAAAAAGAGGAGAAATAAAAAGTTGGTGATTAAGATAGAAGATGATCGTTTGTTTTCTCTACATCGCAGGGATACCGGAGAATGTGCTGGATTACTTGATTGATGAAAAGAAGCTTACTAGCCAGGCTGCACATCCCAGCTGATGATGGAAAGGATTTTAGCTGGAGGAAGCTAAAGGAAGCGATTCAAGACATATCAAGGAAGAATGGTGCAAGCCCAGCATGGGAGTGCTTCTCAATGGCCTACCCTGACATTGAGAGGCTTGGAGGAGAGTCTGGAAGTCGCTGAAGCGGAAGAAATTGGGAGAATAGGAGAGAAGCTGGCAAGCGCGTCGATCCTAATGGTGGAGGAGAAAGGGATAGTCGCTGGGAAAGTTAAAGCCATGGTGGAGAGAGTTAACCCCCTTCAGTACCAGCCCCAACTCTCAGCGTTTGGTGAAGATAGATGGATTGTCTGGTGCGCGAACAACCAAGATAAAGCAGATTTCAATGGAGCCTGATCCGAGAGCGGAGACTGCGTGAACATCCGGCTTTTGGACTGGGAGAAACGAGCCATGCAGATATCGGTGGAAGGATGGTTAGAAATATATGGTATTCCTCTCAAGCTATGGGCTCCAGAGAATCTAGTAGCCATCTTTGAAAGCTTTGGAGAACTTCAGGCTTTGGATGACCGCACAAAGAACATGGAGGACGTCATGCAAGCCAGAGGATGGGAGAAGTTCGCCGTATCGAAACCAATCGGTGGTCGAAGGAATGTCAGATTGGGAAACCGGTGTTTCCCAATAGTAGGTGTTTTGGTACAGAGGAGGTCGGAGGCGGAGAAGACGGTGGAGATTCCCAAAGCGAGTAGCTCACTGAGTCATGACCCAGGGCTTGACTCGCCAGGCGGGTCTTTTGCCGAGTGGAACTCGGATCCAACAGGAGATCCGGATTTGAATTCGAATTCACATTTAATGCGGAATGCGGATTTGGAGGCTACCCTCACTGTCAGTAGGTAGGCAATTCAGGCGGTGGATTTCAGCTTTTCAAATGACAGTACAACTACCCCAAGCCCCTTAGCCCCGCATGCAAACCTAGCGTCAACCCTGGTTAACCCTTCCGAAACCACTGAGAAACCATGCCCACTTGTGAACCCCCCCCTTGGATCCATCAATCCCACCCATGCACACTCGTATTCAATTCCGGCACTTTAACCCAATCTTCTCCCCCGGTCAAACAGGCTTCGGCTCCTTTCCAGAACCTTCACCCCCAGCTATCCAAACTTACACCCGAAAAAAGCACCCAAAATCCCCTTCTTCTTCAACATCTACCCCACCCTCTTCCAACCGTGAGCACTCCACTATCCCTCAGGAAAGTATGCCTCCAAGGAGCTTCAGCTCGTGATATCTTTGGCCTAGACCTCATCACCAAACCCAGCCAGAGGATGAATCTCCCAACCCATCCCCCCTTCCTCTCCTTCCACCAGAAATCCACCTCAGCCAGTACTTACCAAACCATCTCATGGCCTGTCTGATCTGAACTACGTAAGGAGCAGAAACCGCATTAACTGTCATCATCCAAATGTCGTGCGGTTCCAACCACTCGGCATGTCAACGCCTGCTTACCTGACCCGGACTCACAATCTTGGCTTGAAGACGTAGAAGGTAACGCAATGCAGTTGTCCGAAGTAGTTCAGGACCACTTTCTTGAACTGGCAATGGCAATGGAGAATGTTCGTGCAGGCAGAGCAACTGGCACAATCTCACCTCTGCGCCGTAGGGGTTGTGTCATAAGAAGAGTTCGTCGCCATCAAGACCCTTTCTCATGAAGCTTGTCTCATGGAATGTAAGGGGGTTCAATGGTCCCCAAAAAAAGACCAATATAAAAGAAATACTTAGAGATAACAAGGTTACGGTAGCGGTGTTACGGAAGGCCAAGGCGAGCATGATGTCAGACGAAGTGGTTAAATGCGTCATGCACTTCCCAAACACAGGATGGAGAGCCATTGACGCGGATGCTACAGCAGGAGGTATTCTTATTGCATGGGATCAAAATGAAGTCGAGATCATTGGGGACGAATTTGAAGTTTACTGCATGGGAGTCATACTAAAGGCGAGAGCCTCAGGAAAAATCTGGTGCTTAGGAGGACCAAGGTCAGCATATGGCCGATCGCAATTCTGGGAGAAAATAGAAGTTCTACGCAATTGTTGGGATAATCCTTGACTGCTAGTGGGTGACTTCAACATGATTAGATTCAGGTAGAAGTCCCTGCTGGTGACTCGCATCACTAATAATATGAGGATCTTTAATGACTTGATTGACGCATATGCTTTGGAAGAGATTCCAACTAACAGCAAAAGATTCACGTGGTGCAATAATCAAGCTCGGTCAATTCTAAGCTTTGATAGGTTTCTGGCGAACTCGGAATGGATGAGATTGTACCCGGACTCCTCTATATGGGTGTTGACTAAGGTGGTCTCAAACCACTGGCCCATACTGGTGGAAACCAAGATTGCAGCTTGGGGGAAGAAACCATTTCGATTTGAGACCATTGGCTTCAAAAGGAGAACTTCCAGGTTTCTTTGGAGCAATGGTGGACAAGCACGGAGGTCCATGGGCCACCAGGCAGTATCACGACAAGGAAATTGAAATTACTAAAGGGCAAGATAATTGATTGGGTTAAGTTGGAAAGCTAAAGATATCATACAAAAGCGTTTGTTGTGTCTTCACGTGCAAGGCTTGGATCTATTGGAGGAAGAAAGTACGCTCGTTGTAGGTGAATGGTCAGATAGGCAATCATCAGCTTGCACTCTACGCTCGCTTGTCTACAGTGAGAGTGTATATTGGAAACAAAGGGCCCGTTATAGGTGGCTCCGAGAGGGAGACGCAAATTCCACCTTTTTCCATTCAGTCGCTTCTTCCAAGCAAATATCTAATAGAATTAACTCCTTAGTCATTGATGGGAGCTAACTTCTGTTAGATCTCGTATTACTAATGACATTGTCAATTTTTTTGTAGATCTTTACCAAGACGATGGAAAGTGTAAGCCTTGTATTAAGGGTCTAGCCTTCTATAAGCTGGAGCAGGAAAATAAAGACATGCTGGAAGCGCCCTTTTCCCCTGAGGAAATAGAAGCCGATGGCAAAGGATTGTCGCTAGACAAATCTGTCGGTCCTGACGGCTTCAACGGCGAGTTCTACCGTTCGGCATGGAGCTTTCTCAAAGACGATGTTCAGAGTTTATTCGAGGACTTCTACCATCATGGTTTACAGCATAAGAGCATCGGGGCATCTATGATCGCATTTGTGCCTAAGAAAGAGCAGAGGAAATTAGAGGATTTCGGCCAATTAGCTTGGTGTCGAGTCTGTACAAGATTGTTGCAAGAGTGCCCGCGGCTAGGCTAAAGAAAGTCATCCTGCAGTAATTAGTCTTCAACAGAACTCGTTTATTCCAAAACGATAGATTCTTGATTCAGCAACGATGATTCATGAAGCGGTGCATAGCTTTAAGAAGGAAGGAAAACCCACTTAAGCTAGATCTCAAAAAAGCCTTCGACCGAGTGAACTAGAACTATTTGGATATGGTCATGAAGAAGATGAATTTTGGAGAAAGGTGGAGAAGTTGGATTCGATCTTGTATATCCTCAGCCCAATTCTCAATTGCTATCAACGGTGGCCTATTCAAATACTTCAAGAGCTCGAGAGGGATCAGACAAGTCGATCCCCTTTCGCCTCTACTCTTCAATATAGCCGTTGAAGGGTTAGCAGCTTTCTTTGAACAGCTATGCACCATGGGATGGATTACGAGCCCTCTCTTGAACAATGAGGTCCCTATTGTTCAATTCGCAGATGACATTGTTGTCTTCTGTGAGGGAAATATAGAGCAGGTCTTACTGATAAGTGTCTAAAAGACACTATCTTTGGGCATGTTATTTGATTGAAAAACTTAATTCTGAGTTAATTCCAAGCATAAAATCAACAATTATGACTCAATTTTATGTTTTATGTCTCAGGTACCCAGTGGAAGAAGAAAAACGGGATTAGGAGCAAAAACAGAAGAAAAATGAGCAAAAGAGGCCAAAAAGAAGAACGGCGCGACCGTGCCGATTCTGGCGCAACTGCGCCAAATAAATCCGCGGAAATTCAAATTAAAGTAGAAAAATGTCCAACGCCCAACAATCATGAAAGCCAACGTTTGGGGAATGTGAATTGGCGCCGACCGAAAGACCGAGCGAGCGCTACCCGCGCCAAACAACCGGGCGCTGCCATCACGCTAAACAACCGGTGCGACCCTCTTGCAAAGCCGAACGGACGCCAAAAGAGAGCTAAAAGCGTAAAGAGAAGCTGCCATCCACGGACCAAGGAATTGTCGAGTACCGGGCGCCGACCGCGCCATCCCCACAAGATAATTCGGGCGCAACCGCCGCGGTGATCTCCCCGACTTAGACGGATATCGGCTCAAGTGGCGCCGATCTAGCGCCATAATTCGGCGCGACACCGCCCGATGACGCAGCAAGAAAGTAAATCACGAAAAAATCTTGAAAACCGCAATCAAATCAAATCCAAACTTGGGAGGAGTCTCGACGCCTAAGGAAGGTGCCCACGAAGAGTTTAAGACAATGTACTTAAGTCCGGTGCATTGAATGGTCCAAAAGAAGAAGTTAGTTTAAAATAGGAAACTAGCCGCTAATGGGAGGAGATAAATCCGAATTTTGTAAGGAGCAGAGAAGGAGTTTCACAATTCCAATTAAAGACAAACTTGGAACGAAGCTTCCCGGCACTCTGAGGGATCTTGTCACGAAAAAATCAGATCAATCCAAGCCGGATTCTCGAAGTTGCACATCTCCAAAGTGGACCCAAAGCAAAAAATGGCAGCAGAAAATCAGGCAACTTCCTCCCCTCATATCTCGAAGCTTCCCAACTCGGAATAGATTCAAACTTCGTGAGCATGGAAAGGACTACGAAGGAAGGTCCCGATGTAATTTCATCCAATTCTAAGGTCGGGAAGTCATAATTCACACCCCGGACGAGAAGCTGAAATTACAAGTCCCGGACAGAGTTTCAAGTATAAAAAAGGTCCGAGGCGAGCTCAAATCATCCAAGCCAGTTCGAGTTCCTCAGTACTTTACATTCAATTTTGTATTCAGTCTTGCTTTTAGTTTAGTTGAGAGAGAGAGGAGAAGGTCCGAGGGGAGTTCACACCTAACTCGGGTCACTTTGAGGAAGAGAGGTGGAGCATTCAGCCAAGGAGTAAGAGGGGTTAAGGGAATTCTTCCCAAGGGAGTTTTCTTTATTTATTCTTTCTTAATTCATGGTCATTTGTACAAACCTTTTGTATGCTTTCAATTCTAGCATGGAGTAGTCGTTTTTAGTTGGGAGTCCATGACTCCCTAGGCATGTACCGAGATTGATACTTATAATTTAATTGGTTTTCGGTTTGGTGCATGAATGAGTTTTCATTACTTGTAATTTCTTGATTCACACTTGCCGTCTAGCTATGTAATCGGGTTATAAGGTGACGTTGGGCTTAAGGTGAGACATCTTGATAGGAGTTTACTGATCTTTTTGAGTTTATGCACTAGGTAGATCACTAATCCTTGGGTTAATCCTTGACCTTAAAGTAATACCCTGTTGGATTAGTTTATCCGCCTATGACATATGAGCTTCATGTTTATGCAAATCGAATAGAGTAGATTATGCCGCTTAGTTTGCTCTAGGAGATAGAAAAAGGTGATGCCGATGCGGATTGTAGTCATGGTTTTATAAGCTTGTCGGCCCGATTTCCAAAACTCTTTTCATATTCAATCTCGAGAAAGTGTCTAAGGAGGGAATTAGATTCCCAACGTCTTCTCTCATCATTAAATTTCCTCAAAGACTTTTCCCTAACCATTTTTCAATCTTGGTTTAGTTTTAAAACTCATTGCAAAATCAGATTCCTCAAACTTTAGATTTTTATTCACAAAGCAATTAACTGCTGGCTTGGTCCTTGTGGGACGATATTTGGACTTGCATAAAAGTCTATATTACTTTGATTAATCCTCTTACTAGTGATTAGCTAGAATCGCATCAAGTTTTTGGCGCCGTTGCCGGGGACCAAAGTTTCTAGTAGTAATTGCACAAAGTTTAAAAATTTAGAGATTTGAGTTTTTATTTTTTTTTATTTTGCATGAGGTTTATGACCAGATCTCAAGGGACACCAGCCCAAGAGATTGATTCAGAACCTGAAAGGACTCTAAGGCAAAAGCTGAAGGAAAAATAGAACCAAAGCAATCCCAAGTTTCAAGAAGACATGGAGAACATAGAAGGCATTCAAGATGAGCAAGCACTTTCGGGACCAAGGAGGACCATAGAGGATTTTGTCACCCAAAACCCAAATACAAACAGGGACAAGTATCATCACTCCTTCTATTCAAGCTAATAATTTCGAAGTTTAAACCTCAGCTTCTTCTTATGTTGCAAACTCATTATCTGCTTTTAGTGGGTTGGCTAATGAAGATCCTAATGACCACCTTGAGAGATTCTTGGATTTATGTGCTACTTTTAAATACAATGGTATGTCGACGATGCAGCCAGATTGAGGCTTTTTAAGTTCACTTTGGGAGGAAGAGCTAAGACATGGCTGAACACATTACCACCGGTTCTATAGCCACTTGGGAGGATCTCATGGAAAAAGTTCTTAGGTAAGTATTTTCCACCAGCAAAGACCATCAAATTAAGGAATGAAATCCTTCAATTCTTGCAAGAACCGTAAAGAAAATCATTCGAGGCATGGGAGAGATTCAATGGACTCCTCAAAAGATGCCCAAATCACAAGATAGAACTCTAGAGCCAGATTGAAACCTTCTACAATGGGCTGAACATCAACACCGTAAGTATGATAGATGCTTTTAACAGTGTGGATCAATCAACAAAAAGACTCGAGAAGAGGTTCATGAGCTAATAGAGGAGATGACAGCCAATATATATTCATACCCGATGGAGAGATCAAGCAAAAAAGCCTGCTGGAATTTACAAAATGGACTCCTCAACAGCCACACAAAGCACAATTGGAAGCACTTCAACATCAATTAGCTAATTTCCGAAACAATCAAACCCCATGGGTAACCTCAATTTCTTGGAATATGTGGAGGAAGACATGTTGATCATGACCGCCAAGGTAATGTATATGCTTTAAATTCCATGCCCGAGCAAACTAACTTTGTTGAAAATTCTCTCAAGATGGATCCATACAAAAACACCTACAACCCTCGGCTAGAAAAATCATCCAAACTTCTCCCGGAATAATGCAAATCAAGCAAGGCGAGAACCCTCCTAGATTCAAACCATTACAAGCCAATGCACAACAAAAAAGGAGGAGCCACAACGGAGGATGATAGTAAAGTGATGCGAGCAATATATGCAGAACTTCAGTCAATAAGGCAATCGGTCACACTCCCGACCACTCAAGTGAATCAACTTAACAGAGATGTGTATGAGAGGCCAAGGGCAGCTCTGCCCTAGCAACTCGAGAAATCAATCCAAAAGAGCAAGTCAAGGTCATAACACTTTCGGGGAGTGGGAAGACTCGGAGGAGCACCAAAGAAAAGAACAAACCAACCATGGAGACAGAGAGAGCTCGAAAAAGGAGAAGAAGAGAAGGAAAAGGAAAAGGTAAGTCCACCATCTTCTCCAAGGAGGAAAAAAGGTAAGGATGCACTCCCAATTACTGATATTGATATTAGACATCTTCCTTATCCAAGTAGAGCTAAATTTGATATTCTAGAAAGTAGCTTTGCTAGGTTTCTAGAAACCTTTCAGAACTTGCAGATTAACATTCCACTTCTTGAAGCTTTAAAGCAAATACCTCTTTATGGCAAATTTCTAAAAGAAGTCCTATCCGGAAAGAGGAAGATAGAGGAGAAAGGTACAGTTGTGCTGAATGAAAACTGCAGTGCCATCTTGAAGAATGAGCTTCTAAGAAAACTTAAAGATCTAGGGAGTTTTACAATACCTTGTGAAATTGGGTCAAATAAATTTGCCAATGCTTTATGTGATTTAGGGGCAAGTGTTAATTTAATGCCATTATCCCTTTGCAGGTATTTAAAACTTGGAGAACCTCAAGAGACTGGAATCACTCTTCAATTTGCTAATAGATCAACCAAAATACCAGGAGTAATGGAGGATGTGTTGGTGAAAATTCAAGATTTCATTTATCCTTGCGATTTTGTAATTTTTGACATGGAAGTAAACAAGAACCTGCCTATAATTCTTGGCAGACCATTCTTGGCTACTGTTGGTGCTATAATTGATTGCAAGCAGCGAAATCTGACTTTAAGGCTTAATAATGACACAATTAATTTCAATATAAAAGAAGCCATGAAACAACCAGCCATTCCACATGATGATTTCTGTTTGAGTGTTGATGTGATTGACTCTTGTATAGCAGAAATTGAAGAAGAAGAGAGGACCAAAGCAAAAGAAGAAGAAGGCATGATCCATTCATAGAATGAAAATCCCATTATCAGAGAAGAAATTGGTGACTTGGAGGCTGAAAGCAAGGAGTTGGCAGCAAAAATAAAGGAACGAGGAGCCCTAGAAGCTCCCAAACCTGAACTCAAACCTCTTCCTAGTAATTTAAAATATGTTTTTCTTGAAAAGAATGATAAACCAATAATTATTTTTTCGTGTTTGACAGGTTTGGAGGAGAAAAAGCTCATTGAGGTGTTGTCCAAACACAAGAAGGCAATAGGCTGATCATTAGCAGACATTGAAGGAATCAGCCCCACAATTTGCACTCACCGCATTCTGATGGAGGACCATTACAAGCCCAGCATCCAACCACAAAGAAGGTTGAACCCCACATTGCAAGAGGTAGTAAAAAAGGAGGTGATTAAACTCTTGGACGGAGGTATTAGCTATCATATTTCTGATAGTGCATGGGTAAGTCATGTTCAAGTTGTTCCTAAAAAGGGGGGTACCACTGTCATTCATAATGCAAACAATGAACTGATTCCCACTAGGACAGTAACTGGTTGGAGGGTGTGCATAGACTATAGAAAATTGAATGCAGCCACTAGGAATGATCATTTTCCTTTACCATTCATTGATCAAATGCTTGAGCGGCTTGTTGGAAATAAATTTTATTACTTCCTGGATGGATATTCAGGATATTTTCAGATACCTATAGTACCTGAAGATCAGGAAAAGACCACCTTCACTTGCCCTTATGGCACATTTGCATATAGGAGAATGCCATTTGGCTTGTGCAATGCATCAGCCGCTTTTCAAAGATGCATGATGGCTTTATTCCATGATATGATAGGAAAGATGATGGAGATTTTTATGGATGATTTTACTGTTTCTGGACTAACATTTGAAACATGTTTGCAGCACTTAGAGCTTGTGCTCGAAAGGTGTGAAGAAAAGAAGCTAGTCCTAAACTGGGAAAATGACACTTCATGGTTAGAAAATGGAATTGAGGTAGACAAAGCCAAAATTGAAGTGATTGAAAAGCTACCTCTACCCACATCACTCAAGGAAATCAGGAGTTTTCTAGGCCATGCTGGTTTTTACAGAAGGTTTATAAAAGATTTTTCCAAAATTGCAAAACCTTTGTCAAATCTACTTTCAAAATATGTGAAATTTGATTTCAATACTGAATGTTTGCTTGTTTTTTATCTTTTGAAACAAAAATTGATTTCTTCCCCCATTATTGTGTCACCTGATTGGAACCTCCCTTTTGAACTCATGTGTGATGCAAGTGATTTTGCTTTAGGGGCAACTCTTGGCCAAAGAAAAGAAAAGGTTTTTCACACCATATCCTATGCTAGCCACACACTCACCGGTCCTCAATTAAATTACACCACCACTGAGAAAGAGCTCATGGCTGTGGTTTTTGCTTTAAAAAAATTCAGATCATATCTCATTGGTTCCAAAGTTATTGTTTGGACTGACCATGCAGCTCTTAGATATTTATTTGCAAAGAAGGATTCCAAACCACGACCGATCGATGGATCCTTCTTCCTAAGAATTTGATATTGAAATCAAGGACAAGAAGGGTGCTAAAAATGTGGTGGCGATCACTTGTTAAGGCTGAAAGCGAAAAATAAAGATGGGAAAGTTTGAAACTCTTTCCGGATGAGAGGATTTGCCGTGTAAGTACTTCAAAAGTTCCTTGGTATGCTGATATTACCAATTTTGTTTGCTGTAAATGGGTACCAAAGCATTTCACTTACCAAAAAAGGAAGAAGCGATGGCGATTCAAAGCACTACTACCGGGAGGATCCTTTCCTCTACAAAATCTCCCCGATCAAGTCATCGAAAGGTGTGTGAAAGAGGAAGAAGCCACACTCATTCTCGATCCACCGCCATGACAAGGAGGTTGGTGGCCATCACAAAGTGCAAACCGAACAGCAGCCAAGGTATTGCAATCTGGATTTTTTTTTTGCCAACACTTTTCGATATGCAAAGAGGTATGTACAATCATGTGACAAAAGCCAAAGGACGTAATAATATCTCTAGAAGGAATGAAATGCCTTTAAATAATATTCGGAATGTGAAAGTTTTGATGTTTGGGGCATTAATTTCATGGGTCATTTTCCACCTTTTGGATATATGTACATTCTGGTGGCAGTGGATTATGTAACCAGATGGGTAGAGGCCATAGCAACCAGAACTAATGATGCCAAGGTTGTCATTGAATTTTTGAAAAAAAATATTTTTTGTCGATTTGGCACCCCTAGAGCTATCATCAGTGATGGGGGAAAACATTTTTGCAACTCTTCTTTCAAAAGACTGTTGAAAAAATATGGTGTCACCCACAAAGTAGTCACCCCATACCATGCTCAAACCATTGGCCAAGTAGAGGTGTCCAATAGAGAGCTTAAGAGAATTCTGGAAAAAACTGTCAACACTTCAAGGAGAGATTGGAAAACCAAGTTAGATGATGCACTATGGGCCTATAGGACAGCTTTCAAAACCCCAATAGGTATGACCCCCTATAGGTTGGTTTATGGAAAAGCATGTCATCTTCCTTTGGAGTTAGAGTATAAGACATATTGGGCAACCAAGTTTTTAAATTTTGATATCAAGGCTGTTGGAGAGCAGATTGTTGCAATTAAATGCATTAGATGAGCTCGTGTGCGGTCCTATGAGAATGCCAAGATGTACAAAGAAAAAAACTAAAAAATGGCATGAAGAGCATATCTTACCCAAGGAATTTCAACCTGGTCAACTTGTCCTTTTGTTTAACAAACAGACTTAGGTTGTTCCCCGTAAACCGAGATCCAAATGGACTGGTTCTTTTGCAAATGGAAAGAGTGTTAAAATCGGGGTGGGAAATCAAAAATCCAAAAGATCAATCCACTTTCATCGTGAATGGCCAAAGGTTGAAAAGATACATCTCCCCTGATTTCAATCAGGAAAGAACCTTCACAATCCTATCTGACTGAAACAGAGTCACCAAGTCGAGCTGGGACTATAAACTAGAACTCCTTTGCTTGTTGTTTTTAGAATAGGATTGCATTATGCATGTTGTTTGGAAATTTTTGCATTCTTAGGATTTACATGAGTAGTTGATTAAATTTTGCATGATTAGGATAGACTTAGGCTAGAAGTTGTTTATTTTCCATAAAATAGAAAACAAAAATAAAAATCCAAAAAATAAAAACCAAAAATCAGTTTGAAACTGGCGCTACCGCGCCAAACTGGATTGCAATTCTGAGCCTTCTGTCTGATTCCGGCTTGTCTTATGCCTAAAGCGGCCATCTGTTTGCTGGAATTCACTACAGGGCAGAAGGTGAATTGGACTACGACCAGGCTCTACGTTATCAACATGGAACCTGGTCTATTGGAGTCAGCGACTGCTGTTATGGAGTGCGGGATTGGTTCTTCACCCTCTACCCACCTCGGGTTGCCTCTCTTTGATGGCAGAATCAACGCTCGACTATGGGATCCAACTTTGGAAAGGCTTCGCAGTAGGCTTTCGACTTGGAAGAGCATTCATCTTTCGAAGGCTACCAGGTTGGTACTCCTAAAATCTAGTTTATTGGGGATACCAACCTTTCTTCTCTCGTTCTTACATTGTCCAGCCTCAGTGGCGACTAAAATGGAGACCATTATGAAAAAATTTCTTTGGAGATGAGCGGGGGAGTTCAAAATACACCTGCTGCGTTGGGATATTGTATGTCAAACCAAGAATGGGGGAAGATTTGGAGTTCGCTCCATTCGGGCATCCAATCAATCTTTGCTACTCAAATGGCGTTGGAAGTTGAATGAGGGTAGTCATATGCCTTGGATTAAAATGGTCAGAACAAAGCTTGGGGCAACCAATGATAAGTGGATACTAGGTGACCATTCAGCGCGTCGGCTATCTCCGATATGGAGAAAACTGTATAAGTTGATACATTCGGCAAAATACCAAGTTGATGTCTGGTGATGGACGGCGCACGGCATTTTGGACAATGGCTTGGCTAGGCTGTCCCTGTTATGCCAACAGACCAACCCTATTTGCATTGGTTGGAAACAAGCACATTACGTTGGCTGAGATCCTGCAGGGGAGAAGTCAATTCCAAATCAACTGGTCTCGCTTATTTAGAAGAGCACGTAGAGATCAAGATGCTATAGATCTATCTAACTTGGACAAAGCAGTCACAACATTTTACTTAAGCTCGATCTATGAAGACACAGGTTGCTCTGGCTCCCATTTGTAGAAGGGGAGTTCACTGTGAACTCGGCCTACAAGCTTGATTTCAGAGGAGAGGCCCATCACACAAGTGTAGCATGGAGTTTCAAGGGGCCGCCCATAGCGAAATTCTTTCTTTGGATAGCTTTACATAACAAGATCTTGACGTGTGAAAACTTGGTCAGAGAGGGATGACACTGCCTTCACTCAGTTGTCCGCTCTGCAGTAAGGAATTTGAATCAAGATATCACATCCTTATGCACTACACCTTCCCCTGGAAAGTCTGGTCAGCCATCCTTAATATGTTCGAAGTCAGCTTTTATATACCAGAGAAGCTGCAGCAACTGTTGGACCAATGGAGGAATTTGCCGATGGGAAAAAAGGTAGAATTATGGCCGAGGTTAGTGCATCTAGGATTTCATGGAAGATTTGGGAAGAAAGGAATGCTAGAGTTTTTCAACGCAAGCAGCGCGGCTGGAATTGTATAGCCACGCTAGCATTGAACAAAGCAGTGGAATGCTCAACTCTACAAAGGAATTTTTGAACACAAGGGGAGATGTTTTGAGGCAGAACTGGAGCCTGATTGCAATTCAAGGCACCAACCATCAAATCTGACAGCCAACCCAATGGTCCCCACCGATGCAAGGTAGCATCAAACTCAATACGGATGGTTCCTCTCTTGGGAACCCTGGGCCAGCGGGGTTTGGAGGCCTCCTCAAAGATCACAATGATAACACTTTGTTATCATATTGTGGGCCTATCGAGATTAAGGACTCCACAAAGGCGGAGGTGATAGCAGTATTGGAAGGTCTTCGTCTATATAAGGACATATTCACCCAACCCCTTGAAGTAGAAGGTGATTCCAAGAATGTAATTAGGTGGTGCTAGCATAAGAAGGACCCTCCTTGGAGAATCCTACCGATGCTTAGAGAAATCTAGTCATTAGGAGCTTGTGTACAGAGTTGGTATCATGTAATTAGAACAGCTAATCAGTGCTCGGATGTGCTGGCAAGGGAGGGAGTTTCACTAACGACTATGGCAGTGAGACTCCCACCTTGATGTAAACAACATGAAATCTTGTACTTCTGAAGTCCATGTGAAATAAAATTCAACTTCCTCAAAAAAAAAAAAAGCACAAAGAGCATTGCTGTCATACTTAACACACATACGGAGTGACACTTTTTTCTTTCAATAACAAAATAGGTATATTTTATATTAGGAAGTTGCAACAAAAAAATCCCCATTTCACCACACATGTCAACCGAGGATTACACTAAGGAAAATAATTCAAATGATAAAGGTCTAGAATAAAAAAACTGAAAATAAGAGAACTCGAGGACTGTTACATCACTGAACAGGCATACACCAAAATAAATTGCTTTACTTGGATGTGCTAAGTAAACTGATTGGCAAAAAATCTCTTGCAAACTTTCAGACTTTCAGTAACAAGCAAAAAGAAGTTTATGAAGAGAACCCCTTCCACATAACTAAATCCCTTTAAAACATAAGAATGGTATAACTAAACGCCTCAAGAATTACCTGATGTCAGGATCCTTTAAAGAAGTGATTATCTGAGCCTGATGTCTTTTAATAATATCCTGTACATCAGTGACCATTAACATCCTAGTCATGTTCTCCTGCAGAAATGGAGCCAATATGATTAGTCATACTTTAAAGAACAAAAGCATAGCACTGTAAATCAGACTATTTCTTTTGCTTCAATAGCATATTTAGTTGCTACTACTGAAAATTTATACTTCACCAATTACAAAGAACAACAAAGATTTCCATTCCACTCCCGTGCAAATTAAAAGGTACCAGGCCAAGATATCTAATGTTGGGCTCCCGGACAGCAATAAACTTCCCTAACAAGGCAACACATTGAGACATCATCTCCTTTTCTGCATCAAGATGCATCACCTGTATAAAGTAACCAGATTAAACCCAATGCTTAGGAAACTTCCTCCCGTTAAATGCCTGCTTGACTACAAGTAGAACAAAAAGAGAAAACATACAAGGTTATCAAATGAATGGTACATCAACACTTAAAGAGAACAACATTTATAATCCACTAGTGCAGTAAAGCAAGGATGTATAGAGGAACATAAAAGGTCCAACACACCACTCTTTCAACAGAATATCTTATAGTCATGAGAAACAAGTGTCTGAGTCAAACAGCATATGAATATTTTCTGTCAAAAAATGACTCACATGATCCTAATTCTGTAGTGCCAGAAGCTAAAAGTCATGAAAGAAATATAAAATATATTTCTTAGAAACATAACTTGAAACAAACAAGCTCCCCTAGTAATATCTTTGAAGTCTAAACGAGAGCCGCAATAAAAGGATCCAAAAATAGTTTCATGAATACAATAGAAGCAAACAAAATCTATAGATGTTTTAGCCTCTCTTAAACCATACCAGTGCAAGGGCTTCAAAAAGTACAGCATGTGATGCATTATTTTTATTGACATTCTTAACAACGTCGGTTCCCATCAAGATCCGCTGTAAAACCTGCAACCGAAAAGAACAATAAGAAAATGCAGATGAAGCTACAGTATATAGATAAGCTATCAAAATCAACTTTAAAATTTCATGAGATCAGTTCTTTTTCAGTCAACCTCTTTAGACTGTTTTAGCCTCGTAGGTTACGATAATTTTCAGATAGAACTCTTATAGAGACTATTTTCCCAAAAATCAAGCAAAAGCCTAACAAGATCTATAGGTAAAACCATCGCCTATTTAATAATCTACTTGAGAGGATGATAAAGAATGTCTGCTTTGACAGAAACATGATAAAGATTGGTCCCATTATCTTTCATTTCTAGAACCTCAATAGCTATGAGAGAAGACCAGGAAGGGTGCTGAATATTCCTTCTTCTCTTTCATGGAATAGAAGAGAGGGTAGGACCATCTCTCATTCCTTCATCCATTGTGCAGCCCCCAACAGGTCCCTTCTCCTTTGTCTTGAAAAGAAGATGATGACAGAGTGACCCTTACAACCCTCTTCCCTCTCCTGTTGCCCCCTTCATATCCTAAAGAAATGGAGGCAGGACAGGCTCAGCCTCCTTCACTTATACTTTTTTAGTTTAATTCAAAAAATTTAATAAAATAGACAAAAATAATTGTACTTTCAAACTTTTTGTAGGTCAAACTAACTTTACTTCCAAATTTGTCTATTAGATTAAAAAAAATATGGTCATAATTGTAAACACAGAATGAAGTGCCATATGTGAAAATTATCTTTCTTTTTGTGGAGAATGATCCCATACGCCTTTTGTTACAAGCGCATGATTAAAATTAGGTAGGCCCAACATAGTTTTTTTGTCATCCAGAACTATATGGACTATATAGTCAACCGGACATCATTAAACAATCTCTGGAGAATAAGATACCTCAAATAAGGACCTTCTGGTGTTTGGATCTTCTACAGTCGGGAAGTACTGCAATGCCCTCATCGTTTTAACCTGCAGCAACAGATTATACCATAAGTTGCCTAGCACATGCTTTGAAGAAATAAACCCTCTTGTTCAAAAGCACCTTGTGTCCTTTAAATATCAAATTATGTACATGTGATGCATCAAATGCAAAAAGTTACAGAACAAAAAGGATACCCACCTAGACTTATCTACCATATTAACCAGATGCAGAGTGACAAAACCATGATTTTTTTTATTTGAGGGGGAGGGGGGGATTTGAGAATGATACAAGTTACAAAAACAGAGAAGCCTGCAAGCAGCTGATTGCAGAATAGGGTTCCTGAGAAAACTGCAAAAAATGCAAGGTACGATGATTAAGTTGTCCACATGATTCACATGCAAAACAATCCCCTTCAAGTGGGAGAGTGTGAGAATGAAGGTCGAAGGCTGAAATATCTTATTTATTAGCTTTCCAGGTTGGAGAATAGACCATGCTGGTTCCATATCTATTACTTTTCTTTTACAAAATGCCAATTCTATTTCTAACACCCCATTCTCAATATTCTGCTCTTTTTCCTGTCCAAAAGTTGGAACCCTGTGAAGCAAACTTCCTCAGAAAAAAAGTTGTGACCCTATCTTGACTCCTACTAGTTTCATTTCCTCCTACCAGGTTAATTTGTTCTTCCTCTCTCATTCCTTCAAAACATTTTTTTCATGATTCTCTTGTCCTATCCAATATTCCATTCCTACAGTTTCTTTGCCTAATCAATTTCCTTTTTAGTTTCTCACTTGTTCACCTTATTCCTTTCATATTTAAAACTTCCACTTTTAAACATTCTTCACCTACAATCTTAATTCAATTTTTAATTGAAGTTGTCATATTCAAGTTTTATCAAAGACCTTAGGAACATTATGCTGAAAATGGAAGACAAACAACTGTGAAGTGTTAAACAGCTGCAAAAAACGACTGTTCCTCAAACATCTAATAAAAAGGGGTCAACTTTTATTGAGCCCCTTGTGACAATAATGTTAGTCCCTCAATTCGCAGTTCCTATGTTTCTTCATCTTCTCAATTCATTTCTCTACTTATAAATGCAAGCTATTCAACTAGCTTTTTGTTTTATCTAATCCTAGTGCTTTGCCCTTTCCTTTACTACTCTTCCGTTCCAACCTGCTCTTACTAATTCTCTTCACCTATATAACCAACTAAAATTGGATTCATCAGCATCTGCGTGGAACGCATCTTACAGTGAATCAGAATTTGCTTCACATTTAAAACATAATTAACAACTGACCGGTAAAATACGTAAATAATTCTTCAAAGAAAAGAAAAGAAATAGAAATAGAAACAGAGGGGAAAAGAGCACACCTGAAGCCAGGGAGAGGGGATACCATAGTATGTATACTCCTGTGGAACATCATGGTTCCTAGCTAGCCTCTCCAAAATCTTTACACATTTCGGAAGACAACTCCAATAGGCATCATGGTTGTTAGAAACTAAAGCAACTAGCAGGCTCATTACAGATGTCAAAACCCCAAGATCACGCTCATCCAGAAGCTGGGACATGCGATCTGACCTGAAAAGTAAGTTGAAACAATATTAATCATTGCGCTAACCAATAACCAAGAAGCACAGAAACTAAAAGCCAAGCAACTTACCACCCATCAACATTTACAACATCAGGGTTTTTCCTGTACAATCGCAAGAGACATAATGCCGCTTTTTTTCTTACAAGTGGTCTGCAGCTACTAGAGATCTGCAAATAATACAGCTCTCACTGTAAACTTCTTATGTTTAAATCCTACATTTTCTCTTTGAATAAATAAAGAAATAAAATCAAGGACAAATTATGGAAAACGTTCTAGGTTCTTACAAGCAACTTTTGGACATCAGGTGCCAATGATTCAGCGAATTCCCTGCCTCCAATATTCCCAACCTGATGAAGGTGAGGAGCAGATTAAAGTGCACCAAAGTACAAAAAAATTAGAGAAATTTTTCGGAACAGCACAAAAATGATGAATAATGAACATAGGTGAGAAAAAACGCAAGCGAGGGTAAATAGTGAAAATAGAGCTACAGGTTGCATCCATTCTTCCTTCCTAATCTGAAATTACCTTGCAGGCCACCGACAAAAGAATATTGAGCAAATATTTCCACACGTGGTCAGAAGAAATTATGTTTTGTCTCATGTGACAGAAAATAATGTACACGAGATTAGACCATTAATTTCATACCATAGTTAGCGCCAAGCACTGGAAAGTCTCATTACGCCCAATTATGTCATTGCGTACGGTGTTGATAACCAATCTTAGAAAATCATGGTTCTCGTTGAGTAAGCATGATGTAACAATGTAGCCAACCTACAGGCGCATACAGTAACCAATTAACAGGAAACATGAATAGTTTTAAAAAATGAACAAAAAAGAAGTCTTCTTAACAAAAGCTGGAAAAGAAAGATATATACCTGTTTCTCAGGATACTTTGGGGCAGAAATTAAAGAAACAGCCTCCATGTGACCGAAATCTACATCATACCCCAGCATATAGATGTAGAGCATTTTCCAGACATATTTCTTTTTCTCATAAGGTGTCAGACCCTGTGAAAAAGTAAAAGAAACTTGTCTTTCACAACTTCCATTTTGAAACCTAAAGTACACAGGAGAAAGTTGTAAAAGCATCGACAATGCACATGCATTCCAGAAAGAGCAACACAAGTATCAAATTCAACAAGTTTCAATATTCTTTTTTTTTTTTTTTTTTTTTTTTTTTTTTTTTTTGAAATGGCAGTGATTTATTCATTTAAGTATTAACATCAATAGAGTACATCAGTATTGGCCTTATCCATGAGTTACAACCACGAGTACATAGAATACAGCATACAATTTGCTTTGAAATAAGTTGGTTATTTCTAATCCAGAACAGGCAATGTGGTCCAGGTTACTCTTGCTTTTGCATTTTGGTCAGCCAAGTAAGAAGACCGTGGAACTTTTGACCAAATAACACACCACTGCTCAGTAATATAGGAACTTCATCAAAGATAGCCTTGAGTCTCCAAGGTGTGGGGCTAGTTTTCCTTGCCCAAGATAATACCAAGGCAGAGACTCCCTCAATTATGATAGGGCCCCCAAGGTACTGACTAAAGATTTTCAAACACTTAGTAGAGCATTGCCTTCAGCCTCATTAGATGAGGAATGTCCTGCTGGGCCCCAAAACTCCAGCAATGCTCTATTATCCTCTATCCCTAACAGCACTGCCAACAGCCCCAGGTCCTGGGTTGCCAAGAGAAGAACCATTGAAATTTAGCTTCAGCCAACCTGGGTGAGGAAGGGTCCATTCAACCAGGATGGGAGGTCAATGAGAGGTGAAATAGATCTCCTTCTTCCAGTGTTTCCGGAGAATAGTTTTGGGGAAGGAGGATTACTTTTTCAATGCTGTTTCACAATACTATCTTGATTCTAGATATCTATTGTCAGACTCACAATAACCAATTTGACCACTTTTTCCAATATCTAAATCCATTGAGAAATCTATTATTTAATCACATAATATAACAGATCCAGTGTGGATCATCCAAGAATGTGAATGAAGCATTAAGACAAGAAACACAAACAAAGAATCTAGACAGAGTGAAAAAATAACAATGATTTTGACTTTCATATATTTAATAAAAACAATTAATTTCCTCAAAAAAAAAAAAAAACCACAGTTCGCTCTTAACCAAGGATGACGAAAGAAATCCAACTGTGAATGTCAGTGACTGGTAGTATATTCATTCCTGACTAAGATCTCCTGTCAATTCTTCAAGGCACATGAGTGTCATAGAAGGTATTTTGGGGTTACTGTGAGTGAAAGTCATCAAGAGACCTACCAAACTGTGGAAAAGTCAAAGGAATGTGATACACTTAGTCATAGTGCATGGTAGAAAGACGATCAGAACAAAGAAAGGATAGTTCTGAGGGGGTGTCTCGCCTGATCTTTTTCAAGACTTCTATGCAAATTATATTCTACCTTTGCAGTGATAAACGTGCTACAGCTTCTAAATAATTGAAAGAGGTCCCTGCCCTTCCAGAGGAACTACAATAAAACCCTATATCACGAGGAAGACGTAAATAATTTCCAAGTGGGACAACTTAAGTCCACGGACTTGTACCAGTACCCCAAAACAGAATGGATTGAGACTTTAACAAAGACATTGTGATTCAAAAGCCTCGCAATCGGAAAATTCCCATCCACACCATATCACATCTTAATATCAACCATCTCTTTCTTTTTTTTTTTTTTGGTGAAAAGGTGCAATCTTTTTATTGATAGCAATAGCTAGTGTTCCAAGTAGTAGTACAACACCAATGATACGCAGGCCGAGCCCTTTTTTAATTTCTTCTTTTTTAACATAGCAATCTTTTATTGATTGTCAAAACTGAAGTAACGATTAGTTTACATAGCAGCTAACAAGCAGAGAAAAAGCAGTGAAAAATATAGAGCTGAGTAAATTCTTTCAAAATAGGTTACATATTAAACTACAAGAGTATCAAGGGCACAACTGGTAGACAGTGAGGGCTTTGATATGCCAGCCTTCACATGTCTGTCGGCTTATGAGTTAGATCACCTCATATTTTTTTACCAAAGTCTGAGGTTTCGTTAAAAATTGTCTTTAGTTTCCATGGAGTGGAGCCTTTACTTATTGCCCAGCCAACTACTACTAGGGAAACTCCTTAAATGATTATCAAAGCAGTGCCTTTGTCTCTGCTGCCTCATTTGATACACAGTAACCAGCAAGGCCAGAGTATGTCATGAGGACTTCACTGAGGTTATTTCTGATCAAGATTCCTACACCAGCTGGTCCGGGGGTTACCAATGGAAGATTCAGAGAAGTTTAAGTTTAATTTTACTGATGGAGAGGGGTTGGGTGGTTCCATTCTTCCATCACCACAGGCTTGGGTGCTGAAAACAAAATGAGTTTGTGCCAAAATTTCCTGATTATAGAGATAGGGAAAGGAGGCAGCCGGTGGATGCTGGAGACCCTTTGTTCTCAAAAGTTCTACTGTTTTCTCTAACCATAAATGCCAAGGAACTGCTGCTGGAGCTGCTTTCCATAGGACCTTCCCCCTGTATGGCAGTGGTCACATGATCCATTGCTGTAAGAGCTTCTCAAATGTATCTGGCATACATAAGCTAACATCAAATCTCCTCAATAGACCAGCCCACACCTTGTTATTGAATTTGAAGTGAAGCAAGATACGATCACAAGTTCTTCTTGTTCATTACAGGGTGTTAACTATCAGCTAGCAAGATGCCAGCCTCTTCCATTGGGCTGTTGTCCAAACAAATTGTTTCACTTCCATGGGGCAATGAGGTTCCATGCAGCAGTTATTCTTCTTGTCTGTTGAGGCACGGAGGGAGGCTGGCATACTTTATAAACAAAGATTACTGAGTAAATACCAGTTACATCAGGCATCCAAACAATCTCATCTTTGCCCTGGTTTGGGGCATATTAGCCATCTAGTAGTGGGGTGGTGCTGCTCCCTCGCATATCTCTTCTCCAAGAAGGTTTCTCTGAAATTAAAATTTCAACCACCATCTGAGCTATCTAAGATATTGGTCACCAAGGCCTCCTTGGATCTCACTGATCCAAACGCCAAGGGAAATAGAGTGAGGGCCTATCCTCCAAACCAACAATCAGTCCAAAATCTGAGAGTGTTTCCATCTCTAACATGATATCTTATGTGCTGAACAAAATCTGGTACTTTTTTAAATAGCTCTTTATATACTCGAGGTTTTATAGGTTGGGCTTTTCTAGAGCAGTAAAAGGTGATTTGATCTCCCATATTATGCCACAACCAGACTTGGCCATAGGCTGCTTTGCTCATTTGTGTATCTCCAAAGCCACTTGGCAAAAAAGGATGAATTTACTAGCGTAATGCTTCTACTATCAAGCACCTCCCTCCCCCTCCCCGCCCCCCACTGTATTTGGTCAGCAAATCTTTTCCCATCTTACCAAGAGGTATTTAAATATCTCGCATGGCTTCAAGCTTCTTTCCGACACTTGTCGGACAATTCAAGGTGTGGACATATTAGTAAGCCTACTGACAAAGAGGCCACAGAAAACCAGGAGCAAAAAGAACTAAAACACCAAGAACTCCTCTCATCCATAAGATTTCCATTCTCCTAGAAAGTATAAATGATAAAAACAAACAAGGGCCCAACTAGAAACCCTACTTCAATTACCTGATAGAATTAAGCACCTTTTTTTTTTTGAGAACTTGAAAACTTCCATGATTTATTTTAGAGTAGAAATACAGTATGGCATAGGGTAACAAAGCTGTGAACTAGAAAAACTGAGCTTTTTTTCCCCTGGACTCTAGAAAATTAAAACGCTATAAAATCTTCAATCCCTTCTTATTTTTCCTAATAACATGTGAACTAAACTGAATTAAGGAAGTACATGAGCAGCAACCTTGATTTTGTCTTTACTCAACCCACTTGCTAAACAAGAAATAAAACATACAAGGACATTTACTGGAATCTCGACTGGAGCCGTTTTCATCAAAAGAAAGTTAGAACCTTAAGCCTCGGATATCAGCTTGTGTGGTTGGCATTATGCAGATTGGCGAGGGTTCAAGTAGCGTGCATGGACTACTTTCAGTTCAATTTTATACTGCATTTGCTTTCTTACCAGAGAAGAGTGCCAACATTAGGATAAGCTGTCTAAATTCTTATCCATGATTATCCAGCAGGACGAAAAACATCCTGCAGCTGGACTTTCAATAACAAATGAAAGCCGTTTCATGATATATATTTCCAACTCAGACGCCTCAGAGCTGAACTCAACCCATTTAAGCAATACACTATCCCTTAAGAAGCTACAGCTGTTGCAAACAGGTCGATCAGGTAATGTTACAAAACTACATAGTGCCGGCACAGCAGAAAACGAAGGGAAGAGTCGTGAAACCAAAATGTAAAACAGTAGAACAAAAACAATTGGGACCTTTTCGTTCTTGAAACGGGTCCTGATGTTCCCGAGCTCTTTGTCAACCCTCAGCCTCTCCTGCTCTTTGTTCTGACAGTTCCGTACGTCGCTAATGAAGACGGAGAGACCTCTCATTCCCGACAAGGCCATCTCCCCAGATCCAGCAACGGATCGATCGACGAGCGTCTATTCTACCAAAAATCCTCGATCCGAAAGGTTTTCAATTCAGATCGGGGGAGAAGGCCGCACGGAGATCTTCACCGCGACCGCGCGAGATTCGGGAAGCAATGCCCTAGCGGCCGGATGCGAGGTGTTGGAGAGGTGGGACGAAAATCAGAAATCCCGTCGTCGGCCGCTGCAGAGACGACTTTTACCATCGCACCATTTTCCACCTACGCGCCTCCTTCTCGTCCTCCTTTTTGTTTCTTTATTTCGTTTTTTTCCTTTTTTCCTCCCGAAGATGGCATGGCAGAAACTCGTAATTAAGACCGTTTTGTTCTACTTGAGAGCTCGTTTTCAATTGCTTGTCCTGTCCTGAACGTTGTTTAGGTGTTCGCGAAAAATATAAATAAAAAATAAAATTAAAAAAAATAAAATTAGGCCCTCGGGTACCTGAGGGTACCATTTGTTGCAGGCCTCATGGCATGACCTTACCGGCAGCCTACCTTCCATAACAATATACCCGGCGGCACGAGCCAACTGGAAAACTGGTTCGGGAATTTCGGTCTTGGCATGTCCGAAGTGTCAGAAAGTCCCCCACAAGGTTCAGAAGTTTATAGAGAAACAAAAAATAAATAATAAATTTGAATATTAAGTATTTGTCCTTGACCGCACTCACCCGGTCCAATGACCGGTAGGGTCAACCAAGGCATGATTGTCGATTGACCATGGTGCTGTTATGATTCTGGAGTTGTTTTATAAAATAAAAATTCAGTCTGTTTCACCGAAAACCCGCCGGTCCACGAAGAGGCGCGATCGAGAGAAGTTTTTAATTATTTTAGAATAATTTTGTGTTACAGGGTGTGTTTTGTATCAAGGAATGCGAGTCTACTCTCCTAGGCTTCCTCTGATTCGATCTCCGTGTGAATTTGATGAAGTTTCGGCTTCTGGCGAGAACGTCGAAGTTGAGTTCTGGGAACGAGTGTGCACGATCTGGTGTGGCTTTGGTCGGTCGAACGGAAGTATTTGTGTTCCGTGTGTTTTGACTTGTGACGTTGCCGGCGAACGTGTAGAGCTGCTCCCGGTTGAACTGTTGAATCGACAATCATGCCTTGGCTGTTATGATTCTGGAGTTGTTTTATAAAATAAAAATTCACTCATAAGTTATATAACAAAAGGAGGATAAGAGATTCTTCTCTCTCTTAATATCCGGTTCGCCCCGGGTTGGTCCAAGTTATTTTATAAACCTACATTTGGACAAAAACCAGTTGATTATACTGGGTTTTAAAAATCATAATAAAAATAATGAACCGAACCTGAACCGACGACCTAGTGCTCTTAGAAAATAGCAAAACCATGAATAAATGTTAGTGCCCTTCATAACTAACGAGTTTATTATGATATTTAGGATTTGTTGTGATCCAGAATATTACCTAAGTTCCTTGTACTTCCTTAATTTTCTCCTATTTCTCTTATAACTTATCCTAATTATTCTCTTCCTTTGCCTATAAATTACATGGAATTATTTTGTACAAATCATCAAAACAAGTATTGTAAGTTTTTGCTCTCTCGTTCTTCTTGTTTCTTTTCTATCGGTTTTTTTGCTCTTCCATTTCTTTGCAATTGTAGAGAAAGGGAGCAAGGTTATTTGATAATCCGAGACGGTCTTAGTCTCCTATTTATTGAATATAGACAAATATCGGACATGGTCTTGGGGTATGCAAAATGCACACAAAGCAAAGAATAAAATCGATTTCGTAGATGGGTCAATCATGGAGCCAAATTATGATTCCAAAGAGAGTATTGCATGGGTGTATTTGTAACTCTATAATCATTGGGTGAATATTCAATTCCATAGATAAAATCCTTCATGGACGTGTGGCGTATGCCTTTAGTGCCAAAGAGATGTGGGGATTTCTTGGAAGGATTTTCGAAAGATTTTCTCATGGTAATGCGCCTCGAATACATCAAATTAAGTAAAAAATCAATCTCCTACGCCAGGATGGAATGACAATTGCAACCTATTTTATAAAATTGAAAGCTTTTGAGATGAGTTTAACGCATATTTACCAATTTCTCATGGTACCTTTGACGATTTTGGCATAGCACGCTTTTGAATACTAATGCTTGATCCGTTGCCATCACTTGGCAACATATGTTTGATTGTATCACAAGAATAACTACAGTAACAAGTTGCTTTAGGAAATGATAAAAAAACACAAGTCTCTGCATTCATGGTCAGCACTCAAAATCCCACTTGACCAACTCGCGATACTCTAGGTCACACAGTGATCATTGTCACACAGTGATCATTGTCACACAGTGATCATTGAGGCAAATTAGGACAAGAGAAGAACAAGTGCTTTGATCTAATGGAATATCCTCTCAATTGGGTACCACACAAATATAAGACAAACAAAAAATTTATAATTCCAAATCACAAGGCATCAGCTGCTCAAGATGAACTCATTGGCCCTATATCAGGCATCACACATGAAAAAAACACATAGTTGCTAAATCTCTTGGGTAGGTCCTTTTCTCCCTCTCTATCTGATCAACTTGCTGGTAAGTCTTTTATCTCCTACATTAATTGGGTTTTAGACACTGGGACGTCTTATCACATGACTAGTAATGTCCCTAATTTCTCTAGTTTCAAACGTCTTTCATTACCCATTTATGTTAAGTTTTCATTTGAGTTTTGATCTTCTTCTTTACAATGTATTATATATATACCACACTTTTTATGTAGTTTGATCCCTGTTGGCAAATTAACTTCTTTCTCCATTGTATGGCCACTTACATGTCATCATGTTGTTTCCTTCAGGACCAAGCCTCGAGGGAGCTGATTGGCGTGGGTGATTTTCAAGATGGCATTTATATTTTAAAGTGTCTTTCGTCTTCTTATGCATTTCAAGTGTTTGAGCGTATGAGTTCAAGTCTTCTTTGCCGCTAGTTGGGATATCCCTCATCCCATAGTCTTAGTTCTTTTTTAAGTCACAATTTATATTTTTTTACTTGTGATATGTGTGCACATGCAAAACAAACACATTCAAGTTTTCCTTTCAGCTAATCTATTACAACTGAATGTTTTGAATTAATCATTGTGATGTATGGGGTCCTTACACTACCACCTCTAATTTTGTTAATCATTTTTTTTTTACAATTGTGGATAATTATCCTCGCAGAGAGTTTAAAACTACCTGCACTTATACGCCCCAACAGAATAGCAAGGTAAAATGTAAGCACCATTACATCTTGAATGTGGCTCATGCTCTATATTTCCATGATAATTTACCAATAAAATTTTGGAGAGAATGCAGCTTCACGGCAACCTACATCATCAACTTGACACATACCCTTAATTTATCTGGAAAAACACCTTATAAAATTCTTTTTCAAAAATCGTTTTTACGATCATGATTTATGTGCCTAGCTTCCTTGTTCCATCAACTCTTGAGCTTTTGGAATATCAACTAGGTGCATAACAATTGCATTCTCTTACTCACCTACGCATATTTTCGATTCTTCCCAAACCACAAGACAAATTCTCTCCACGAGCTCGATGTTACATTTTTGTTTGTTTTCCTTTTGGGCCAAAAGGTTAGAAACTCTTCGATCCAGACTCACAAGAAGTTTTTTGTCTCAAGAGATGTCATATTCCATGAAAATATCTTTCATTTTGCCAATGCATCCTCTCCTCACACAACTCTAGTTATTCCTCTCCATATCTTAGAAGTCCATTTTATTGATGGGCACGTTGATGTTATTGAGCCAGAGTATACCCTATTGATACTGTAAATCCCAGTAAACTCTAGACATGTATTCAGAAGTGTACTTACAGTAATTCCTGTAAACTTAAAATATGAGCGCAGGAGTGTACTTACACCCGAAGACTGGTGTAGTGACACTTAGAGTTACACTCATGAACAAAAAGGACACAACACAAATTGTTATCGCAGTTCGGAACCAATCGTTCCTAATCTGCAGGGCATTCGGCCCAGGGTACCAAAATTCACTAGAAAGAGTATTACAGTAGTTCAACAGAATAACTTACAATAATAAGTTCTCCTCCCTGCAAGGATTAGAACAGCAGCCTCTTCCTAGTTTAGCAAATGTCTACACACTTCCACAGAAGCTATTCGATACCTACACACTAAGTCTCCCCCTTAGTGTGATCCCTCTCACCGGGGACTTTCTTCACGAAGGCTTCTCAGGATGAGAACACCTATTACAATGGTCAGTTGCTTCTTGGAAAGCTAGTAGACCCTTAATCAGCTTCAGTAACAAACATACAACATCAAAACTACAACCTTCAAGATGCGAACTTCAGAGCCTATTCCTCATTGCTCCCCCTCAAGCGCGTCTCTCCTTGATACTCGTTAATCACTGCCTGAACCTTTGCCCCAACACGTATTGTGCTATTAATACATTAGGGTTTAACCATGTCTAAATCTGTCTTTTGACCCATCACATCTTGTATGGCTTACTTTCCTATCCCAACTAGGAAACTCAATCACCCTTATCCTCGGTGATATCACGTGCTGATCTCTTTCCTATAGAGTCTAGGAAACTCAATATCTCACGATTTGGCAACTCAAGATATTCACGCTTCATGGGATATATTGCTGACCTGGTCAAACATCGGTTTTGTCATAAAACAGCCAATAATGCTTTTATACACTTACAATCTCCCCCTTTGGCTCTTTTTTGACAAAACTTCCTGATAACCTTGACCAGCACATATCACAACCACTATTCCACATACACTATGAAATCAGCTATATCACAAACTCTTTGATGAACCTGATCCATACATATCATCAGCATTGTTTCACATCCATTCTGACATTCATTGCATCTATTCTGAGTTCCATGATTCTTCAAGCATACCAATCATTTAAGAACGCAGATTCTCATGGAAACTAGCACCACAACAATCTGAAAACACACATCATCCATCTATCCACATCACATCAGACCTTCACACATGATACCATTCACACACAGTAAGCATCAACTAAATCATCCATCTCCAACTCATAGATATCAAAAGGAGAAGAATAACACAAACTCACAAACAATCATCAAAAAGTTCACACTCAAGGTCAAAATCAAAATGGGTCACTCTGGTCAGCCAAGCTTAAGCTTCTTTTTCTCCCCCTTTTTGTCAAAAAAAGATACAACTCACTGATCCTCTATTGTGAAGAAGGAGGCTAATTGGTCTTGGAAATGAGATACTTGATAAGTCTCATCTCATTCTTAAGAAAATTCTGGCAACGAACTAAATCATCCATCTCCTTCTTGACACCCTGCAATCTCTTTGTCAAATAATCAAAAGTCATCTGATCAGCTGAAATACCTGAGGATGAAGAGCCCTGAAGTACGGACCGTGCAGGAGAAGAGCTGTCATGAAGGGCATCGCCCGATGATGGTGGAGGCATAAGCACTGAATCTGATGTAACCGGCAACGGATGCAATTCTGGGTGAGTATCAAGACCCTCATACAAAGACATATCCTCATGATGCTCATCTCGCAAGATCGAAAGTGCCTCATATACAGAAACAACAGGGGCAGCACACACTACAATCATAAGTGTACTGTCAATGCTGATTGCACTCAATGATACAGACACAACAGGTGCAGTACACACGACAGACATAAGTGTACTGGCTGTGCTGATTGCTCTTGACGGTATAAATGTAGGTAGAGTAGGCACCTCACTGCCACTAACCACAGCATCCGGTGTCTCAGCAAGATCACCCTCTGCAGGAGTGGGGACCACATCATCTCCAGACACTTGTTCTTTAGTCAGAATGCTTGTCTTGTTTCGTAGCTTATTCTTCTTACTGTGGACCGGGACTAACTCTGTGAGACCAACTGATTTTTGCTTGTTCAAAATTCCATGAATCAATTATGGAAAAGTGAGACACCCTTGCTTATCAGTCTGGTCAAATACTTTGACAATCTGTTCAAAAATCCTCCCACTTAGATCTAGTCTCTGCTCCGTGCCTATTCTGTACAGAAAATCCAACATACTTTTGTGTACAGTCCCTCTGTGAGTGGTAGGTATCCAGTTCCAAATTGCAATATTGTGTAAGGCCGAATACTTTGGAGTTAATTTTGAGGCTGGAAAAACATGAGAGGCTGGCCACATTGTGAGTTGTCCACCGGTCAGTTCCTTCAACATACTCTCATCACCCGTCTCTTCTAGCTCAGTGTGACACAATGGAATTCCAAGGTAGTCCACTATCTGGGAGACCCCAAACTCATACCAATGTCCTCTCACATATACTTGACAGCTTAAGCTTTGTCGTGGTCTGTTCAAATTCGCATAAAACTCCTGAACCACTGAAGGTGAATACGGTCCAATATGAATGACCGTCCGCATGAAACCAAGATTGTCAAGCAGTGGAATAATTACTTTGAATTCATCTAAGTTCAGCTCCCTTTCTGGACGAAATTCCTTCTTGATGACAGTCAAGAAACGCTTCTCTGCAGTTGCGTCTGCAAATTTTGCATTTTTTGCTTTTGCTGAAGGTGTGAGCTTCTTCTTACTCAGTCTTAGATGCTCTGTCGATTTACCTGCAGCTTGTGTAACCCCCTTCGCTTTCTCTGCACGGGTAAATCTCTGCTTTGGTTTCTCGAACACCTACACTGACTCCTGGATAGCAGACATATCGGCCTCTTCTTCTACTTCTTCGTCGTCAAGTCGAATTGGGGAGTCACTTGGTCACATACCCAGAACATTTTTATACCTTTGCAAAATAGTCGAATCTCTAAGACGTGTTCGCCGGTCCGACACTTGAGTAGCCTTACGTTTTTGAGAGATTATAGGTAACCTATCTTCATCTTCTTCGTCACTGCTCTCCACAACCCTACCCATAGGGTTACGAGGTACACTTTTGTGTACTGTCCGTTTGTTTGACACAAAGCCATCAAGAAACTGCTTAAGCGTAGCATCATCGTCCATCAAGCCCTGCTCATCTGCTTGTGAAAGTTTTTCCAGTAGCCGCAACCAAGGTCTCCAATGAAGGCGCTTTGATTTCTCATGTTCTCGTCTTCTTCATCATCCAAAGAAGATACAGAAAAATGACGAGGGAGTAGATGAACTTCGTTACCTTGACTATTGCTTGGCGAGGTCAATCGTCGGTCGGATTGCCATTCGCGAGCTCGTCTTCATGGTAAGTTTTCCCCTTTGCCGCCCTTCCTCCCGAAATTGAACTATAGTTTCAAGACTGAAAGACAAAATTGCACTTTTAACTTTACCTTTTCACTCTCCTGAAAACACAAAAAATCGGGTTTTTTTTTTTTTTTTTTTTTTTTTTTTTTTTTTTTGTACTTTCATGTCTAAGTACACTAACTGGTACTCTTTCAAATACAGTAAAGTCCCAGAGCTCCACGAAGAAACTCAAATTGTTTTGCATCCAAGCTCTTCGTAAATATATCTGCCAGCTGATATTCAGTTGATAAGTACTCCAGAATGACTTTTCCACCTTCAACTAGTTCTCGTATGAAATGATGCCGAATATCAATGTGTTTAGTCCTCGAATGTTGCACAGGATTCTTTGATATGTTGATGACACTTGTATTATCACAGTACACTGTAAGTACCCCACTCTGTACACCATAGTCTTCCAGCATTTGCTTAATCCATAAGAGCTGTGCACAACTACTCCCTGCTGCGACATACTCGGCTTCAGCAGTGGACAACGATATAGAGTTCTGCTTCTTGCTGTACCAGGACACTAGGTTGGTGCCTAAGTAAAAACAACCCCCTGATGTGCTCTTTCTGTCATCCGTATTTCCAGCCCAATCTGCATCACTGTACCCTGCTAAGACGTTACTGGTTGCTGCAGCATACCAGATTCCAAGATTTATCGTGCTCTTGACATATCTTATGATTCTCTTAACAATCTTCACATGTGACTCCTTTGGTGCTGATTGAAATCTAGCACAAAAACCAACACTATAGCATATGTCTGGTCGACTGGCAGTTAGATACAGCAAACTCCCAATCATGCTCCTATACAACGTTGGATCTGCTGGAGTGCCATTTTCATCCTTGCAAATTCGATCTGTTGTACTCATTGGTGTTCTCATAGCCTTAGCATTTTCCAAGCCAAACTTCTTAATTAGATTTTTAGCATATTTTTCTTGAGAAATAAAAATACCATCAGCTCTCTGTTTTATCTGAAAACCCAAAAAATAGGCTAGTTCCCCTACCATACTCATCTCGAACTCTTCTTGCATGTGTTTGACAAATTGTCGTTGAGCATAATCACTAGTGGATCCAAAGACAATATCATCTACATAGATCTGAGCCAATGTGAGCTCATGATCTCCTTTCTTAATAAATAATGTCTTGTCTACACCTCCTCTTGTGAATCCTTTAGAGCATAAGAACTGTGTTAGCCTTTCATACCAAGCTCTAGGGGCTTGTTTCAGTCCATATATTGCCTTGGTCAATCGATACACACAGTCTGGTTTATGAGGATCTTCGAGCCCTTTAGGCTGTTCAACATATACTTCTTCATTTAGATACCCATTCAAGAACGCACTTTTTACATCCATCTGATGTAACTTTATTTTCATCATACTAGCAGTAGCAAGTAACAGCCGAATTGATTCTAATCTAGCAACAGGCGCAAAAGTCTCATCAAAATCAATACCTTCTACCTGGGTGTATCCTTGTGCAACCAATCTGGCCTTATTTCTAATGACATTACCTTCCTCATCCGTCTTGTTTTTGAAAACCCACTTAGTACCAATGACATTTAAGTATTCTGGACGAGGTACTAAGGTCCACACTTCATTCCTCTCGAATTGCTCAAGTTCCCCTTGCATGGCTTTTATCCAGAACTCATCTTTTAGAGCTTCTTCCACTTTCCTTGGTTCCACTAACGAGGTATAGCACACAAATTTAACCATATCTCCATAATTATTTTTCTTACCTCTAGTCTTCATACCTTCATATATATCTCAATTATTGCATCGGTAGGGGGTGATTCTTCTGCACTCTAATAGATGATGCCTTTTCTCGTAGTAATGGCGGTTTCACGGACTTCGTAGAAGACACTCCTCTGTATCTTACGGTGCACCTTCATGTGTCCCCTCAGAATCGTATTCGACGGTTTCTTCATCCAGGGTAAGAGTACTTGTCACCGTACTACCCGTTCCGTCTTTCTGATTTTGAAGAACATGTCCTTGCTCATCATCTGACATCTCAGACCCTCGGTTTGGTCAGCTACTTCCACATTCACAGGTTTCAATGACTGTGTTTGTATTCTTCAACAATACTTTGTAATGCATGATCGTTCTGGAGTAACCTACAAACATCCCTTCCGTACTCCTGGAATCAAACTTTCTCAAGTGTTCACGATCTCTGGAGAACATGACATCTGCTGCCAAACTCACGAAAGTAATGTACCTTGGGTTTCCTTCCTTTCCACAGCTCATAGGATGTTTTGTGAGTTAAATACCTGAGATGTACACGGTTGCTGACATAGCACGCCGTATTAACAGCCTCTGCCCATAGTTTGTGAGGTAGTTCTTTGACATTTATCATAGTTCTTGCTATTTCTTGCAATGTTCTATTTTTTCTCTCCACAATCCCATTTTGTTGTGGGGTTTTGGGTGCTGAAAACTCATGTAAGATTCCTTTACTTTCGCAGAAGTTAGCAAAATCCTGATTTTCAAACTCCTTTCCATGATCACTTCTAATCCAAACTATCTTCCCTATTGTCACTCCCTTCTCAGTCATAAGCTGCCTACACATATTCACAAAAATTTTGAAAGTTTTTGACTTCTCCCTGAGGAACTCAACCCATGTAAACCTGGTGAAGTCATCAACACACACCATAACATATTTCTTTCCAGCTATACTCTCAGTCTGGACAGGCCCCATTAAGTCAAAATGCAACAACTCCAGTGGTTGTTTGGTGGTAATACTTTTCAATGCAGGATGTGGAGTTCGATGCTGCTTGCCTTCCATGCAACCTTTACACACAGGCTCAACGGTTCCAGTTAGAGTAGGTAACCCTCTGACAGCACCATACTTTATCAATTTCTGTAACCCTCGGAAGTGTATATGTCCAAGTCGCTTATGCCACAGTTGAGTAGTGTGCTCTTTAGTGTACTGACACTGATGAGAGAGAACTATCTTATAGCAGTTGTCACCGTTCTTGTCCCTTCCAAAGACGTAAGTGTGACTCTCATCCATTACCTTACAGCCCGGTTTTGGTGAAATTCACATATAGGTTCTGGTCACACAGGTTGACTGATACTTATCAAGTTTGCTTTTAACCCATTCACCAATAGTACATTCTTTAGGTTTGGAAGTCCTTTGACATTCAACTCACCTATTCCAATGACTGATCCTTTACCCCCATCTCCAAAAGTAACTTGTCCACCATTTTTCTTTTGTAGATTTGTAAGGAACTCACTACTTGCCATCATATGTCTAGAGCAGCCACTGTCAAAATACCATATTCCATCAATGTCGGTTTTTCTGGCAGTATGAGCAGCAAACAGGCTAATATCTTTCTTTACCAAAACTAAATTCTGAGCACCAAGCTTAACTCCTTTAAAATTTTCATTTCTTCTTCGAACTCTTTGTAACTTATAGCAATAAGGCCTGATATGACCATAGACCCCACAAAAATGACATGTAGGGATGAACCTTCTAACTTGATTGTAGTGAGATTTAGGACGGGCTGTTTGCAGAGATGAACTGGCCCCACTATATCCTAGTCCATACTTATTTTCCATTCGTTTCTCTTGAGTCAATATGTCATCCAATTGGTGCTTACCTTTGTCAAACTTCACCCAAATCTCCTTTGCCTTTCTTAGTTCTTCTTCTAGTTTCAGAATTCTTTCCTCCTTCTCATTTACTTTCTGTTTCAGCAGGTGATTTTCTTCATTTAAGGCACTGGTCTGTTCTCTCAACATCCCTTCTTTCCTCTCTGATTCTCTGACCTCTTTCTCTTTTTCATCAAGTTGTTGTTTTAGCATGGCTTTCTCTCTTTCCAGGATTCCAACTTGCTCTTTCAGAACATTAGTACTCGCAAGGACCCCATCCCATTGCTTGATGATATTTTGTACTGTACCAATATCATCCTCATTATCTGTTTCATCATCCGAAACTATAGAGATATCGTGTAGTCTTCTTTGCGCTGATAGTTCCATATTTACTGAAGTGTTCGCAGTGAATGCAACATAATTGCATTCTTCATCTTCTGAAGCGCTACTGTCGTCACTCCAAGCAGCCACAAGCGACTTTTTCTTTTTCAAGGAGGTAGGACACTCTGTTTGTATGTGCCCTCGTCCTCCACATTCATAGCACGTTACACTTTTGCTCTTGGTTGCTGAATCAAAATCACTTCCTCTCGATTTCCCTTCACCTAAAGCAAAATTCTTCCTCTTGCTTTTTCTGATGAATTTGTTAAGTCCTTTAGCCAGGAAGGCACTTTTGCATCTAGATCTGCTAAAGTGATGGTGGGGATATCTGACTTCTGGGTTGGCAGAATCACCTCATTACTCGCAAGAGTCTGAAGTGCTACACTTTCTTTCTTAACCTCTCTTACTGAATCACTTGACTCTTCATTCATCTCAAATGTTTTCAAAGATCCAATAAGTTCATCCAATGTTATATCATTTAAAGGCCTATTTTCTTCTATAGCAATTCTTTTCATCTTAAATTTCGAAGAGAGTGAGCGAAGTACCTTTTTGACCAGTTGATCATGAGGTATCCTGTCTCCCAGGTTGGCCGATTGATTAGCAATGTCTCTGATCTTTCCTTCGAATTCCAAGATCGTCTCATCCTCTCTCATCTTGATGAGCTCAAACTGAGTCATCAGCATCTGCAATTTTACTGCACGTACGCTTTCAGTTCCTTCATAATGAACTTCCAATATCTTCCATGCTTCTTTAGCCGTGGTGCATGCAGATACTCTCCTGAACTGCTCTTCATCTATTCCTCCAAAGATTGCATTTAATGCTTTGGAATTGCAGTTTGCTAATTTCTCCTCCGCATCATTCCACTCTGAACTAGGCTTCACAACTCTCTTAACATCAGCATCCTTTCCGATTTCAACAGTTGGAGGATCCCATCCCTCTTCAACAGAAAGCCAGGCTCTTTCATCCTGAGCCTTGATATAGATTTTCATCTTTGCTTTCCAGTAAGCATAATTAGTACCGTCAAGTAACGGTGGTCGTGTGTTTGAAGCCCCTTCCTTATGATACGCTGCCATCTTTCTTCACGTCAAGTTTATAACACCATTTATCTCCAAACTAATCTGGAGCCTGCTCTGATACCACTTGTAAATCCCAGTAAACTCTAGACGTGTATTCAAAAGTGTACTTACAGTAATTCCTGTAAACTTAAAATGTGAGCTCAGGAGTGTACTTACACCCGAAGACTGGTGTAGTGACACTTAGAGTTACACTCATGAACAAAAAGGACACAACACAAATTGTTATCGCAGTTCGGAACCAATCGTTCCTAATTTGCGGGGCATTCAGCCCAGGGTACCAAAATTCACTAGAAAGAGTATTACAGTAGTTCAACAGAATAACTTACAATAATAAGTTCTCCTCCTTGCAAGGATTCGAACAGCAGCCTCTTCCTAGTTTAGCTTATGTCAACACACTTCCACAGAAGCTATTCGATACCTACACACTAAGTCTCCCCCTTAGTGTGATCCCTCTCACCAGGGACTTTCTTCACGAAGGCTTCTCAGGATGATAACACCTATTACAATGGTCAGTTGCTTCTTGGAAAGCTAGTAGACCCTTAATCAGCTTCAGCAACAAACATACAACATCAAAACTACAACCTTCAAGATGCGAACTTCAGAGCCTATTCCTCATTGCTCCCCTTCAAACGCGTCTCTCCTTGATACACGTTAATCACTGCCTGAACCTTTGCCCAACATGTATTGTGCTATTAATACATTAGGGTTTAACCATGTCTAAATCTGTCTTTTGACCCATCACATCTTGTATGGCTTACTTTCCTATCCCAACTAGAAAACTCAACCACCCTTATCCTCGGTGATATCAAATGCTGATCTCTTTCCTATAGAGTCTAGGAAACTCAATATCTCACGATTTGGCAACTCAAGATATTCACGCTTCATGGGATATATTGTTGACCTGGTCAAACATCGGTTTTGTCATAAAACAGCCAATACCGCTTTTATGCACTTACAGATACTACTATTGATAGTACAAAATTTGATCCTTCAACCAAACATATCATGGTTGACCCTGATCACGGTCCTTCTTTAACAAACATCATCAACGCTGCCATTGATGACCATGCAATGGTCTCATTGCCAACACCTCAGTCATTAAAGGAACATCGTTCAAATACTTTTCTTATAAGGGGGAGTCTTTCAACAAATTCACTTGCTCTGTCTAGTTCTATTCCACAAGCTCCACGTCGAATATCTACCCGAGTTCGCAAACCTACTTCTCATCTTAAGGACTACATATGTCAGACATCATTACTCTAGTCTCCTATTTTACCCTCATCATCAACGACCTCAGGTTTGATTTTCCCATTCAAAATATCCTTTCCTATTCAAAATTTTCAATAACTCACAAAGTCTTTTTAGTTGTCGTGTCCGCGGATGATTAACTAAAGACTTATAGCCAAGTTGTACAATACAAACTGTGGCGTGAGGCCATGGTTGCAGAGATTTATGCTCTCCAAGAAAATAAAACCTGGTGATGGGTTTATAATATCAAAATGCATGTTGATGGCACTATAGAATGGACCCTATATAGTTATGAGTAGTGACATCAATTGATCGAGTGGCTAAAGGGGGCAGCATCTTTCAATCACCAAGTGGCCAAGTGACAGATATAGATATCTATCTGTTAATATTCTGCTTTATGCCTCCGTCGCTTTTCAAACAAGGGAGTTGTCAGACTAACTCGAGACACTTGGTTGCAAAAGGTAATACACAAATAGAAGGACTTGATTTCAATTAAACATTTGATCTTATTGCTAAATTCACCACAATGCGGTGTCTCCTCTCTAAAGCGGTTAGCGAGAGCTGGAAACTTCATCACATGGATGTTAATAATGTTTTTCTCCATGAAGATCTTGATGAGGAGGTCAATATGTGTTTACCTCCCGGTTTTACATGTAACCAATCCAATGTTGTTTGCATACTACAAAAATCTTTGTATGAACTTCGCCAAGCTTCCCGAAATTAGTTTTCCAAGTTTTCTAGTGCCCTCAAACAATACAGGTTTCAACAATTTGCAGTAGACCATTCGTTGTTTACTTTCACAAAAGGTGATACTTTCTTTGTCCTACTTATCTATGTTGATGATCTTATACTCACAGGCAATAGTGATTTCCAGTGTTCTAATTTCAAAACTTATCTCAATAACTATTTTCATATCAGGGATTTAGGGTCACTTAAGTATATTTTGGGTAAGTGGCACACAGAGAAGACGATATTTTTCGTTGTCAATATAAAATATACTCTTGATATCCTCTTTGAGTGTGGAATGTTTGCAGCCAGACCATCGCCTTTTCTTGTGGTCGAAAACCTTAAGCTTTCTTCTGATAGCGGTACACCTGTTAAGGATGCAAGTCAATATTGTCAGTAGGTGGACTGACATCTTTACCTCACAATCACTTGACGAAAAACTCTTATTCTATCCAAATATTATCTCAATTCATGTATGATCCTTGTCAAGACCATTATGATGTTGCTCTATGAATTTACAATAAATATAAAATTTGTTCTAAGTCAAGGAAGATTGCTTTGTCCTTCTTCTTCTTTACAACTCACAACATACTATGACTCTGACTAGGCTAGCTGCCCCATGGCACGGGGATCACTCATTGGTTTTTTCATTACCTTGAAAAATCTCCAATTTTATAGCGCACAAAGAAACAATCGGTTGTTTCTCATTCTTCGACAAAAGCAAAATATCATGCCATGACTTCTACCTTAGCAAAACTTTTGTGGCTACACAGTTTGATACAAAGTCTTGGTGTCCCACATTCACACTCTATGAAATTTCTTTGTGACAATCATTGTGTTACATATTACTTCGAACCCTGTTTATCATGCAAGGACCAAGTTGCAAAGGATTTTATTTCTTGCGGGATCACATCCTGTCCAACAAAATATCCACCTCTCATGTTGCAAAGATTTTCACTAAGGTGTTTGGCTTTCGCCAGTCTGAATTTGTATTACGATATTCTAGGATATGATATGATCCAGAACATTACCTAGCTAACCTTCCTTATATATCTTCCTATTTTTCTCATATTTCTCCTGTAACTTATCCTTATTATTCTTTCCTTTGCCTATATATTTCCATGTAATTGTATTGTACAAATTATCACAACAACAATCTTGTAAGCTTTTACTCTCCCATTCTTCTTTTCTCCACTAATGTTCTACTTTTTAAGCTACTTATTTCTACAGTCTACCTCAACTTTGACCCAGGAAACCAAGAACGAGAATGATGATTCATTTATAAATTGTGGTAAAAATGATAATTTGTATATAAATGCTGCAAAGATGACAAGTTGTATATGAATGTTTCCAAAATTATGAGTCACCTATTTTATGATAAAAAGACCCTCAATCATTAACTCACCGAATGGGAGTGGCAAAAAAGTCACTAGTAGTCAATAACATATTAATTAGTTACAACATATAAACTTGAATAACATGTTAGTTGGGTGCTTATAACATAATATTCTATTAGAGATTAACATGTCGGTTTGTAACTTTTAATATAATATGACTAGGGGAGGGCACTGGGTCAGGTTTGTCAGGTAACCCGACCCAACCCAATCCAAAAATCCCGAGTATGGATTCCCCAATAAACCCAACCTAATGCCCGCCCTATTTGTGTTTCTTAACACAGTATATATGTCATATACCATGGTCCATATGCATTGAAAATCCCATTAAGGCTGTATCCGGTAAATCAAATCTTCCCCTTTGCCATATTCGGGCATCTGAGATTCTGCAGGAGGACGCGGGAGCGGCAGGTGGAGCCTGGAGCCATTCATTGCAGTGTAGAAGTAGAACCCAAGTAGGATGAGTTCAGCCACCGATACTAGCAGCTCCAAAGATCGTGTTGTCATCTGCATAGGCGACCTCCATGGCTACATCTCCAAGCTTCGGTCTCTCTGGTCCAATCTCCAATCCCGGCTGCCGGAATCGGCATTCGAGTCCGCCTTAGTTATCTTCCTCGGCGATTATTGCGATCGGGGACCTGACACCCGCCTCGTTCTCGACTTCCTCATTTCCCTTCCGTCTCGGTATCCGGAGCAGACCCACGTCTTCCTTTGCGGGAACCATGACTTCGCCTTTGCGGCTTTCGTCGGGGCACTCCCGCCGCCTCCGGATGGTTCCCCCTTTTCCGCCACATGGGCTGAGTTCCAGGCTAACGCGGAGAGGGAAGGATGGTTTAAGGGGACAGGTTACGAGAATATGCATGTCCAGGGGAGGAGATGGGGTGGCCGCATCAAGGATAGGTTCAACGCGAAAAAGGGAATGGATTACAAGGGCTCAATTTATGATGCTGCCCCCACTTTCGAATCTTATGGCGTTCCGCATGGTTCCCCTGGTAAGGGTTCTCCATTTCTGATTAATTTCCACCGGCGGTTCTTTTTTCGATGAGTTGAATTAGACTACGAGAGACTTATCACCATGACACATCTTCTGCATAGAACTGAACTCATGTTTGTATTCCCCATAAAATCCACTGATTTGATGTCACGGACTCAGGAGTCGACCCGAGTTCAGAATCGTGTCTCTTATTATTCATGAAACTTTCATGATTGAAACCAAAAGAAGTTCTGTCTCCTTAAAAGAAAGATGCTCTGTTATGTATCACATTCTGTGAAAAATGTTAGTGTATAAATAGAATTTTCTTTCTTTTTTTTTCAAAAAAAAAAGAAAAAAAGAAAAAACTTGCTGAATGGTTTTGCTGCAGACCTGGCCAAAGCAGTCCCTGAGGATCACAAAGTGTTTCTCTTGAATTTGGTCTGGATCCACGAAGAGGTATGGAGTCAAAGTTTATTGGATTTCTGGCAATCAAGCTCCATTCGTTGTTAGATCTTACAGGAAGAAAACAGATTGAGTTAATGTTTGTGGTTATATGTACAGGACAACGTCTGGATTGAAGATTCAAAAGGAAAACATTGTTGCAAATTAATAGCTGTGCATGCAGGGTTGGAGAAGGCAAAAGGATTTGAGAATCAGTTAAAACAACTAAAAGCTAAAGACACCAGCATACAAAAGGTGGAAGCTCTTAGTGGAAGAAAAAATGTTTGGGAAATCCCAAAGGTAATGTCTTTCTTACCTGTTCGGATAAAAAATATAGACATGCTCTGTTTTTTCTAACATAAAAAATTAAATAAACGATAGATTATTATGCAGGAGTCATGTTGTTCTCTGATTACAAGTCCTTGCGATAATGTTTAACTCTAGACCTTGAAAATATGTTAAACTTTTGATGATTTAAATTTGTGTTCAGATGAATTTTGTTGCAGAGTACTTGGTGGTTGGGAAAATGTTTGAAAAAATGCTTCAATGTGTTCTTATTAGAAAATGAAAACAGTTGATCACTTACATGTCAACAGGTTATTATATATACTGATGGGGAGTAATTCCACCACATGCTTGCCTTGGCAGTTATAATGTTAATTGAGATTTTTAAAAGGAGTTTAAAGAATAAGACAGGATAAGGGCAGTAGCCATCAGAGTGTTGTAGGGTGACAGCCCCGTGTTGACTAAATGTTGAGAGCTTAATGTTTTAACACGTTGTAAGTTTAGAAGAGCTTCTTCTGTTATCATGACTGAGGAAAAGGGCAAAGATCCTAATCGTATGAAAAGTGGGAGTTGCACACAATAAGCAACTACTGTGTCAACCTTGTTGGAGGGATGAGTTTTTTAATGAGGTTTAAAGAAGTAATGCGTTGTCGATATTGGTGCTCCTAATTAGAGTGAAAAGGTGAATGAAAGGAAGAAACCAAGCAAATGCTGACGGTTTACTTCAATCTTATTTGGAAGCTTGTGATTGTTTTTGAAACCAATTAGCGCTTGATGATTATAACTGCACTGTGTAAAAGTCTCGCCACATCTCAGCAATCTTGGATCTCTGCAGGTGCTGGCATAGAAGGTCATCACTAACCTCAATATTGCTAGCTGTTTTTGTGCAACAGAATTGTTTCACTGTATGTTAAGGACGATCAATTGAGAATGGGTTGTTCTTCTAATTTGATATTTCCCTGTCACCCTACTAGTCTTAGTGGACGGACTTCATCATGCTCTTTTCTGTCAAAAACTTTTGCTTTCGGAAAATAATTTGCACTTTCCATTGATCTGATTTTTCTTTATTGTAGGAATTAATTGAGACGCCGACCATTATAGTGAGTGGGCACCATGGAGAGCTTCACATTGAGGGTCTGAGACTAATCATAGACGAGGGTGGTGGGCTTGAGCAAAATCCTGTGGCTGCTATTATACTTCCTACAATGGAAATAGTCCGTGATACAGATGTTTTACCTGCTGGGAAGTGATCACACTTGACAAACTCAGTTTTGAATTAAGTTCAATGTCCGAAATTATCTTCTGCTGATTGGGAAGCGGGTTGTTGGTTCTCCTGGAGACCATCGGAGACCTCTGTTACTCTCTCTTTATCTACCAATTTCTTTTCTAACACTTGTAACCATTGTTGGCCAACTTGAAAAATGGTAAGCTCTACTATATGTAGTGTGTAATAGTACTACCAACATGCGAGGTCATTTTGATTTTGTTGTAAATCAGTATCGGTGTTCTATGTCATTTTGACACACGATTTCATCAATTTTAATTCAACTTCTGAACATGTTATAGAAGATTTAGCCATCTAGGTTGATGCATGGTGATCCCTCTCCGTCTCAATCTCTCTCCCGCTCCCGCTCCCTCTTCCCTCTCCTGCTCCTACTCTCCTGCTCCTACTCTCCTGCTCCTACTCTCCTGCTCCCACTCCCTCTCCCTCTCTCTCTCTCTCTCTCTCTCTCTCTTGCTCCCACTCCCTTAAAAATCATTCTGGCGTTTAAACATACATAAAAGTGTAATAATAAATAATTTTTTTTTCTCAAAGCAAGAGTTTTCTAGATATATACTTGTAATGGATGTTGTCGTCAGACTTTCTTATGATGTTTTTTTTAGTAGTGATGGTTAATATAATTAGAAGACGTTTATAGACACATAATTCAGCAATATTGTATTTCTCTATGGTAAAATATAGGAGATTTTTTATGCCAATACCTAATTCTCGGTTGAACTTTAATGAATCCACTTCAAGTTTTCCTTATGAATCACTTAATATGAAAATTCTCTTTCCTAGTTGAACACACTAGCCATATCTCATATAGGTTAAGTTGGATATTATTTTTATTTACATGGTCATGACTTTAAGTTATATTTTGTGTTTCCATTATCCAATATTTACCTGATTACCCGATTACTTAGATGTCAATCTGGTAAATTTCTGAATTTTTATTTAAATATTATTTTTAATTTTTATTTGGTCTTTTTTTATTGATATTATTTTATTTACGTAGATTATAATTTTTTTTTATAATTTTTTAATATTTATAAAGGGTTAGTTCAAACCTTGTAGCAATCGATGTGAAGTTAGCCAACCGTGACATAGGCATCGACCTAGTTGTGTGGAGAAATTAAGTAACGTGCCTTGTGATAGAGAAACATGAAATGGGGAGTCTAACCCACGCGCTTTATGGTCTTTTTGTAGATTTCTAGATAGTTTTTTAGGAATCCTTTGTCATCCTTTACCTGTCCTCTTTACATTTTTTTTTTTGAATTTCCACAAAATAAACTGGTAAATAAACACATAAAAAATGATATAAATATTAATTTTTTTTAAAAAAACATGACAACAATATAATACCATCACAACACAATAAAAGTAGAATGCAACATTTAAAATTATTTATTTATATTTTCATAAGTTCAAGAAAAACATTATTTTAAGGCTAAAAAATATATATATACACTTTGTAATTGGGCTTTTTAGAATAAAAATTAATCAATGGGTATGTTAGAATGTAAAAAAATATGGAGGATATATTTAGATATTTTTTCATTATAATATTAAATATTAAAAAGTTAAAAATAATGCTAAAATTAAGTAAGGGCTAAGTGTAAATATTATAGATAATATCTACTATACCCTGTCGGTAATCAAAATAAATGGGTTCCGAAATCGGAAATGACATTTCCGTTTCCGTTCCAATTATGAAATGGTTGAATCAGTAAAAAGTAGGCCTGTAGACAAAAAATATTATTTTATTTTCAATTTCTTCATGATAATTGATCAAACACGGTAGGCAGTAGACAAAAATTATTATTTTATTTTCTTTTTCATCCGTTTGATAATTGATCAAACACGGTAGATAAAAATTATTATTTTATTTTCATTATCTTCCATTTGATAGTTAAACTCAAATTTTTTAATGAAATTTTGAATTAATAATTATTAAAAGTTTATAAATTTGAAGGTTGTGTACATGTACATATAAAATTGAATAATTATAACAAGATTAGCAAGAGAAAAAGTATAGCCTACATGTGTGAAATTAAATTTATTTGACCCTCTTAAAATTTAATCTTAAAATTTTATTTATTTTTTAAAGTAAATTTTAGCATCAACTGTGACGGTTCTTTTCAAATTCTAAGTTTCCAAGTTTCAACTTGTAACTGCCATGTTGACCAATCTGATTCTGACCTTGCGTCAAAGATTGTGTTGGATATCTGACATTAGCGATGACGACTGACGACAATCTGATTCGTTGATTCTCACCTCCCTTGGGGATTCTTAGTTTTAGACAAATGAATCTGCATCTGATCACTTCCTTTAACTTTTAAGTATAAAAATCTACGTAAAAATAGTACCCTGGGACTCCGTCAGTGAAAGAACGCTATTTCTTCCCTTCCGACTTCCCTTACAAAATCCCACCTGCTACCCTATATTTTAGATTCTAGCCTCGGTTTTTTCCTTTGTTTCAGCGCTTGTTCAAGCCTTTTCGGATGATTAAGGGGGGTCCGTTAGCTCTTTCTTTCTAAAGGCATGATTCAATAATAGTGAAATGGGTTGCCCATATTTTGTGTTTATTAACAAATATACTACTGTTTCATCGAAAATTCGCCGGTCCGCGAAGAGGCGCGACCCAGAGAAATTTTCAATTACTTTAGAATAAATTTGTTACAGGGTGTGTTGTAAATATCAAAGAATGCGAGTTCACTCTCCTAGGCTTCCTCTGATTCGATCTCCGTGTGAATTTGGTGAAGTTTGGGCTCCTGCGAGGTCATCGTCGAAACTTCGAAGTTCTGTAAAACGGATGTACCGCGATCCGGTGTGGCTTTTTTGTCGGTTGGACGGAAGTATTTGTGTTCCGTGTATTTCGACTTGTGACGATGCCGGTGGCGGTGTAGAATTGCTTCCTCGTCGATTTGCCGTAGAAACGACGAAACCGCAGATGTTGAACTTCTTTGCGATGAAAGAACCTCTGTGCATGAGGAACTCTACTCGGTGAAGGGAGTTTTGGACCTTCGATTTGGGAACGAGAGAGTTTCTGCACTGATGTTAAGAGAGTCTTTCCAATGTGATTTCTCCAACCGGTAGGGATGAAAATTCTTCCAACCCCTGGAACAGGGAACGTCTGGCCTTTTGTAGCCAGTCTTTGTAGTTGTTGAGGGATTTTTGCTGGGAAAGGGGATCACGATCCCCTTTCTGCTCGTGAAGTTGAGGGAAGAGGGGAGGAGGGAGACCAGGAGCTCCCCGTTGAGATCTCTTGAATGAGGATCGTGACTTCTTTCCAGAGATTTATCTTCCCAGAGATTTATCTTCCCGTTTGAAATGGATGACTGTATGCTGACTTGCGCTGATGTGGCGATGACTCACCGAGTTGTTGCTGACTAGACGATGACTCACTGAGTCTAAGATGCTGCGATGAGACTCACTGTGTTGATAATGCGGCGAGACGGGATCTTGGTGGTGGGCTGCGTCGGATTACATCGAGAATTGTTGAGGCCTGTCCACGAACTTTGTTTGCTGGGTCGATGGATTCCTAGGCCTGTCAAATGTGGGCCATGCACATTTTGGTGCATACAGATTGCCCCCTTCGAGACTTGTTCGATCGGGAGGAACGAAAAAGTTTCGAACGTGAAGATGAACGAACACAACGCACACACCCCTTTTTTTTTTTGTTGATCCTCTTACTCTTTTAGGATCGTTTATCTTTTGTGTACGTATTCCTATCTGTCCTCTTGCTTTTTTAGGACAATGTATATTCTCTGTACACCTTATGCATTATATTTTTTTTTTTTCTTTTTTTTCTCCTTTTTTTTTTGGTTCTCTTCTTTGTTTTAGAGTTGTTTGCTTTTTTTTTTTTTTTTTTTTTTTGATATACACGCATATGTAGAGTATGTACCTGTATAGATAGATGATGAATACCTGAGCAGAGATGTCGCCCAGGTTTGAATAACAGCGACACCGGTGAAGAGGGAGACTGCGCAGTGAACTCCACACTGTGTGGCACTGACCCATCTGGTGAAATTTGGTTTCGACAGGACTGGTTCTATGCTGGAGGAGGGGAGACTATGTGGCGCTGACTCAGCCGAAGCCCCTCAAGGGCGGCGAGTTGCTCGTGCCGGGCAGAACCGCCCCGTGTAGGGGAGGAAGGGGAGGCAGCCCCGGGCCCGGGCTTGTGTGGCGGCCGACTCAACCGGGCGAAGCTCCTCGGGGCGGTGGAGTTGTTCCTGCCGGTGAGAACTGCCTCCCCCAGGGAGAGAGGAAGGGGAGGCAGCCGTGGGCCCCGCCTTGTGTGTGGCCCGACTTCGCGGCGCGAAGCCCTCAAGGGCGGCGGAGTTGTTCCCGGCCGGGCAGAACTACTCCCGCCAGGGGAGGAAGGGGGAGGCAGCCCCGGGGCCCCGCCTTTGTGTGGTGCTGACTTCAGCCAGCGAAGCCCTCAAGGGCGGCGAGTTGTTCCTGGCCGGCAGAACCCGCCCCACGCTAGGGGAGGGGGGGAGGCAGCGCCCCCCCCGCCTTGTGTTGACTTAAAATTTTTATTATTATTATTATTATTATTTTTATTTTGTGTGATGGATTCATTGTTTAGGAGCTCCTTCGGTGGTAGACGTTTCCTTCCTTCTCCCAAACTCGCCATGGCTTGTAATCGAGCTTGAGTAGTTTGGGACGAATCCGAAGTGGTGGGGTCCACCCTTGGACGGTTAACAACTCGACGCTATTCCTTAATCAAACCTCCATGTCGAATTTTACTGGGACTTCTGTGCAGAAAACTGTGACCTAATCCCTCTAGACCGTAGATTGTCGAGCTACTGGCGGCATTAAAAGGAAAGAAAGAAGAGATCGAGGCAGAACGCCGAATCACGAACCAAATAGGGCGGGACGGGAGCCAAGGCGACAGGGGAGGGCTGGGAAAGGAGAGAAGGGGAGAGGAATTGAAGTGGAAGGGAGAGAGAGGGAACCGACGCCGTGGGCGGGAGAGGGACGAAAGGGAATTGAAACGAGAGAGAGGAGTTGAGATGGAGGGGAAAGTGAGAGAGAAACGAAGCCGGAGAGCGGGAAGGAGAAAGGGAGAACAGGGGAGCCGACAGGGGGAGAAGGAAAAAGGGGGGGGAGGGAAGGAAGAGAGAGAGAGAGAAAGGAGAAAGGAAGAGGAAGGGGGAAGAGGGAGAAGCAAAGTGGAAGCCTAACGGGAGAGGGGAGAGAAGAGTGGAGCTCAATTACCGTCATGAACGGCGGGGGAGGAAGAAAAGAGAGAGAGGCTTTCCGGGAGGAAGAGAGGAAGGGAGGAGTGGGGGGCTAAAGGGAAAAGAAGGAGGGGGGATCGGGATTTGCCGTGGTCCCCACCCCAATACGCTCACACTACTATTTTTTTTTTTTAATCAAAGTCCACGATTTGAGACTCTACGTGGTTTGGCGTTTTTACGAATCCCCATCGAGCTCATCGACTGCCTTAGCTCTTGTGATACGGGAGGCAGTCTTGAAATGGCTTGTTTTTGATTCTGTGACTTTGGGAAGGATTTTTTTTTGGTCGTCGCTATCTTCTCGATCCCTCAGGCTTGTGTCGGTTTTACGCAAACCAATCAAAGGATACTTGAAAAAAAAAAAAAGTTTTTTCTCTCTTTGCTCAGTTAATTCGAGTCGGGGGTTTCCCACTCTCTTTTTTTTTTTTTTTTTTTTTTCTTCTCTCTTTCCTTTTCCTTCCTCTTTTTCTCTCCTCTCATTTTTGACTCCTCCCTCAGGTCTCTCATTTTCTCTCTCTTTTTTTTTTTTTCGAGTTGTTCTCTCTTTTTTTTTTTTCTTCTTTTTTTTTCTTTTTTTTCGTAGCTTTTTTTCTCTTCTTTATACTCTAAGTGTTTGTCAATTTGTATGTTGTGACAAATTGACAGTTTTTGTGCCAGACGTTGTGAGTTTGCGTGGTGCCTGGCTCTGTCTCCAGGTGCTGCAATTCGTTCGGGTCGCGCCGGGCTCTGTCGCCAGGTGCTGAAATTTTTGCGGACTGATCCGGCTTGGTCGCTAGGAGACAGTCTGTCTGCGCTAGCACACCTGTTTTGGATGCCGAGTGCAATTAGCAGTCTGGTCGCAGTAGGCCAAAGTTGATTGCTAATGCAAGGTTGCAGGCCGGCAAAGTCGCCGGGTGCGAGTTGTTGTTGAGGGTCGCGGCCGGCAAAGGGTCGCCGGGTCGCGAATAGTGTTGAGTCGCGGCCGGCAAAAGGTTGCCGGGTGCGACCAGGTTGAGGTCGCAGCCGGCAAAGGTCGCCGGTAACAATTGTGTTGAGGTCGCGCAGCCGGCAAAGGGTCATTGGTCGCGAGTTGTGTTGACCTTTTTTTTTTTTTTTTTCTTCACGACTTCTTTTTGTCGTAGCTTTTTTTGAGCGACTTCTTTTGCCGCGAACCTTTTTTCTTGCTTAGCGACTGCTTCTTTTTGTCGCTGCTTTTTTCCTCTTTTTTTTTTTTTTGGGGGCAGAGTTACTTACCTGACACCATGTGATTGTGTTTGGCTCGATCGCCGGGTGTTGTAGTTTTCGTTTTAAACTTGGCCGGCTCGGTCGCCGGGAGGTTAGACGTCTGTTTTGGTCACCGAGTGCCGAGGCTTTGGTTCGGCTGAGCTCGGTTAGGTCGCCAGGAGGCTGAATTCCTGCGTTGGTGCATCTGGCCCGGTCGCCGGGCGCGAGCTGCTGTGAGCTGTTGAGTAGTCAGCTCTGGTTTGATCGTCCACCACTTCTTTTCTTTTGCGACTGCTTCTTTTTGTCGCTGCATTTTTTTCTTTTGCGACAACTGCTTTTTGTCGCGGCTTTTTTGTTCGGCGACGGCTTTTTTTTGTCGCAACCTTTTTCTTTCTCTTTTTTTTTTGAGAAGATGGATTGCGTACCTTGTTCTGTTGGCTGCGTCCGACTCGGTCGCCGGCCGCAGGAGTTTGTAGTACAACACCCGACTCGGTCGTCGGGTAGTGTCTCTGCACTCTTCTTCATGTCCGTTTTGGTGTTGGGCGCCTGTTTTGATCGCGGCCAACTGTTTGACTGGTCGCGATAGGTTGATTGTGCCTAGTCTGGTCGCTGGGCACTTGTGTTTCGCAACATCCTTTTCCTGTCCAACTCGGTCGTCCGGCACTAGGATCGGATATGCAGCATCTAACTCTGTCGCCAGATGCTGAATTCTCTGTTTTGGTGCGCCTAACTTGATCGTCGAGCACTAGAGAACTCTGTTTTGTTTGTCTCCGGTTTGGTGGCCGCGAGACTTTGGAACTGTTCTCGGTTTGGGTTGCCGAGGACAGTGTCGTTATTTTGGTTGCACCCGACTCGGTCGTCGGGTGCTTCCACTTTTTGTTTTGACTGCAGCCAGCTTTGTAGTTGGCTGCGAATTTGAAGACGTGCTCCACCCGGATTGACTATCGGGTGTAGCGACTTTGCTTTGATCGCACTCAGCTCGACCGCTGAATGCTGCATTCTTTGGTCGGCGCTGACCGCTTCTTTTTTGTTTGCGCGAGATAGGCTTCTCGGCGAAGAGAATCGGTAGACCCATTCAGTTTACCCACTCTCTTTTTTTTTGTTTCTCTGTTTTTGTTTTTTTTTTTTGACGACGACCGGTTCTTTTTTCGTCCCTCTTTTTTTTCTTTTCTTGCGACTTGATATTTTTTTTTTTCGTTGTCGTGGTTCCCCCTTTTTTTTTTTTCGCCCCCTTTTTTTTTTTTTCGCGGGGATGCTTGATTTCTTTTTTTTTTTTTTTTTTTGATTGGCGTTGACTTGTTTTTTTGTCGCAGATGTCTCTCTCTCCGCTCAACCCGGTTTCCCTCCTTGGTCTGACCTTCGCGGATATCTCTGTTCTATCCGACGGTGTTGCGCGACGCTACCTGCGGGTTAGAGATTCAAACGGACAGGAGAAGTCGATGTTATTACCTCACGGCGAATCGGTATTTGGAAGTCAGTCCATGTCTGCGCCCACGCTCATGAATGTGCATGACTTGTAGAGTCGTCCAGTGATCCAAGTTCACCCGAATTGGTCGAGGATACCCACGTTTTCCTTGAGAAGTTGATGGAGGTGGGTATTGACACCTCTACTTTGGAGCATTGGGTTGAGAAGTCGCATCCGGGGCGGCTCGACTGCTGCGCCTGCGCTGTTCGTTGGAGGGGAAGCTCAGTCTAGAAGAGCGCCAAGTTGAAGAGGCTGATCTTACTCAAGCTGAGCGACATGTGACCAGCAGTCGTGACCAACTGTCCGCTAATGTCGACCAGAATCGGGCGGCTCGGAAGGCTGCCGAAGAGGAGCAGAGGCGACTTCACGAACAGCCCGTTGTGGTTTCAGCTCACCTTGACACTTTGGATGCACAACTTGCGACCGATCAGAGACAGCTCGATGCGAAGGATGAAGAGGCTGCCACTACTCGTCGACGTTTAGCTGAGGTTCGAGCTCGGCCTACCTTCACCGAACAGGAAGGACAGGAGCTGGCTGACGCCCAGGCTGAAGTGATGCGTTTGAAGGGACAACTTGCCGGTTTCGAGCTTCCGCGACTTTGATGCCATCTCACTCTTTCTTTTGTTTTGCATTTTTTTGTTTGCCTCGTTTTTTTTTTGTGAGGCTTCTTCTCTTTCTTCTTTTTTTTTTTTTTTTGTAGCTCCGCCATTTGTTTGAGCTTGAAAGAAGACTTTTTTTTTTGTGCCTCGCCTTTGTGTTGCAAGACCTGCACTGTTCCCATTACGAATTTTTTTTTCAATGAGAAGTCCGTGCTTATTTTTTTTTCGAAGTTCTCTTCTTTCTCTCTTTTTTTCTTTGCTGCCTTCTTCATGGGTAAAATCGTTTGAGAAATTTACCGTTGGTTATTGGCAACTCCGACCCATTTGCAGTGACGAGCTTGTAGGCGCCATTAGTATAGGCCTCCTGTACCACGTAAGGTCCTTCCCACTTTGGTGCGAATTTGCCCCCGATTTTGCTAGTAAAGAGCATCGGTCGTCTTACTGCGAGCACGAGATCGCCCTTCTGGAATGACCTGAGTCGTACCTTTTTGTTGAAGGCTCGGGTCTTGCGGGACTGATAGCACTCGAGACGTTGTTCATCGAGAGACTCAAGTTCTGCGAGTCTCAGTTGGGCGCATTCCTCCGTCGTCAGTCCTTCTCTTACAGCTATGCGTAAGGAAGGGAGTTGTACTTCGAGAGGGAGTACCGCTTCGGTGCCATAAACCAGCGAGTATGGAGTCGACTGGGTAGGCGTTCTGACCGTCGTTCTGTATGCCCATAAAGCTTCGGGAAGTTTTTCATCCCAGCTCTTTTTGTGGGCGCCGACCATTTTCTTCAGAATTTTGCAGAGTGTCTTGTTGAAAGCCTCTGCGAGTCCATTGGCTGCCGGGTTGTAAGCCGACGACATCCGTTGTTGTATGCGAAATTTTTCGCAGAAGCGGTCCATGACTCTGTTTCTGAAGGGTGTGCCGTTGTCCGTCACAATATACCGTGGAACTCCATATCTGTAAATGAGTTGAGTTCGGATGAAATTGGCGACGGTGGTGGCCTTGACCTCTCGGTAGGCTGCAGCTTCAGCCCATTTAGAGAAGTGTTGGTGGCAGCCAAGATGTACTGCCATTCAGAGTCGGACTTAGGAGTGATAGGGCCGATGATGTCCATACCCCAAGCTTCAAATGGCCAGGAAGCGACCGTTGGGTGAAGCGGCACCGGTGGTTGATGTATGTAATCGGCATGGAGTTGGCACGGTTTGCAGTTTTGAGCCATTTCGATGGCGTCCCTGAGCATAGTTGGCCAGTAATAGCCGAATCGTTTAACTTGCAGGTGAGCTTCGGGCCAGCTTGATGTGCGCCGCAGATCCCACCATGTGTTTCTTTCAGCACTTGTAGCCCCTCTTCTTTTAAAAGGCAGCGAAGGAGCAGACCTTCGTATGACCTTCGGTAGAGTACGTCGTTGATGAAAACGTACCGAGGAGCTGTCCGACGAATTTGGACTCGCTCTCGCAGGTCGACTGGGAGTGTGCTGTGACGAAGGAAGTTGATGATAGGCTTGCGCCAGTCCTCGGTCTGGTTTTGGCTAGACGAGATAGGGAGAGATTCTTCTGTCTCCTCTGTTTGCTCTTCTTCTTTTTCTTCCTCGAGTGGTGGAGGGATGACCCATCGTTCGCAAATTGGAACTTGGTTTGACCTTTCGTCGAAGTGTGCTAAGCTGGCAGCAATGCCGGCTAATGCGTCCGCTGGCCCATTCTCGGAGCGAGGGACATAGTGGAGTGAAACATCCGGGATTTGGGCCAGTAGCTCACCGGCATATCTCCAGAGGGGTTCGAGCTCGAGTTTCTTGACTTCGAACTCCCCTGTCAATTGTTTGATGACCAAAGCCGAGTCGCCGTAGATGTTTAACTGCGGCATTTGCATCTCGACCGCTATACCGAGTCCGAGGAGGATGGCTTGATACTCTGCTTCATTGTTCGTGCAAATCTTGGTGAGCACGAACGAATACGGCAGTAGATCTTTCTTTGGGGAGACGAAAAGGACTCCGGCGCCAGCTCCATTTCTCCGTGCGGCGCCGTCAAAATACATTTCCCAAGGGGGAAGCACTTCAACCAGGAATATTTCTTCGTCTGGGAATTCCTCTGTTAACTCCCATTCGGCCAGCACCAGGTGGTTGGCCAAGAAATTGGCCAGAGCTTGGCCTTTGATAGCTCGTTGCGGCACGTAATTGATTTCAAACTCAGAGTGGAGCAGCGCCCATTTTGCCAGCCGACCAGAGAGGATTGGTTGCGACATAATGTACTTCAACGGATCAGCTCGTGAAATGAGGTTCGTTGAATGCGCCAGGAGGTAGTGCCGAAGCTTTTGAACTGCGAATATGAGAGCCAGACAAGTCTTCTCGATCGGTGTATAGTTGAGCTCGGCACCCACCAGTGTTCGGCTGAGATAATACAGAGAATGTTCTTTGTTGTCCTCATCACATTGAGCCAAAAGAGCTCCCACCGACTTCTCCTGTGCTGCGATGTATAGCAGCAGTGGTTTGTCGACGATCGGAGCTACGAGCACCGGTGGCTTGGTGAGGTATGCCTTTATGTTGTTAAAGGCGTTCCGGCAAGCATCGTCCCACTCGAATGGTGTACCCTTCTTTAGCAGACGACTGAAAGGCTGGCACCTCCCGGCGAGGTTCGAAAAGAAGCGGCGGATGTACGCCAGGTGACCTTGGAAACTTTTAAGCTCAGAAACGTTTCTAGGCTCCGACATCTTTTGAATGGCGTCGATTTTCGATTGGTCGATTTCGATTCCTCTGTGATGGACGATGAACCCCAAGAATTTGCCTGAGGTGACGCCAAAAGCACACTTCAACGGATTCATTTTGAGCTGAAACCGTCGCAGTCGCTCGAACACTGCCCGGAGGTCGAGAAGGTGGTTGGCTCTCTGCTTTGTTTTCACCACCAAATCGTCGACGTAGCATTCGACTCTCTTATGGAGGAAATCATCGAAGATATTTTGCATCGCTCGTTGATATGTCGCACCGGCATTTTTGAGTCCGAACGGCATCACTTTGTAGCAAAAGATCCCTTTTGGAGTGCGAAAGGCGGTGAGCTCCTCATCTTTTGGGTCCATCCGAATTTGGTTGTAACCAGAGGACCCGTCCATGAAAGATAGAGCCTCGTGACCTGTTGTCGCGTCGACCATGAGCTCTGTAATTGGCAGAGGGAAGTCGTCCTTCGGGCACGCTTTGTTCAGGTCACGAAAGTCGACGCAGACCCGAATTTGGCCAGTCTTCTTTTTGACTGGGACGATGTTTGCAATCCAGGACGGGTACTTCACCTCCCCCGATGAAATTTGCCGCGATCAACTTGTCGACCTCCTTTTCGATTTCTGGCACCCGTTCTGGCGGAATCGCCGCGTTCGCGATTGCTTCATTGGCGAACAGAGGGATGAACCGCCAATTTGTGGACTACCACGCTGGTCGAGGCGGGCATCTCCGTGTAGTTCCAGGCGAAGATGTCTCCGGTATTCATGGAGTAACGCCATATATTCAGCTTCTTCTTCGGCCGTCAGTGAAGCACTGAGGAATGTCGGCCGCGGGTCTTCTGCTGTGCCTAGGTCGACTTTCTTTAATTCGTCGACCGTTGACTGGCCTCCTTCTTCGAACTCAGCAGGAGCCTCTTTCAAGACGAATTCCTCATCCTCTTGTTCCTCGTCGATGACGGAGATGTGGTTCACCGTGACTGAGTCGTAGGCACGAGCTCGAGCAATGGCTGCCTTCAACGTATAGATGACGACTGGACCGCCGTCTTTCTTTGGTCGACTTCGATTGATGGCTGCTTCGGTGTAAATAATCACCGGCTTTGGAATATTTTGTTTCTCCGTTGGGATTTGGCCAACTGAGACCTGGTGCACATCTGCCGATGACTTTCTGGTTATCTTGACCGGCTTTGCTTGGGCTGTATAGATTTTGATTGGTTTTGGTCTCTCATAACCGAGGCCCAGGCGACCTTGACTGATGCGATGCCCTTCATTCTTCAATTTCTCCTGCTCTGGAATGAAGACGGGTAAGGTCATAGGAGGTTTGGCATGAATCTCGTCTTTCGTGAGATTACCCCCTGCTTTGGCCATCAACCGGTAGGCGTTCGGGTCGAAGCCTTCATTTGAGCGTGTAGCCGGCAGTTGTTGTTGGTTCGGCAACTGCTTCACGTTACCTCGCTCCTCTAATTTTGGCAGAGGGAGCGTGACTTTTTCTGGCAAAGGGGTCGGCTGGATTTTGTTGCAGGCGACCAGGGGAGCTTCTCCTTTCTTCCTTTGCGACTGTGGAATGTATCGCAAGATGGGTATGTTGCGCCGATTTGGTGTAGGCGCCGACCGTGGCGGTTTATGGCCGTGTGCCGATGGGCTGTTCTTGCCGCCAACCTGCTTTAGAGATCTGACCGGCGTCGTGATCTGTTTAGGAGATACAACTTGCGTCGAAGTCTGTGGTTTTGTGGGCTGCGACGACTGTTGGAGTGTTGCATCGTGCATCGGTTGTTTGGACGATGCGGCCTGCGTCGGAGTTCTCTTGGCGTTTGCTGCCTGGTTCGACTCCGGTGACAATTTAACTGTCGGCCTAGTCGTCAGGTAGAATTTAGCATCTACAAACGATGCCTCTGCCTTTGTGAATGGGCTTTCGTAGGCATACACTGTCTTTTGCTCGCCATTTTCCATATACTTGAAGCATTGGTGCAGTGTAGATGACACGACTCCGTTTGAGTGAAGCCACGGTCGACCCAAGAGCAGGTTGTATGAGGTCCTCGAGTCGATGACTTGAAGAGGCGTGTCGGCTACCATGTCCCCAATGTGCAGCTTTAGGTTCGTCATGCCGAGTGTTCTCTGGCCCTCCTGGTTGAAACCTTGAATGAGGAGAGAACTTGGAGAAAGGTCGCCAGCAGAGAGACCAATATTCTTCATCGTGCGGATGGGCAGAATGTTGACTGCAGATCCACAGTCGATGAGGATACGGTTGATTTTGTGATCCCTGATGTAGCCGGAGACGAACAACGGTCTGTTGTGATTCTTCGACCCCAATTGTGCATCTTCCTCTCTCGAATGTAATGCGGGGTGGGCATGTGACGGCGAGCTTCTTCCGACTTTTTGCGAGATGCGCTTTGGTGTAGGCATCTTCCTCTTCTTTTCGAAAAGGAGGGGTTAACCCGACTTTTGGCAGGTCGTTCTTTCTCATCAGCAACGTCTCGAGCTCGGCTTTGAGTTCCTCTGGTTTGTCGAGGACTCGGATTAGGGCTTGTCTGGACCTGATGTCCAAATCGAGGTCATCTTCTATTTTGTTGAGATGTGAGATTTTTTTGAGCGACGTCTCTAGGTCGTCGCATTCGACGACTGGTCTTTTGCCCTTCTCTTTTGTTGCTGTTTGCTCGGGAGGAGCAGTTGAGCAGGTTGCCACCATTGCAGGCGGTGAGAGGAACTCCTTCGGGAAGAACTCCGCCAATGTGACGGGTCTTCTTTTCTTTTTGTTTGCCCCCTGGACGTCAGTCCTAGGAGCTTTTCTTTGACGTTTCGCGGCTCTTTTGTTTGGCCGCTTTGCTTTTGTTTTGATGGTCACCGGTGCCGGTTCGATTTCTCGAATAGGCTTCTTTCTCCAGGTGACCAAGATCCACCCCTCTGCGTCGGCTGCAGCTTCTTCGCGGGGTGCCGGTTTTGGTACGACCTTAGCCGGTGGTCGTGTGTTGTTGTGAGGTCGGCTGGAGGAACCGGGCTTTGGTCGGTACTCCTTCTTCGTGGCCTGCTTCTTGTTTGGCCGAGTTAGCTGATTCGGCTCGGCTCGGATGGAGATGGCATATGAGGAGACTCTGTTTTCAGCTCCTTCAATTTCAATACGGCCTTGCGCCGCCAGCTCCATGATGCGATCCTTCAAGACGAAGCATTTCTCCGTCGAGTGCCCAACCAGTCGATGGTATTTGCAAAAAATTGGATCTTTGCTTTTGGATTGGTCGCCAGGTCTTTTGATTTCTGGCAGCCTCAATAGTTGATTGTCAAGCAGCTGATCGAGCATGATGGGAACGTCGGCGTCGGCGAAGGGATATGTCTTTGCCTGTCGTTCTTCTAGTGTCTGCTTCTTGAAGCCTCCCGTCAATTGTCGTGGAAGGTAGGTCTGCTTGACTTTACTTCCGACCTTGATCGGTTCGACAGTATTTGTCGCGAAAGAGGATTTTGATTTCTCTTTCGTTTCTTTGGGCGCGGTCGCAGCAGGTGCCTTCCCCTTTTTGCGAGGGTCGGCGGAAGAGGATCCTTCTTCCCCTCGTTCTTCTATCAAGTTTTCCATATTGTGAGCTTACATTGCGAGCTCTTGAAATCTTTTCGCCTTCGCTCAGTATGTAGCGAGGGAGATTCCATCGCATTCCCGTGAACACATTTCTATTTCGGCTTCGAGAGACGATTCGAGCTTTCTTTGCAATTGAAGCTCAGGTTCCTCCATCGGTTGATGTAGTCGACCACTTTTTCGCCCTTCTTCTGTTTGAGATTGGCGATCTCGACTAGTGTTACAGTACGCCGAGTACTGTAGAATCGACTAAGGAATTCGCTCTCCAGTTGCTCCCAACTGTTAATAGATTCTTGGGGCAGCTCGATGTACCAATCGAAGGCATTTCCCTTCAGCGATCGGCCGAACTGCTTGACCAACAAGTCGCCGTCTGTGCCGGCGTTGTTGCAAGTCTCTATGAAGTGAGCGACTTGCTGCTTTGGGTGGCCGTCGCCGTTAAATTGTTGAAAATTGGGAGGGTGATAGCCGATCGGCATTGGGATGTTCTGAATCCTCTGTGTGTACGATCTCTTGTAGGCGACTGATTTGTGGTCGCCGGCGCTGTTTCGTACTACACGGTTGACGTGCTCTGTGATGGCGTCAAGTGTGAGAGCTGACGGATCGACTTCGGGTCGACCTCTGCGGATGGCCACTGGAGCGACGGGCGGCAGCTCGTCGTCGGAGGAAGAGTCTTCTTGCGGCAGTTCGGCTGAGGCGCTGGTAGTCGGCCGATTTCGGTCGACTTCTTGAGAGACGCCACCGGTGTTATTGGTGGTTGTGCCCATTTCAAGCCGTTCAAACATCTTCGCAATTTGACCATTGCGAGCTGCTAGTTGAGCAATGACGGGCTGCAAGTTGCACATCTTTTATACGCAGCTGTTTGCTTTGCTCCTTTATCGCAGCTTGCATTTCGGCAAGCAGTTCTTCGATAGTTTTGGCCGAAGTTGTCATTGCGGCCATCTTGACGGTTTGCGTCGGAGTAGTTGTTCTCGACGCGGCTTGGAGATATGAAGCCTTCGTTGGTGACTTCATTGAGGGTGCGATCGCCGTGGGGACCGGGTCGGCGGACCAGATCCACAGTTGATTGTGGAGAGTGGCTCGGGCGGCGACCGGCTTGCGCTGGATAGTCGCCCGGTGAGAGAATCGGAAGGATGAGATAGGTGATGTTGCGGTAGGGGAGGTCGTCGGTGTTTGTCGGCGAGGTGAACGGATAGGTGGTGGACCAGCTGATGCATTGAGTGCGGCCAGAAGGTCGTGTGAAACCAGCATAACCGGCGAGTTGTCTGTCGCCGACGTTCTCTGTACGGAGGAGGCTGGTATTGAGTGTGTTCTTGCAGCAGAGAGAGAGGAGGTGCCCCCGCTTTGCTCGTATCGTTGCACCAAAGTGGGAACAATAGAGCTTCTTCGCGGACGGGCGACGATCGCGCCCGGACCGGCAAAATGGCTGCGAGGAGGAGGAGATGCAAATGACAGCCAGGTATGTTGGTTTGGCCATTGCCGGCAGCAGCAGTTTACGCGGCGAATCGTGGCTGGTTTGTTGGAGGTCCGGTAGCCTGTGGCACGAATAAGGCGCTTGGACGGCGCGTGTCGCGCATGAAAGGAGCTTGTCCAGCAGACAAATTCCTGGCCATAGCTCTCGTCACTGGGCGAGTGGCCGGTGGTGGTGAGGTAGGGACGCGAACGTTGGCCGGCGATACGGCAGCAGATCCGCGAGTTCCAATAGTTGAACCTGCGGTCGCGGTGGGGCGCGGTTGGGCAGAGCTCGAGAAGGCAGTTTGCTTGCCCCCATTGTTGTTGTTGTTGTTGCCGTTGTTGGCGTTGTTGGCCATGGCTGAGGTTGGAGATTTTTTTTTTGACGTAGAAGGAGATGAGAGGTAGGAAAGGTCCCACCGGGCGTGCCAAATCTGTTTCACCAAAAATCCGCCGGTCCGCGAAGAGGCGCGACCGAGAGAAGTTTTCAATTACTTTAGAATAAATTTGTTACAGGGTGTGTTGTAAATATCAAGGAATGCGAGTTCACTCTCCTAGGCTTCCTCTGATTCGATCTCCGTGTGAATTTGGTGAAGTTTGGGCTCCTGCGAGGTCGTCGTCGAGACTTCGAGTTACAGAAAAAGATGTACACGATCTGGTGTGGCTTTTGTCGGTCGGACGGAAGTATTTGTGTTTCGTGTATTTCGACTTGTGACGATGTCGGCGACGGTGTAGAATTGCTTCTGGTCGAGCTGTAGAACGACGAACTGCAGATGTTGAACTTCTTTGCGATGAAAGAACCTCTGTGCGTGAGGAACTCTACTCGGTGAAGGGAGTTTTGGACCTTCGATTTGGGAACGAGAGAGTTTCTGCACTGATGTTAAGAGAGTCTTTCCAATGTGATTTCTCCAACCGGTAGGGATGAAAATTCTTCCAACCCCTGGAACAGGGAACGTCTGGCCTTTTGTAGCCAGTCTTTGTAGTTGTTGAGAGATTTTTTTGCGGGAAAGGGGATCACGATCCCCTTCGCTCGTGGAAGTTGAGGGAAGAGGGGGGGAGGGAGACCGGAGCTCCCCCGTTGAGATCCCTTGAATGAGGATCGTGACTTCTTTTCGAGATTTATCTTCCCAAAGATTTATCTTCCCGTTTGAAATGGATGACTGTATGCTGACTCGCGCTGATGTGGCGATGACTCACCGAGTCGTTGCTGACTAGATGATGACTCACTAAGTCTAAGATGCTGCGATGAGACTCACTGTGTTGATAATGCGGCGAGACGGGATCCTGGCGGTGGGCTACGTCGAATTACATCGAGAATTGTCGAGGCCTGTCCACGAACTTTGTTTGCTGGGTCGATGGACTCTTGGGCCTGTCGAATGTGGGTCATGCACATTTTGGTGCATACAACTACATTTTAATTAAATGATTTTTAACTAAAATTTATATTACATTCTGTTTAGTAAAATAAAATAAAATTAATATTTTAATAATTTAATATACTTTATGTAAATATTTAATTTTAATCGTATTTCATTCAGATGTACAATGGTACATATATACACTTAGTGCGTGTTTGTTTCCTAATTGGAGTAGGAAAGTTTACAGAATCAAATCAAAGAAGATTGGGATTACAGGATTACAGATAATGGGAACAGATTGGGATTCTGATAAAGAAGGTGTGTCAGCATCGACTGCACCACTTTCTGATACTTGACGTGTAACTCTTGCTGTAACTCGACCTGTATCATCGTGTGATACAGGACCTCTAACATTTTCTCATAGAATACGGAACATTTTTTCTTTTAGTTTTAATAATTTATTTTCGTAAAGACGATCCGGAATGTCGTAACAACGGCAGAAAAAAATGGGCTCAAATTTGCTACGCCCAGGGCGGAGCGCTTGGCTCCGCCCCCCTCTCACAGAGGGTCTGGGTGGGTCCCACCCTGACCCCTGTGGGCCCCGCCCTGGGCGGAGCCAAGCGCTCAGCCCTGGGCGTAGCAAATTTGGTCCCGAAAAAAATATTGTTGACGTTGTTATTATGTTGTAAAGTCTGGGCTTTTCGCAAGAATAGCCCCCCGTGCGTGGACTATATAATTCCTTCTGCTCGGCGAAATATTACTCAGCTGCGACTTGCGATATACAGAGTTTCGTTGCAGAGATTGAAAAATGGAGAACGCCAATGCCGGAAACGAAGATCAGGCGGGGGTGGCGAAAATTCCTCTTCTCAAACCTTACAAGATGGGGAAGTTCCATCTCTCGCACAGGTAAGTAGGCAATATGTGAACGAAATGTACTCTGTTCAACTTCGGATCCACTCTTGTTCGATATTTGGTCATCCGAAGAGGAACCTCACGGACCCTACTCTTCATTTCCACTTTTTGGGTTCGATGTCCGAGGGTTTTAGTGAGATTTAAGAAGGACAAGACTATCGTGGTAGACGAATTCGAGAGCGGTTACAGACTTACAGTGTTAATGTTTCGATTTTCCGATCGTTTCGTGCGCAGGCCGTCTAGTTCACAGATTAACATTTTTGCTTGATCTCCTTCGCTTCGTAATGTTGATTAATTAAACCGCGAAACAAACGGCAGACTTCGTGTTTGTCGATTTACTCGACAACAAAAGTACTGGACAAGAGTTTTTGCATTTGTAGGTTTTAATACTTTCCCAGCAATCCTTCACAATTTCAGGATCGTCTTAGCACCGTTAACCAGACAGAGGTCTTACGGGAATGTTCCTCAGCCTCACGCGGCGCTGTATTATTCCCAGAGGACTACCAAAGGTGGGCTTTTAATAGCTGAAGCTACCATCGTATCCGATACCGCTCAAGGGTAAGTAAGGAGTATGAACTTGGAAAACCACTCTCGCCGTCCTGTATATCTCCTGAAAACAATAAGCAGAGTGAAAATTTTGGTATTTTTTAGTGTGTGTGTGTGTGTGTGTAAACATTACTCGCTTTGAATTTCGATGCTCTATTTGCATTTTCAGGTACCCTCACACGCCCGGTATTTGGACGAAAGAGCAGACGGAGGCTTGGAAGCCCATTGTGAAGGCTGTTCATGACAAGGAGGGGATTTTCTTCAGCCAAATTTGGCATGTGGGAAGGATCTCCAATACGAGTACGTTTAATACAACGGTTTTTTATCCGTTATGTAAGTATTTATGTGTTTGTAATTAGACTCCTGATTAATGGTCTCTCTGCAGGTTATATGCCAAATGGGGAAGCTCCAATCTCCTGTACCGATAAGCCATTGGGAGCTCACCTTCGTATGGCTGATGGCTCGGAGTTCACTCCGCCGCGAAGGCTGCGTACCGAAGAAATTCCTCAAATTGTCAATGATTTCAGAATTGCCGCTAGGAATGCCATCGAAGCTGGTGAGCTTCTTTCGGTTTCATAATAGTTTATTCTGTTTTGTACTCGATCTTTGATGGTTCTGTTCAACGGATTAATTGATACTGGGGACTCGGTCTTATGATCATTGGCCCCTCCGAACGGTAGGAACTTTTATAAATATTACTGACCGGAAACATTGATGATCTTTGCATAGTGTACAATAAAACCACAACCCTGTTTCAGTAAATGTAAACTTGTAAACTAAAGTCCTGTTTGGACATAGATTTTTCCTTTCAAACGAAGTTGATCAACTATGAACTTGTGCGGGATAGACTCAATTCGTCTTTGTTTGTGCAGGCTTCGATGGAGTGGAGATCCATGGAGCCCATGGATATTTGATTGACCAGTTTATGAAAGATCAAGTGAATGACAGAACAGATCAATACGGGGGAAGTATGGAGAATCGTTGCCGTTTCGCTCTAGAAATAGTAGAAGCTGTTTCGAAGGAGATTGGAGCTGACAGAGTGGGGATCAGGCTTTCTCCCTTTGCCGATAGCTTAGGAGCCAAGGACTCCAACCCTGAAGCTCTGGGTCTGTACATGGCCAATGCTTTAAACAAATACGGAATCCTGTATGTCCACGTGATAGAACCCAGAATGATCATAGCGCATGGGAAGTCCATGACTACTGTCCACAGTCTTTTGCCGATGAGAAAGGCTTTTAACGGGACATTCATAGCCGCGGACGGCTACAACAGGGAAGACGGGAACGAAGCCATTGCAGAGAATTATGCAGACTTGATTGCATTCGGCCGACTCTTCTTGGCCAACCCAGATTTGGCCAGGAGGTTCGAGCTTAATGCGCCCCTGAACAAGTACAACATAGCCACTTTCTATGTGCCGGATTCTGTCATCGGGTACACGGACTATCCATTTCTTGAAGAATGAGTTCTATTGCAGCCACGTTTGGAAGCTCCCGGTCGCACAGTGAATAGGAGGAACGTTTCTTACCGTAGCTGTGAGCTTAACTGTCGGCATGCACTTTGATTGTGGGAGGGATGAAGCATCGGCCGACAAGCACAGTAGTGCTTGTTGCGTATTTCTATGATTAGAAAGTCATTTCTATTTTCACTAGTAATTGCAATGAAGTTAATTTTAACTGTATTGATTCAGTTGGACAATGGTACATAAATACTCTTCAAAGAGTATATGTTTCCTAGTCTAGCTAGGAAAGTTTATAGAATAAAATTAAAGAATATTGAAATCATGTCAGTATGAACTATTGATTGTACGATCTTATGATCCTTGGCATGTAACTCTCTGAGTGTAACATCTGATACTTGATGTCTAACACTGCGACCAGGGGAGGCCTTTAGTTAAGACATCAGCAATTTGATTTTGAGTGGAGATAAACCGAACTTGAAGGAAGCCAGAGGTGACTCGTCACAGATAAAGTGGTATTCAAGCTCGATGTGCTTGACTCTGCCATGGATTACTGGATTTACGGCGACGTAGGAGGCAGATAAATTATGACACCATAGAATCGTAGGTTTCGAGATGAACACTCAGAGTTCCGTTAACAACTGTAAAATCCATGTTAACTCAACTGCTGCAATAGCCAAAGCCTTGTAACCCTAATTTCTCCTCATTTTCCCATATTCAAAACTAATTTTCTCTTCTTCTTCTTCGTTTCCCCTTGTAATCCCTAATTCCTTTTCAAAGGGTTGTTCAGTCTTGGCCAAATTTTTTTTTTTTTTATTTTCTCTCGACGTCATCAAGCTCCATCATGACTTGTTCCACTTTGCACTACTCCTTGCTGGATTTTCTCCCTGGTAGACACATATTTTATCATACTCCCATGTAAGGCAGAAAAAGGAAGTCCAGGTCAGCCCTGAATTTCGGGTTAAGTGTCAAACTTTGATTCCAGTCAGAAGGCCAAGCTCGAGCGTCCATCAAACCCATTCAAATCGATGAACTAAATCTAAACGAACATTCAAAAGAGCCACATCATCAAAAGTGCCATGTCATCAAAAGTGACGCATCACCTGAAAGCGTCATGTCATTCAAAGTGCCACATCATCCAAATGTGTTACGTCATCAAGTTCTGATTCGTCCGCTCAAAATCGGCCAAAAAATCGGTCAATTATACAACGTCAAACTTCTCTGGTCCAACTCTGTTATGATAATTTCGTTTAAAATTAGTTGCGGAACCAGTCCACCAAGAAACTATAAGGACCAAGAAAACAACAAAGTAAAAACATGATCGAAGAAGACTACACGGTTCGGCAACACATATATATGGGAGAAAACGAAACAAGAGAGGACGGAAGATTTGAGACTTCAAAAAGAAAAAAACCCTTCGAGAGCTTAAGAAATCAAGTTCTTAGAGTCCTTACTACACTTGAGCCTAAACTCCATGTAGGGATGGCAACGGGGAACCTGCCCCGACCCGACCCGCTTAAAGCGGGTTTGGGTTTGGATTTTGTACCTGCGGTCGGGTATGACTTTTTTTATCAAAACCCATCACAAGTTCGGGGTGGGGACGGGTTTTGCCCAAAAAACCAAACCCAACCTGCTTAATACTTAAGTAATATAGAGAAAGATGGAGGGCATTTTTAGAAACATAATTTTAACCCTAAAACTAACCTAATGTATCTTTCCCGATATCCCATTTACCCGTCGCTTCTTTTTCCCAATCTCTCATCTCCCCCTGCCACTTCTCTTTCTTACTCTTTTCTTCTCCCTCTTCTCTTTCTCTCTTTTAATTTTTCTTCAACTCTTTCTCTCTTTCATTTTTTCTTCTTCTCTATTTTTTCCTCTTTTTTTTTTTCTTCTACTCTTTTTTCTGCTTCTCTTTTTTCTTCTTCTTTTTTTTCTTCTTCTCTTTTTTCTTCTCTTTTTTCTTCTTCTCGTTTTCTTCTTCTCTTTTTTTTCTTCTTCTCTTTTTTCTTCTTCTCTTTTTTCTTCTTCTCTTTTTTCTTCTTCTCTTTTTTTCTTCTTCCCTTTTTTCTTCTTCTCTTTTTTCTTCTTCTCTTTTTTCTTCTTCTCTTTTTTCTTCTTCTCTTTTTTCTTCTACTCTTTTTTCTTCTACTTCTCCTTGCCGCACGCAGGCTGAAGACGAAGAAAAGTGTCGCCGCCTGTCTCTTTCATCACCGTTTTCTTCTACTTCTTCTCCTTGCCGCACGCTGGCAGACGAAGAAAAGTTTCTTCTCCGGGTCCTCGTCGCCCTCAGTGGAGGTTGTCTGAAAAAAAAATTGGATGAGTCAGGGCGGGTTTTACAGGGCGGGGACGGGTTTCTCAAAAAACCACCCCGCCCCGCCCCGTTGCCTCCCCTAACTCCATCCAAAGTCAAACCTCAGAAATAGCAATACCTAGGCTAAACCTGCCGTTATTTTTGTTCTCTGTTGTTACAGCTACACAGAAGACTCAATTCTCTCACAAAGTGAGAAATCCCCATTTCCTTCTAAGGTCGAGAGAAAACTGTAGTTCTCTTTGTACTTGAGTATATTTATTTCGGAGATCGAATAAGTGGAAGTATATAATCGAATTCCACAAATTCTTCAAAATTTTCAAATTACTTTGTGATTTTTGTTTTCTTGATTGCGTCTCCTTTGTGATCCACAGTTTTCACGTTCACACTCCCCTCCCCACCTTGAAGGCCGACGGAGCACGTCTTGGAGTGCTGCGATTCTCGGCCAATTAATACAAGCCAAACTAGAGTCCCGTCAGAGCTCCGCTGTTCTGGCTTTCTCCACTTCTGAACTATTCTGGCACTAGTTGTTTCCATCCTCCGAGGAAGGACTCAAAACACACAATTGGTGTTCATCTACGGCCCCTTTACACTGTTTGTTCTGTTGCTACGAAGAGTGTAAGGAAGATAAATAACAATTGTTTGAGAGCATTTAAAGAGCCTATGTGGTCGATTGCATTGACGATTGAGAGCACCTTCAAGAACGCTAAGTTGATGAAGTCTGTATATTTTGAGGCTTTCAATGGGGAATTTTCTTTGTTGCAACTCTAGTGGCGTCGATTTCAACTTAGTTGTATTCACTCACGCTTTCTCTTCTCTGTTCTCAATTTTTGGGTTCTGGATTAGAGGGTTTTGTTATCTAAATCAATTGAAGCTGTCTTAGAACCTCGATTACATTCTGGTATTTAACCTATGAAGAAATAAGACTTTTGTAATAGGAGCTTCGTTTTAGTGATTTACAATGGTATTCGTGTTGTCTTTTGATCATCTTGAATGCCTTTAATTTTGCTAGTAGCTGCTGGTATTTGTTCTGGTTTGATTACAAGTACCCATTTGGATGCATTGGGAAGCAAACCAGCTCAAAATTGAATGTTCTCCAAATTAGCCGTGTGGTTTGAAGCTATTGGTATAGTCATTGATATAGATTGTGATTGTTATCTTGGGTTGACATTCTTTAATGACTCGGCTGAAGCGTGGAGTGTGAAGTGAAGATAGCAGTCACCCACTACAAGTTCTTCATTTCTGGAATCTATTTATTTCAGCAACCAGAATGACCCCGGTGTTGTCACTTGGGAACATGAAAGTTACTGCTCTGCCATGCAAATAAGCATTTAAGTCCCTTTAAGAGTTCTTTCTAGTTATTTTTTACAAAAGTATCCACCAAAGAACCTATCCAACTGGCTATTAGATTGCTATCAAAGTTGTCCCTCATCTACTTTATCCACAGGGAGTGATTAATTAGTTCTTTTTCACTTGAAAGTACACACAATGCTTGGAGTTTTATGTTTATCTGTTGAATTATGAGAATGAAGGCCGCCTTCTTTTGATGAGGTTAAAATTGAGGTGGAATACTTCAGTTTTTGGACATTTATGCTGGTTGCTATTGTTTGGAAATGATCATTTTTTTTGCTCGTTCTATTACATAGAGATATTGGCTTATTATGTTTCCATGGAATAAATTATGATCGGGTAGGTTTTCGAGTCAAGGTGTTAAGAAATTTTGGAGAGTCGTAGATGTTTGTTTAAGTATATTATGAGGTTGTAAGAGAGGGTTTTTGTTGGCATAAGTTCCAAGAGCTTATTAACAGAGTGATAAAAAAAAAAGGGTTTGTTTTATTTTGACATGGCATTATGGGTGATGTTTCTACTCGCATGGATCGCCTCGAGGCCAATATGATAGTTCTCAAAGCTTCATCTGGCCGCTCAAGAGCAAGCAGAGTTATAGGTTTTTCTCCAGTCACCACCAATGGTTGGACCACTTGAGTAGTCGTCATTGCCAGTTGAGCCATCTACTCCATTGCTGGAGCACCCTCCACTTCCACCACTCTCGGATTTACAACATTATCCACCGCTTCCATTGCCGACTCCTCCACTTGGACATTATCTTTCACCATCGCCAGTGTTACACCTTGATGCCTTGGACAACCCCTTTGAGGCTCTCCTTATTGATCCGCCTCTATTGGTCCATTCGCTACCACTGGTTTAGCAAGGTTGCTTCTCAGTTGGTTCTTCACTTGGACTTTCCTACCTTCAATGCAGACTTGACCTCTCCACAGTGGATTATCCACCGTCACCCTTTTGATGGCACTTTTCGACCGCTTCACCCAAATTTTTATCCTTCGGCACCATGTGCTATAGTTACCATGCCAGACATATTTGACTTCTCCTCCTTTGCTAGGTTTGTGTTCTCCTTCGACATAATCAAAGAAAGATCAACCGTCGTCCAGCTTTGATGTGGGCAGCCCTACCATATTCCATGGAAATTTCTCTACCTCTGTCTTTTTTATGCTACTTCTAGTAGTCCCTAGTTTGCCACAGTTTAGCTGCCCTCCAGCATGCTTCATGCCACACCGGAAAGATTGTCGTCTGCATATTTCCTATGACATCATTATTTCTTATTCGAACTTGTTGTCGTATGATAGCGACATGCCATGGTTAATTGCATGGTTTATTGTTTTAGTTTTTAGCTTTGAACCTTGAGGGCAAGGTTCATTTCAAGGGGGGTGGAATGTTACAGATATATTAGGGGTATTAGGGTTATGGGCCCTTAGTGGGCTTCATGATGGGTTTATTAATCTAGGGACTTTATTATGATTTATTAATCTTTAGGGAATTATTTTTAGGTCCATGTTAGAATCGACTAACCATCAATTATGTATCTTTTGGTTTATTATAAATAAGAGGTCTCTCCTCTGAACTGATGCAGCCAGAATTAATTAAAAACCCTAATCTCTATCTCTCCTCATCTCTTTCACCTATTTTCTTCCATTTCTTCCCCTTTTCCCCTATTCAAAACCCTAATTCTCTCTTCTTCTTCCTCGTTTCCCCTTTCTAAACCCTAATTCCTCTTCATCCCTTTGTCCTTAAGGATTAGAATCGTAACAAATTAGTGTACAATCTGGTGTACAGACAGCAACAGAGATGTTGAAGGATTCATAGTACAAAGATGAAGACATTAAAGCTGATGATGACACAAATAACAGTGATTCGGACAAAGAAGGCAATAATTTTGTTGAATTTGTTGCAAAAAATAATTCAAAGACTAGCTTACAGACCAATGTACTTACACAAACAGATACGCTAAAGATACACATTCCCGAGGAGAAAACAAAAGAGCCATGTGAAAATACTCTTGCAAGATATTGTAAAAAATTGGGGAAAAATAAGTGAAATCACTCAAGTCCTAAGGAATCGAGTGATGGAACTTGAGAAGGAGAATAACTGTCTGAAAGATAGTCTGAAGGAGAAGGATACTTTGTTGTCCAAACGTGAAAGAAGATCTGAAGGAAGTACATCAGAATTTGAGGAAGTTTGACAAAGGAAAAGAGAAGCTTGATGAAATCCTATCATACGGTAAACCTAGTAGTGATACATGAGGACTAGGATACACAAGAGAAGCATCCACTTCAAAGACTATTTTTGTAAAAGCCAACCAAGAAAGACATGAGAAGAAGACTAAAAAAATCAAAGCAATAGAAACGAATTTGTCACTATTGTGGCATCATGGGACATATTTGCCTGCATTGCTACAAAACGTTGAGGGATTGGAACCAAAGCCGAGCAAAAAGAATCAAAAGGGCAAGATCAAAGTATGTGTGGATGAAGAAGGACATAAGCTTATTTGCTGCTCATTCAACACTTAAGACGAGCATCAATGAAGTCTAGTACTTTGATAGTGGGTGTTCTAGACACATACCGGTGATAACAAATTCCTCAAAAACATTCAAAAAGGATATGAGGGACAAGTTACCTTCGGAGAGGATGCAAAAGCAATAGTCATAGGCAAAACAAGTGGAAGGTTTACCACCATTAGAAATGTATTATTGGTTAAAGATCTGAAAGTAAATCTCATAAGCATTAGCCAATTTTGTGATTAGAATCTCGAGGTCAAGTTCACCAAAGAAGGTTGTACAATGGTGACAACTGGTATAAGTTGATAAGATAGGAACAATGTATGTACATTGTTGTGAACACTAAACAGTTGTGGCACAAGAGACTAGGGTATTTGAATGCTTGTAACTTGTAGAAGTTAAATAGATATGGAGTTGTTTGAGGGGTGTCAAGGCTGAGCAGAGTCCCTAGAGTCATTAACTTAAGCAATTGCATGTGCAACATATAATTCAAAAGAGAGAAGTGATAGGTAAAATTACTAAGATAAGAGTTATCATGGAAAGGATTTTGAGAACCAAAAATTTCCAGGTTTATGTGATGAAAGAATTAATGACTTCCATGAAGTGAATGGATTGAATATTGCCAGAACATAACTGGTTGGTGTAACTACTCCAGTTAGTACACCAGTTGTACAGTGTGAACCAGAAATTTAACCAAACTAAAAAGGACTCTCATCTAAGTATAAAGAGATGGTGATAAAATTTGACCCTTATATTGACATTTTGGAACGAAATATATCCACTATTTGTGTGAGAATTGTAGTGAGTTCCTTAGGGGATCTCTTGGCCTCTGTCAAGTATGATTATTTATGCTCCCAAGGGAGCATTTGAGCGTATACAAATAACTACACGCAAAGGGTGGAAAGCAGAAGGTTACTTTGGAGTGATTAGTTAACCATTACATGTATTTCTGAGTGTACAAAACTAATATATTTATTGTTTATACATTCATATATGGAGATGTGCTCAGTAGTTGAAAACAAAAAGTGAGAAAGAAAAGGGAGAAAAGAAAGATGATGACATGTTTAAGAAGGCTCATTCGTAAGTAATAGCTGAATGCTAAGCATGATCTTTCTTGATATTAGACAGTAAAAGTTGTGGATAATATTCAGAATGTGTGTAAACAGTCACACCTAGTGGATAAAGACATGATTCTTGAAGCAGGAATTGCTAATTGTGCTAGAAATTTGACAATCTGTGGCAACAGAAAGAAGACAATTGAGTGAGCAGCACATTATAAACTAGTACAATGGGTGGACCATAAAATACGTGTCTGATGTACAATATACAAAATAATTTGAAGGGTAATTTGGTAATTTTGAGGTGATTGTGTGGGCGCGACTTTGAGAACTCCTTTGATTCGATCTCCAAATAAACACAAACGATCTTCGAGTAGACGAACGATCAACGTACGCCTTCTTCACGAACGAACTATACAAATTTGGGTTTTCGCCTAAGCTTGATGGAAAATTTGAAATTCCGATTGGCTCTCGGCAATTGATTGTGAAACAGCGGCATGAATGTTTGTTGCTCTCTCACTGATTTGGGTGTGGTGATTTGGGATTTTTGGGATTTGGGACGTACGTCTTTGTATTTTTGTGTCTCTGTCTCTCTGGAGTTTTGATCTCGGATTTTGGATTTCTGATCCCCCCCGTCAGTCCTGAGCCTATTGTTTTATAGGCTTATTTGAACTTTAACAGTGTGGACCTGGTTTGTCGGAGCGGTTGTAACCTATTTCGACCGCTTCTTTGTAGCGTCTCCCTTGAAGTGTGGAACTGTCTTAGACTAAGACAAGGTTGAGCCACGTCGGATCTTTGTTGACTAACTACATGGCTTTAACCGTCTGATGTGCCGTCCATGTCAGTTGTTGAGGGGGCAATTTCGATCTCGGTCGTAGATCTGTCGCAACTTGATCGACGGCTTGATTTCAACGGTTGACTGAGGTCGATATTTGACTTATTGACCCGGGCCATGTGGTACTGATTTGGACCGTACTTATCGGGCCTTGCAAAATTTGTTCCTACAGATGCCCCCTTCAAAATGAGCACATTAAGTGTACGATTTGAGAATGTACACTAAGAATGTGTACATTTTGAAGCACATCGGGTTTGAATCTTGCTCAGGCAGTGACTCGCTTTGGGCTTGCTGTTTGGGCTTGGTTCTTTATGGGCTTAGTTAACTGGGCTGAGTTGAGCCAACTGGTCCGAGTCGAGCCAACCGATCCGAGTCGAGCCGACCGGTCTGAGTTAGGATGACCGCTCTGAGTCGGGCTGAGTTGGGTTAGTCCGAGTTAGGCCAGGTCGGGTCTGAATAACTGGTCTTGGTTGGGTCTGGTTGACTGGTCCGGGTTGGGTCTGTTGGATCGTCCGGGTTGGGTCTGTTGGACTGGTCCGGGTTGGGTCTGGTTGACTGGTCCGGGTTGGGTCTGGTTGACTGGTCCGGGTTGGGTCTGGTTGACTGGTCTGGGTCGGATCTGGTTGAGGCAGTTAGGGTAAGGGTGAGATTAGGGTTTCCCCTTCTTTATCCCTTTATTTATTTATTTATTTTTTTAAATTTAAGTCAGGGATAAAGGGGGGGAAATTTCACCTTATAAAGGAGGACCTCGATCGGCGTGCTGACTGCTACGTGATTGCTCTTGCTCCCTTATTCAATTGGCTCTGACGTTTGCTCGCTCCTTTGTTTGACGTTGACATCACAGAGTCTCTTTTCTCCTTTTTATGTCTTTTGTCTTTTTGCATGTTGCTTTGCTGTTGTTTCGTGGGAGGATGACCATGGGCTGGCAGAATCTGTTTAGCCATCTTCTTGGTTCGATGGGGTTAGGACCATCGTCCCTGAGAATTGGCTTTCAGGCGGCCTTTCTCTTACTCTTCTTCTCTATATTGCTTTGTTCTTCTTTGCTTGAATTTTTCTCTTCTCGTCGGATGATTTTTTTTTCTTGGCTTCTCCTGGGAGATTGAGGAGGTTCGCCGCAGCGAAGCCTAGTTCGTTGGAGTTCAGTCCATCGTTACTGAGGTTTCGCTGTTCGGACCTTCGATTTGGACCCTAGTTTTACTTCGGATTTCATCGCGGCAGTTGCAGACTGTTCCTTCTTCGCGATTCTTTGCGTCTGTGAGGCGATTGAGGAGCTTGATTTGGCGAAGCCTAGTTTGATGGAATTTTAGTCCATTGTTTACTTCGGCTTCGCCCTTTCAGGCTTCGATTTGGCCTTGCACCGCGACTTCATGCTTCGGTCTTCTTTGCCACTGCGGCGGCGTTCCTGGCGATTGAGGAGCTCGGTTTGGCGGAGCCTAGTTCGATGGAATTTTGGTCCGTCGCTTACCTCGGCTTCGCCTTCTCAAGCTTTGATTTGGCCTTGAACGGCGATTTCCCCTTTGTGTTTTTTTTTCGTTGCGGTTTTGAGTATCTTCCATGGTGGTCGGCGGCGGCGTCTTCCTCATAGACGTCGGCGGCGTCTTCCTCATAGACGTCGGCGGCAGCATGATTGGTATAGGCAATGCTCCGTTTTGGATTAGATTGGATCTAAATATTTTGTAACCGACTAGAGCTATACATTTCAAGTGGCTATATAATTAGTTTTAATGACTCTTGCTTTCGTTTTTGTCCCCGTTGATTTTGAATTTTAAGTGAACTTCTTCAGTTGATTTTGAATTTTAATGACTCCTGCTGGTTATTTAGTTTTATAAGCCTATTGGTTTTGAAGTTTATAATTTTGTTGGTTATATAATTTATAATTTTATTGTTTATGTAGTTTATAATTTGGATAGTCATGTAGTTTTATAATTCTGAATTTTACAACTAGAAGTAGAAACCTAGGAGTGCCCACAGTCAAAAGTAGAAATCTGAACTAAGTAGCTTATGAAGGTGTCGACAATTACAAGTAGAAATCTGAAATATGTAGCCTATGAAAGTGCCCACAATTACAAGTAGAAATCTGAAATATCCACATAGGCCATTAGAAGTTGTCCATATCCCCCCCTTAGAATCTAGATAAGGTTGAAGTGATCTTTCTTTTGACTTCAGAAATCACTTCAAACAACACAGAAATTCAGCTTAGAAACCCCACTTCCACATTCCATGTATGGACAACTAGTATGAAACTTTTAATTCTCTTTGTTGTGGAGAAATGTACTTTTTTCTTTGTGACACATATATTGACTATTTGAGTTTTAATTTTATCTTATGCATCTTATCTATAATTCCTTCTATGAGTGACTTGTTTAGTTTGCTTGTTTAATATTGATATTTTATATGCATTAGGTAGTAAGGATTTCATCACCTTCTACATCCTTGACAGTTGTAGCTAATGCTAATCCTGGTGAGGTTAGAGTTGATGGTCAAGTTCCTCAAGATAATCTTACTCAAACTACTCAATCATTAGAAGAGAACCCACATCAAGGTACCCAAAATGAGGAAGAGAACCCACAACATGGTACCCAAAATGAGAAAGTGAACCCACAACAAGGTACCCAAAATGAGCCCAAGGTTTAAAAAGGAAGAAAACCTCTTCTGTTTGGCTAGAATTAAAGCGATTTCTTTTCTAGATGGTACAAAAAAAAACTCAATGTCTTCATAGTAAGAGAAATTATGGTATCAATAACACTTATCAACCTCACACATGAGTCGGCATTTGAATGGTTGTACTTGTAGAAAAGTGACAACGAAAAAGAAGAAATTTTTAAACTTTAGTAGTGGACACTAATGTAGAAAGGAGTTTAGTTGGTCTTCTTTTGAATTTTGGAGGTGAATATGATCAAGCAAAAATGAGAAAAGGTATTGCCCATTGGATTCTTATGCATGAACACCCTTTTATCATTGTTGAAGAGGAGGGTTTTAATTTTATCATGAAAATGGCAAATGTGAACTATGCAAAAATATCTCATAGGACCATTAAGAATAAGGCATAGAGGTGTATGAGTCTGAGATGAAGAAATTGAAAAAAATATTAAAGGATATTAATAAGATTAGTTTGACCAATGATATTTAGAAGTCTCAAAATCAAAAAATTAAATACATGGTTATTACTTGCCATTTCATTGATGATAATTGGAAATTGCAAAAACGGGTTTTAAGTTTTGTGCATGTTCCTCCTCCCCGTCGTGGTATTGGCATTGTCGATGATAAACACAAGTGTTTGAAATAATGAGAAATAAAAAACAAACTTTTCACATTTTCAGTTGATAAAGCTGCTTATAATGATATTTGTATGAAAGTTTTGAAAGAAAATTTTACAAGAAATATGAGCTTGCTCTATGGTGGAAAGTTATTTCATGTTCATTGTTGTGCTCATATTTTGAACTTATTTGTCTGAGATGGTCTTAGTGAAATCAAAAGGGTAACATTGAGAATGTACGGGAGAGTGTCAAATTCATTAACCAGTCTGAAACAAGACTTCACATTTTTTAAGAAAAAGTACAATAATTACAACTAGGAGAAAAAAGGTTGATCATTGATTGTCCAACTCGTTGGAACTGTACTTATGAAATGTTGCTTTATGCTCTAAGTTTAAAGATATCTTTCCATGATTCCAAGATAGAGAACGTGCATATGATTATTTGCCAAGTCCGAATGATTGGGAAAAGGTTGAGAAGATTTGTGCGATTTTAGAAGTTTTTAATGTTGTCACTAAGATCATCTAAGGGAGTAATACCCTTCTTTGAATTTATTCCTCAATGAGATATATAGGGTGAAAGAAGTAGTCAAACTTAATGTTTGGAATCACAATGAGTTTATTAGGGCAATAGTGAATAAAATGAAGGCAAAATTTGATTAGTATTGGGGTGACTGTAACTTGTTGATGGTCGTAGCTTCAGTTTTTTATCCAAAGATCAAATTTAGGTTAATTGAGATGTGTTTTCCAGAGATTTATTCTGAGGTAGGAGTTAGATTGAACATAAGCATAGTTCATGATAATTTAAGATATATGAAGAGTATGTTGCTATGGGTAATGTGAGATTTGGTAATGAAGCTTCCTCCAGTGGAGACTCTTTAAATGTTTCCACAAGTTCTGGGTCTTGTTCTTCATCTAGTTCAAGTGGAAGTGGTTTCTTGGCCGAAGTCAGAGTTGAAGAACTATCTTAAAGATGATGTTTATATTTGTGAGCAGACATCTCAATATGAGTTTGATGCTTATATAATGGTGGAGAATGAATAACTTACATATCGAGTTTTATCAAAGATGGCAGCAGGTATTCTTACAAATCCTATATCTATTGTGGCTTTAGAGTCTACTTTAGTGCTGGTAGTAGAGTGATAGATTCCTATCGCTCCAAGTAAAGTCCAAGCTTTTATTTGTGACATTGATTGGATAAGGGTTCTTGGTGTAAAAATAAATTTAAAGGTAAATTTTAACAAAATAAAACAGCTTTTTTCCTGAACTTTTTAGCTTCCCCTTACTAATTTCTATTTGATGAATATAGGCTTAAAAGAAACCAATGGAGGTAATGTTGCCCATTTCTTAATATTTTTACCTTTCCATTATTTAGGTAAATTTAATATTTTTTATTATATCGATGTTAAAACAAAGGCAACTTATGAAGGAAACTTGAGTTTCCTAAATTAAAAGGGATAGGAAAAAGAAGAAGTAGGAAACCACAAAAGATTTCAAGTTTAATTCAAATCCTAGTTTTCTAATTGAAGGGGACTGATAAAGAGGGAGAGAATCAAGAGGAATCACTTTCTTGATTTTTAGAGATTATGCCAAAGAAAGGAAAATGAAAAATTAGAAGCTGAACACATTAGAATGGAAATGTAAGTCCTAAAAACACTGAAAGCAATGGTCTCGAAAAAAGAGTCCAGATTAGTTAAAGACTCCTATAATGTGAGGAAATACGACAACCCTAAATTGAAGGAAATAGAGATAAGACAACAAGAAAAATTCTTATGATTTATGAGTCCAAAGAGGGAATACGTGTTGCGGCCCCATAAATAGGGATTTAGATTTCTCATTTATTACACGCAATTCGGAGAAGAGAAGACCTTGCCGCACGTGAGAGAGCGGAAAGCTTACTATGAAGAAGTCAATGTATCATCTAAGCCGTAAGCACATTTGAAGAAGCATGTCCAACTAGAGAAAATATGCAGTCATCAGGCTTAATAAAGAAGCTATTAGCTACTCAACATCAAGGTACTTATCACACCTTGATTTTTGTTATTGAAGAAACTACTTATAATCCCACCTTCATTACTATTATTGAAGAAACCTTCGGTGAGGAAGGTCATGTCATGGGAGAGCCTTGGTGTGGGGGTGATGTATACTTCTGCTAGTGTTACAATTCTAATTTGTAATGATGAAGAGATGAAAAGGAATTGGGGTTTAGAAAGGTAAAATAAGGAAGAAGAGAGAATATGGGTTTAGAATAAGGGAAAAGGGGGGTGAAGGGAGAAGAAGGGGATGAAGAGGGGAGAGAACAAGAGATTAGGTTTTAATTAATTATGGCATAATGGGTCTAAAGGGGAGACCCCTTATTTATAATAAATAAAAAAAGACATCATTACTGATTAGTCCATTCCAACATGGACTTACAAATAAATCCCTAAAGAATGATAAATAAGAATAAAATCCCTAAATTAAGAAACCCAACATGAGGCCCACTAAGGGTTCATAATCTTAATTAACCCTATTATATCCTTAACAACTAGCGTAGAGTAGGAGGGTTGTTGAAGAGTTGTTTCAAGGTCGAATCTTTTGAGAGGAGAGCATAAACCTGAACATGTGTTGGTGTAAGTTCAGGTTGATCTTGTAACTCTTTGCTTAGTGAATTTTGCATCACCTTGGGCCGAATGTTGTGAAGAATGCAACACGTTGTTCTGAACTGCGACAACAACTCTATTAAGGGGTAGGCATAGGGTTGGGTTTTTCGGGTAACCCAACCTGACCAGACTTTAGAAACCTGGGATTGGATTCCCTTCTCCAAACCGCATGCTTTTTTTTTTTTTTTTTATATATATATTTTTTTGAGTTGTTTAACAAATTTGTATAAAAAATTGTGTTTTGTTTAGGTCAGGTTTGAGCTTGGATTTTAAAACCCATTCAGGTTTTTCATGGGTTCAACTTTTGGTTTATATAAGTCGGGGGTTGTGTACGGGTTTTCAGAAACCCTGACCAAAACCCGACCCATGCTCACCCTTTAACTCTGTTGTGCATTTATTTAGTTTATCTATTCACGTAAAATATAGTGTAATTATTGATATACATACATGGATAGTATCAATATACCTTATTGCAATATTCAGAGTAATTACACGAGATAGTACACTGGCAAGGAACAGTGAAATTTCAGTAACTACTAACCCCAAAGTACCCCTTCCTTGCCAACGTTTTATTATAGAGATGTGCCTTAGTATTTGAGTTATCCACTAGTGATGATTTGTTACGGAGTAGAGTTGAACCCAAATTTTTCTTGGAGAGAAGTTGATTGTAGATTTCACTTTTCGCCTTTGGAATAAGCTACACGGAACCATGTAAATATTGTGTTCTTTTGCGATGCATATATTTACTATTCTTTGGAATACGATGATTTTTTGTGATATTTATGTTAGCTTCGGGTAGTCTTCTTAACAAAATTTTAATTTAGTAACCATAGCATTAAATTTTATTAAATTTAGTAATTATGGCTAAATCCTGAAATAAAATAGTGATACAAATTTATATAATTATTTAACCTAAGTTTTAATAAATTTTATCATTTAGTTACTTTTTACATTTAATTTTACGGGGTTTAATCAATTAAGAAAGTAAAGTCTGGGAATTCCATTTCTTACCTCAAGACGTGGAACTCTCAACTCCTTGGAAGAAGAAGAAGAAGAGACAAAAATAAAAATATCCTCCTACGAGTCTGGGAATTTCATTTGTCTTCCCAAAGTTTTTTCCTTGTAAGGTATGTTGTTAATAAAGTTCTCATGTTTTTACTTTTCACGCGTCATCGTTCTCTCTCTTTTTTTTTTTTTTTTTCCGGTTCAGTTTCAATCGTTGAGTTCAGAGGTTGCGTTTCTATCTGTGGTAAGTGTTTTTTCTATGTTTGTTTCTTTAATTTATGTATGCTTAGCCATAGATTATATTATGTGCTGTGTTTTTAACTTTTGTCTTTAATTTATGCTTATAGTAGCTTTTTTACTATTGTTCTTTAATTTATGTATGTTCTGTTTTCCATAATTGTGTGGTTATGCGATTGAAGGATTTGGATGCGTTTTCCGCCGGGTTTTCGGCAATCGTCGATGCCGGAAAGAGTCTCTGCGGACGGGAGACTCCACTTCGCCTGATGATTCTGCGGATGGACTACCGTCCATGCGCAGAGCAGGAGGTCAGGGACGACCTCCACTCTGAGTCGACTCGATCGATTTGGATGGCTATTCCGGTAGTTTTTCGCCACTGGCCGAGGCCGAAAAGGTTCGTCGCAGAAGGGCGACCCTACCTTCCATGAGAAACCAGGGTTTCTCTCTGTGTCGGCAGAGCTGGAGGTCAGGGACGACCTCCGCTCTGAGTCGACTCGGTCGTTTCGGCCGGGTCAACCCGGTCAACTCGACCGAGTCTCGCCGCTCGACTCGACCGTGTCAATCCGCTCGACTCGACCGAGTCAATCCGCTCGACTCGACCGCGTCAATCCGGCGGTGTCTGCCGAGTCAATCCGGCCGTGTCTGCCGAGTCAGATCAGCCGTGTTGGGCCGAGTTAACTTCGTCGTTTGGGCCAGGCTACCATGGCCCGATAGTTCTAAGTGAGTGTTGGCCCGATAGTTCTAAGTAGGCCAAGTGTTCACAAATAGTGTCATTACAATTACTTTCAACTGTTAGTTAATTTTAAAATAACATTAAATTAGATTAAATAATCAAATAAACATTAAAGTGAATTAAATACTTTTTAAAAATCTTTTGAAGACAAGAAATTTTACATTAAATTGTTAGCTAATTTTAAAATAATAGGATTAAATAATTAATAAAAACTAACATAACAAACAAATAAAAAATTTAATTAAATAGTGTCTTTACAATTAATTTTACATTGAATTGTTAGTTAATTCTAAAATAACATGAAATTGGATTAAATAATCAAAATAATATTAAATTAATTTAAATACATTTTAAAAACCTTTTGAAGACAAGAAATTTTACTTTAAATTGTTAGTTAATTTCAAAATAGTTGGATTAAATAATTATTAAAATCCAAAAATTATTAAAAAGCTTTTGAAGAAAAAATAATTTCTTCTAATTGTTAAAATCTTTTGAAGGCAAAAATTTTTACATTATATTGTTAATTAACTTCAAAATAACATTAAATTGGATTAAAAAATCAAAATAAGATCAAATTTTAATTAAATAATTATTAAAAACCTTTTTAAGTCACAAAATTTAAAATTAAATTGTTAATTAACTTCAGAATTATATTAAATTAAATTAATTAATTTTTTAAAATCTTTTGTAGACAAAAAAGTTTTTACAGTTGTTTTTTGTGATTATTTAGATAGAATTAGAGTGTGTTGTTATATTTATTTAGTTTATATCTTCTTATAGTCGGTTTTAGTTGTTATTTTGATGAGATTATTGTTTGTTGTCATGTTTATTATTTGTACAACATAGCTGTTATTGAATAGTGTCAAGAAAAGTAAAATTAAATGAAATTAGAATTTTTGGTCGGGCAACCATGGCCCGATAGTTCTCATTAAGCGGGCCAACTTCTTACAAATAGTGTTACTAAATTGTTAGTTAACATTAAAATAATATTAATTTGGTTTAGATTGGTCCGATTAGTCAAACAACACCCGGTTTGGTTCGGTTAGCCAAACAACAACAGGTTTGGTCCAGTTAGTCAAACAACAGCTTGATCGGTCCGGTTAGCCAAACAACAACCCGTTTGGTCCGGTTAGCCAAACAACAGCCCGTTTGGTCCGGTTAGCCAAACAACAGCCCGTTTGGTCCGGTTAGCCAAACAACAGCCCGTTTGGTCCGGTTAGCCAAACAACAGCCCGTTTGGTCCGGTTAGCCAAACAATAGCCCGTTTGGTCCGGTTAGCCAAACAACAGCCCGTTTAGTCCGGTTAGACGAACAACAGCCCGTTTGGTCCGGTTAGCCAAACAACGACCCGTTTGCCCGGTTAGCCAAACAACAGCCCGTTTGGTCCGGTTAGCCAAACAACAGCCCGTTTGGTCCGTTAGCCAAACAACAACCCGTTTGGTCGGTTAGCTAAACAACGGCTGTTTGGTTCGGTTAGCTAAACAACGGCCCGTTTGGTCCGGTTAGCCAAACAACGGCCCGTTTGGTCCGGTTAGCCAAACAATAGCCCGTTTGGTCCGGTTAGCCAAACAACAGCCCGTTTAGTCCGGTTAGGCGAACAACAGCCCGTTTGGTCCGGTTAGCCAAACAACGACCCGTTTGCCCCTAAGTTAGCCAAACAACAGCCCGTTTGGTCCGGTTAGCCAAACAACAGCCCGTTTGGTCCGGTTAGCCAAACAACAACCCGTTTGGTCCGGTTAGCTAAACAACAACCTGTTTGGTTCGGTTAGCTAAACAACAGCCCGTTTGGTCCGGTTAGCGAAACAACAGCCGGTTTGGTCCGGTTAGCTAAACAACAGCCGGTATGGTCCGGTTAGCCAAACAACAGCCCGTTTGGTCCGGTTAAGCAAACAACAACCGGTTTGGTCCAGTTAGCTAAACAACTGTTGGTTTGGTCCGATTAGCTAAACAACTTCCGGTTTGGTCCGGTTAGCTAAACAACTGCCGATTTGGTCTAGTTAGCTAAACAACTGCCGGTTTGGCGGTTTGGTTTGGTTAGCTAAACAATTGCCGGTTTGGTCCGGTTAGCTAAACAACTGTTGGTTTGGTCTGATTAGCTAAACAACTGCCGGTTTAGTCAGTTTGGTCTGGTTTGGTCTAGTTTGGTCCGATTTGGTTCGATTTGAAAACAATCGATTTGGTCCGATTTGAAAACAGTCGATTTGGTCTGATTTGGTTCGGTTCGAAAACAGTCGATTTGGTCCGATTTGAAAACAATCGGTTTGGTCCGATTTGAAACCAATCGGTTTGGTCCGATTTGGTCCGGTTAAAAAACAATCGATTTGATCTGATTTGGTTCGGTTTGAAAACATTCGATTTGGTCTGATTTGGTCCGATTTGGTCCTGTTTGAAAATAGTTGGTTTGGTCCGATTTGGTCCGATTTGGTCCTGTTTGAAAATAGTCGATTTGGTCCAGTTAGCCAAACAATAGCCGGTTTGGTCTGATTTGGTCCGGTTAGCCAAACAATAGCCGATTTGGTCCGATTTGGTCCGGTTAGCCAAACAATAGCCGGTTTGGTCCGATTTGGTTTGGTTAGCCAAACAATAGCCGGTTTGGTCCGGTTAGCGAAACAACAGACGGTTTGGTCCGGTTAGCCAAACAACAGCTGGTTTGGTCTGATAAGCCAAATAACAGCTGATTTGGTCCGGTTAGTCAAACAACAATCGGTTTGGTCTGGTTAGGCAAACAACAACCAATTTGGTCTGGTTAGGCAAACAACAACCAATTTGGTCCGGTTAGGCAAACAACAGCCAATTTGGTCCGGTTAGCCAAACAACAGTCGGCTTGGTCCGGTTAGCCAAACAACAGTCGGCTTGGTCCGGTTAGCCAAACAACAGTCGGCTTGGTCCGGTTAGCCAAACAACAAATGCTTGGTCCGGTTAGCCAAACAACGGCCGGCTTGGTCCAGTTAGCCAAACAACAGCCGGCTTGGTCCGGTTAGCCAAACAACAGCCGACTTGGTTCGGTTAGCCAAACAACAGCCGACTTGGTCCGGTTAGCCAAACAGCAGTCGGCTTGGTCGGGTTAGCCAAACAGCGGCTTGGTCCGATTAGCCAAACAACAGTCGGCTTGGTCCGATTAGCCAAACAAAAGGCGGCTTGGTCCGGTTAGCCAAACAACAGCCAATTTGCTCCGGTTAGCCAAACAACAGTCAACAACAGCTGGTCTGGTCTGGTGAGTAAAAAAGTAGTCGATTTGGTCCGGTCTAGTTCGGTTAGCCAAACAATAGCCGGTTTGGTCCGGATAGCCAAACAATAACTGGTTTGGTCCGGTTAGCCAAACAATAGCCGGTTTGGTCCGGATAGCCAAACAATAACTGGTTTGGTCCGGTTAGCCAAACAATAGCTGGTTTGGTCTAGTGAGTAAAAAAATAGTCGATTTGGTCCGGTCTGGTTTGGTTAGCCAAACAATAGCCGGTTTGGTCCGGTTAGTCAAACAATAGCCGGTTTGGTCCAGTTAGCCAAACAACAGTCGATTTGGTCTAGTTAGCCAAACAATAGCCGGTTTGGTTCGGCTAGCCAAACAACAACCGGTTTGGTCCGGTTAGCCAAACAACAGTCAGTTTGGTCCGGTTAGCCAAATAACAGTCGGTTTGGTTCGGTTAGCCAAGTAATAGCCGGTTTGGTCCGCTTAGCCAAACAACAGCCGGTTTGGTCCGCTTAGGCAAACAACAACCGGTTTAGTCCAGTTAGCTAAACAACAATCGGTTTGGTCCGATTAGCCAAACAACAGTCGATTTGGTTCGGTTAGTCAAACAACAGCCGGTTTGGTCCGGTTAGCCAAGTAACAGCCGGTTTGGTCCGGTAAGTCAAACAACAGCTGGTTTGATCCGATTAGCCAAACAACAGCTAGTTTGGTCCGGTTAGCTAAACAATAGCCGGTCTGGTCCAGTGAACTAAATAACAGTCGGTTTGGTCCGGTGAGTCAAACAATAGTCTATTTGCCCCAGTTAGCTAAACAACAGTCTGTTTGGTCTGGTTAGCTAAACAACAGCCGGTTTGGTTTAGTTAGCCAAACAACAACCGGTTTGGTCCAGTTGGGCAAACAACAACCGGTTTGGTCCAGTTGGGCAAACAACAACCGGTTTGGTCCAGTTAACCAAATAATAGCCGGTTTGGTCCGATTAGTCAAACAACAACTGGTTTGGTCCGGTTAGCTAAACAATAGTTGGTTTGGTCTGGTTAGCCCACATTTTTAATTACGGTTGGTTTACCGTTCGACCGGGTTATAACAAATAAAATGAAAAATTATAACAAAATAAAAGTTGTATTTAAAAAATCGGTTTAAGTAAAAAGGTTTAAAATTATTATTATTATATACAAATTTTATAAAATTTTAGTTTTTAACATTAACCCAGTGGGTCTGTCTTTAGATGGGCTTCTCATGTTAAATTATGTTATGTTAATTTTTTTTATCAATTATTTTATAACTTTTATTCAGTATTCACTGCTTCCAAGTAATGTTACCCTTTGATAGTTGTTTATTTTATGGACAACTGTTTATTTTTACTTCTTTTTCTTTATCTTTGTTTTTACAGCTTGAACTTCCCTTTATCTTTTGGGTGACCGCCTCGGGTTTCTTTTATGAGTGTATGTATTTTTGTTCACTGTTGATCGCTCCTCTGGACCTGCTTTATGTGTAATTATTAACCCTTTGTTCTTGGTTCTCCTATTTTTTGTGGTCATAAATTTCCTGTTTCAGAGACATCCCTCATCAACGTTCTTAATTTTTGTTTTTTTTTTTGTTTCAGGCCTTAGATGTCCATTAGCTTCAGATAGACGACCTCTTTTATAAAAATTTCTCTTATAGTCAACCCTTCTAGATTCTAAGCTCTAACTTACTTCTCTGTCAAAGAAACCAAAACTATTACTTTTTTTTTTTCATTCTCAAAATTGTCGTTTTGTTTTAAAGTTTTAGGTTTTTTAAGTGTCCAATTGTTGTCCAGTGCTGGCACGGTTCCGAAAAGTGTCACCAGAAACTGACGACACCACCCGGGCTGATAGTTGGCTGCATGGACCACCAGAGACCTACACAGAGAAATTAGTGTTTCTCTGCACGTGAGTAGGGCTGGAGGTCAGGGACGACCTCCAGTAGCCTTAGTCAGTTAGGTAGTTTTGGCCGGGTCAGCCCAGGCGTCTTGATCAGGTCAACTCGCCAGGTTAGCTCGGTCGGGTTGGCCGAGTCAATTTGGTCATCTCTGTCAAGTCAACTCTGCTTGCCCAACCGAGTTAATTCAGATTGTTTCATCCGAGTTCGCGATTTTGTTGGGAGAGGTTCTCGGTGGTTAGGGACTATCTCCAATGGGTAGGTGGGGTGGATTAGGAGTTTTTTTTTTTATTTTCTTTGAAAATGGAGAAGTTGCTTGTTGAAATACTTCATGATTTTTTTTTTTTGGAAAATTGATTGGAGGTTTATGTGTTCCAACCCGCTTCAATTAGCCTCCACATTTTCTCTAATCAATAGGTTGTTATTCTTAGTTGATTATGGTGCTTCTAATTTTATAAGGCATCTCATTTTTGTTTTTGAATTTTATTTACAGATATAGTGGTTGTGTTATAATGTCAAATTTTATTTATTTTTTGGATTTTGATTCGTTTTATTTTTTGCTGTTGTTTTTTATTTTATTTTTCTGCTATGTTTACCTATGCTTAATCTTTTGTTTATGTTTAAGAATTGTATAGTTTTTTACCCTGTCGTGGTAGAATAGAGTCGGAATTCATAGCTAATGAAATGTGATTTAGAACCTCCCCGAAATTGTCAATTTGGGAGGCTGGACCTGACCGGACCGAACCGGCTCGACCCCTATTAATTAACCGGTTTTGGTAATTAATAAATTAAATCAGTATAAGAATTTGAGAATTTAGATATTAAATCAGTATAAATGCCAATTTCAAATTAATACTTAAGAATTAAAATTTATATAAAAATAAAAAATATCCTTAAACCTAAAAAATAATATTTAAAATTAATACTTATTAATCTAATAAAAATTACGTGACCTGTCCAAAGGACGGGATATGTTAGCTAGTTAATCAAATAGTAAGATCATTTTATAAAAACTTAAAACATGAAATTATGTTTACTAAATAAATATTTATCTTCTAATGTATTATATAAAAATTATTCATATAAGGAAAAGATAAATTTTTTGTATTTATATAAAAAATAATAATTTTAAAATTTTTCACTCTTCAACAATAACTTCTAACTCATTGACTATTTTTAAGTGATATAAAATTATTATTTATTAATAAGTAAAATTTAATAATTACTTAGTCTACATACTTGAAACTCTCCGTATTAACCACTAACAAGAGAAAGTTATCTCAAGAAGTTTACTTTATGTTAAATCGTTATCTAAGACATCAAATTCTCTATAAACATTAAATTTTCTATGCAATGGCATTACGCATCTGGTCCATAAACTACGCAACATTCATTTATATTATTATCATGTTTAACACGTCGAGACAAAGGCGAATATATCCATTTGCTTTGGAACCGGGGCATAAAATATCAGTATGGAACCGGCGATAACATAAATCTGCAAGAGAAAAATTTACATAAAAAATACATATACATCCAAGTTGATTTTAAACAGTCCATCTCCTAAGCAATTAAAATTTATTTGACCCTTTAAAATTTTTATCTTATAGTTTTATTTATTTCAGAAAATACAATTTTTTTAAGTAAATTTGTATTTTCCAAGTTCTAAGTTTCCAAGTTGCAACTTGTAACTGCCATGGTGACCTAAGCGCTTGCCGTCGCTGTGTTGCTCCGTTCTAGCCTCCAGGATTGAAAGTAGAACGCGAAGGACCGGAGCCCCGACCGACGGACCCATCTGATTCTGACCTTGCGTCAATGACCACAATAAAAGATGTTGTCGGACATCTGACATTAGCGATGACGACAGACGACAATGTGATTCGTTGAATCTGCATCTGATCACTTCCTTTAACTTTTAAGTATACAAATTTACGTAAATATAGTACCTATTTTGTATTTATTAGCAAATATCCTACATTTTAATTATAGAATTTTTAAATAAAGTTTATTTTATATTCTGATTATGGTATCTTATGCGCGGCAGTATTTTGGACGGAAATTTTAAATTCTACATTTTTAGTAAAATAATATAAAATTAATATTTTAATGATTAGTATACTTTCCTTGTGGAATATGGAGCATTTTCCTTTTTGTTTTGATAATTTATTTTCAGACAAAAGTAAAAACGACCAGGAATGTCGTAACGCCAACAAGTATGGTTGACGTTGTTATTATGTTGTAAAATCTGGGCTTTTCGCAAGCATTGCCCCCGTGCGAGGACTATATAAACCCTTCCGCTCGGCAAAAATATTACTCAGCTGCGGCTTGCGATACAGAGTTTCGTTACAGAGATTAAAAAATGGAGAACGCGAATGGCGGAAACGAAGATCAGGCGGGAGTGGCGAAAATTCCTCTTCTCAAACCTTACAAGATGGGGAAGTTCCATCTCTCGCACAGGTAAGTAGGCAATATGTGAACGAAATGCACTCTGTTCAACTTCGGATCCACGGTTGTTCGATATTTGGTCATCCGAAGAGGAACCTCACGGACCGTACTCTTCATTTCCACTTTTTGGGTTCGATGTCCGAGGGTTTTAGTGAGATTTAAGAAGGACAAGACTATCGTGGTAGACGAATTCGAGAGCGGTTACAGACTTACAGTGTTAATGTTTCGATTTTCCGATCGTTTCGTGCGCAGGCCGTCTAGTTCACAGATTAACATTTTTGCTTGATCTCCTTCGCTTCGTAATGTTGATTAATTAAACCGCGAAACATTTGTGTTTGTCGATTTAGTCGACTAAAGTTTTTGCATTTTTAGGTTTTAATACTTTCCCTGCAATCCTTTACAATTTCAGGATCGTCTTAGCACCGTTAACCAGACAGAGGTCTTACGGGAATGTTCCTCAGCCTCACGCGGCGCTGTATTATTCCCAGAGGGCTACCAAAGGTGGGCTCTTAATAGCTGAAGCTACCGGCGTATCCTATACCGCTCAAGGGTAAGTAAGAAGTAAGAATCTGTCGCCGTCCAAACTCCCGAAAACAATAACCAGAGAGAAAATTTTGGTATTTTTTAGTGTGTGTTTGTGTGTGTGTAAACATTACTCACTTTGAATTTCGTTGCTCTATTTGTATTTTAAGGTACCCTGACACGCCTGGTATTTGGACGAAAGAACAGACGGAGGCTTGGAAGCCCATTGTGAAGGCTGTTCATGACAAGGGGGGAATTTTTTTCTGCCAAATTTGGCATGTGGGAAGGGTCTCCAATACGAGTACGTTCATTACAACGCTTTTTTATCCGTTATGTAAATATTTATGTGTTTGTAATTAGATTCCTGATTAATGGTCTCTCTGCAGGTTATATGCCAAATGGGGAAGCTCCAATCTCCTGTACCGATAAGCCATTGGGAGCTCACCTTCGTATGGCTGATGGTTCGGAGTTCACTCCGCCGCGAAGGCTGCGTACCGAAGAAATTCCTCAAATTGTCAATGATTTCAGAATTGCCGCTAGGAATGCTATCGAAGCTGGTGAGCTTCTTTCGATTTCATAGTAGTTTATTCTGTTTTGTACTGGATCTTTTATAAATATTACTGACCGGAACCATTGATAATCTTTGCGAGATAGACTCAAATCGTCTTTGTTTGTGCAGGCTTCGATGGAGTGGAGATCCATGGAGCCCATGGATATTTGATTGATCAGTTTATGAAAGATCAAGTGAATGACAGAACTGATCAATACGGGGGAAGTATGGAGAATCGTTGCCGTTTCGCTCTAGAAATAGTAGAAGCTGTTTCGAAGGAGATTGGAGCTGACAGAGTGGGGATCAGGCTTTCTCCCTTTGCCGATTACATGGAAGCCGAGGACTCCAACCCTGAAGCTCTGGGTCTGTACATGGCCAATGCTTTGAACAAATACGGAATCCTGTATGTCCACATGATAGAACCTAGAATGATCATAGCGCATGGGGAACCCATGACCACTGTCCACAGTCTTTTGCCGATGAGGAAGGCTTTCAACGGGACATTCATAGCCGTGGGCGGCTACAACAGGGAAGACGGGAACGAAGCCATTGCAGAGAATTATGCAGACTTGATTGCATTCGGTCGGCTGTTCTTGGCCAACCCAGATTTGGCCAGGAGGTTTGAGCTTAATGCGCCCCTGAACAAGTACAACAGAGCCACTTTCTACTTGCCGGATCCTGTCATCGGGTACACGGACTACCCATTTCTTGAAGAATGAGCTCTTCTATTGCAGCCACGTTTGTAAGGTCCCGGTCGCACAGCGCATAGGAGCAACGTTTCTAAGCGTCGCTGTGAGCTTAACCGGCGGTATGCAGCTGTGCTAGCGGATCCGGTTTTGTATGCGAGAGAAAGAAAAGATTGTGGGAGGAAGGAAGCATTTAGACAAGCATAGTAGTGCTTGCTGCTTTATGATTTCTCTTATTAGAATGTGATTTCTATTTTCACTTGTAATTGCAATGAAGTTAATTTTAATCGTAATGATTCAGTAGGACAATGGTACATATATACACTTTGAAGTTCTAAGTGTATGTTTTCTAGTCTAACTAGAAAAGTTTACACAATATAATAAAAGGATTGTTAGTGTACGCATGTGTGGTTGGCTAATTACAAAACACACTTGACAGATGAGTCCTGAATAAAGTAAAGGAGAGTAAGTTTTATAATGAATATGGAAGTGTGCAGCACACACGGAGTGTCCATATTAGGAGACTACAACATAAGAGAAATCTAACATGAATAAGACTTCTCAATTAATGAGAAAGTCTAATAAGAGTAGGAATTAGGGTTACGCAGAAAGTAAAGAAAGCTAAGAGAGGGTGAATTAAGGGGGAGCTTGCTGAGAGAATGATTGTGCAAGTTGCTAAGTTATAAACAATCCCATGGTGCTGATTGAGAGGTCTTACTAGCTTACTACCGAAGAAGCTGTTGACCATTGTAAAAGTGTTCTCATCCTGAGAAGACTGTGTGCGGAATATCCCTTGCTTACACTAAGGGGGAGCGCTTTAGTGTGTTGGGGGGTATCAAGGGGACTTCTATTGGTTGTCGCAACAGGAATTTTTCGACTGAGAGGTTTCTGTTCAAATTCTATTGGAGGAGAACTCATTACTGTAGGTATTATTCAAACTACTACTACTGTAATACTCTCTCTAGTAAACTTTGATACCCTGGGCTGAATGCCTCGCAGATTATGAACTATTAATTCCGAACTGCGATAACAATCGTTGGTGTTGATTAGTGTACTTGTAAGTACAACTCTAAGTGTAATTACACCAGTCTTCGGGTGTAAGTACACTCATGCATACATGTGTGAAACAAAGAATGTTTTTATGAACATTGTGTTTACTGCTGAATGAGATTATAGATCAGTGATTGATTAAGAATCTAATAAGGAAGTCGTGTCAGCGTGAACTATTAACTGTACGAACTTCTGATCCTTATCGTGTAACACTAGGTGTAACTCTGAGTGTAACATCAGCTGATACTTGATGTTTAACATTCCTCTTCAAGCTAGGTGTTTCAGAAAAAATGCGAAGTTTGGAAAGAAGTTTGTAGAATTGTGACTTAGAGATGCCTTTAATGAAGACATTAGTGATATGATTTTGAGTGGAGATAAATCGAACTTGAAGGAGGCCAGAGGTGACTCGTTCATAGATGAAGTGGTAGTCAAGCTCGATGTGCTTGACTCTACCATGGAATATTGGATTTGCGGCGATATAGGAGGCAGATAAATTATCACACTATAGAATTGGAGGTTTCTAGATAAATACTCGGACTTCCTTGAACAATTGTAAAATCCATGTCAACTCGATTACTACAATAGCCAAAGCCCTCTATTCTGCTTTTGCACTAGAACGAGCGACGATCGGTTGCTTTTTGGAAGTCCATGATGTCAGAGAACCCCCAAGAAAAACACAAATTCCAGTGACCGACCGTCAATCATCTGACCAGGCCCCAATCTGCATCGGAATACACGTCAATGCCCAGGTCAAAGGAAGGTTGAACAATGAAGTCGTTAGTGAGAGTGCTTTTAAGATACCGCAAGATGTGCTTGACTGCCGACCAATGCACATCTGTGGGATTTTGTTGGAATTGACATCATAGCATGTTGTATGTCTGGGTGGGTAAGAGCGAGGTATTACAGTGCCAACAGTCGTTCTGTAGGTGGTGGGACTATTCAATAGTGTACCTTCATGGTTGGATAACTTGGAACCTGTGACAATTGGGGTGGAAAGGGGTTTGGCCTTACATAAGTAAAGATGAGTCAATAAATCCCTTGTGTATTTGGTCTAAGCAAGATAAAGACCTTTCTAAATGTGAGTCACTTCAATGCCAAGGTAGTAGTTTAGAGGACCCAAAATATATAAATATATATAAAAGTATATAAAAAGTCATTTTATCTTTGAATAATTAAAAAATATAAAAATCATAGATCCTTTTTTTTAGGATTTAATTTTTCTATTACCATTTAAAAATATAAAATATTTAAAATAATAAAATACCATTAACTTAATTTATTTTTTATTTAAATATGTTTATCATTTTCATAAATCGTAAACTTTAACATATTTATTTTTTTATGAGATATTTCTCTTGAATTGCCTTAAAAAATTATCATTAATATTAAATTTTTTCATGTTATTTTTTAATTTTTTTAATTTTTTTATTTTTTATTAAAATATTTTAAGATATTTTAATTAAAGTGATATATACTAAATGAAACCATTCAAATGAAGAAAATATGTTTACATGTAATAAATGGCTAAATATTTAATAAACTTGGGTAATGAATACAATTAATCAAATAGTAAGATCATTGTATAAAAAACTTAAAACATGAAATTATGTTTACTAAATAAATATTTATCTTCTAATGCATTATATAAAAATTATTCATATAAGGAAAAGATAAACTCTTTGTGTTTATATAAAAAATAGTGGTTTTTAATTTTTCACTCTCATAAACACTTCAACTATAACTTTGTAACTTTCGACTCATTGACTATTGTCATGCAAAATAAAATTATTATTTATTAATAAGTAGAATTTAATAGTTACTTAGTCTACATATCAATGCCTTCGAAATTCTCAATGTTTTAATTACTTGGAAACTCGGGTGTTAACCACAAACAAGAGAAAATTATCCCAAGAAGTTTACTTTCTGATAAATCATTGTATAAAGACTTCAAATTCCCTATAAACATAAAATTTTCTATGCAATGGCATTACGCATCTGGTCCATAAACAACGCAACATTCATTTATCTTATTATCATGTTTAGAAAGCATGGGGTTTTGACAGGAATAGAGGTCGAGACAAAGATAAATATATCCATTTGCTCTGGAACCGGAGCATAAAATATTAGTATGGAACCGGCGATAACATAAATCAGACGACAATCTGTTTCGTTCATTCTTACCTCCTTTAACAAATGGATCTCCTTTGAACTTCAATAATTAGAGACAGGAATCTGTTTATTAGCCAATATACTACATTTTAATTATAAAATTTTTAACAAAAATTTATATTACATTCTGTTTAGTAAAATAATATAAAATTAATATTTTAATGATTTAGTAAAAATCCTTATGGAATATGGAGCATTTTTCTTTTAGTTTTGATAATTTATTTTCAGACAAAAGTAAAAATGATCAGGAATGTCGTAACGGCAACAAGTATGGTTGGCGTTGTTATTATGTTGTAAAATCTGGGCTTTTCGCAAGAATATCCCCCCGAGCGAGGACTATATAATAATCCCTTCCGCTCGGCAAAGATATTACTCAGCTGCGACTTGCGATACTGAGTTTCGTTACAGAGATTAAAAAATGGAGAACCCGAATGGCGGAAACGAAGATCAGGCGGGAGTGGCGAAAATTCCTCTTCTCAAACCTTACAAGATGGGGAAGTTCCATCTCTCGCACAGGTAAGTAGGCAATATGTGAACGAAATGTACTCTGTTCAACTTCGGATCCACTCTTGTTCGATATTTGGTCATCCGAAGAGGAACCTCACGGACCCTACTCTTCATTTCCACTTTTTGGGTTCGATGTCCGAGGGTTTTAGTGAGATTTAAGAAGGACAAGACTATCGTGGTAGACGAATTCGAGAGCGGTTACAGACTTACAGTGTTAATGTTTCGATTTTCCGATCGTTTCGTGCGCAGGCCGTCTAGTTCACAGATTAACATTTTTGCTTGATCTCCTTCGCTTCGTAATGTTGATTAATTAAACCGCGAAACAAACGGCAGAGTTCGTGTTTGTCGATTTAGTCGACTAAAGTTTTTGCATTTTTAGGTTTTAATACTTTCCCTGCAATCCTTTACAATTTCAGGATCGTTTTAGCACCGTTAACTAGACAGAGGTCTTACGGGAATGTTTCTCAGCCTCACGCGGCGCTGTATTATTCCCAGAGGGCTACCAAAGGTGGGCTTTTAATAGCTGAAGCTACCGCCGTATCCGATACCGCTCTAGGGTAAGTAAGAAGTAAGAACTTGGAAAACCTCTGTCGCCGTCCTATCTCCCGAAAACAATCAGCAGAGTGAAAATTTTGGTATTTTTTAGTGTGTGTGTGTGTGTAAACATTACTCGCTTTGAATTTCGATGCTCTATTTGCATTTTCAGGTACCCTGACACGCCCGGTATTTGGACGAAAGAGCAGACGGAGGCTTGGAAGCCCATTGTGAAGGCTGTTCATGACAAGGGGGGGATTTTCTTCTGCCAAATTTGGCATGCGGGAAGGGTCTCCAATACGAGTACGTTTAATACAACGGTTTTTTATCCGTTATGTAAATATTTATGTGTTTGTAATTAGATTCCTGATTAATGGTCTCTCTGCAGGTTATATGCCAAATGGGGAAGCTCCAATCTCCTGTACCGATAAGCCATTGGGAGCTCACCTTCGTATGGCTGATGGTTCGGAGTTCACTCCGCCGCGAAGGCTGCGTACCGAAGAAATTCCTCAAATTGTCAATGATTTCAGAATTGCCGCTAGGAATGCTATCGAAGCTGGTGAGCTTCTTTCGATTTCATAGTAGTTTATTCTGTTTTGTACTGGATCTTTTATAAATATTACTGACCGGAACCATTGATAATCTTTGCGAGATAGACTCAAATCGTCTTTGTTTGTGCAGGCTTCGATGGAGTGGAGATCCATGGAGCCCATGGATATTTGATTGATCAGTTTATGAAAGATCAAGTGAATGACAGAACTGATCAATACGGGGGAAGTATGGAGAATCGTTGCCGTTTCGCTCTAGAAATAGTAGAAGCTGTTTCGAAGGAGATTGGAGCTGACAGAGTGGGGATCAGGCTTTCTCCCTTTGCCGATTACATGGAAGCCGAGGACTCCAACCCTGAAGCTCTGGGTCTGTACATGGCCAATGCTTTGAACAAATACGGAATCCTGTATGTCCACATGATAGAACCTAGAATGATCATAGCGCACGGGGAACCCATGACCACTGTCCACAGTCTTTTGCCGATGAGGAAGGCTTTCAACGGGACATTCATAGCCGTGGGCGGCTACAACAGGGAAGACGGGAACGAAGCCATTGCAGAGAATTATGCAGACTTGATTGCATTCGGCCGGCTCTTCTTGGCCAACCCAGATTTGGCCAGGAGGTTTGAGCTTAATGCGCGCCTGAACAAGTACAACAGAGCCACTTTCTACTTGCCGGATCCTGTCATCGGGTACACGGACTACCCATTTCTTGAAGAATGAGCTTTTCTATTGCAGCCACGTTTGTAAGGTACCGGTCGCACAGCGCATAGGAGCAACGTTTCTAAGCGTCGCTGTGAGCTTAACCGGCGGTATGCAGCTGTGCTAGCGGATCCGGTTTTGTATGCGAGAGAAAGAAAAGATTGTGGGAGGAAGGAAGCATTTAGACAAGCATAGTAGTGCTTGCTGCTTTATGATTTCTCTTATTAGAATGTGATTTCTATTTTCACTTGTAATTGCAATGAAGTTAATTTTAATCGCAATGATTCAGTTGGACAATGGTACATATATACACTTTGAAGTTCTAAGTGTATGTCTATGCACCAAAATGTTCATGACCCACGTTCGACACATCCAGGAGTCCATCGACCCAACAAACAAAGTTTGTGGACAGGCCTCGACGATTCTCGAAGTAATCCGACGCAGCCCATCGTCGAACTCATCTGTCTCGCCGCATCATTGACACAGCGAGCCGTCTCGCCGCATCGTCAACTCAGTAAGTCATCGTCTAGTCGAGGCGACTTCGATGAGTCATTGCCACGTCGGCATGAGTCAAAGATACGGTAAGCCATTTCAAACGAAAAGATGAAAACCTATAAAAAGGCCCACGATCCTCATTCGGGGGATCTCAACGGGAGCTCCCGGTCTCCCTCCTCCCCTCTTCCCTCAACTTCCGAAGCGAAAAAGGGATCGCGATCCCCTTCCCCAAGCAAAATCTCTCAACAACTACACGCATGGGCCTCAAAAAGCGAAGTTCCCTGTTCGGGGGTTGGTTGAAAAAATTGAAAAGTTAGAGGAATCATACTCGGGAGGGCTCTCTCAGCACCAGCGTAGAAATCCTCTCGTTCTCAAATCGAAGGTCCAAAACTCCCTTCATCGAAAGAGTTCTTCACGCACGAAGGTTCTTTCGAATCACAAAGAAGTCCAGCACTTTCGCATTCGTTAAGCTCTGATTCGACCGAAGCAATTCTACACCGTCGCCGGCATCGTCACAAGTTGAAACACACGGAACACAAATACTTCCGTCCGACCGACAAAAGCTACACCAGATGCGGTAATGCGTTAGTTTAGAACTTCGAAGTCTCGGCGACGACCTCGCCATAAGCTTTAACTTCAACCAAACCACACGGAGATCGAATCAGAGGGTTATTAGGAGAGTGAACTCACTTTTTTTCCTGACTCACACACCTTGTAAAAACACAAATTATTCTAAAGTAATTGAAAACTTCTCTCGGTCAGCGCCTTTTCGCGGACAGTGGATTTTTCGGTGAAAACAGATTTGGCACGCGCCGGTGGGACATTTCCTACCTCTCATCTCCTTCTCCGTCCAAAAAAAAAAATCCCCAACCTCAGCCATGGCCAGCAATGCCAACAACGGCAACAACAACAACAACAACAACAACAACGGAGGCAAACAGGTGCCCTCCTCGAGTTCTCTCAACCAACCCGCCCGCCACGGCGCAAAGCTTCGACCACCGGAGCTCAGCGGACCAGCAGCCGCATCTCCGGCCAACCTCCAGCGCTCCAACGTCTCCTCCACATGCCACACGCCCGTTTACAAGGGCTCGGCTGAAGTTTGTCCACTGGACAAGCTCCTTTCATCTTGCGACACCCGTAAGCTAACGGTCGTGTTAGTTCCTCCGGCTACCGCGACCTCAACTAAACCTGCCGCATCCTCCACCAAACCCGATGCGGCGATGGCCAACCAACATATCTGGCTGTCGTCGCTTCACCTTCTCGCCAGCCCCGACCGCCAGCCCGGCGCGATTATCGCCGTCCGCGGGAGAAGCTCTATTGTTCCCACCTTGGTACAGCAATACGAGCAAAGCGGGGGCATCTCCTCTCTCCCTGCGACCAGAACGCACTCTGTGCCGGCTTCCTCCGTACAGAGAACATCGGCGACAGACAACTCGCCGGTTATGCTGGTCTCACATGACCTCCTGGCCGCACTAAACGCAGTAGCTGGTCCACCACCTGTCCGTTCACCTCGCCGACAAACAACGACGACCTCCCCTACATCCACATCGCCCATTCCATCTTGCCGATTCTCACCGGCGGCTGTCACTACAAGTCAGTCGTCGCCCAGAGCCACCTTTCGCAATCAACCTGCGACTGGTCCTTTTGACCAGTCCCCCACAACAACCACCTCTCCAATGAAGTCACCAACGAAGGCTTCATATCTTCAAGCTGCGTCGAGAACAACTACCCCGACGCAAACTGTCAAGATGGCCGCGATGACGACTTCGGCCAAAACTATTGAAGAACAGCTTGCCGAGAGCAAAGCGAACAGCTGCGCAGCTTGCAGCCCGTGATGCTCAACTAGCAGCTCGCAATGATCAAATTGCGAAGTTGTTTGAACGGCTCGAAATGGGCACAACCACCAATAACACCGGTGGCGTCTCTCAAGAAGTCGACCGAAATCGGCCGACTACCAGTGCCTCAGCTGAGCTGCCGCGAGAAGACTCTTCTTCCGACGACGAGCTGCCGCCCGTCGCTCCAGTGGCCATCCGCAGAGGTCGACCTGAAGTCGATCCGTCAGCTCTTACCCTTGACTCCATTACAGAGCTCATCAACCGTGCAGTACGAAATAGTGTCGGCGACCACAAATCAGTCGCCTACAAGAGACCGTACACACAGAGGATCCAGAACATTCCAATGCCAATCGGCTATCACTCTCCCAAGTTTCAACAATTGAATGGCGACGGCCACCCAAAGCAGCATGTCGCACATTTCATCGAAACTTGCAACAACGCCGACGACGCACGGGCGACCTATTGGTCAAGCGGTTCGGCCCGATCGCTGAAGGGAAATGCCTTCGATTGGTACATCGAGCTGCCTCAAGAGTCTATTGACGGTTAGGGAGCAACCGGAGAGCGAATTCCTCGGTCGATTCTACAAGATTTCGGCGTCTTTATAACGCTAGTCGAGATCGCCAATCTCAAACGTAAGAAGGGGCAAAAAAAGTGGTCGACTACATCAACCGATGGAGGAACCTGAGCCTCAATTGCAAAGAAAGCTCGAATCTATCGCTCGAAGCCGAAATAGAAATGTGCTCACGGGGAATGCGATGGAACCTCCTCTGCTACATACAAAGCCGAAGGCCGAAAGATTTCCAAGAGCTCGCAACAGAAGCTCACAATATGGAAAACTTGATAGAAGAACGAGGAGAAGAAGGATCCTCTTCCGCCGACCCTTGCAAAAAGGGAAGGTACCTGCTGCGACTGCATCCAAAGAAACGAAAGAGAAATCAAAATCCTCTTTCGCGACAAATACTATCGAGCCAATCAAGGTCGGCAGTAAGGTCAAGCAGACTTACCTCCCACGACAATTGACGGGAGGTTTCAAGAAACTGACACTGGAAGAACGACAGGCAATGGCATATCCCTTTGCCGACGCCGATGTTCCCATCATGCTCGATCAGCTGCTCGACAACCAATTATTGAGGCTGCCAGAAATCAAAAGACCTGGCGACCAATCCAAAATCAAAGATCCCAATTTTTGCAAATACCATCGACTGGTTGGGCACTCGACGGAAAAATGTTTCATCTTGAAGGATCGCATCATGGAGCTGGCGGCGCAAGGCCGTATTGAAATTGAAGGAGCTGAAAACACAGCCTCCTCATATGCCATCTCCATCCGAGCCGAGCCGAATCAGCTAACTCGGCCAAACAAGAAGCAGGCCACGAAGAAGGAGTACCGACCAAAGCCCGGTTCCTCCAGCCGACCTCATAACAACAGAGGCGACCACCGGCTAAGGTCGCGCAAAACCGGCACCCCGTGAACAAGCTGCAGCCGACGCAGGGGGTGGATCTTGGTCACCCGGAGAAAGAAGCCTATTCGAAAATCGAACTGGCACCGGTGACCATCAAAACAAAAAAGCAAAGCGCCAAACAAAAGAGCCGCTGAACGCGTCAAAGAAAAGCTCCTAGGACTGACGCCCGGGGGCAAACAAAAGAAAAGAAGACCCGTCACATTGGCGGAGTTCTTCCCGGCGAGTTCCTCTCGCCGCCTGCAATGGTGGCGCACCTGCTCAACAGCTCCTCCCGAGCAAACAACAGCAACAAAAGAGAAGGGCAAAAGACCTGTCGTCCGAATCGCGGCGACCTCGAAGTCGTCGCTCAAACAAATCTCACATCTCAACAAAATAGAAGATGATCTCGATTTGGACATCAGGTCCGCACAAGCCTTAATCCGAGTCCTCGACAAACCGGAGGAACTCAAAGCTGAGCTCGAAGTCGCTGCTGATGAGAAAGCACGACGTGCGTCGAAAGTCGGGTTAACCCCTCCTTTTCGAAAAGAAGAGGAAGATGCCTACACCAAAGCGCATCTCGCAAAAGTCGGAGGAAGCATTGGTCGTCACATGCCCGCCTGCATTACATTCGAGAGAAGAAGACGCACAATTGGGGTCAAAGAATCACAACAGACCGTTGTTCGTCTCTGGCTACATCAGGGATCACAAAATCAACCGTATCCTCATCGACTGTGGATCTGCAGTCAACATTCTGCCCATCCGCACGATGAAGAATATTGGTCTCTCTGCTGGCGACCTCTCTCCAAGTTCTCTCCTCATTCAAGGTTTCAACCAGGAGGGCCAAAGAACGCTCGGTATGACGAACCTAAAGCTGCACATCGGGGATATGGTAGCCGACACTCCTCTTCAAGTCATCGACTCTAGGACGTCCTACAATTTGCTCCTGGGTCGACCATGGCTTCATTCGAACGGAGTCGTACCATCCACTCTGCACCAATGCTTCAAGTATTGGGAAAACGGCGAGCAGAAAATGGTGTATGCCGACGAAAGCCCATTCACAGAAGCAGAGGCGTCGTTCGCAGATGCTAAATTCTATCGGCGACCAGACCGACAAATCAAATTGTCACCTTGGTCGAACCAAGCAGCGATCGCTAAAGGTACCCGGCGCAGGTTGCATCGTCCAAACAACCGTGCAAGATGTAACACTCAAAACGATGCGTCGCGATCAGCCAAACCACGGAACTTCGGCGCAAGTTGCATCTCCCAAACAGACCACGGCGCAAGTCGTATCTCCACAAAGCAGCCAGCACACAATCATAAATCGGCCCGCGATCCACGCCTACACCAAATCGGGCGCAACATGCCCATCTTGCGATACATTCCACGATCGCCAAAGGAAGAAGGGAGAGGCTCCCCTGGTCGCCTACAACAAAATCCAGCCTACCCCCTTGCCAGAAAAAGTCACGCTTCCTCTACCAAAATTAGAGGAAAGAAGTATAGTGAAGCGGCTGCCGAACCAACAACAGTTGCTGTCCACACGCTCAAATGAAGGCTTCGACCCAAATGCCTACCGGTTGATGGCCAGAGCAGGGGGCAAATCTTACAAAAGACGAGATTCACGCCAAGCCTCCTGTGACTTTACCCGTCTTCACTCCAGAGCAGGAGAAGCTAAAGAACGAAGGGCAGCGCATCAGTCAAGGTCGCCTGGGCCTTGGCTATGAAAGGCCAAAACCAATCAAGATCTATACAACCCAAACGAAGCCGGTAAAGATAACCAGAAAATCATCGGCAGACATGCACCAAGTCTCAGTTGGCCAAATCCCAACAGAGGAACAGAATGCTTCAAAGCTGGTGATTATTTACACAAAAGCTGCCATCAATCGACGTCAACCAAAGAAAGACGGCGGGCCAGTCATCATCTATACTTTGAAAGCAGCCCTCGCACGAGGTCGCGCGTACGACTTCGGTAATGGTGAATCACATCTCCGTCACCGACGACGAACAAGATGATGAGGAATTTGTTTTGAAGGAGGCTCCGAGTGAATTCGAAGAAGGAGGCCAGTCAACCGTCGATGAATTAAAGAAAGTCGACTTGGGCACGGCAGAGGACCCCAGGCCGACATTCCTCAGTGCTTCATTGACGGCCGATGAAGAGGTCGAATACATGGCGCTGCTCCGCGAATATCGCGACATCTTTGCCTGGAACTACACAGAGATGCCTGGCCTCGACCCGCGAGTGGCAGTCCACAAGTTGGCGGTTATTCCCTCTGTTCGACCAGTGAAGCAATCGCAACGACGATTCCGGCCAGAACTAGTGCCAGAAATCGAAAAGGAGGTCGACAAGTTGATCGCAGCAAATTTCATCAGGGAGGTGAAGTACCCGTCCTGGATTGCAAACATCGTCCCAGTCAAGAAGAAGACTGGCCAAATTCGGGTTTGCGTTGACTTTCGCGACCTGAACAAAGCGTGCCCGAAGGATGACTTCCCTCTGCCAATTACCGAGCTCATGGTCGATGCGACAACAGGTCATGAGGCCCTATCTTTCATGGACGGGTCCTCTGGCTACAACCAAATTCGGATGGACCCAAAAGATGAAGAACTCACTGCTTTCCGCACCCCCAAAGGCATATTCTGCTACAAAGTTATGCCGTTCGGACTCAAAAATGCCGGTGCGACATATCAAAGAGCGATGCAAAACATCTTCGACGACTTCCACCATAAGCGAGTCGAATGCTACGTCGACGACTTGGTGGTGAAAACAAAGCAGAGAGCCGACCATCTTCTCGACCTCCGGGCAGTATTTGAGAGACTGCGACGGTTTCAACTCAAAATGAATCCGCTAAAGTGTGCTTTCGGCGTCACCTCCGGCAAATTTTTGGGATTCCTCGTCCACCACAGAGGAATTGAAATAGACCAGTCGAAAATCATTGCCATTCAAAGATGCGGAGCCCGAAACGTCTCGAGCTTAAAAGCTTCCAAGGTCACCTGGCGTACATCCGCCGCTTCATTTCGAACCTTGCCGGAGGTGCCAGCCTTTCAGCCGGCTGCTGAAGAAAGGTACACCGTTCGAGTGGGACGATACATGCCGGAACGCCTTTAACAACATAAAGGCGTGTCTCACCAAGCCACCAGTGCTCGTAGCTCCGATCGTCGACAAACCATTGCTGCTATACATCGCAGCACAGGAGAAGTCGGTGGGAGCTCTTTTGGCTCAATGTGATGAGGACAACAAAGAACGTTCTCTCTACTACCTTAGCCGAACATTGGTGGGCGCCGAGCTCAACTATACACCGATTGAGAAGACCTGTCTGGCTCTCATATTCGCAGTTCAAAAGCTTCGGCACTACCTCCTGGCGCATTCGACAAATCTCATTTCAAGAGCTGATCCGTTGAAGTATATTATGTCACGACCAATTCTCTCTGGTTGGCTGGCAAAATGGGCGCTGCTTCTCTCCAAATTTGAGATCAACTTCGTTCCGCAACGAGCTATCAAAGGTCAAGCTCTTGCTAATTTCTTGGCCGACCACCCGGTGCCGGCCGAATGGGAGTTATCTGAGGAATTCCCAGACGAAGAAATATTCCTGGTCGAAGTACTTCCCCCTTGGGAGATGTATTTTGACGGCGCCGCACGAAGAAATGGAGCTGGCGCTGGAGTCCTTTTCGTGTCTCCAAAGAAGGATCTCTTGCCGTGATTCGTTCGTGCTATCCCAGATCTGTTCGAACAATGAAGCGAGTATCAAGCCATCCTCCTGGGACTTCGGTATAGCGGTCGAGATGCAACTGCCGCAATTAAATGTCTCTGGCGACTTCGGCTTTGGTCATCAAGCAATTGTCGGGAGAGTTCGAAGTCAAGAAACTCGAGCTCGAACCTCTCGAGATCGCCCGGTGAACTTCTGGCCCAAATCCCGGAAGTTTCACTCCACTATGTCCCTCGCTCGAGAATGGGCCAGCCGACGCGTTAGCGGCATTGCCGCCAGCTTAGCACACCGACGACCCGGCCAAACCAAGTTCCCATTTGTGAGCGATGGGTCATCCCTCCATCACTTTCGAGAAAGAAAAAAAGAAGGAGAGCAAACAGAGGAGACAGAAGAATCTCTCCCTATCTCGGCTAGCCAAAATCAGACCGAGGGGCTGGCGCCAAACCTATCATCAACTTCCTTCCGTCACAGCACACTCCCGGTCGACCTGCGAGAGCGAGTCCAAATTCGGCGGACAGCTCCTCGATGCGTTTTCATCAACGATGTACTATACCGAAAGGTCGTATGAAGGTCTGCTCCTCACGCTATCTTTCAAAAGAAGAGGGGTTGCAAGTGTTGAAAGAAACACATGGTGGGATCTGCGGGCGCACATCAAGCTGGCCCGAAGCTCCACCTACAAGTCAAAACGACTTCGGCTACTATTGGCCAACTATGCTCGGGGCGCCATCGAAATGGCTCGAACCTGCAAACCGTGCCAACTCCATGCCGATTACATACATCAACCACCGGTGCCGCTTCACCCAACGGTCGCTTCCTGGCCATTCGAAGCTTGGGGTATGGATATCATCGGCCCTATCACTCCCAAATCCGACACCGACCGGCAATACATCTTGGCTGCCACCGACTATTTCTCCAAATGGGCCGAAGCTGCATCCTACCGAGAGGTCAAAGCCACCACCGTCGCCGACTTTATCCGAACTCAAATCATATACAGATATGGAGTTCCACGGTATATCGTGACGGACAACGGCACACCCTTCAGGAATAAAGTCATGGACCACTTCTGCGAAAAATTTCGCATACAACAGCGGATGTCGTCGGCTTACAACCCGGCAGCCAATGGACTTGCAGAGGCTTTCAATAAGACACTCTGCAAAATTCTGAAGAAAACGGTCGGCGCCCACAAAAGGAGTTGGGATGAAAAGCTTCCCGAAGCTTTATGGGCATAGAGAACGACGGCGAGAACGCCTACCCAGTCGACTCCATACTCGCTGGTTTATGGCTCCGAGGCGATGCTCCCTCTCGAAGTACAACTCTCTTCCTTACGCATAGCAGTAAGAGAAGGACTGACAACGAAGGAATGTGCCCAATTGAGGCTCGTAGAACTTGAGTCTCTCGATGAACAACGACTCGAGGCACAACAACGTCTCGAATGCTATCAGTCCCGCATGACCAGAGCCTTCAACAAAAAGGTACGACTCAGGTCATTCCAGAAAGGCGATCTCGTGCTCACAGTAAGACGGCCGATGCTTTTCACCAGCAAAACCGGGGGCAAATTCGCCCCAAAGTGGGAAGGACCTTACGTGGTGCAGGAGGCCTATACCAATGGCGCCTATAAGCTCGTCACTGCAAACGGGTCGGAGCTGCCAATAACGAACGGTAAATTTCTCAAACGATTTTACCCATGAAAAGGGCAGCGAAAAAAAAATGCGTGCGAAAAGGAAAAGTAGTCGAATAAAGGAGAGTACTTCTCATAAAAAATCAAATGGGAATATTCTCAGCGTCACAAAACATAAACGAGTCAAACAAAAAAAAATGCAAAGAAAAGAAAGAGTGACATGGCCTCAAAGTCGCGGAAGCTCGAAACTGGTAAGTTGGCCCTTCAAACGGATCACCTCAGCCTGGGCGTCGGCTAGCTCATGTCCCTCCTGCTCGCTAAAGGTAGGTCGAGCTCTAACCTCGGCCAAACGTCAACGAATAGTGGCAGCCTCTTCATCTTTTGCATCAAGCTGTCTCCTATCGGTCGCAAGTTGTGCATCCAAAGAGTCAAGTCGAGCTGAAACCTGAGTAAGCAGGCTCGCGAAGCCGCTTCTGCTCCTCTTCGGCAGCCTGCCTAGCCGCCCGATTCTGGTCGACACTAGCGGATAGTTGGTCACGACTGCTGGTCACACGTCGCTCAGCTTCAGTAAGTTCAGCCTCTGCAACTTGGCGTTCTTCTAGACTGAGCTTCCCTTCCAGCGAACAGCGCAAATGCTGAAGTCGAGCCGCCCCGGATGCGAACTCCTCAACCCAATGTCCCAATATAGAGGTGTCGATACCTACCTCAATCAGCTTCTCAAGGCAGACGAAGGCATCCTCCACCAATTCGGGTGAACTTCGGATCGCTGGCTGGTAAGAGGTCCGTCTGGATGAAGTCCTCCCACAACCCCAAAGCCGCCTTCTGAAGCCTTAGAGTCGTCCTCGCTGATGGACGTCTCGAGGACCCCTGTAGAACAGAGGCTATGAGTTCGAGGGAGAAAAGACAAACAAACATATATACGAAAGGAGAAAAGGAAATCATGACTCACCGACAAAGACTTCGAAGAGGTTGAATGATCGCTGCCAGGCGGATGAAGGGCTGATGACGGCTCTCCACCATTCGAAGACAAAGACACAACAGAAGGCTGGATCACGGTGACTGGAGTCGCTGGAATAGGACGAGAGGTACTGGGGGCATCAGGCTGAATTTTTTGGTAACAACATCGACTTCTCTTGTCCGTTTGAATCTCTAACCCGCAGGCAGCGTCGAGCAACACCATCGGATAGAACAGAGATATCCACGAAGGTCAGACCGAGGAGGGTAACTGAAGCTGAGACAGTAGACATCTGCGGCAAAACAAACAAGTACGTCAATCACTCTTTCAAAAAAAAAAAAGTTCTTATGCATCCCCTGTAACAAAAATAAAGAGAGCAGAGTCGCAAATAAAAACAAAAGAAAGGGAACCTGCGAAAAAAATCGAAGTCGCAAGAAAAGATAAACAGAGGGACGACAAAAAGAACAAGTCGTCAGACAAAAAAAAAAGAAAAACGGAGAAAAAAAAAAGAGAGTGGGCAAACCGAAGAGGTATACCAATCCTTTTCGATAGTGCGACAAACAAGTCTCGTGGTCGGCGACCGAGCCGAGTACGATCGAAATGGAGTTATCTCACCCAGCGACCAAATCGGGTGGGGCACATCTTCAAATCCGCAGCCAACTACAAGGCTGGCCGCAGTCAAAAAAAAAAAAGAGAGCAGCATCCGACGACCTGGAAAACCCTAGGTCAGCATGAAACCTATTGGGGTGGGGCCCACGGCAAAGCCCCGACCCCCCCTCCCTCTTCCTTTCCCTTCCTCTCTTCCTCCCGCTTCGCCTCTCTTTCTCTTCTCTCCCTCTCCCCCTCCTTCTTCCTTTCTCCTTTCTCTCTCTCTCTCTCTCTTTCCGCTTCTTCTCCCCATTCCGTTTCTCCCTTTCCCTTTTTCCCCGGCTCCTCCCTCTCTGTCCCTTTCTCCTTCTAAGCCTCCCTCTCCCGCCCGGTTGGGTCCTCTTCCCCTCCCGTATAAGCCTCCCTCTCCGTTTCATATCTCTCCTTCCTTCCCTCCCCCCCTTTCTCTTTTCCTCTCTCTCCTCCCCTCCCTGTTTCCCCCTTCTCCTTCCATGCCCTCGGCTTCTCCGTTCTCGTTTCATTGGTTCGTCCTCTTCCTCTTCTGCCTCACTCCTCTCTCTCTCCCTCCCTGTTCCGTTATGCGACTTCCCCCCCTTCCGCCCCAATCTCCCTCTCCTCCTCTCCCCTTCCGTTTTGCTTCCCCCCCCACCTTTCCGCTTTGCTTCACCCTCTCTCCCGTTCGCTTCAATCCTCTTCCCTTTTCGCTTCAACTTTCCTCTCTTTCCCCTTCAGCAGCATCCGGTCAGCCGAGCCTTGAAATTTTGATGATCGCGATGGTGGTGGTGGCCGTCCCATCCCTTGTTCTGACCGACTTGTTGCGGCGACTAGGTGCAAGAGGACCCATGCTCGTGCTCCGCTTTGAAAAAAAAAAAAAAAAAAAAAAAAAAAAAAAAAAAATTTGCTCAACGAGAAGGTGCCACCGAAGTGCTACATTGATCTTCATTGCGACCAGTTCTCAGAATTGACAAATCCTTTGGGTCGTCTAGTCGCGAAATCCGAGTCGACGACGACCGCAGTTGGGGGCCACTGGCGTTGCCTCCCCTTCGCCAAAATCGAGACAACTCATTTGCCCGCCAGAAGCAATTCTGCCCGAAATCGAGACAACTCGGCGCCACGAAGCAATTCTGCCGAAATCGAACAACTTTTTTGCCAGAGAGCTTGCCACGAGTCGGCGCCACATAGGCGGGGGCCACGGCGTTGCCTCCCCTTCTCCGGGCGGTTCTTCGCGAAATCGGACAACTCCGGTCGCCCTTGAAGCATTCTGCCGGCCGAGCAACTCCGTCGCCCGTAGGAGCTTGCCGCCGAGTCAGCACCAAACAGTAGGGGCCGCGGCGTTGCCTCCCCTTCTGCCAAAACTGGAACAATTCTGCCGAAGCCGGAGTAACTCCGTTGCCGCAGGAACTTGCCGCTGAGTCAACGCCACACAGGGCCGGGGCCCGGCCTTTGCCTCCCCTTCGGCTAAATCGAACAACTCACGCCCGGCGGGAACAATTCTGCCGAGGCCGGAACAATTCTGCCGAAACCGTCCTCCCTTCCTCCCCTGCGCGGGAGCAGTTCTGCCGAGGCCGGAGGTCGTCCAAGATGAGTCAGAACCACGACTAGCCATCCGATGTTTCGAAACAACTTTCGGCAACACTCATAGCAGACCGTAGCCAGCAGCTCAACTCCAAGTCGTCGTTGTTACTGTGACATCTCTTCTCAGGTGCTCATCATTTCTCTATACCGTACATACTCCACATGTACGTGTATACAAAAAAAATCAAAAAAAGCAAACAGCTCTAAAACAAACAAGAGAAAAAAAAAAAAAAAAAAAAAAAAAAATATACATACAAGGTGTACAGAGAAATATACATTGTCCTAAAAAACAAGAGGACGATAGAAATACGTACACAAAATATATAAACGATCCTAAAAGAGTAAGAGGATCAACAAAAAAAAAAAAAAAAAAAAAAAAAAAAGTGTGTGTTGTTTCGTTCATCTTCACGTTCGAAACTTGTTCGTTCCTCCCGAACGAACAAGTCTCGAAGGGGGCAATCTGTATCCACCAAAATGTGCATGGCCCACGTTCGACAGATCTAGGAGTCCATCGACCCAACAAACAAAGTTCGTGGACAGGCCTCGACAATTCTCGAAGTAATCCGACGCAGCCCATCGTCGAACTCATCTGTCTCGCCGCATCATCGACATAGCGAGCCGTCTCGCCGCATCGTCAACTTCGGTGAGTCATCGTCTAGTCAGCAACGACTTCGATGAGTCATCGCCACGTCGGCATGAGTCGAAGATACGGTCGGTCATTTCAAACGTAAAAAGATGAAAACCTATAAAAGAGGCCACGATCCTCATTCAGGGGATCTCAACGGGAGCTCCTGGTCTCCCTCCTCCCCTCTTCCCTCAACTTCACGAGCAGAAAAGGGATCGCGATCCCCTTTCCCAAGCAAAATCTCTCAACAACTACACAGACAGGCTACAAAAAGCCAGAAGTTCCCTGTTCCAGGGGTTGGTTGAAAAAATTGAAAAGTTAGAGGAATCATACTCGGAAGGCTCTCTCAGCACCAGCGTAGAAATCCTCTCGTTCTCAAATCGAAGGTCCAAAACTCCCTTCATCGAGAAGAGTTCTTCACGTACAGAGGTTCTTTCGAATCGCAAAGAAGTCCAACACTCGCAGTTCGTCGCTCTACAGTTCGACCAGAAGCAATTCTACACCGTCGTCGGCATCGTCACAAGTCGAAACACACGGAACACAAATACTTCCGTCCGACCGACAAAAGCCACACCAGATCGTGTACGTTCGTTTCTGTAACTCGAAGTCTCGACGGCGACCTCGCCAGAAGCTTTAACTTCAACCAAACCACACGGAGATCAAATCATAGGGTTATTAGGAGAGTGAACTCGCTTTTTTTCCTGACTCACTCACCTTGTAAAAAACACAAATTATTCTAAAGTAATTGAAAACTTCTCTCGGTCGCGCCTCTTCGCGGACCGGCGGATTTTCGGTGAAACAGTATGTTTTCTAGTCTAGCTAGAAAAGTTTACACAATATAATAAAAAAATATTGTGTTTACAATTAGATTCAATTACAGAATCAATGGATTGATTAAAAATCTAATAAAGAAATCGTGTCAGCATGAACTATTGACTGTACGATCTTTGTCGTATAACACTGGGTGTAACTCTGAGTGTAACCTCAACTGATACTTGATGTTGAACATTCCCGTGCAAGCTACGTGTTTGAGAAAAAACGCGAAGTTTGGAAAGAAGTTTGCAGAATTATGACCTGGAGAGGCCTTTATTGAAGACATCAGTGATCTAATGTAGAGTGGAGTTAAACTGAACTTGAAGGAAGCCGGAGGTGACTCGTTCATATATGAAGTGGTAGTCAAGCTCGACGTGTTTGATTCTACCTTGGAATATTGGATTTGCGGCGATATAGGAGGCAACTAAAGGAGGCCGGAGGTGACCCGTTCATAGATGAAGTGGTAGTTGTTATAGTATGTAATGTTGTAATATAGATAGGGGTATTTTTGTCATTTAACTTATGTATACCCTATGTATAAAAACCATTCTGTTTAATAGAAATTCAATTCGTTTTTTTATGAAATTAACATGGTATCAGAACTGCGGCTGCCCATTTTTTGATAAGTTAGTGTGACTCGGTCCAGAATTGCATTAACTCGATGGAATTTGGCTGAACTCGGTTGAACTTGGTTTCGACTCGTTGACACGAACGAGTCAACTCGTTGTCCCTAACCTTGAGCCAGGGTTTTAGGGTTTCGTTTCAGACTCTTCGACGATGGTTTTTGGGTCACGGCGACTCTCCGTTCTGGCTAGGACTGACTCCAAAAGGTCTGTCAAACCTTAATCTCTCAAAATCGTCATTTTTCTTGGGGGTTAATCTCTCAAAATCGTCATTTTTTTGCGTATTTTGTGGTCGTGTTTGGGGGGCTCGTCGTGGGTTATTCGTGCGTGATTCAGGTCGCGAGTTTGTTTCACTTCGTGTTCTAGCAGTCCGTTGTTGCTCGGATTTGAGTCGCAACACCTTGATTTGGGTTGTCGACGTTTATTTTTGGGGTTGCGCTGTTGTGGGTTCGCAATTTTTGGCATTCCAGCCACGAAACCTATTGCACGACCACGAATTTGTTCGTGTTTTGAGTTGCTCTCCTCTTTCCCTTTGAAATTTCGCAGATTCGACGGTGTTGGGTCGACGCCCAAATTTTGGGACTTTGCGTGTGAACGTAATTTGTGTTTTTTTTTTGTTGCCGCCGAATAGTGTTTGGAGCAGCAATTTGTGTTACCTTGTTTGGTTTAATTACCTCTTCCATTGAAAGTGTTCAAGTTGTACCAGTTAAGTTGGACAATTCCAACTATGTTCATTGGCATCATTCATGCGCAATTTCCTCAAAGGTCGCAATCTGTGGAAGTATGTTACGGGCGATTGCAAGAAGGTCATTGCAACTTTGGATGCTTCCTCAACTAAAGCCTTCGAGGACAGGGAGATCAATAACTCAAGAGCCATCACTCTGTTGGCTTGTGCGGTGTCCCTGTCTATTAGTCTTCAAGTTGGTAAATTTTAGTTTGTTGTTGATGCCTGGTGCTTCTTAGAGAAACGGTTTGTGGGTACCAACTTTGCACAGAAATACAAGTTAGAAATGGATATTCGTTCATTGCGTCAAGGACCTTCACAATCTACTTCTGACTTCTATGCACAGATGTATCTGTTATGGGATCAGTTGCCTGTTATGGATCCTAAGTTTGAGTATGAGAAGGACACATTACTGTTTCAGTCCTACATTGATGAGGTCAAACTTGTTCAGTTTCTGATGGCACTTTGTGACGACTTTGAGGCTGTTCGGTCCTCTATGTTTCATCGCAGCCCTCTCCCTTCAGTTGAGACTGCATTGTCTGAATTACTGTCGGAAGAAACTCGGCGGCAAACTGGGGGGACCTCTTGGTTCATCTATATCTGAGACTGAGACGGTCTTTGCTGCTGCTCCTCGACGATCTTCCAGTTCATGTGCTCCCAAGTCTGGGCAGTCTCGGGATGTCTCGTGTGCAGTGCAACTACTGCAAGGAATTTGGCCATATGAAATTCACCTGCCCAAAGCTTAAGAAATGGCCTCCGACCACTACTGCTCATCCACGTATTGCTGCTTCTGCCACTCCTGCTGTCTCTTCATGCGCTGAGCCCCAGATCTCATCTCCATTGTCTGCCCTTGATGTGCAGGATATGATTACCAATGCTCTTTCTGGTCTTGGTCAAGGTACATCTTCTGCCTCGGCTTTATCTGCTCATTCCGGTAAGTTCTCCTGGTAAGTCAGTGATTGGGTGTAAATGGATCTTTAAGGTTAAAACTACTGCAGATGGTAATGTTGACCGGTACAAAGCCCGGTTGGTGGCAAAAGGATATACACAGGGGTATGGTATTGATTATGAGGAGACGTTTGCCCCGGTTGCTCGATTGACTTCTGTTCGTCTATTGATTGCTTTAGCTGTTGTACGTCAGTGGGAACTCTTTCAGATGGATGTCAAAAATGCTTTTTTGAATGATACCATTGAAGAAGAAGTTTATATGAAACCTCCACCGGGATATTCTCACTTACCAGGCTAGGTATGTAAACTTTGACGTGCTCTGTATGGGTTGAAACAAGCTCCACGAGCTTGGTTTTCAATGTTTTGCTCGAAGATCATTGAGTTTGGCTACACACAGAGTAGTCATGACTGTGCTCTATTCATGCGATGCTCTTCCCATCGTATGGTGTTACTGTTGTTATAAGTGGATGACATGGTGATCACTGGTGATGATCTCTCGGGCATTTTTGATCTTAAATCTTATCTTAGTTCTTGCTTTGAGATGAAGGACCTTGGTCCATTGCGTTACTTTCTTGGTTCAGAGGCCCTTCCTTTATCTGGTGGTTATGGTATCTCTCAAGTAAAAATTGCTTCTGATTTTGTAAGTCGTGCTGGTCTTTCCGATAACAAGACTTCTAATACACCACTTGAACTTCATGTCAAGTTTCGGCCTTCTGATGGGGAGTTGTTGGCTAATCCTACACTTTATAGACAGTTGGTAGGTGGCTTGCTATATTTGAGTATTACTCGTCCTGATATCAGTTATGCAATACATGTTGTGAGTCAGTTTATGGCTGCTCCTCGGTCGGTACATTATGCTGTCGTTATTCGTATCCTGCGCTATATTAAGGGTACTTTGCTCCAAGGATTGTTCATGTCCTCTGCCTCCCCACTTACATTATTAGCTTTTTTGATGCTGACTAGGCTGGGGATGTTGATGATCAGCGGTCCACTACTGGTTACTCGGTGTTTCTGGGGTACTCCCCCATTTCGTGGCGTAGTAAGAAGCAGTCCAATGTCTCTCGGTCTAGCACAGAGGCTGAGTATCGTGCTCTCGCTGATACTACATCGGAGATTGTCTGGCTTCGTTGGTTGCTCCAGGATATGGGGGTTCAGTTGGATTCTTCTTCCCCCCTGTATTGTGACAATAAGAGTGCTATGCAGATTGCTCACAATGCTATTTTCCATGAAAGAACCAAACACATTGAAGTTGATTGTCATTTTATTCGTCATCACTGTGCTCTTGGGACTGTGGCATTGTTATATGTGCCTTCTGAATATCAGGTCATTGATTTGTTTACCAAGTCTCTCACTCGATTGCATCTTGGCTACTTATGTTCCAAACTCCAGCTGTGTTCCTTTGAACCATCTTGAGTTTGAGGGGGGATGTTACAGTATGTAATTTTGTAATATAGATAAGGGTATTTTTGTCATTTAACTTGTGTATACCCTATGTATAAAAACTATTTTGTTTAAAAGAAATTCAATCTATTTTTTTATGAAATTAACAGTAGTCAAGTTCGACGTGCTTGACTCTACCATGGAATACTGGGTTTGCGGCGATATAGGAGGCAGGTAAATTATCACACCATATAATCGGAGGTTTCGAGATAAATACTCGGAGTTCCTTGAACAATTGTAAAATCCATGTCAACTCAATTACTATAATAGCCAAAGCCGTGTATTATGCTTCTGCACTAGAACGAGCGACGACTAGTTGCTTTTTGGAAGTCCATGCTATTAGAGAACCCCCAAAAAAAAACACAAAATCCAATTATCGACCATCAATCATCTAGCCAGACCCCTGTCTGCATTGTAATACACGTCAATGCCCAGGTCAGAGGACGGCTGAATAATGAAGTCGTGAGTGGGAGTGCCCTTAAGATACTGCAAGATGTGTTTGATCATCGACCAATGCACATATGTGGGATTTTGTTGGAATTAACACTCTTGATTCACAACGTGTTGTATGTTTGGGCGTGTAAGAGCGAGGTATTATAGTACCAACAATTGTTCTGTAGGTGGTGGGACCATCCAATGGTGTAACTTCATTCTTAGATAACTTGGAACTTATGACAATTGGGGTGGAAAGGGGTTTGATCTCAGATAAGTAAGACAAGTCAATAAGTCCCTTATGTATTTGGTCTAAGCTAGATGAAGACCTTTCTGAATGTGAGACACTTCAGTGCCAAGGTAATAGCGCAGAGGGCCCAAAATATAATTTTTTAATGATTAAAAAATATAAAAATAATATATCTTTTTTTAGGACCTAATTGTTTTATTACCATTTAAAAATATAAAATAATTAAAATAATAAAATGCCATTCTAATAAACTTAATTTATTTTTTATTTAAAATATGCTTATCATTTTCATAAATCATTAAGTTTAACTTATTTATTTTTTATGAGATATTTCTCTTGAATTTTCTTAAAATTTTTCATTAATATTAAATTGTTTCTAGTTATTTTTTAATATTTTTTAATTATTTAATATTTTATTAAATTATTTTAAAATATTTAATTAAAGTGATATATTCTAAATTAAACCATTCAAATGAAGAAAATATATTTACATGTAATAAATGGCTAAATATTTAATAAACTTGGGTAATGAATATAATTAATCAAATAGTAAGATCATCATTATAAAAACTTAAAACATGAAATTATGTTTACTAAATAAATATTTATTTTCTAATGCATTATATAAAATTTATTCATATAAGGAAAAAATAAATTCTTTATGTTTATATAAAAAATAGTGGTTTTAATTTTTCACTCTCATAAACACTTTAATAATAACTTTTAACTCATTGACTATTGTTATGCTAAATAAAATTATTATTTATTAATAAGTAGAATTTAATAGTTACTCAACATATCAATGTCTCCGAAATTCTCAATGTTTTAACTACTTTTAAATTCTTTGTGTTAACCACTAATAATTGAAAATTATCCTAAGAAAGTTTACTTTATGATAAATCATTGTCTTTAAGACTTCAAATTTTGGGCTTTTTACAGGAATATAGGTCGAGACAATAGCGAATATATCCATTTGCTCCGGAACCGGAGCATAAAATATCAGTCTTGGACCGGCGATAACATAAATATGCTCCGGAACCCGAACATCATACGACTGCTATTATTAAAAAACCAAACCGACTCCAGAAATTTCTGGAGTCGGCGTGAAGCTTCAAGTGGGAAATGCAGTCCAGAAATTTCTGGACTGCAGGAGAGACACCGATGGTGTCTAGAACCCTCTCAACCCCTTGGGGAAGAAGACTATAAATAGGGGAGTGACCCCCTTGTTTGAGCCAAGAAGAAAACTTGGTAGAAACCATAGAGTCTCCCTTTCCCCTTTCGTGTTGAAACACAATGTTTTGTTGAGAGTGAAGGAGTTGAAATCTTTGTGAGTTTCTCTCCTTGTGGGTTTGTGAGAGTTTTGCATATTTGCTCTTGTAGTGTGAGAGTCACTTGCCTTGTAAAAAATTCCTTTGTCAATAGAGTGAAATTTTATCACTTGAGTGTCTCCATTACACCCTAGGCCTACACACGCTTCCAACAAGTGGTATTAGAGCAGACGGGTCCCACATTTTAATACGACCAAATATGGAGGTCATGCCAATTCCGAAGCTGACAAAGGAGAATTACGGCAATTGGAGTATCCAGATGAAGACTTTCCTCGCCGCTCAAGATCTTTGGGAGATCGTGAGAGATGGATACGAACAGCTGGAGTCTAATGAAGAAGAAGCTGCCTTGACTGCTGCTGAAAGAGGTACGTTAAGGAGTCTCCGTAAAAAAGACACAAAAGCATTATATTTTCTATTTCAAGGGGTAGATGAAAGTAAATTTGAGAAAATATCGGGCGCAAAAACCTCTAAACAAGCTTAGGAGATTTTACAAAGATCTTGCCAAGGTGTTGATAGAGTAAAGTAGGTGCGCCTACAAACTCTTAGAACAGAGTTTGAGTTATTGAAGATGCGTGACACTGAAAGTGTCGGTGATTATGTCACAAGAGTAGAAACTCTTGTAAATGAAATGAAGAGAAATGGAGAAAAATTAGAGGAGGTTCGAGTGATAGAGAAAATCTTACGATCTCTCACTCCGAAGTTCGCCTTTATTGTAGCAACCCTAGAAGAATTTAAAGATCTATCGAGTATGACGATAGATGAGTTGGTGGGCTCACTCCGGGCCCACGAACAAAGAATGAATGGTTTGTTGGATGGAGGAAAATTAGAGCATGCCTTGCAAAATAAGTTGTCTCTCAATGAAGTGGCATCGTACAATCGAGAGACAACTCAAGGCAAAGGTGGATATAATAAGCGAGGAAAAGGACATGGATTTCAAGGTGGTAGAAGAGATCAAAGTAAGCAGTCAGAGACTGCTAATCAAAGTCATAATTCAAGAGGACAAGGGAGAAGATGGAATTCGAGGAGAGGTGATAAGTCTCAAGTTCAGTGTTATAACTGTAAGAAGTATGGGCATTTTAGTTATGAATGTCGTCAAAAGCCAGAAGGCAATAAAGAAAAAAGAAGTCACCTCTCAGTCCAAGAAGAATGTGGTGGTTCTTCTGTTCTCCTGACTTACAATGGAGATGAAGAAAAGAAGAAGAGTATTTGGTATATTGATACAGGAGCAAGTCACCACATGAGTGGATATAAGGAATTATTTACAGAGCTAGATGAGAGTGTTCAAGGTGAAGTACGACTTGGAAATTCATCAACGCTACAGGTGAAAGAAAAAGGAAGAATTATGATTCAAACAAAGAAAGGAGATCACAGGTATATCTTTGATGTTCTCTATATTCCTGAAATGCATACTAATTTAATTAGCGTCGGTCAACTCTTGGAAATAGGCCATCCATCTAAAGGATGGTAGGCTCTCTATAAGAAATAAAAATAGAGAGCTAATTGCAAAAGTTGACATGGCGAAGAATCGACTTTTCACCTTGAACATAGAAGCAACTTCAATGAAGTGTTTAAAGTCAGTCCTGAAGGATAATTCATGGTTGTGGCACTTACGATTTGGGCATCTCGGTTTCACGGGCCTGAAATTATTATCAAAGGAGAAGATGGTGAAAGGCTTGCCAGAAATTGATCACCCTGATCAATTATGTGAAGGCTGCATGAAGGGCAAACAACACAGGTTGTCGTTTGAAGCCGGTCACTCCCGAAGGGCAAGGAGACCATTGGAGCTGGTGCACACTGATATAGTTGGGCCTTTTGAAGTCACTTCACTTGGAGGCAACAGGTACTATCTTACCTTTATTGATGATTTCAGTAGATATACTTGGGTTTATTTTCTTAAAGAAAAATCAGAAGCTTTAAATAAACTCAAGGAGTTTAAGGCCCTTGCTGAAAATCAAAGTAGAAAGTACATAAAAGTATTAAGATCTGATAGAGGAGGAGAGTATACCTCAAAAGCATTTGAGGAATTTTGTAAGGAGAATAGTATTCTACACAAGCTCACAGCCTCCTATACGTCACAACAAAATGGTGTTGCTAAAAGGAAGAATCGCACAATTATGAATATGGCAAGGAGTATGATGAAGGGAAAGACCTTACCTAAATGCTATTGGGCTGAAGCCATTGATTGTGCAGTTTATCTGCTTAATTGGTGTCCAACTAAAAGTGTAAAGTTTAGGACCCCCAATGAAGCTTGGAGTGGAAGCAAACCGGTTGTAGGCCACTTAAGGATATTTGGGTGCATTGCATATGCACACATACCTGAGCAAAGAAGAAAGAAGTTAGATGATCGAGGGGAGAAGTGTATCTTTGTCGGGTATGATTCTAAGACTAATGCCTACAAATTTTACAATCCTGTTACCAAAAGGTTAATCATCTCCAGAGACGTTGAATTTGATGAGGAAGACTGCTGGAGATGGAGTGAAGAAGAGAAAAATAAAAAAGAGTTGTTTTACAATGATGATGACAACTCTGGAGAAGAAGAGGAGAGTAGTGGAGATCAAACTCCTCCAAATAGTCCTGCAACAACAACAGGTGAAGGATCACCTAGGGGGAGCAGCTCGGCAGGGGGAGCAGCTCGGCAGGGGGAGCCCCTATGAGGACACGCAGCTTGAGTGACATTTATAATGTCACTGAGCCGATTGAGCTAGCAGAAGATTATACTCTCTATTGTCGACTTGCAGAGAGTGACCCTATCACATTTGAAGAAGCTGATCAGGATAAAAAGTGAAGAAATGCCATGGATGAAGAAATTGAGGCAATAAAGAAGAATGATACTTGGGAGTTGACTACCCTCCCTACAGGACATAAAGCAATAGGAGTGAAGTAGGTCTATAAGACGAAAACCAATCAAGAAGGAAAAGTTGAGAAGCATAAGGCAAGGTTAGTTGCGAAAGGGTATAAACAAAAATTTGGAGTTGACTATGAAGAAGTATTTGCACCCGTCGCAAGAATTGATACTATTAGGCTTCTGATTGCGTTGGCAGCGCAATACAGATGGAAGATATATCAAATGGATGTGAAGTCGGCCTTCTTGAATGGTTATCTTGAATAAGAAGTATATGTTGAACAACCACCAGGCTATGAGAAGAAAGGAGAGGAAGAAAAAGTCTATCGCTTGAAGAAGGCGTTATATGGATTGAAGCAGGCCCCACGAGCCTGGAATATGAGGATTGACTCATATTTTCAAGAGCACGGCTTCAGGAAAAGTCCTTATGAGCATGCCCTATATACGAAGAAGAACGAGGATGGAGATATCATGATCGCTTTGCACTGCGTGGATGATATGATCTTCACCGCAACAATCCAGGTATGTTCGAGGACTTTAAAAACTCAATGACAAAAGAATTTGATATGACAGATCTGGGACAAATGGCATACTTCCTTGGAGTCGAGATAATACAGGGAGATGAAGGAACTTTCATCTCACAAAAGAATTATGCAAGTAACATACTGTCAAGATTTAAGATGGATAACTGCAAACTAGTAGCCACACCAGCTGAAGCAGGCATGAGGCTGAAACAAGATTCAGAAGAAGAAGCAATCAATCCTACACTATTCAAGAGCCTGGTGGGAAGCTTGAGGTACTTAACCTTTACAAGGCCGGATATTATGTTCGCTGTTGGGTTGGTCAGCAGATTTATGGAGCAGCCGAGACGAGACCACTTTGTTGCAGCAAAGAGAATCCTGCGATACATCAAAGGCACACTAGGGTACGGACTATTCTACTCCGCTTCTAAGGCATCGAGACTTATTGGCTACACCGACAGTGATTATGGAGGAGATATTGATAACAGAAAGAGCACGTCCGGGTATATGTTTAATATCGGATCAGGTGCGTTTTCATGGTCTTCAAAGAAGCAAGCAGTAGTTGCACTCTCAACATGCGAAGCCGAGTATGTTGCAGCAGCATCATGTACATGCCAAGCCGTCTGGATAAGAAACATCATGAAGGAGCTCCACCACGACCAAGAAGGCCCAACACCAATATATATCGATAATAAGTCGGCTATGTCATTGGCAAAGAATCCAGTTTAGCCAAAGAGGAAAAACACATTGATACAAGGTATCACTTCATCGTATGCCAGTAAAGGCCAAAGCAGTGGAGTTGGTTTACTGCAGGTCTGAAGACCAAGTGGCGGATATCTTTACAAAACCTTTGAAGACCGATGCATTTAAGAAGTTCAGAGATAGACTTGGTATGAGGAGTCGGTTTGAGGGGGAGTATTAAAAAACCAAACCGACTCCAGAAATTTCTGGAGTCGGCATGAAGCTTCAAGAGGGAAATGCAGTCCAAAAATTTCTGGACTGCAGGAGAGACACCGATGGTGTCTAGAACCCTCTCAACCCCTTGGGAAAGAAGGCTATAAATAGGGGAGTGACCCCAATGTTTGAGCCAAGAAGAAAACTTGGTAGAAACCATAGAGTCTCCCTTTCCCCTTTCGTGTTGAAACACGGTGTTTTGTTGAGAGTGAATGAGTTGAAATCTTTGTGAGTTTCTCTCCTTGTGAGTTTGTGAGAGTTTTGCATATTTCCTCTTGTAGTGTGAGAGTCACTTGACTTGTAAAAAATTCTTTTGTCAATAGAGTGAAATTTTATCACTTGAGTGTCTCCATTACACACCCTAGCCTACACACGCTTCCAACAGCTATCTGGACTAAGAGAAATGATGAAGCTCGGATAGAGCAAATCCCTCTTCTAACTCCTTACAAGATGGGGAAATTCGATCTCTTGCACAGGTAACTCGGTCTAGTGTTCACCAATGCTTGATGAATTACGGCTTTCTGGCTATTTGAATTCGATCATGAAATGCGGAAGTACATTGTTTTTCCTTGCAGGATCTCAGTGCTCGATATTCGAGGGTTTGAACTTTTTAGTGAGATTTGAGGCGGAAAGGATCGTCATATATTTTATAGGGATTCGGTAGCGGTTTCTGTGTTGAAGTTGCTCGACGTTTTTGCTTGAATCTCCGTCGCTCCGTGATTAAATAAACAAATATATCTTGATTTTCCCAAAACAATTCTTCTTTTGTTTGTATTCATTTATTTGTTTTCCCTCAGCCACATGGAATACAGTATTATTCTCGGAGGACTACAAAAGGTGGTTTCTTGATTGTCGAAGCCACCGTCGTATCTGATACCGCTATAGGGTAAGAACTAAGAACTCTCTATGCATCTTGATTGTCGAAGCCACCGTCGTATCTGATACCGCTATAGGGTAAGAACTAAGAACTCTCTATGCAGTCTAGTTTCTCTCTATTCTTAATTAGGGAAGCAAAGAGAAAATTCTTTTGAGTTTCTTCGAACTATTTGTCCTTTTTTATTGCCTTCTACGCGTGTTAAACATCATTCTATACTTGCATTTTCAGCTATCCCGACACACAAGGTATTTGGACGAAAGAGCAAACAGAGGCTTGGAAGCCCATTGTGAAGGTTGTTCATGACAAAGGTGGCGTTTTCTTATGCCAAATTTGGCATGTCGGAAGGGTCTCCAACACTAGTACGTTTTTCAGCTCAACTAATACCCCCAACATTTTAATTCGTCTGTTAAATTCCCGATTAAATTTCTGTAGTCTCTCCATAGGTTTTATGCCAAACGGACAACCCCCTGTCTCCAGCACCGATAAGCCATTAGGATCTTAGCGTCGCATGAGTGGTGCTTCTGTCGAATTCTCCTTGCCACGAAGGCTGCGGACCGAAGACATTCCTCAAATTGTGAATGATTTCACAATTGATGCGAGAAATGCAATTGAAGCTGGTGATCTTCTTTCATTCCCATTATAGTTGCTTCTGTATTGCACTCTATGATGATTCTGTTCAACGGATGGGGCCTTTTTTAAATTACTAATTCGGTGTAACTGGTCCTTCGAATCGAGGTATAAAGTGTATTGGGGACCTGAAATGCAAGTTGCCTCTGCAAGTTGCCTCTGCAAGTATACTAATTGTTCTTCAGTACTAGCTAGAAGTTGAATTTTTGTGTAATTCTGGTCGGTGTTGTATACCATTGATTTTGTGTCCTACGGAGTTGATCAATTGTGAAGACCCAAACAGTCTTTGTATGTGCAGGCTTCAACGGGGTGGAGATCCTTGGAGCCCATGGTTATTTGATCGAGCAGTGTATGAAAGACCAAGTGAATGACAGAACCGACCAATATGGGGGAAGCATGGAGAATCGTTGCCGTTATGCCCTAGAAATAGTAGTTGTTTCGAACGAGATAGGAGCTGACAGAGTGGGGATCAGGCTCTCTCTTTGCTGATTACATGGAGGCGGCGGACTCCAATCCAGAAGCTTTGGGTCTGTATTATGGTAAATGCTTTGAACAAATATGGGTCCCCTATGTCCACGTGATAGAACCCAGAATGATCATGGCGCATGGGGAGCCTAAGACCACTGTCCACAATCTTCTGCCGATGAGGAAAGCGTTCAAGGGGACATTCATAGCCGCGGGTGGCTACAACAGGGAAGACGGGAACAAAGCCATTATAGAGAATTATGCAGACCTGATCGCATTCGGCTAGCTCTTCTTGGCCAACCCAGATTTGCCTAGGAGGTTTCAGCTTAATGCTCCAATGAACAAGTAGGACACAACTACTTTCTACACGCCCGGCCCTGTCATCGGGTACACGGACTACCCATTCCTTGAAGATTGAAATTATCTCTTAGGAGTCACGTTTGTAACTCGTAAGCGGAAGATAGAGATTGTGGGAAGGACTGAGGTGTTGGCTCTGCTGCAGCTTCACTGATTTGCTGGTGCTAACATTCAAACGGGCCAATTGTTTTATGTCTACTAGTCAGTAACAAAGAGAAGAAGGGAAAGGTGGCTATAGTAGTGAGAGAGTAAACTCTTACTTGTTATTCATTGATTTGTTTGTGGGTATTGTTGATGCAACTACGTGTGGTTGACTAATTTTGACAAAACACTTAAAGAAGAAAGAAGAGTCCTTTGTGGAAAGTGAAGGACAATTGAAGACTTCCAGACTCCTAATCAAACAAGATATAGAATCAAAGAACGACATTTCTCAAAGATTATTTGGAGTTCTAAAAGGAAAACATATACTATCGAAATCCTACTAACTTCACTTCGAAAGAGAGAGATCTTATCTCTTCAGACCTCACCAGGCGGGCGTTTAAGTTTCCTAAAACAATTCAAGGAGAGACCCATGTGTCTAAGAAGCTAAAAGTTGTAAGGCAAGATACAGTCCACTTAATAAACAACTTCATAAGGCAAGATGAGTCTTGATATGAAAAGGACCATCTGAAGATTGAGGAGGAACCATTGCCTATATAATGGATTACATATGAATCAAGTAGAACAACAACAATTAAGGAGAAAAATAACTGAGCATAAAGTTAAGGCGGAGCTTGCTATGGAGATGTGTGTGAAGTCTATTCATAAGTGACCAAGCTCTAGTGAGTGCATCAAGAAGTCTTCTGGCTTGAATACAAGAAGCCATCGACTACCCCAATGTTATTCTCGTATTCGGAATACTGAAGAAAATCCCTTGGGGGAGCTTTAGTGTGGAAGGTGTTCAGAGATTCAAGTTGAGGAGTTGCAACAGGATTCAAAGTGAGTGTTGTAAAGTTCAAATCCTGTTGGAGGAGAAGTGTAACTTGTTTAAGTTGTTATAAACTCACTTCTAGAGGAGTCTTCACCCTGAGCTGAGTGTCACGCAGAGTAGGACCATTTGGTTTTGAACTGCAATAACAAGTTCTGGTGTCTTGCGGTGCTTGTTTCTTCTGGTGGTTATTAGAGTGTATCTTGGAGTGGAGTTACACCAATCATTGGGTGTAATTACACATACATACATCGATGAATGGTCACTACAATTTCATGTATATATGTATATAATGCACCAAGGCATGTGTTTGAGTTTCTCCAGTAAATTTTAAAATTTACTATAGCACTATTGCAATACAATTGAATTAGGAAACTTAGCGTTTGTGAAATACTAAGTTTTAATATGCCAAATAGAAAAGGGTAGTCTATCTGAGGGTGATTACTCTTCACATACGTGTAGAGAAATTTTCTCTACACTCAAGTTTTAAAGAAGAAAGGAGGGGCATTTTTGTAAAAGTGATTTGGAGCTTTATTTACAAAAATGCCCCTCACAATTATGAAAATGTTTACTTTTTCTTCTTTAAAAAGTGTGTAAAGAAAATTCTTCTACACGTACATGTAGAAAAGATCTTCTACACATATATGTAGAAGATTTTTCTCAGTTCTTACTTTTTAAAGAAGAAAAAGTAAGTCATTGTCATAATTGGGAGGGACATTTTTATAAAAGTGATTTGGAGCATTATTCACTTTTACAAAAATACCTCTCATATTTATAACAATGTCACATCTTTTTTTCTTTAAAAAGTGTGTAGAGAAAAGTTCTCTACACATAAGTATAGAATATCTTTTCTCATATATATATATATATATATATATATATATATATATATATATATATATAAAAGTATAGAGTATAATTATATATATATATATATATATAAAAGTATAGAGTATAATTATATATATATATATATATATAAAGTATAGAGTATAATATTCAATGGTTGACCATTGGTCCAACTCAGTCTAACCGGGTTTGACAAAAACAAACATACTACTGGTTTGATAGTCGGTTCGATTTGATAGTCTATATGATGTATTTAAAATTATAATAATTGTATTAAAGTACAAATTTGTATTGCCATTTTGCATGTCATCGTCATATTTCAAGACCTACAAATTTTAAGTTGAAAAATTAAGACAATGTGTTTAGACCAATTCAGTGAACCTATATAATATAATTGTATTCATCGAAATGGGCCGGTCCACGAAATGTCGCGACCGCTGCTATAAAATATAAAGAAAATTTTACAATTGTGAAAAATTTGTGGGTGCAACTTCTAATACTCCTCTAATGTGTGAAATTTGAGTCTTCTAATGATCTGGTTGCCAATTACGACCTCCAGTAGAATATACACAAACTTGTAGCGAATTTAGCCGGCAAGAAGGAAAAATTGGTATTCTATTTGATTAGTTTGATGGTGTTCTTCACGGTTGTGCATAACTCCTGGATGATTTGGGCGCAATTAGGCAGAATTCTTAGTTGACAGAGCTCTTGAACTTGACAAAATTTCTGAACTATGTTCCTTCATTCATCTTGAAATTTATGGCTTTCTCCTAGGGGAGTTAACTTGACCACCTTTCTCTCATCTTGATTCTCTTTTCTCTCATTGTATTCCTCTTAATGAGGAACTGATTTTTAATTTTTTAATTTTGATTTTGACTTTCTTGACTAAACATGATTGGTCCACTTCTACGGTCCCATGATGTTGACATGTCATCCTTGTAGGCATTGACATGTCATCCTCGTAAGCGCTGATGTGTCATCTAGGCACTGACATGTCAACTGTGTGGCATTGATGAGTCATGACTGGGCCCACCAGGGCTATTTAAATCTTGTCCGTTGATTTGATCTAAGAGATGAATCCATCAGGATGTGTCAATTGGCGATCTAATTTGACTTGTTGACAATCCAATTGACTTTGACCCGAATATTGCAGAAGTTTAACTTGATCCATCATAGCGGTCGATTATGATAATAAAAATTAAAATATTTAACTCTAATTTAAATCGGATTTTTGTGCCAACAATAACAATTGTCTCTTTCTCTTGGCCCATTTATTCTCATTTATTAGAAACAATATTGTATGCACCAAAATGTGCACGGCCCAAATTCGATGAGTCCATCAACCCACCGATCCATCAAACAACGATCGTGGGTAGGCTCTATTCATCTTCGAGGTTCATCGTTGCAGCCCATCGCGAAGTCCAGTCGCATCGTCACGTCATCGACACAGTCGACGTCTTCGTCAGCAGAAACGGTCGAGTCAGCGTTCGTCAGCATGCTTTATCAGCTCACCGCCCACCTCAGCAATCCACAACCAGTCTCGGTCTTTAACTGAAGGAGAGAAAGAGGGGCCACGATCCTGGTCTCCCTCCTCCCCTCTTCTTCCTCAGCGTCACCAGCAGAAAGAGGATCACGATCCCCTTCCCCAGGCAACATCTCTCACAGACCGGCTACAAATAGCCAGAAGTTTCCCGCCCGAGGAAGGAGGAGAGAAAAATTGATTCCAAAGGATATCCCGACGAGTGAAGAACTTTCTCCCTCTCTCAAACCGAAGGACTCAAATTCCTTCTCGGAGGAGAAGCTCTCGCTCACAGAAGTTCTGTCAAACCATCGAATCCAAGCAATTCATCGTTCGTCGCTCTACAGTTCAACCGGAGCAGCTCTACACGTTCGCCGGCAGCGTCGCAAGTCGATACACGGAGCACAAATACCTCCGTCCGACCGACAAAAGCCACAACAGATCGTGCACACTCGCTCTCGCAACTTGAGTTTGACGTTCGTTCGTTCGCAGAAGCTTCGACTTCACCAACAACATACGGAGATCGAATCAGAGGAAGCATAGGAGACTGTACTCGCATCCCTTGATACGAAACACACAAATTGTAACACAAAAATTCTCTGTTATTAATCGACATATTCTCTTGGTCGCGCCTCTTCGCGGACCGGCGGATTTTCGGTGAAACAGATTTGGCACGCCCGGTGGGACCTTTCCTACCTCTCATCTCCTTCTCCGTCCAACAAAAAAAAAAAAACTCTCCAACCTCAGCCATGGCCTGCAACGCCAACAACAGCAACAACAACAACAACACCAACAACAGAGGCAAGCAAACTGCCTCCTCGAGCTTCGCTCAGCCCGTCCTACTGTGACTGCAAGCTCGACCACCGGAGCTCGAGGATCGGCCGTCGCGATCTCTCCGACCAACGTCCCGCCCTCGACATCCCCTCCACCTGCCACACGCCCACTTACAAGGTCTGCGGCGTGGAAGTCCACCGGACAAGCTCCATTTATCTTGCGACGCCCGTGCGCCTAACTTCCGTGTTCGGTGCCTCGGGCTACCACGGCCTCAATCAAACCAATCTGCGGCCAAACTGATGCGGGCGATGGCCAAACCAACATATCTAGGCTGTCGCCGCTTCACCCCCTCACGGCCCGATTACCAGCCCGGCGCGGTCACCGCCCGTCCGCGAAGAAGTTCCATCGTTCCCACTTTGGAGCAGCGATATGAACAAAGCGGGGGCATCTCCTCCCTCTCTGCGGCAAGGACACACTTTGTGCCGACTTCCACTGTACAGAGAACATCATCCACAGATAATTCACCAGTCGTCATGGTCTCCCATGACCTTTTGGCCGCGCTCAATGCAGCAGCTGGTCCACCACCCCTCCACTCACCTCGCCGGCAGGCATCAGCGATCTCCCCTACTGCCACATCGCCCATCTCACCTCACCGATTTTCACCAGCGGCTGCTACCGCAAGCCGGTCACCTCCCAGAGCCACTGTCCACAATCAACATGCGACCGGTCTTCCTGACCGGTCCTTCACAGCGACCATCTCCCCGATGAAGCCACCAACGACGGCTTCATATCTTCAAGTTGCGTCAGGGACAAATACTCCGACGCAAACCGCCAAGGTGGCGGCAATGACAACTTCGGCTAAGACGATTGAAGAACAGCTTGCCGAAATGCAGGCTGCACTGAAAGAGCAAAGCGAACAACTGCGTATAAAAGATGCGCAACTGGCTGCTCGCGATGCCCAACTCGCAGCTCGCAATGATCAAATTGCGAAGATGTTTGAACGGCTTGAGATGGGCACAACCACCAATAACACCGGTGGCGTCTCTCAAGAAGTTGACCGAAATCGGCCGACTACCAGCGCCTCAGCTGAGCTACCGCAAGAAGATCCTTCTTCTGACGACGAGCTGCCGCCCGTCGCTCCAGTGGCCATCCATAGAGGCCGACCAGAGCTGGATCCGTCAGCTCTCACACTAGATGCCATTACAGAGCTCATCAACCGTGCGGTACGAAACAGCGCGGGCGACCACAAATCAGTCGCCTACAAGAGACCGTACACACAGAGGATTCAGAACATCCCGATGCCGATCGGCTATCACCCTCCCAAGTTTCAACAATTTAACGGCGACGACCACCCAAAGCAACACGTCGCCCACTTCATAGAGACGTGCAATAATGCCGGCACCGACGGTGACCTGTTGGTGAAACAATTCGCCGGTCACCGAAAGGGAACGCTTTTCGATTGGTACATCGAGCTCCCTCAAGAGTCTATTGACAGCTGGGAGCAATTGGGCGAAAATTCCTCAGCCGATTCTACAGTTTTTCGGCTTTGTAACATCGGGTCGAGATCGCCAATCTTAAACGAGAAAAAGGGCGAAAAAGTGGTCGACTACATCAACCGGTGGAGGAACCTGAGCTTAAATTGCAAAGAAAGCTCAAATCTTTCTCTCGAAGCCGAAATAGAGATGTGTTCACGGGGAATGCGATGGAACCTCCTCTACTACATACAGAGCCGAAGGCCGAAAGATTTCCAGGAGCTCGCAACAGAAGCTCACAATATGGAAAACTTAATAGAAGAACGAGGCGAAGAAGGATCCTCTTCCGCCGACCCTCGCAAAAAAGGGAAGGCACCTGCTGCGACTGCATCCAAAGAAACGAAAGAGAAATCAAAATCCTCTTTTCGCGACAAATCTTGTCGAGCCAATCAAGGTCGACAATGGGGTCAAGCGGACTTACCTCCCACGACAATTGACGGGGGGTTTCAAGAAGCGACACTTTCGAGGAATGACAGGCAAAGACATATCCCTTTGCCGACGCCAGACGTTCCTATCATGCTCGATCAGCTACTTGGACAATCAACTCACCGAGGCTGCCAGAAATCAAAAGACACGGCGACCAATCCAAAAGCAAAGATCCCAATTTTGCAAATACCATCGACCGGTTGGGCACTCGGCGGAGAAATGCTTCGTCTTGAAGGACCGTATCATGGAGCTAGCGGCGCAAGGCGTATTGAAATCGAAGGAGCTCAAAACACAGCTTCCTCATATACCATCTCCATCCGATCCGAGTTGAACCAGCTAACTCAGCCAAACAAGAAGAAGGCCACGAAGAAGGAGTACCGACCAAAGCCCGGTTCCTCCAGCCGACCTCACAACAACAGAGGACCACCGGCTAAGGTCGTACCAAAACCGGCACCCCGTGAACAAGCTGCAGCCGACGCAGAGGGGTGGATATTGGTCACCCGGAGAAAGAAACCTATTCGAGAAATCGAACCGGCACCGGCGACCACCAAGACAAAGGCAAAGTGGCCAAACAAAAGAGCCGCAAAACGCCAAAGAAAAGCTCCCAGGACTGACGTCCAGGGGGCAAGCAAAAAGAAAAGAAGACCCGTCACACTGGCGGAGTTCTTCCCGAAGGAGTTCCTCGCGCCTCCAGCAATGGTGGCAACCTGTTCGACAGCTCCTCCCGAGCAGGCGGCGCCAGAAGAAAAGGCAAACGACCGGTCGTCGAATCGCGATGACCTCGAAATGTCGCTAAAACAGATTTCGCCGCTGAACAAGATAGAAGACGACCTCGACTTGGAAATTCGGTCGAAAAAAGCCTTGATTCGAATTCTGGACAAACCTGAGGAACTCGAAGCCGAGCTCGAGATGCTGCTCATGAGGAAGCACGACTTGCCAAAGGTCGGGCTGACTCCGCCGTACAGAAAGGAGGAGGAAGATGCATTATCTCCACCACAACTCGCCAAAGCAGAACAAGCACTCGCGGTAACATGCCCTCCGTGCATCACATTTCGAGAGGACATACGATTGGGGACAAAAAATCACAATAGACCGTTGTTCGTCTCCGGTTACATCAGAGACCAGAAAGTCAATCGTATGCTCATTGACTGTGGATCCGCAGTTAACATTCTGGCGATTCGCACCATGAAGGACGTTGGCATCTCTGCTGGCGACCTCTCTCCAAGCTCTCTTCTCATCCAAGGTTTCAATGAGGAGGGACAGAGAACGCTCGGAATGATTAGTGTCGAGTTACACATAGGCGACATGGTGGCCGAAACTCCCTTTCAAGTTATCGACTCGAGGACCTCATACAACCTGCTCTTGGGTCGACCGTGGCTTCACTCTAATGGAGTTGTCCCATCCACACTCCATCAATGCTTTAAATACTGGGAGAACAGCGAACAGAAGACGGTGTACGCCGACGAAAGTCCGTTCACGGAGGCCGAAGCATCGTTCGCAGATGCCAAATATTATCTGACAACCAAACCGGCACCTTGGTCGAACCAGGCAGCAAACATCGAGGACACTCTGACGCAGGCTACATCGTCAAAGCCACCAATGCAAGCCGAGACGCCTAGACAGTCATCACAAAATACAGCTTCCAAGCAAACTCCGGTGCAAATTACGTCCATCAAACAGAACACGACTCAAGTCGTGTCTCCAAATCAGCCAGCGCGTGACAGCCAACCGGCACAAGGCCACAAATCGGTCGCAGTCAATCCTACACCGAAACAACGCAGCATACCCATCTTACGGTACATCCCGCAATCACAAAGGAAGAAAGGCGAAGCTCCTCTGGTCGCCTGTCACAAAAGTCAGCCGACCCCGCTACCGGAAAAAGTCACGGTTCCTCTGCCAAAACTAGAGGAACGAAGCGTCGTGAAGCGGTTCCCAAACCAACAGCAGTTACCGGCTACACGCTCAAACGAAGGCTTCGACCCCAACGCTTATCGACTGATGGCCAGAGCCGGGGGCAACCTTACAAAGGATCAAATTCATGCAAAACCACCTGTCACTCTACCAGTTCTTACTCCAGAACAGGAGAAGTTGAGAAACAAAGGCCAACGGATCGACCAAAGGTCGTCCGTGGTCTCGCTTCTCAAAAACGAAAGCCAATCAAAATCTACACCGCCAAACGAAACCCATCAAAATAACCAGGAAGGGGTTCGGCAGATGTAAATCAAGTATCGGTCGGTCAAACTCGGCGTAAAAAAAAAGATACGCCAAAACCAGGTGGTTATTTATACCCCGAGAGCAGCCATCGCCGCGAGCTCGAGCATATGATTCGGTCATGGTAAACCATATCTCCATCTCTGGCGGCGATCAAGAAGAAGAGGATTTCGTTTTGAAGGAAGCTCCGGCGAATTTGAAGAAGGAGGCCAAGCAACCGTCGGCGGCGAAAAAGAAAATTGATTTGGGAACGGCGAAAGACCCGAGACCAACATTCCTCGGTGCTTCACCGACGGCCGAAAGAAGAAGCTGAATACATCGCATTTGCTCGCGAATACCGAGATATATTTGCGTGGAGTTACCGCGTAGATGTCAGGCCTCGACCCATGAGTCGCAGTTCATAAATTGGCAGCCCATTCCTCTGTTCGACCAGTCAAGCAATCGCAGCGACGGTTCCGACCAGAATTGGTGCCGGAGATCGAAAAGGAGGTCGACAAATTGATAGCGGCAAATTTCATCAGAGAAGTGAAGTACCCGACCTGGATTGCCAACATCGTCCCAGTCAAGAAGAAGACTGGCCAAATCCGGGTCTGCGTCGACTTTCGTGACCTGAACAAAGCGTGTCCAAAGGACGACTTCCCTTTGCCGATAACGGAGCTAATGGTCGACGCGACGACGGGTCATGAAGCTCTATCCTTCATGGACGGCTCTTCCGGCTACAATCAAATCCGGATGGACCCGAAAGATGAAGAACTCATCAAGTTCCGCACAATCCGAAAGGCATCTTCTGTTACAAAGTGATGCCATTCGGACTCAAAAAATGCTGGTGCGACATATCGAGAGAGCAATGCAGAATATATTTGACGACTTCTTGCACAAACGCGGTCGAATGCTATGTTGACGACCTGGTGGTGAAGACAAAACAGAGGTCGGACCATCTTCTCGACCTTAGAGCAGTGTTCGAGCGGCTGAGACGGTTTCAACTCAAAATGAATCCGTTAAAGTGTGCTTTCGGCGTCACTTCGGGTAAATTCTTGGGTTTCATTGTGCATCACAGAGGGATCGAAATAGACCAGTCAAAGATCAATGCCATCCAGAAAATGCCAGCGCCGAGAAACGTCTCCGAGCTCAAGAGTTTTCAAGGCCACTTGGCTTATATCAGACGTTTCATATCCAATCTTGCCAGGAGATGCCAGCCCTTCACTCGACTGCTCAAGAAAGAAACGCCATTTGAATGGGATGAGTCATGCCAGAATGCCTTTAACAACATAAAGGCATACCTTACCAAACCACCTGTGCTTGTCGCACCGATCGTCGGCCGACCATTGTTGCTCTATATCGCGGCACAAGAAGGATCCGTTGGCGCTCTGTTGGCTCAATGCGACGACGACAACAAGGAACGTTCCCTCTATTACTTGAGTCGAACGTTGGTGGGTGCTGAACTGAATTATACACCGATCAAGAAGACATGTCTGGCGCTTGCCTTCGCTGTTCAAAAGCTCCGTCACTATCTTCTGGCACATTCGACGAAACTCATCTCGAGAGCCGACCAGCTGAAGTACATTATGTCGCGACCAATTCTCTCTCGGTCGACCGCAAAAATGGGTAATCGCTTGCTCCTCTCCGAATTCGAGATCAATTTCGTTGCCACAACGAAGCAATCAAAGGGCAAGCACGGCCAACTTCCTGGCCGACCACCCGGTACCTGCTGAATGGGAATTAACAGAGGAATTCCCAGATGAGGAGATCTTCCTGGTCGAGGTGTTCCCTCCTTGGGAAATGTACTTCGACGGTGCAGCACGAAGAAGTGGAGCCAGCCCCGGAGTCCTGTTCGTTTCGCCGAAGGACCTACTCCCATACTCGTTCATGCTTACTCAAGCTTGCTCGAACAACGAAGCAGAGTATCAAGCCATCCTTCTTGGGCTCGGCATGGCTGTCGAAATGCAAATACCGCAGCTACACATCTATGGCGACTTGGCTCTCGTCATCAAGCAACTCACAGGCGAATTTGAGGTAAAGAAACCTGAACTCGAGCCATTCTGGAGACAAGCTGGAGAACTTCTGGCCCAAATCCCGGAAGCATCACTCCCTTTCGTCCCTCGCTCCGAGAATGGGCCAGCCGACGCATTAGCCGGCATCGCAGCCAGTCTGGCACAATTCGACCAGCTGCCAAGCGAAATCCCCATTTGCAAACGTTGGGTAATTCCTCCCCCGGCAGAGGACGGAACAGAGGAAGAACAAACAGAAAAGATAGAGGAATCCTTCCCTATCTCAGCCAGTCAAAACGAAGTTCGAGACTGGCGCGAGCCTATCGCGAACTTCCTTCGCCACGGCACACTTCCCGTCGACCTGCGAGAACGAGTCCAGATTCGGCGAGCAGCCCCAAAGTATGTTTTCATCCACGATATACTTTACCGGAGGTCGTATGAAGGTCTGCTTCTTCGTTGCCTATCAAAGGAAGAGGGGTTACAAGTCCTCAAAGAGACACACAGTGGGATCTGTGGTGCGCACCAATCCGGCCCAAAACACCATTTGCAAGTCAAACGACTAGGCTATTACTGGCCGTCGATGCTCAGGGACGCCATCGAAATGGCTCGAACCTGCAAACAGTGCCAGCTCCATGCCGATTACATACACCAAGCGCCGGAACCACTTCACCCGACTGTCGCATCATGGCCATTCGAGGCTTGGGGGATGGACATCATTGGTCCCATCTCTCCTAAGTCCGACTCCAATCGGCAGTACATCCTGGCTGCCACCGACTACTTCTCAAAGTGGGCCGAAGCTGCTGCTTACCGAGAAGTGAAGGCTGCGACCGTCGTCGACTTCATTCAACACAAATCATTTATCGATATGGAGTTCCCGGTATATAATGACGGACAACGGTGCGCCATTCAAAAACAAAGTCATGGACCGTTTTTTAAAAAAAATTTTGCATACAACAACGGACCTCAACGGCTTACAATCCGGCAGCCAACGGACTCGCAGAAGCTTTCAACAAGACGCTCGTAAAATCTTAAAGAAGACCATTGGCCAACAAAAGAAGCTGGGACGAAAAATCGGGTGAAGCCCTATGGGCATCTGAACGTTCTCCCAACGCCAACACAATCAACTCCATTTTCGTTGGTCTATGGCACCGGGCGGTGCTCCCTCTCGGTACAACTCCCGCCTCTACGAATTGCAATGAGAGAAGGGCTGACGACGGAGGAATGCGCCAGCTGCGATTGGCAGAGCTTGAGTCACTCGATGAACAGCGACTTCGCGCGCAACAACGACTTCGAGTGTTACCAATCTCGCATGACCGAGCCTTCAACAAAAAGGTACGACTCAGGTCATTCCAGAAAGGCGACCTCGTGCTTGCAGTGCGAAGGCCAATGCTCTTCACGAGCAAAACCGGGGGCAAACTCGCGCCCAAATGGGAAGGACCCTACGTCGTGCAAGAAGCCTATACGAATGACGCATACAAGCTCGTCACTGTAAACGGGTCGGAGCTGCCGATAACAAACGGTAAATTCCTCAAACGATTTTTTCCATAAAGAAGGCATCAAAGAAAAAGAGTGGAAGAAGAAAACGAGTTCGGACTTCTCATTGCAAAAAAAAATTGTGTAATGGGAACAGTGCAAGCTTCGCAACAAAAAAAGCGAAGCTACAAAAAAAAAGAAGCCAAAAGAATTCTCAAAAAAAAAAAGAGGAGCACATCAGACTGGTGGAAACTTGAAGTCAGCTACCCTCTGCCGTAGTCGCCCCACTACGGCTTCAACTTCAGCCAACGCCTGTGTCTCGGCCTCGTCAAGGATAGGCCGTGTGCGAAGAGAAGCAAGCTGACTCTCCAACGCAGCAGCTTCCTCCTCAGTACCATCAAGACCGGTACGAATACTCATAAGCTCGGCATCTATGGTGTCAAGCTGCGCCGAGAGAGACGCCAGGCGGTCACGAAGGGCTATCTGCTCAACCTCCACAGCCTCACGGTCAACCTGACATCAATCCAGATCTGCAGTTAAATCATCGCGACGTCGGTTGACCTGTTGGACAGATCGTGCGAGTTCAGCTTCGGTGGCGAACCGTTCAGTTAAGCTGAGCATTTCAGCCAAAGAACAACGGCATAGCTCGCGACAACGAGCCGCCTCGAAAGCAAAACTTTCCACCCATTGCTCCAAATCCGAAGTATCAACACCGGCTCTCCTCAAGTGATCCAGAAGACACGAGTGTCAGCTATGAGCCCGGGCGAACAAGGGTCGTCAGCCGGTACCAAAACCGACTTCGACGAAACCACTCCACGGGGCGAGCGCAGACACTGCATCAGCAACCTCGACACCGCCAAGAGAGGAAGGGTCGACAACTAAAAAAAAGAGAGATGGAGTTAAAAGACGAAGTCAGGAGCTGAGAAAGAGAAGAGCAAGAAAAAAAAAAAAAAAAAAAAAGGAAGAAAAGACACTCACGGACCACGGGATCACGAAAGTCGATGAGTTCTCACTAACAGGTTGGTGCCCCGAACTCGAGTCCCTTTCATAACAGCAAGGGTGACTTCATCGCCAACAGGAGGGAGCGACACAAGGGGGCTCTTCCCTCGAAAGTATGGCAACCGGAGGACTCAATTCAGCAGAAAGAAAAGGTGTTGGAGTTCACCCTCGACCGATCTAATCTACGCTTCACCACCACCGGGCGATTACCGGGCATTCGACCTCGCCGATAGCGAACTCTCCAACAACAGCAGCAAGAGGCGCCTCGTCGACCCATTCCAGTTGCCGAGCACCCTCTAAGTCAGTAAGATCAAACAAATCGTCTTGCTGCAGGTCGGGTCGATCCAAAGAGGGCGCCAAAACAATCGCAAGCTTCTCGGAAGGCACGTCGCCTGGATTTTGGGCTGTTTGTCCTTCGACTTCAATCACTTGTACAGGCGTCGTCTCTGGCTCCGCAGTGGTCACTCCAGTTGTCAAATTCAAAGACTGGCCAACCGTCTCTGGATCCTTAATCTGTTCTCCGGCGGATCCTAACAAGGGGATCTCTGAAGTAAGAGGTGCAGGGATCCTCGGTTTACTCGTGCCGGTGCGAAATCGTTTCTCGAAGGGAGGAGGGGCATAAACAGTGGGCGCAGGCTCTGAGGTCTTTGACCTTTTCTTCGAAGTAATTTTTTTTGGGGATGCCGGCGATTCAACCACTCCTTTCCCCTTATCTAAAGTAGCATCTCTGGCCGGCAGAGAAAGCACGACTGGTCTGGCTTCATCCTCTGTCGAAGGGGTTTCCTTGATCACGATTCCTGTCGTCGGGGCTGCTGGCGTCGAAGTCGCCAATTTATCCTTCGCAACCTTTGGCCGAGGCACTCTCTTCTTCGCAGCAGTGGATGCCTTCGCCTTCGGAGCGGCCGGAGGTTTTGTACTCTTTCGCGTGCTCCTTCTAACACCACCTCCTGCACCATCATCTCCTTGTGCAGGCTGCAAAGATTTCTTTGGCACAGGAACACCGTGGAGCTTTTTCCATCCCCTCTAAACAAAAGAAGAGGAGAGAAGAAGCCAAAATATTAAAAGTCAAGAAAAAGGAGAATACAAAAGGAAATAGAGAGAGAATGGTACCTCGAAGTAGGGAACAACGGTCTCAAGCCATGACTCGAAAAGAGAGCCCACACACACCTGGTCGAACTAGAACTCACAAAAGCAGGTACTTCTACTTGGCCAAGAGGACAAGAAGTCGCGGCTCGCCATACCCCAGCAAAGCGCGTTAACCGTCTCTCAGTCCCCGCTGGTCAGCAAACTAAGCTCCCGGCAGATCTTGGCAAAATCCAAACCGACGAAAGCAAATCGATGAGGGCTGTAAGGCTCAACGATGAAAGACTCACGCCGACGCAAGACAAGAGAAGTCGCCGCGCAGACAAATGGAAATATTCCACTTCGATCCGAGACGCCGAAATGACCCAGCTTGTCGATGATCGGACCAGGAGGAAGGGCTGCGAAGGATACCAACATCGCACCCCACCACGCCAAAACAGAGAAACAAGCTTTCTCCCGTGTATAAAAGTGGGCGTGTGCTGGATTGCGGTACAACATCATAAGCGGTCTGTCGCCGTCGCTGGAATCAACCGTGGAACGCCAAAGCGTTAGCGAGCCAGCGAAAACATACGCCAAGGTACCCTCCCCGAGAAAAGGAGTTAAGGCCCCGATAGATATTTGCCAGGGCTGCGCTAGCCAAATTGAATTTTTGACCGCAGGCCATATAACAAGCCACCTTGAAAACACTGACCCTCACAGTACCGGTGGGCAAGGGAAAGACAGAACGGCAAAGCCACGCTGATAGAAAGGCAGCCAGATATACTTCATCTGCAAGCTTAGCAGGGACCCCAAGCTCCGAAAGAGGCTGATATTGAAGCACCGAACGGTCGCGGTTCCTGCAGCCCGGCGTCTTCACGCGGTCGGCCCAGGTATCTGTTATATGCTGCGCACCTTTTTTGGCTCGAAACCAGAAGGATACCCACTCAGACATACGAATACCAGTGAATCCATCGGGGCCTATGACCGTCGCACGGCAGTACAACCGGTAATACGCGAGGAGGAGGTATTGGAGGCTCTCCGGCAGTGGCATGGAACGACTCTGGGTAAAATCTGCCACTGATGGGGTCGCTTCGTCGTAAATATCCCCTGAAAGAGGTAACCCTCCGAGCTTATGCAAATCCCATAGCGAAATTGACAGCTCTCCCCCTCCCGTGTGAAAAAATTGTGTTGGTCGAAGAACACCGAGACCTCGTGAACGAGTGCATGACGTTGCAGCAACACACCGGTAAGCAAACATGGAGGCTCGAACCGCATGAGTCAAGCCAGCTTTGGCCAGCAGGTTTAGGACAAGTATGGAGGACAACACCTGCCCACTTTCGAAGTAGAAAGGCAGAAGTGTAGGACTCATACACACGCCTTCTGCCGACCATCCCAAACATCAAATCCATCATGGTCGATAGAAAGCTTCGGTTCGAGAAACGGACCTGATGGTGGTCGGCTGTGGCTCGCTCAGCAAGATGTGGCCTACCGCCTGGTGCGGAGATGACGAAGCTTCATTGACCCCGGGAGGTAACAGACTTGATCATCTTCATCGACAATAGGACAACTCCATAGCTCATGAACAGACTTGACTAGGGGCACTACTATATCGCAACCACCATAAGTCGACGGTCCTCCGAGAGGTAATGACAACGCCGATGTTTTCCTTCAAAGATCACGAATCTGCACACAATGGCGGAGAGTACCTCTCGAGATCCTTTACAGCTCGTGAGGGTCAAACCGAGGAAGGAGACCGAATCCGAAGGAGTAGACATCTGCAGCAGAACATAGAGGTCATCAGCCAAATCAAATCAGGTGCGATCCTTCCCTCCAAAAAAAAAATATATATATATATATATAGAGTCTCTTTATGACCAAGAGTTTGCACAAAAAAAAAAGAAAAAGAAAGAAACTTGCTAAAAAAAAAAAAATCAAGTCGCAAAAAAAACGAGGGGCTTACAAAAAGAACCGGTCGCCAAAAAAAAAAAAGGGAACGGAGAAACAAAAAAAAAGAGTGGGCAAACCGAAGAAGCACACCAATCCTCTTCGATCGGTCAAGAAACAAATCTCGCACCCGGCGACCGAGCCGAAGCGCTGATCAAATGAAGCTACTTCACTGGCGACCAATCTGGCGGAGCACATCTCCGACCACAAACCGGCTCAGTCAAAAGCAAGTACCAGAAATCAAGTCGGGTGCGACCAAAACAACAATTGTTTTCGCAACCCAAACAGAGAACAGTCCCAAATTCTGGCGCGACAAAGAACAGAGCTTAGCCGACCGAAGGCAGCCTCGCGGCCAACAAACCGGAGGCGAACAGAACAGAGTTCTCTAGTGCTCGACGACCAAGTTAAGCACACCAAAGCGGAGAATTCGACATCTGACAACAGAGTTAGATGCCGCACACCTGGTCCTAGTGCCTGACGATTGAGTCGGACAGGAAAAGGATGTTGCGATCAAAACAGGTGCCCGACAACCGAGCCGAGCACCCTTCGAAGTGCTGCGACCAATCAAAGCAGTAAGCCGCGACCAAAGCGAGTGCCCGGCAATCGAACCGTGCACCCTTTACCACTTCGCGATCGAAAACAGAGATGGGCGCGACTAAAGCAACACCCGGCGACCGAGCCGTGTGCGGTACAACAAATTCCTACAACCGCAATCAACCCCCGACGCAGTCGAAAGGAGTCGTAACTAACTCTGCCCAAAAAAAAAGAGAAACAAAAAAGTTGTGACAAAAGAAGCCGTCACCATAAAAGTTCGCGACAAAAAAAGAAACGAATCGCGAAGAAAAAAAGAGAGACCAACATTCATTCGCGACACCGCACCGCGCACCCCTCGCGACCAAGCCGAGTCGCCCGCGCAAGAGGAATTCTGCCCTCGGCGACCAATCCGGGCTCAACCGAATCAAAATTTCAGCACCCGGCGACCGAGCCGGATCGACAACAACCTCCGGCGACCGGCCGATCGCGGCGATATGAAAAGACAACACCTCGACAACTTCGGTCGGGCTCATTCGGCAAATTACTTCGCACCCGACGATCATGCCGAGGTAATCGCAGCACCCCGGCGACCGAGCGAACGCAGCAGCCGGGCACAACTTCAGCACCCGACGACATCGAACCAAAAGCGCCAAAGCAGTAATCCAGCATTCGCAATTGAGTCAATGCGACTCGGATTCAACTCCAGCACGCCAGACACAAAAGAATTGTCGGGCTTTGTCACATTGACAAAATGACGCATTACACTTAGAGCGAGAGAAAAAAAAACGAGAGAGAGAGCAAATTCAAAAAAAAAAAAAAAAAAAAAAAAAAAAAAAAAGAGAGAACGAGAGAGAGAGACCGAGGGAGGAGTTGAAAATGAGAGGAGAGAAAAGAAGAAGAAAGAGGGAGGAAGAGATGAAGAAAAAAAAGAGAGGGAGCGACCCCCGCTGACTCGAATTCAATCCGAGGTCGCTGGGAGAAGCAAAATCTCACCTGTACCTTTCAATTTTGGTTCATGGCGGACTTCTCGACGCAAAGCCGGAGGTTGCAGAGGTCGAAATCTCAAATTGTCGAGTCACAGATAAAGATAGCCTGCCAGGTTGCAGACTGCCTTAGGCTCCCAAAATCCAATCACAAGCAGCCTCTCAATCCTAGTTCACAAACAATCTCCTAACTTCAGAGACAGTCTCTCAGGTCGCGGTGAAGTACAGAAATCAGGATCGCAGACAAGCCAGAAGCATGCTGATTAGCAATGTCCCCTCAAGCCGCAGTCACGCTCAAGTTGCGGTCTTCTTAATAGCAAGTCGAGCAGCAGAGAAAAAGAAGAGAAAAGAGAGAGAGGTTTAATATGACTAGGTTTAAGGAAGGTCGAAGGGAAGCCGATTAGCCTTCCCAAGAGCACGTCGGAGCTTATCAAGAGGTCCCGAGGTGGAGTTTCATTCAAATTAAAATTCGGTTTAGAGAAATCCATAAAAAAGGGAGGGTCAAATAGAGAAGTGGGGTCCACCATCTCATGCCTTATTAAACCCTTCGACTTTCACCAATTTGAGGGAGAGGACTCGAAGATTATTCTGAGGAGAAGGACACATATCAATCTGCATCAACAAAACGAGATCGCGGAAGCCCTTTCAAGTCCGAATCGCGGAAGCCATCCCGATCCCCCTTCTCTCTCGTCCTCTTTCCCTTCCTCCTCGATCCTTCTTTCTCTTTCTTTTCTCATCCGCTTTGCTCCTCTCTCCTTCTCTCCTATCTCTTCCTTTTTTCCAGTCCGACTTCGACCCCTTCTCTCTCTTTTCCCTTCCGCCTCGAGCTCCCTCTCTCTTCCTTTCTCCTTCGGCCTAGATTCTTCTGTCTCCCTCTTCCCCTCTTAGACAGCAGCAGCAACCCAGTTGACGATCCATTTCATAAAGGATTCGGCGACGAATTCCCAAACAAAATCTCACTCACGGTGGATTCATCGTTCCAGTCTGTTCGAGCCCTGTCGAAAGCCAACACGAATGGGGAAGAAGAAGAGAATTTCACGACTCCAACCATAGCAGAGCGCCTCGTTTGTGGCCCCCCTCTATCTCTTTTTCCAGGACGACGAACGGAGTTGCCTAAAGCCAATTGGAGACTATCAGAAAGCAATCTTGATTTCCATTCCAAAGCTATTCACCACCACGCTTTGGAAGAGTCGGACTGATTGAATCGCAGTTCATCAAGTTCTGTTTGACCCGATCCACGAAGGAAGCATCACGAGAGAGAGCGAGGTTCGAGCGAAGTCGCCAAGATTGAATACAATTGCCGAAAAAGTCAGCCAATCGGTCGATCCCTTCAAAACATCCGCCAAAATCGATTGCAACAAAAAGAGTGCCGAGCTACAAATTACCGAAATCATTATAACTACCTTCGATGAGGCCTCAAAGTATCTTCGGCTACATTCAAACAACTCTCGATAAGATGGCTTCAATTCAGGTATTCATCGTCTCTCCATACCGAACATGCTCAGATGTTCGAGTATAAAAAAAAAAAAAAAAAAAAAAAAAAAAAAACAGCTCTAAAACAGAAGAGAGCCAAAAAATGAAGAAAAGAAAAGAATAAAAAAAAAATATATATACAAAGTGTACAGAAAATATACAATGTCCTAAAAAAAGTAAGAGGACGTAAGAGCAAGATTACAAAAAGATAAACGATCCTAAAAGAGTAAGAGGATCAACAAAAAAAAAGATGTGTGTGGCCGTGTTATGCGTTCTTCGGTTTGAAACTTGTTCGTTCCTCCCGAACGAACAAGTCTCGGAAGGCAATCAGTATGCACCAAAATGTGCACGCCCAAATTCGATGAGTCCATCAACCCACCGATCCATCAAACAACGATCGTGGGTAGGCTCTATTCATCTTCGAGGTTCATCGTTGCAGCCCATCGCTAAGTCCGGGCCGCATCGTCACGCCATCGACACACGGTCGACGTCTTCGCCGCCAGAAACGGTCGAAGTCGGCGTTAACAAGGCATGCTTTATCAGCTCACCGCCCACCTCAAGAATCCACAACCAGTCTCGGTCTTTAACTCAAGGAGAGAAAGAGGGGCCACGATCCTGGTCTCCCTCCTCCCCTCTTCTTCCTCGGCCACCAGCGGAAGAGGATCACGATCCCCTTCCCCGTGCAACATCTTCTCACAGACCGGGCTACAAATAGCCGGTTCCCCCCCCGGGAAGGAGGAGAGAAAAATTGATTCCAAAGGATATCCCGACGAGTGAAGAACTTTCTCCCTCTCTCAAACCGAAGGACTCAAATTCCTTCTGGAGGAGAAGCTCTCTCCACGTAAGTTCTCAAAACCATCGGCCAAGCAATTCATCGCTCGTCGCTTCTACAGTTCAACCGGAGCAGCTCTACACGCTCACGGGCAGCGTCACAAGTCGATACACGGAGCACAAATACCTCCGTCGACCGACAAAAAAGCCACAACAGATCGTGCACACTTCGCTCTCGCAACTTGAGTTCAACGTTCGTTCGTTCGCTGAAGCTTCGACTTCACCAACAACATACGGAGATCGAATCAGAGGAAGCATAGGAGACTGTACTCGCATCCCTTGATACGAAACACACAAATTGTAACACAAAAAATCCTCTGTTATTAATCGACATATTCTCTCGGTCGCGCCTCTTCGCGGACCGGATTTTCGGTGAAACAAATATAATAATCGTCTCTTCTCCCTTCAAAATTTTCTAAAAAATTTAGTGGTTTTCTCTTATTACTTAAGGTTATGTAAGCAATCATAAGATACTTAAATTATTTATCAGGATTTTAATTTAAAAAGATCGAGCCCGGGTCGAGTTTATAAATAAAAAGTTCAAATAAGGTTTGAGTTGGGGTTAACCCGTTCGAGTTTTTTGTGGGTTCAAAGTTTGGGTTATATAAGTCTGGTCGGGATGGACCCAAACCCGACCCGTACCACTCCTACGTTGTGATACTCATCCAATACTGTGCACTGTGCAGAAAGTTGTTGAGAAGTCGGTGCGGTGAATTCCGAACTCCGGAGTCGAGCCCGACCCGAATCTGGGAGAGTCTGTCCGCCGCGATATCACTATATGTTTTTGTTCACTCAAGTTACAAAAGCGCTGGGGACAGCGGTGAGGGCCGTTGGAACCTCCGCTTCCTTTCGATGCGCACGAGGTCGCTCCCTCTAAAACGAAGTCGAGCAGTCCCCTTTGAGCATTTTTGACAGTTGAGGCAGTAGTAGACGGCAGACGCCCCCTTTGCTCGGCAAGGCATTTTCGCAAAGAGATGGCGGGCATCGTCCAAATCAACACCTCCTTCCTCCCCTCCTCCTCCAAGCTACGGAATGCCTCTCCGTCCCTTCTGCCGGCGACCAAAGCCCCCGTGAGGACGCAAATCCGATCCAAGATCCGGGAGATCTTCATGCCGGCGCTGTCCTCGACAATGACCGAAGGCAAGATTGTGTCTTGGGTGAAATCCGAAGGCGACAAGCTCTCCAAAGGCGAGAGCGTGGTGGTCGTCGAGTCGGACAAAGCTGACATGGACGTCGAGACGTTCTACGATGGTTACTTGGCTGCGATTATGGTGGAAGAAGGGGGCGTCGCGCCTGTCGGCTCCGCCATTGCGCTTCTCGCTGAAACGGAAGATGAGATCTCGGAAGCGAAAACTAAAGCGGGTGGTTCCACCAATGGTGCCGCACCCGCTGCGGAGAAGGAGCCTGAAGCCGCGGTTTCTCCTCCTCCTCCTCCTCCTCCTCCACCTTCACCTCTAAAAGATTCTTCCCCTTCCATCCTTGTATCCTCTTCGATCCATCCGGCTTCTGAAGGAGGAAAGAGAATTGTTGCAACCCCGTACGCGAAGAAGCTGGCCAAGGAATTGAAAGTAGAACTTGCAGCTTTGACTGGAACTGGGCCAATGGGGAGAATTGTCGCCAAGGACGTCGAAGCTGCCGCAGCTGCCGGTGTCCCAGCTGCTCAACCGTCGAGCACAAAAACGGGCAGCGACCTGGATTCCAAGTCTTCGGTTCCTCCTGGTGTGGAACTGGGTAGTGTGGTGCCCTTTACGACAATGCAAAACGCAGTTAGTCGTAACATGGTTGAGAGTCTTACTGTACCAACGTTCAGGGTCGGCTACACCATCACGACTGACGCGCTTGATCAGTTATACAAAAAGGTACCCCGTTAGTTAAATTTTCTTGGAATACTTAGCCAAGGCTCTCAACCCTGCGTATCGTTTAGCTATAGTATTGGAATTGCATAAATTTATTGTTTTAATTAATTATCTTTTTTTGGAAAACAAAAAAAGTAGATAAAATCGAAAGGTGTTACCATGACGGCATTGCTTGCAAAGGCCACCGCTCTTGCTTTGGTTCAACACCCGGTTGTCAATTCCAGTTGCAGAGATGGGAAGAGCTTCACGTACAACAGCAGTATTAATATTGCAGTAGCAGTAGCCATTGATGGCGGATTGATTACTCCAGTTCTTCAGGATGCAGACAAGGTTTTTCTTTTATTTATCCTTTTGAGCTTAATTTCGTTCGTCACTTGTTCTGCCATTTGCTTTATCTTGCCTGTTTCATTTGAAACTCAATTAGCATTATGTGTCTGTTGATTCTTTGTTCTTCATTTTTCGATGTTTTGGTTGGTCAGGTTGATATCTATTCATTATCGAGGAAATGGAAAGAGCTGGTTGATAAGGCTCGCGCAAAGCAGCTGCAACCTCATGAATATACTACAGGTATGATACTTTATGCGAGAGAACTTTGATGTATTGTTTGCTGGTTTTATCTTTTAAAACTTATACTGCCATTCGTAGGAAGTCTGCACATGCATTGGGTGGTTTTAATCTGTTTCAACAGAAAATTGATCTTATGTGACTGTAAAATCTAATTAAAAATTATGATAAGCTCATGTTCCTTATCATTATTAATTGAGTCACCTTCTTTAAGTGGAGCGAGTCGTTAAATCTGTTGCTTTATACAAATTTCTTGTTCACTTGTTCAATGAAGAGGCTCACTGTTTGATATTATGTAGTTCATTGTCAGGAATTGAATGTTTTAGTGGCTTCCATGTAGTTCTCTGTAAAAGGGGCTCTTTATATGGATGCACGCAAGTCAGAAATTTTGTCTTGCCTCTTTATTTTAGACATTTAAAGTTTTATTGAAGAAAAAGGGCATAGGCCTCAAATTACAGTAGGCTTAAGTTAGGCCAGGAGCCCCAACAGAATTATCTTATAAATGGCCAAGCACATCTTAGTACTAGTGACCGAGTAGCTGGGATGTCCACAAGGAGATCCTGAATCTGAATTATCTTGTGATAAAATTGCCAGCTGTGACTAGCTTCCCCTCTGGCCCACAAAATAATGGTTTCAGAGTCCCTCAATAATCAGCAGCAGAGAGAATTTCCATTGGTAGAGCTTGACACCACGGAAAAGAGCAAAAACCTCAGTAGCCATGGAGTTCGTTATCACCAGAGGCCCAAGGTAAGACATAAGTGTGACACCTTCATGGTTCCCAGTGAGGCCCCCATAGCCAGTCAGCCCAGGCTTGCCAGAACTACATCTGTCAAAATTTAGTTTTAGGTGTCCCTAGGGAGGTGGCATCCATTGACCGAGTTCAATGGCTGGAAACGGATACTCCAATTCTCTCTGATGACAGTGTTCAACCTCTCGTCAAAATGGATTGTAGTTTGATCCAATGCAGTACCCCATGTATTAACCCTCCAGAAAGGCAAGATTTGGTGAGAGTTAAATGCATAGCCACAGAAAGTATCTTACCTTTTCATGCTGGTAATCTTCCTTCAAATTTTTTCACCACTAGATGAGAATGAGACCTGTCCAGCAAGTAAATGTATACCCAAGCAGGAGATTGACAGGTGACCCGTTTTTACTCCCATAATGTTTGCCAATATTTGGGCCTCTTCATGAGTCATATTAACTCCAATGGGAGTGCATTTTTCTCAACTTACTCGTTGTCTAGAGAGCATCTCCTAGATTCTTAAAATGGCTTTAATATTGAGGAGCTTGTCACTTGTTCTGTCACAGAAACAAACATGTTGTAGCAAAGAGATGTTCATTGGAGAATTCTCTGAATTAACAAACCAGCCTTTAGCAGTGGATGGAAAGAGTAATCTATTGAGGGCTTCTGTAACTGAGTTGAATGGTAATGGGGATATCAGATCCTCTTGACGGAGTTCCCATGGCTGAGAAAAATTCACAAGCAGCACCGTTAACAAGGAGTGAATGCTTTGCTGAGGCAATGCAGCTGTTGATCCAAGTGCACCAAGTTCTGCCAAACTCCATCTTCTGCATTATGAAGTCTAGAAAGGGCCAATTAACTCGATCTTGTCCTTTCAAAAATAAAATTAAGATTCTCCAAAAAAATAAAAAATAAGCATTTCTTTTTTTTAAAAATGATGATAATCAGGATTTACCTAATTGAAAGCAAAAGTTGCTATATATCTATTGCCAGTGTCACAAAAGGCTCCTGCGTACCATTTTCAAAAAAAAAAAAAAAAAAGGCTCCTGCGTACTTTTATAAAAGGTGTTCTTTAGTAAACATGCACGAATTAGAATTTTTTGTCTTGCTTATTAAAATATAACATTGTTGACTCCTTTTAGAAAAACTGGCAAGTTACGATTTATCTGGTTGAAATCAAAAGGTGCCGTCATCAGATCTGAAGGCTCTTAATTTCTACATCTCCCAAATATGTCTGCATGCTGCTATGGGGCCATATTCTGAATTTACCTTTGCTTGCCTTATAGGGGATTCTGAATTTACCTAAGTGAGTTTCCAAGTGATGATGTTAATCGAAGCTCTCACAAGTTTTTACTGCCGTATGATGATATGAATTATAAACAAGCTTAGTGGACTAATTTTTATTATGTGAAACCTCTCGAATTCTATCCACAAACCATGTCCACAAGAAATAGGGCAATATGACATCACCCAAAGTACATATAGCAAGAGAAGATTGCTTTCGTGAACAGGTTAGCTTGGCCAGATTTTGTTTGGTAAAAAATTTCAAGCTTCATACATGAGGTATTGTCTTATTCGAAAAGGCCAAAATTTTTTCTGACAAATGCATATACCAAGGAAAGCTTAGCTAATTATTAATCTCACTAGCCAAGTAGATGCTAAGGGTTAATCATGATTAATTTTATAAGCGATTTAAAAAAAATGATTAATTTCATAAGAAGTAATGTTTGTAGGTGTAATTTTATAGAACTTAGCTTTTGTGCTGTAATGTTTGTAGGTGTCTGAAGAAATTGATAAAGCTTATGCTCTATCATACATCAAAGTCTCTTGGGTTGTGTTTGATGATTACATTGAGTTTGTCAGCTTGAAATTATGGAACCTGGTAGGAATAACTGGAGTCATTAGTACTTCCTATAAGGAACCCTCTAGATGTGAAGGCATGACATCATTTGATTGCTTGGTAACTCTTTTTCTGTTCGAACAGCTGAATATTTTAATGCTCTATAAGTGAGATTACAGCATTGCAATCACAGAGGGATCTAGACTTATTACTCAAGGGGATAGCATACAAGTGTGGGTTAAGAATCCCATTTTCAGCCAATTTTTCTACAGACTGTTTGCATACATAATTTATGATCTATACAGTAAGAAACTAAGACAGTTTTCTTTTATTTCATCTGTGAGATATGCCCTAACTTGCTGGAAAGGGGAAGGTCTTTGCTGAACCAGTTGATAATGAGCCAAATCTCTTTCAATCACCACTGCCCTTGAAATATTTATTGCATAGTGTTCCAATCCCCCAAGGCTTTCATTTAAGATTCAATTGCATCGCAACAGTCAGCTTTCCTGAAAAGAACTTGTATGTTCGCCATGGGGCAGGGGGCATCCCTATATGAGAATAGAAAGGGGTCATGATCTCAAGACTTGACCTCTCCTAAAAATGATGAACACATATGTGTAGTCTCACATGCTGTTATATTAACCAAGCAGGCAACTTTCCATGCTTGGCGGACCTGAAAATGTACAAATGGACCTACTAATCTTTGTGTTTGTGCTTTTCTACCCTCTATCTTAACACAGATACTCTTGGAACTTTGTCATGGCATCTTGCTAAACATTGTCCAATGTTTCTATTTGTTATGAATATCTGACGTTTTATATAGATATAAATGATGCACATTTTTATTGAAGTTCATTATGGTTGCTATTTTCTTGGCGAACAGTTTCAATGACTGCCATAAGTGATCATGGATCTTCAGCTGTATGAAAATCACAAGTGTTGTACACAGCATGAATAATATTTCTTGATATTTTAAGCTCCCTAACTTGCTCAAATTTCTGGACAAACTGAAAGATGTCAGTTCAAAAGAGTTATTTGAACCTGTCCAATACAATCTTGTTGTCGATCCGCTCTTTAATCACAACAATTAAGAACCTTAACAAGCTCTTATTTCGCAGGCACATTCACATTATCAAACCTTGGTATGTTTGGTGTGGATCGCTTTGATGCAATTCTTCCGCCTGGAACTGTGAGTTATTCTTTACCACAACCCATTTTGTTTTCTGAAAATTTCCAGCAAACGAGCAGAGTTATATAGTGAGAATCGTATCTGACGACATAGTGCGACTAGTTAATATTTAGTATGAACTTTGACAGGGAGCAATCATGGCAGTTGGCGCATCGCAGCCAACTGTTGTTGCCACCAAGGATGGTCGAATTGGTATGAAAAATCAGATGCAGGTAAAGATGGTCTCTACTTTTCCTTCTGTAACAGTGAATCTTCAGTTATTTGTCTCTGTTGATACCTTCACTTACCTGGTTTACATACTGTTGATACCTTCACTTACCTGGTTTACATACTGTTGATACCTTCACGTACCTGCCTTACATTCTGTTGGAACATTTATTTGGCCCAGGTCAATGTCACAGCAGATCACCGAGTGATCTATGGTGCTGACCTAGCTGCCTTCTTGCAAACCTTGGCATCAATTATCGAGGATCCCAAAGATCTCACTTTCTGATCTGGAGAATCAATAATTTACGGAGGTAGTTGTTACTTTTGATGATTAGTAAATGCAGGAAATGCGGGTTTAATGTGGCTGAACCAAGTAGTTGGACCGAGATGCAATTCATGGCATTCAGCAATGCCATTAGGCGCTAATTAATACCGTGTAGTCAATTAGTCGCAAGGAGCTTAGTGCAAATGGCGCCTCAGTTTTGTTTCGTGCACTTGTATGTTCTTCTTTGATGGTCATTTGTCCCTATCAGTCTCCATTGAGCTAATTTGCAAAACGTGTGCCAATAGCCCACTCTGAGAGTGATCACTTGCGGAATAAACCTTGTAGATCTCATTTTTATTTATTTATTCAGTTTACACTACTCCCAGTATATAATTCATTCCTTCTCAAGATAGCCTGTGAAAAACGTTGTTGAAGTTAATATGGAGACTAATGCCACATCTAGATTCAAATTATGTTTTGATAGTATCTCTAATTTTTCAGTAATGCAATTCTGAAACCAACTCTGCTGACGATGAGCTTATGCCTCGAAAACACCCTGAGGTATATAAACAAAAGACTCAAAAAAGTTTTTTAACTGTGCATGTTGCTTGTACCTTTGGTTGTGACTCAACTAGACTTTGCTGAGCCGGCTTGAGTCAGAAATAATGTCTCACAATTAAGGAAGTTCCTCCCGGACTCAGTCCGAACATGATTCAGTCAGCACAGCCATGGTTTGTACTCTTCTGTGGGTGTGTCATTTGATTGCGAGGAGGAACCTTATAAGCTATAAGAGTTTCATTCTTATGCCTCTATCTGAATAGGCCTTGAGGCAGGTCATTCACTTTCAGAAATTGTAGCACCCATGATTATTGTTCAACATCTGTCATGCAAATGCAGTAAATAAAATATCTGCACCTTAATCTGTTATTTTCATTTCTTTGGTTAAAATTACAGTGGCAATAGCATATTTATTCATTTGACTCTGAGAAACTGTATTTCAACTGCTGTCCGTAACTTGTGATTCTTATATTGAGGTCGGATAATTTTCATCAGCTTGATGAATCCTTATTCCATTAAGAAAAGAGAGGAAAAAAAAAAAAAAAAAACTCGTCCTTTGCTGGAGGAATTTATTTTATTTACTTCAAAACCCACACAAAATGAATACAACTATCCGACTGTGTATAATATGAGAGGCAAGAAGAGAAAGAATACATTAAACATGTCATATATTACAAAAAGAAAGAGAAAAAAAACCTGTGCTCCATTTCCCTCTCATACTGGGTGTCTCTTTTAATGTACATGTTTTTATCCCGATTGACCACCTATCTTACCTCTTTTGAAAGTTGAGGAACTTGATACCATAAGCAAAGACCGAGAAAAAGAGAAGAAAAAAGCCCACATGTGCCACTGCTACAGCTCCTAGGAAGCTGTGCTCAAACCCAAAGGAGTCCTTTATGAACTCGTTCAAAGGTTTGCTAGGCTCCCCTGGTATCTCGAGCATGTCTTTCAGGTCACCCACCTGAGACTCTACGATGCCATATATTGTCCAGGCAACAGGGTCAACCCAGTAATACCATCTCCACCATATTGGCATCGACTGTAACAAGCAGCAGCATACGTCAGATTCTTATAATGATCAACTGGTCCCAAGTGTGTAAACTTTTTTAACTGTGTTAGTAATTATAGAGCATGCGGTTGATTCCAAGATGTGGTAGTTAAGTCAGATCAAGATAAACTACAAAATTGATGAGTATGTCATATCTAAATGAAGATGTCTTGTCATAGTTTTTGTTTGGTTGACTACCAGTTAGATAACTGGAGCAAATTGACTACTTAAGTGTAGCAGATGCGCTCTAATGTAGTAGAAATATAGTAGATTTGCAAGAAATCAAACAGAAAGAAAAGGCAGCCTTTTAGCAGGTGTTTGGCAATGCCTGTTTATGCAAAACAGCAGCATTAGTTAAGGCGATGGATTTGCATTAGGCAGTACAGAATGATAACCAAAGGCAACTTCAGAATGCTTACGACTAGAAAAAACATAGTAGATCAAGGCTTGGATCTTACCTGTCTGGAGATAAGAAAACCAGAGAATAAATTCCAAACGCTGAGGAAGAAGGACATGCAAATAGCAGCAACATGGTAGCCTGGAGTCAGTGCTACGACCATCATCCCGTACATAGTAAAGTAGACAAAACACATGAACATAAAGTAGAGGAACCAGAAGAACTTGTCTGCTTGCAGAGTGAAATTAATCATAAAGAAAAGCAAAGGACAGTACAAAAGAGTCTGTACTGCTACATAGACAACTTCAATGCTGACCTGAAAATCATGATGTTGAGTTATCAGTTAGTATGGTACCTTTTTATAGGACATATAGCACCATATTGTTTAGCGAAACATATAGACAATTGTAACAAGCCCAATGTGAGAATTATCACTTCCCCGCATCGTAATAAACTTTTCATAATAGGTTTGCCCATACCAGAACCAATGCACGACACGATAAAAGTTTTAAAAGAAGCCAATAATTTTGAGACAATAATTATAGCTTAGTATTCTACAGAGCTGAGGATTTACTTGACCGAAAGCATATGCCAATGACGAGTACATCCCAGCAGCTCTTTCACGGTAGAAGACTGTCCTCTCTACAGATACGACAGGCATCACAGTGTTGGCATTACTGGATCCGAGGAAGAAAACTGACGCATACATGGCTCCAACCAAGTTCAGTAGCTCTTGTTGCTTCTTCCTGTTAATATGTCAGACAGGCCAAATGTCAGCACTCTAACTATGACCAGTAGCCTGCTGTCAGTAGGAAGGATAGATGTGTTTAATCTATTCTGTAAATGTGAAACTTACATTTTCTGGCCACTGTTCCAAAAGATAGTTCCAAAAATAAATCCAATAATTATAGTCAGAAAGAATCTGATGGCGTTATAGGGAGGATTTCTCCAATAGGATAAATGTTGCTTCCAGAAGCAAGCCTTGCATTGAGTCCAAAAGCTTTGGGAGTACTTAGTTGGAAAGTAAAGATCCTTTGAACCTGGTGCTGGTGTACTCAGTTCTGTTATGAGTTCTTGATTCCTCCTGAAGCATCGAAAGTAACATTATTGCAAGAAAAGCAGGAACAATTAGTTGTTCAGGGGTAAAAACACAGGAAACAAAGACTAATAAGAAAGGCATGCTTGATGATTTTCCACTTACTGATAAAGAGAGGATTTGCAGTACACTTCTGCAAAATCCACCTGCAGCTGGGCTTCGACTGCAGGTGAGGTGACCTCCAACATCCATGTTGCCGGATTGTAACCATCTTTAATTTTTGGCACCCCAGTGACTTCCTGTACAAGGCCCCTCCCATCAGATTTAATTTTCAGATATTTTGTTTCTTTCGAGTAAGGTCCTAGGTTGCTATCAGTGGTCACATGGCGTTTCTAATGTGAGGTTTGGGTTCAAGTCTTAGGGGTAAGCAGGATAATCAAGAATAAACAAAATCCCACTTGGGTGAAGAAGTTCTATTACCATGGAGTCGTAAAATTTGATTATATGTAGAGAGCAGATTAAAGGTTAAAAGGAAAAGCAAAGTGAAAATTATAAAATTTATGTTTCAGCATCAGTGGTTCCCTTTTCCAATTTTAACCTTGCTATTTGCACACAGTAAAACAATTAGCATGAGTTACAGTTATCCTCGGTCTTACTTAATAGGTACAAATGTTTCATCCATTGATATGACCAGGTAAGCATTGTACACGAGAACATTGTTTACCTAGTGAAAAATCAGTAATTCCTGAACTCCAATCACAACTAAACATCTCTAACAATTCTGACTTATGATCCCGTGTGTTCTTCTGGAACTAAGCCAAAATGAGAACTGTAGTACTCTCATCTCTTAATAGCATACAGATGGGTGATATCCTACATGCCGGCACAACTTAGTTTGTCAAAGTACTACTTAAAGATGTTTTCTTTTAAGTATTACAGAATTTAAATGATAGGACTCGATAATTTTGCATTAATCAAATAGGAAGAATGGTTACTATGAGATGATAGTTGATATCAATTTCGTGGGCTAGCATCTAAATACTGGTCTATTTTGCATGGCTAGTAAATTGAAATAGCACGCCTTTACAACCTGCAAGACCATTGTACTTGATGGACAATATCATTCAAATTTACAGCTCAATAGGTATCTTAATTTCAAGCAAAGATCTAAGCAAAAGGTTTTAGACCACTGAAGTACAACGAACAGTGAATCTCATAGATTCAAAATACTGTCCGCAAATTATTGCATACGTTTGCCTTAATGCTTTCCACGGTCCAACTCCATATAGAATAACACCACAAAACCCAACGTATAAGATGACAGAAATAAAACTCACCTCAAAATACTCTATAAGCTTGTAAGAATGATGGCCAAGAGATCCTGCATAAATCACCTGTCCACCTCTCTTCATCAAGAGAAGCTGCAGAGAAGAAAAAAAGGTGCTATAAAATCACTTCATTGACTGGTGTAAACAAGAAGATGACAGGATCCTAATGACTGAACACACCTCGTCAAAAGCTTCAAATATATCAATGCTCGGTTGGTGAATTGTGCAAACAACAGTTCGGCCTGTTTCCACTGTGTTCCTCACAGTCCTCATCACAATAGCTGCAGCTCGGGCATCCAACCCTGATGTTGGCTCATCCATGAAAATAATGGATGGATTTGCAACTAATTCTACAGCTATTGTGAGTCGCTTTCTTTGTTCAATTGAGAGCCCACTTACTGCAGGAAGTCCTACTAGAGCATTCTTCAGCTGTGTAAGCTCAACCAGCCCCATGACTTCCTCCACAAACATCTGGAAAACAATCACAAGAGAATCCAATAAATCATGCAGGCTCATGAAAAACTTGTGGTTGATCTTTGCAAATAGTATAACTGATAAGTTCGAGCCAGGTTCATTTCCGAATGAGCAGCCACCTTAGATGCCAATTACCCATTTGCAGACGCAACATCCATGCATGACTTAACCCATGCTAGCACCCACTTTCATATCCATCCCCAATATAATAGGCAGATAAGACCGACTGGAGACATGCCTGGTATAATAGGCAGATAGAATGACCAGAGACATGCCTGGTATAATAGGCAGATAGAATGACCAGAGACATGCCTGGTATAATAGGCAGATGGAATGACCAGAGACATGCCTGGTATAATAGGCAGATAGAATGATCAGAGACATGCCCAGTATAATAAGAAGATAGACAGCCCAAAGACATGCCCAGTTTGATAGGCAGAAAGAGAGGTAGGAGACCAGCTAGCACAATCGAGTCAAACAGGCTTGTACATAGCTCCAACATCTTGATAAATTTGGGTGTATATCCTTCCCCAAAATGATCAGCAGAAATCTTAATATTCAACTGCCTAACAAATTCAAAGCTACTGTCTCTCGGACTTCACCCACCATTGCTAAAATACAGATATATGAGAAAGAAAGATCTCAAAACACATATTCCTCTCTAAACAAAAGATCTCAAAACACATATTCCTCTCTAAACTTCAAGACCAGGTTCAGGGAACTAACCTTCCGTGTTTCCTCCTTTACTTCAGGGGCAAGACGGAGCCAAGCAGAATACACAAGGGACTCATATACAGTTACATGTGGCGAATGGATGTCAGTCTGCTCGCAATAGCCACTAACCCGAGCAAATGTGGCTTGATTTTTTGGATACCCTGAAATGCTGATGACTCCATCAATATATCCCCCTGTTTTCCGACCTGCAAGGACATCCATCAAGGTGGTCTTCCCAGCTCCACTAACACCCACTAGAGCTGTCAGGATACCTGGTCTGAAAGCACCACTAACATCACGCAGAAGTTGGAGACGGCTCTCTCCAAATCCCTGTTCTTTCATCTCCTGGTACAAAGTTAGACAAAAATTTAATGGCAGTAAATAGTATTCCATGTCAGAAGGCATAATTTGGTTTTATGCTTTCCTTATGAACTAGTTTCCTATAGTTTATGCTTTATGCGAGAGCATGGATATGGATGTACTTTTAATGTTGTCTACATTTATAAACATGGGAGATAGGTTAGAGTTAGGAAAATTCTAATCTCCTCCACTTCTTTTTGCAAATTCAACGTGGTATCAGATCAGGTACCTCTTGTTTTGAGTTGATGATCATCTCATAGGGACAACAGATTTTTTCTTCAATTTGATTCTTACATATGCTTATTTCTTGTTTGATTACTCTAATTCAATACCAATGTTTATTTTATGTTCTCAAAATTACTAACTTGGATGAGTAAATAATTTGTTAATGTCATTTGGTCAGTGATTTATAGAACAAAGAAAAATACACAATAGGAGTAGTGGTTGCACAGCACCCAGAGATTCAGGAACTCATAAACCATGAGCCTAACATCTCATACTAATAAACTTCCAAATGTGAACATCCAGCAAAACCTCAGTATGATTACAGAAATAGTAAAGTGTCCAGCTTCAACGATGATTTTGTGGATATATTTAAGAAAAGATATGGAAACGTCTAGTAAAACTTTCATAGGACTTACTGCAGGCATGTCAACGTAGTAATTCACATGATTAAATACAAGAGAAAGAGGCTGGAAAGGCAAGATCATTCCTCTCCGGGGGGTAAGTTTGGAAACTCTAAGACCTGATCCCATGTTTTCAACCCTGTTTCTTACACCATTTTCAATTCCTACATGACACAATGGTTTTGAATGATTAGTATGTCATCAGATGATCAAATATCTAACAGCACAACCCTTTCAAGCTGAGACTACACATTTCAGAAAAGAAATCACAAAAAGCTTGTAAATGAAACTCAAGACCTACAAGAGGAAAGCAGAAAAGAATAACACCTTGAAAAATTGACGTATTTGGTGGACAGAATTCTAGATCTATTAGTTTGCATTCTTGATTAGAGGATGAATCCCCTTCTGTTGCTTCGTCCTTATCCTCATTTATGATTATAGCCTTACTTCTGCCAAGAGCTGCAAAATAATTTTAGGAAAGCCATTAATGTCAACTTTATTTGCTTTGCTGAAAATTAGACCAAATAATGGAAAAATTGGCTTACGGTTGAGATATGTCAATGCTGCAATGAAAAGGATGTTGAAAACAAGAGAAAACCCAATGAGTGCTCCAATTGAAATCCAATACCAATGCTCTTCACCAAACAAACTTCTAGATTTTAAGATAGCTTTACCAACGGTGGGTGCATCAATGTTGGTATCATTATTGGGCTGGAAGAAGGAAAGGAAAGGTCAATCTTAGTGAATGTAGGATACTTGTTCTAGTTTTGAAAAGTTTAGTCAAAGTTAGCAACGAATAAGCACTTACTGTGCCCCATCTTTCATCTAGAAATTCATTTATGGCGATTGCATTCTGTCCATACATCATGGGTGAGATCCAGTATCCCCATATCCACCATGGTTGAATGTCATCTGTGAGAAGAAAAGAACAGTGGTTTCAAAACCATAAGAGCAGAGGATCTGAACAATTTAGCTTCTTCTGAAGGTGATTGATGTACTATAACAAATAGAACGTCTAAAGATGATAACAGAGACATATATAATACTCCAAATAAAATTGCAAGCTAACCTTTAGCAACCACAAAGCCTCCAAACACAAAAACCACTAGAAAAATAAAAATTCCAAGTGTATTGGCTACAACCATTGTTCTTCCAGTTGCTGCGATGAATCGAAAAAGTGACAGAGCCATCTGATGTGTACAAAAGAATGCCAAGAATTGCTTAAAGAACCTGAAATGTGATAGAAGTAAAATAAAATGGAATAAAACGTTAACGCAGAATACTAGTTTATATTATTAGCATCTTAGATAATTATTTTCTTTCGAAGGTCATATTGAAGGAAGCTATCCAGGCTAATTTGCAGTTACCCAAAAAGAAACTCAGAGCAAAAGCAAACTTTGAAAAATGTGAGTACAAATGCCATTGGTTTACCTCACCGCATCAGGAGCGTAGCCTATAACATAGTAAGTAAGAGTCACCCAAATTCCGGTTTCCAGAAAAGAAATCGGTATCCTAAGAACCCAAATTGGTAGGGCAAAGGCCCACGGAGGGAAGAATAAAAAATCCCTCTGTTTATAGAAAACTGGAAGTCTGGTAACAGTCATTCCCAACTCTGCCATGCCATTAAACATTGCATTAACTAAACTGAAAAACAAAGCTCCGAAGAATTTTGCACCATCTGCAATTGTTTTGTGATCCATCTCCGTCCTGAAGAACAGAGTCATGGTGATGGTTGACATAATTGTTATTTGAGTTGTCTTGAATATATATACGAAAGCATTCCTCTTCATTAGAAGCCATTCTCTGGCGAAGCAAGCCTTGAAAAGCTCCCAGCTAGAAATACCATACTTCTCCGTCGTCAATGCGGCTGGGTGGGTCCGGGACTTATCATAGGGAGTTTTCAGATCTTCATAAAGTTGTTGGCCCACGGAAAATGATTTGAAAGATTGAGCAAATTCAGAGACAGAAATGTAACGATGCGGTCTAGCTTTATCGAACCAGTACTGTTCTTGATCCTTCCTCGAAGTTACCTCTTGCAAAAAATCGGCAACTCCTTTCCTTTCTGGACATTTAAAACCCATGAACTCAAAGAACTCAAGAGTGTTCTCTCGAGGTCCTTGGTAGACAATCTGACCTTCGGATAGTAGAATCACGTCGTCAAAGAGCTCAAATGTCTCCGGTGCCGGCTGTAGAAGAGAGATTAGCATCGTTGCATCCATGACATGGACTATCTGTCTCATGTACTTGATAATCTGGAAGGTGGTGGAACTATCCAAACCAGTTGATATCTCATCCATGAAGAGTGCTCGAGCAGGTCCAACCAACATCTCCCCTGAAAGCAGAAGACAGTGACTGGACTTCTTGTATAATTAACAAATAAAATGACCCCAACAGTTTATAGTAGTTTCACGTACCAGTTGTCGCCCGTTTCTTTTGACCTCCAGAAATACCTCTTCTCATTGCATCTCCAACAATAACATCCGCACAGATGTCTAAACCAAGTAACTGCAGTACAGAATTTCACCCATGGCTAAGCTTGGTTCGTGACTAAAAGAATTAGTAGCTTCGTGATATTCTAAATCAAACTAGGCAAAACAAACCTTTAGGACGTAATCTGTAACAAGGTTCGTCTCCTGTCCTTCTAATGCCGTGGCCTTCATGAAGGCATCAATTTCGGGATCAGGTTTTATTCCTGCTTCCTTTTCTCGTCTCGAGAGTTCTGTCAACATTTCGTATCTTGTGCCAACTCCCAAACATCGTCCAGAAAAATCTAATGTCTCCCTCGCCGTCATCTCACCGTTATGAAGATCATGCTGACTAATATACGCGCAGGTTCTCTGGGGAACGAATTCTGACAATTCATGCCCGCAATAAGTGATTTTTCCACTGACCTGTTAATCATCATTCCTCGCAATTAATAAGGAGAGCAGGTTGGTAGCGTTCGTTCGCTCTATTTAAGATTTTATAGAAGTCATGGAAATGAAAATTATATAAAATTTAAATAGATAAATAAGATTCAAGTGAAATTATGAAAACTCTCAAATGTTTTTGGAGAGATAAGAGACATACCCGGAGTTCCTTGTCAAGCTTTCCTGCTAGAGCCAGCAGAAGTGTTGTCTTCCCTGAGCTTGGAGGTCCCAGCAGCAGTGTCATCCTAAAATCAGAAAATGAAACTTCAGATTCTCACCGAACTTCAGAGCAGTCTCAGATATCGACCAAGGGACAAGAGTGATCATCTCAAAGGCTATAAAATCACAACTAGACAATGTCAGTGGGTAGTCAGGTCGCATGTCTTACTCTTCAAAGATATCCTATCCGTACACTGGGTCTAATGAAGCAGTCTATCCTGTATGAAGATGCATCATTTCAGAAGATTAGTACTTACCTATAATTAATTATTACCTTTATGGTTTAACCTAAGCTTTGGTTCCTAGTTAGAGGGAACCGCACAGCTGATAATTTATGGTTATGAAAGACTACGACCTGTGCTGGTGTATTACGGTGTGGTTAATTTCTTCATTAATTGGCCTAGTCCAGACGAGCTTATTATTTGTCTCATAATCTTTGAGTGCTAAAAGGGGAAGGAAATGGAAGATTAACGGAAATATCATGCGTCAAAAGGCCAGAGCTCTCAACAGGATACATATATAAAAGCCGCCGAAAGGAAAACAATTTATGCAAGCATACCTTGATGGCTTTAATATTCCAGATACATCACGGAGTATTCTGTTAAGCCTTTTCTTGGAAGAAGAAAGCCGAACTAGTCCAAGAATACCCTGTTAGAAAAAGGCAAGTTTAAAATTGTTTGCTACTACAGAAAGCTGTTTTATCTTGACTATGAAACAGTGCCATTTTCTTTCTTATTAAAGCAGAAGACAACCAGAATTAAGTCACCTTCTAAACCATCCATCTTTATTTTCCAACTTCCCGGTTTTTTGTTAGGATAGCTGAACACCCAGGTGACATAAATTTATTTTTTCTTTTAACTTTTACTTGGAGAATTACATCCTGCTGTCATTAGATATTAGGTTTCCACTGATCATTTGTTGTTGTCATATTCCCAAGGATGCGTTTCTAATATTGGAGGCATGAAAATATAAGATGTGATAATCTGGAAATATTGCATTCACATGTTATAGAAGCAGACACAATCGGAGGATCATTTACCTCTATTGTGTTCATGGTGGCATTCAGCAGAGTGGGAAGCGCCCTACGGCCTACATAAGCGTCAGCCTCTACAGATAAATGCTGAAACCGCACTTCAATCTTTGGGACCTCTATCCCAACCCTATGTCAAGGAGAAGGAATTAGTATTTCTGCAACCGGAAACAGCTCGTAAGAAGTATATATATATATATATATATATATATATATATATATAGACAGAATGTTCAAGAAACTGACAAGTTCCCTGCTTTCATTCACCTACACTAGGAGAGATGTAATGACCAAAACTTAAGAGACCGAATTTTGCATCAGAGTAGCAAATTGAACCGGGGAGTTGTTTCTCCGAGTGCTCCAAGGCCACCCAGGTACAGGGGACGCAGACTTAATCAATCGGTAAGGAAAATGCCAGGAAGCTAAGGGGACGCAGACTTAATCACTGTAGAGGTGAACCCTCCTTGTAAACCATGGCACGCTTTCATTTGGGTAGAAAGAACTAGGTGATGGCGAAACCCAAAGTGCAGAACAGGAAGTTGAGTTTAAACTCAAAACAAGGTTTGATAGACTTGAGAAATGAAAGCATGGAGGATAAGAAAAGCGGGAATGCGAAGCTCATCAATATAAACGCGCTGCGAATGATCAGCGCAATTTCGTGAGAGAAACACACTCAACAGATCAGAGCATTGGAATCGGATCATCTTTTGAACCATCTGTTTGGCTCAATGAAATAAAGAAGGTAACCAAGTGCAGGTCATCCTTCTCTGTATTAGATATGTCGGTTGCATATTGCTGTGGCAGGAAACATGTCCCTGTAATAGAGCAGAGACGACGTATATTTCTGGAAGGAAACAGAAAACCACAGAAAGAAAGAAGCGATAGAAAAGGAAGACAATTTGCTATACCTATCAACTCGATCCCTGAGTCTATGAAGAAAGCGTTCGTTGTCTTCTTCGACGACCTTCAAAATGCTCTCCACGAGGAGCTTCTTTTCCCGCATCCCAAGCCTGGAGACATCGATTTGTTCGTGAACGACCTTCCCATTTTCCAACACCTGTCTGAGAATCCCCTGTCGCATCCGGTTGTACGTCGGGAGCTTCTCCAGCGCCGCCCATCTCAGGTCCCGCTCCTCCTCCTCCTCGGACGCGTTCCTCTGAAACCCGTCCCCTCCACCACTCGCCCACACCTCCCGAAAGCTCGTTGACACCCAAGCACTCCTGCCGCTGTTTACTCTGCCGAGATCGTCTCCCGCCATTTCCTAACTAAATTTCAAAGCCAAGTTTCCTTCCTGGGCCGCTCCCTTGTCTGTAGAACACGGCCTGGCTACAACTTTGTATTTACATACTGGAAGCAATTCCACATTGGCTTGATTTCTCTCCGCATTGAGACAAGGTTCAGTTTCAACGAAACTGGAAGTAAGGCTGGGAGAAGAAAACGGTGGGGCAGAGAGAGAGAGATGGCATACAGAGCTAATAAATAAGCTTGAAATAGGGAGGGAGGGATCGAGTGAGATTTGGTTGGGGGAAGTGGAAATACTGGCAGTAGAGGTCAATGAATGATTCTGTAGCTCTGTCATGTTCGTAAAATAATAGAAAAGGCGGAAGCAAAATCATCTTGAGAAATGCCGACGAAAAACAAAGTTTATTTCTTGGTCTTTTCACCGTGGCTGGGATCGTGTTCGATTCAGGCTACAGATGAAGAGAACAGAAAACAAACCTCAAAAACAAATAAGAAATCCAGATACGATCGTCCCAGAGAGAGAGAGAGAGAGAGAGAGAGAGAGAGAGAGAGAGAGAGACTCATGTTTGAAAGAGAGAGAGGGAACTGTTTTGCGCCACTTTTTTTAAAATCGAAATCCTCTCGAAACGTGCTGTCTCCGTCCCTTCCGAGATAAGCAAGAAAATGAACGGCCGGTTCTTTCGCTCCTCCGTCCCATACGGTTCGGTTCATCTCTACCGGTTCAGAAAAATAATCATCGTTATTTTAAAAACCGAACCCGTCAAACCCGGTTATTATTTTAAAAACCAATGTTTGAAAAACCTGAAGGACAAATTTAATGAGTTGTGTTGATTTATAGTGAACCGTACCGGGTCAATAATATCTAGAACGAGATAACATAATATATGTAAAATTTTCTTACTAAAAACGCGTCAATGAAGGATCTAATTCGAAGTATATATTCGTTCAGAAGCAAGCTTCACGTCTCAAGTGTAATTAATTAAGAAGACAAAAAAAAAAAAAAAAAAAATAATAATAATAATAATAATAATAAATATATATATATATATATATATATAATTGTATCAGAATTCAGAAGAGATTATTGATGCATGGATTTCCGGTCTCGATGCGCGAGCAGGGATGATGGAAGAAGAGGGGAGAGGGGTCGTCGTTGCTCGTCAATTATTCATCCCAGGTAAGGAAGGGTTGGAAAACCGAAACGATATTCATTAAGACTCCAGATATGATCAGATCCTTGCTTTGCTTAACCTCTGCATATCTATATAATATAAAGTTTTATACGTAGGCGCAGATAGGATAGCATCTGTCTTCGTTTAGAATAGCTACATATACTTGCACAGTTGGTAAGGACGACTAGCTCGTATGAAGGAAGGAGGGCGAGGCCGAGAATATATGGCGTGACGTGAGCTGGAACCCGAGACAAAGTGGGAAGTAGAGAGTCACAGACTACAGATCCGATCCCCTCACCAGGCTGCAAAAATCTTCTCAGAACTCTTCTCGTCTGGTTTACGCTTTTATATATGTACTAGCTAGTATCTATTTGATTTAAGAAGAAAGAAGAAGAAGAAGCAGCTCGCGCGAAGAGATATTTATTTATCGCTTCCCCCATCTGAGGAAATAATGTCATCGCTTCCAACAATATTGAATTCTTCGAGGTACGTAGTTATTGTTCTTTATTTAAATTTCGGGATTTCGCAGAAATTAAATGGCATGCATTCCTGTATTTATTTCTGCATGTTCTCTTGTAAGGAGATGGCAGCTGCAAGGTCCCTTTCCCCGTTGGGAACTGCACTTGGGGACTCCACTCCAAATCTCCAATCCACCCTACACAACAGGATGGGCTTCAGGTAATTATTTAAATGTCATCATCAACAGTACTACACACTGCCATCACCACCAATATTATCCTAGTATCCTTATCATCTATCAAAGCATGATATTAACTGAATTAGCTAGGTTCATTACATGAACCTCTTTCTTTCCATTTACTCATTTCACTGAGTTAAATCATTACTATAGCAATTATCTGGTTTTCGATATGGAGTGGGCGTAAGAACCGGATGTTCTTTCAATTTCGAATCACTTGAAGCCCGCACTAGATGAGCTCACCTAGTGCGTGCGTCTATCAATATTAGGTGACTCTCACTTGCTCACTAACATAAAGTCGTATTAGTAATTAAAGAGATCATGCGTGATTTCTTGCAACTAATTCACTTGTTAACCCGTGTTTTCTCCGCCAAAATGAGAATTCGAGTTGGGGTTGATTCATCCACTACTAATGCAACCCAATTAAATAAAAAAGGCCACCCCTTAACATAAATAATTTACATATATGATACATTAGAATTTCCATTCACTTGCATATATAACGTTTCACTAGTAGCTAGTTACCTAAATCACTTTTAAAAAGTTCATCCATGAAAATGCTCCACCATTAGGCCTCATGTCAACACAACATGCAATCTAAGCGAACCACCATTACCGAAGGACCATACAAACCCGTACACCCAACCCGCACGAGGCTAGCGACAATAAGAGAAAATGACAATCGAAGTACGCAAGACGATATAACGTAACTACGCTGTCAGCCACTCCGTTCGGTGGTCCCACGGACCCGAACGATCTTCCAAAACCCCCCGCCACCGACCGACTGACGCCGTCTGTCCATGGCCGAACGATGCCTACGTTATCCTCTCCTAAAGAAACGCCCAAAACGGGAAACCACAAAAGTCGTCGCACGTGTCAAGTACGCGTGTCGTCTCGACTGCCTTGCTTAATTCGAAGATTAAAAAATAAATAACTACGTAAAGCTGCAATCAAATCCCACTCCTCATAATTGGTAAACGGAGTGGGGCACCGTACCACATTGATGCCACCTACGTAGCAACCAAATACGTATTAAAGTAATCCGGATGAACAAGAGAATATGGACAATGGAGAGTATACAAATATTAATGATTTTAAATTAGGTTGAATTTTTTAAGATTTTATTCTTAGAAAAAAAAAAAAAAAAAAAAAAAATTGTTTGATGTTGATTATTATAAGGGCATGCATGATCTGAGATCCCATGGTTCAAGGGATTTGGTTCCGATGGGCATGCATCTAAGGGGGAGGGCAACTCACATGGATTTGTCACTTAACACATGCCGCCTATTTTCCCAACCCCTAACCACATATTTGAATATTTGGTCAAACAAGTCTAGGAATAATTATATGTGTGTTGGTTATCTTTGAATTTGGTTCAATCAATTATTATTTTGGCCGAGTTTATAATAATCGTAATAAGTATATATAAAAAAGGTTAGTGATTTTTATTTTTTTTAAAACCAACAGAATTTTTTAATGATTTAAAATTTTATTGATTCATGGTGAGATTCAAAGACTCGACGATAGTATCTATTTCCTAAAAAAACCTCTGGTCCGCGAAATGGCTTTTGATGGGCATCTCACAAAAAATCGACAGAAAGGCTTGCGATGAGTCTGTGACGATCGATCGATGGGCTATTGGGCGATTGGACTTACCGTAGATGGGCCAATCACATTTTAACGTCTACAATATCGTATTTTACAAGTATATTTTTATCTTTTTAAATGTGTATAAAATGATGATTTTGAATGAAAAATGTGGGGTAAACAACATATGATGGTGTATGCAGCAAAATGTGGCCAGCCCAAATTTGACAAGCCCAAACGCCCATCGATCCAATAAACGATCGTCGTGGGTAGGCTCGGTCGATTTTCAAAAGCATCCACTGCAGTCCATCGTCGGGTCCAGCCATATCGCCGCGTCAGCAATACAGTTAGCAGAAACTATCGCCGCGTCAGTGCTAGTCAGCAACCAGGTCACGTTGCTGCACAACTCAGCAACCAACGACTTGGCCTCCAACGGTGAAAACCAGAACAACGATCCTCATTTGAGGGATCTAAAGGAGAAAACTCTTCTGGTCATCTTCCTCTCTCAACTTCATCAGCAGACAGGGGATCGTGATTCCCTTTCCCAGGAAGGAACTCTAACAACAGCACAGGACAGGCTACAAATAGCCAGATTGTCTTTGTCGCAAGGGTTGGAAAAAGTCGACTTCGAAGGCATTCTAACCGAGAAATTACTCCACGGATAGAGCTTCTCTCTCAAAAACGAAGGTATGAAAACTCCTTCACCGAGAAGAAACTCCACGCGCAGAAACACTTTCGAACCAGAGAAGTCAAGCCACTTGCAGTTCGTCATTCAACAATTCGACTAGGAGCAGCTCTACACGTTCGTCGGCAACATCGCAAGTCGATACACGCGGAGCACAAATACCTCCGTCCGACCGACCAAAGCCACACCAGTTCGTGCACACTCGTTCCTGCAACTCGAGTTTCGACATTTCTTCGCCAGAAGCTTCAACTTCGCCAAAATTATAACGGAGATTGAATCAGAGGAAAACTAGGAGATTGTACTCGCAATTTTCTGATACTCACACCCAAATTGTAACACAAATTATTCTGATATAATCGAATTACTCTCTCGGTCGCGCCGCTTCGCGGACCGACGGATTTTCGGTGAAACAGATTTGGCACGCCTGGTGGGACCTTTCCTACCTCTCATCTCCTTCTCCGTAAAAAAAAAAATAAACTCCCCAACCTTCAGCCATGGCCAGCAACGGCAACAACGGCAACAACAACAACAACAACAACAGGGGCAAGCAAACTGCTCCCTCGAGCTCTGCTCACCCGCGCCCTGCCGTGACCGTAAGCTCAACTGCAGGAGTTCACGGACCAGCTGCCGCATCTCTGGCCAACCTCCGAGCTCCCACCTCTCCACCACCGGCCGCTCGCCCAATTACAAGGGCCTTGGCCAGGAGTTTGTCCACCGGACAAGCTCCTTTCATGAGAGATGCACGTCGGCCAAGCGTCGTGTTCGTACCACAGGCTACCGCGGCCTCAGTCAAGCCATCCGCGGCCTCCGCCAAATTGATGCCGACGATGGCCAAGCCAACATATTTGGCTGTCGCTGCCTCTCCTCCTCCTCGCAGCCCGACTGTTAGTCCGACTCAGTTCCCGCCATTGCGAAGCTCTATCATCCCTACTCTGGTGCAGCGATACGAGCAACATGGGGGCATCTCTTCCTCCTCTGCGGCCAAAACGCACTCATCGCCGGCCTCCTCCGTACAAAGAGTGACGACCACAGATAACTCACCGGTCGTAATGGTCTCGCACGACCTCTTAGCCGCACTCAATGTAGCAGTAGGTCCACCACCCATCCGCTCACCTCGCCGACACACACCGACGACCTCCCCTGTCGCAACATCACCTATTCCTCCTTGCTGACTTTCACCAGCGACTGCCACCGCAAACCGGTCGCCCACCGCAATCACTCAACAATTGAGAACGCCGACGACCGTTTCCCCAATGCGGTCGCTGATCAAAATCTCATCACTTCGACCTGCGCCGGGAATAGCTTCACCGACGCAAACTGTCAGAATGGCCGCGATGACAACCTCGGCCAAAACCATCGAAGAGCAGCTTACCGAAATGCAAGCTACGGTCAAAGAACAAAGTGAGCAGCTGCGTATCAAAGACGCGCAACTCACAGCCCGTGATCTCCAGATCACGAGAATTCTAGAGCGGCTCAGAATGGGCGCGGCCACAAACAACACTGGCAGCCGAACCACTGCCAGAAGATCCTTCCTCCGACGACGAGCAACCGCCCGTCGCACCAATTGCCATTCACCGAGGTCGAACCCAAGCAGATCCGGCTGCTCTCACACTCGACGCAGTCACCGAGCTCATCAACTGCGCTGTACGAAATAGCTCGGGCGACAACAAATCAGTCGCATACCGGAGGCAGTACACACGAAGGATTCAAAATATCTTGATGCCGGTCCGAAGTTCCAGCAATTCAATGGCGACGACCACCCCAAACATCACGTCACCCACTTCATAGAGACTTGCAACAACGCCGGCACCAACGGTGACTTGTTGGTGAAGCAATTTGGCCGGTCGTTGAAGGGAAATGCCTTCGACTGGTATATCGAGCTGGCCCAGGAGTCAATCGACAGCTGGGAACAGTTAGAACGTGAATTCCTCAGCCGGTTCTACAGTACCCGACACACTGTCACACTGGTCGAGATCGCCAATCTCAAATAGAAGAAAGGCGAAAAGGTGGTCGACTACATTAACCGGTGGAGGAACTTGATCTTAAACTACAAAGAAAGCTTGAATCTCTCCCTCGAGACCGAAATTGAAATGTGCTCTCGAGGGATGCAATGGGAACTCCTACGCTACATTCGCAGTCGGAGGCCGGCCGATTTTCAAGAGCTAGCAATAGAAGCTCACAATATGGAGAATCTTATGGAGGAGCGAGGAGAAGAAGGGTCCTCGTCTGCCGACCCTCGCAAAAAGGGGAAGGCACCAGCCGCGACCGCGCCCAAAGACGCGCGGAGAAAACAAAATCTTCCTTCGCGACGAACGCTTTCAAGCCCATCAAGGTCGGAAGCAAAGTCAAGGCAACCTACCTCCCATGTCAACTAACCGGGAGCACGTACCGGAGGCCTTCGCTCGAGGAACGATAAGCCAAGACATACCCGTTTGCCGATGCGGATGTTGCCATCATGCTGGACCAGCTCCTCGACAACCAATTACTAAAGCTGGCAGAAGTCAAAAGACCCGGCGACTTGTCCAGAAGCAAAGATCCGAATTTTTGCAAGTATCACCGCTTGGTCAGGCACCCGACCGAGAAGTGTTTTGTCTTGAAGGATCGGATCATGGAGCTAGCGGCTCAAGGCCCCATCAAAATCGAAGGAGCTGAAAACACAGCCTCCTCTCATGTCATTTCCATTCAAGCCGAGCCAAACCGGCAAACTCGGCCAAATAAGCAGCAGGTCACAAAGAAGGAGTATTGTCCAAAATCCGGTCCCTCTGACAGACCGCACCACAACAACAGACGACCACCGGCTAAGGTCGCACCAAAACCGGCACCCCGCGAAGCAGCAGTCGCCGACGCAGAAGGGTGGATCCTGGTTACTCGGAGAAAGAAGCCTATCCGAAAAATCAAATCGGCACCGGCAAGCACCAGAACAAAGGCGGAGCGGACAAACAAAAGAGCCGCGAAACGCCAAAAGAAAGCTCCTGGGACCAACGTCCAGGGGGCAAGAAAAAAGAAAAGAAGACCTGTCACATTGGCGGAGTTCTTCCCGAAAGAGTTCCTCGCGCCGCCAGCAATGGTGGCGACCTGTTCAACAGCTCCTCCCGAGCAGACAGTATCCAAAGACAAAGGCAAACGACCGGTCGTCGAATGCGACGACCTCAAGACCTCACTCTAGCAAATCTCGTCGCTCAACGAGATAGAAGATGATCTCGACTTGGCCATTCGGTCAAGGCAAGCATTAATTCGGGTCCTCGACAAACTAGAGGAACTCAAAGTCGTAGTCGAGATGCTGCTCATGAGGAAGCACAACTCGCCGAAAGTCGGTTTAACTCCACCTTTTTGAAAAGAGGAAGAAGATGCACAATGATCCCTGCAGCTGGCAAAGTCGGAGGAAGCACTTGTCGTCTCATGCCCGCCGTGTATCACATTTCGAGAAGAGGACGCGCAGTTGGGGACGAAAAATCACAACAGACCATTGTTCGTTTTCGGCTACATCAGAGATCATAAGATCAATCGTATCCTCATTGATTGTGGATCTGCAGTCAACATTCAGCCGATTCGTACAATGAAGAATGTCGGCCACTGTCCTGGCGACCTATCTCCGAGCTCTCTCCTCATCCAAAGCTTCAACTAGGAAGGCCAGAGGACGCTCGGCATGATCAATCTTAAACTACATATCGGCGACATGGTGGCTGAAACTCCATTTCAAGTTATCGACTCAAGAACATCTTATAATCTGCTCTTGGGTCGACCATGGCTTCACGCAAATGGAGTTGTGCCATCCACACTGTACCAATGCTTCAAATATTGGGAGAACAACGAACAAAAGACAGTGTACGCCGACGAAAGTCAATTCACAGAGGCTGAGGTGTCATTTGCATATGCAAAATTCTATCTGACGACCAGACCGACAGTTAAATTGTCACCATGGTCGAACCAGGCGTCAAATGCCAAGAGCACTCCGACGCAAGCCGCATCGTCCAAACAACCGATGCAAGCCGCGTCGTCCAAACAACCGACGCAAGCCGCATCCCCAAAACATATCACGACGCAAGTCGTGTCTCCAACTCAGCTGGCGCACAACAGCCAGCCGACACATGGCTACAAATCGGCCGCAACCACTCCGACACTGAAGTAGCGCAGTGTACCCATCTTGCGATACATCCCACAGTCGCAAAGGAAGAAAGGAGAAGCTCCCTTGGTCGTCTGCCACAAAATCCAGCCGACCCCTTTGGCAGAAAAAGTCACGCTTCCTCCGCCAAAATTGGAGGAACGAAGCGTAGTAAAGCAATTCCCGAGCCAGCAGCAGTTGTTGTCCACACGCTCGAATGAAGGTTTCGACCCGAACGCCAGAGCTGGGGGAATCTTACAAAAGATCAAATCCATGAGAAACCACCTGTCACTCTACCGATTCTCACTCCAGAACAGGAGAAATTGAGAAACGAAGGCCATTAGATCAATCAAGGTCGCCTAGGCCTCGGCTACTAGAAGGAGAACCCGATCAAAATTTATACAGCTCAGATGAAGCTAGTCAAAATAACCAGAAAGGCATCGGCGAATGTACATCAAGTTTCAGTCGGCCCAACTCCGACGAAAAAAAAGACAATCCGAAACCAGTGGTTATTTACACCTTGAGAGCAGTCATCGCACGAGCTCGCGCATACGACTCAATGATGGTAAACCATATCTCTGTTGCCGACGATGATCAAGAAGATGATGAGTTCGTTTTGACAGAGGCTCCAGTTGAGTTCGAAGAAGGCGGCCAGTCAACAGTCAACGAATTAAAGAAAGTCAACTTGGGCACAGTAGAGGACCCGAGGCCGACATTCCTCAGTGCTTCACTGTAGGCCAAAGAAGGGCCGAAGAAGAGGTCGTGTACATATCGCTACTTAGCGAATATCACGACATATTCGCTTGGAACTACACAGAGATGCCCGGCCTCGACCCGAGAGTTGCAGCTCATAAATTGGCAGTTCATCCCTCTATTTGGCCGGTCAAGCAGTCACAACGACAGTTCCGACTGGAACTTGTGCCAGAAATTGAAAAGGAGGTCGACAAATTGATCGCGGCCAATTTCATCAGAGAGGTAAAGTACCCGTCTTGGATCGCAAACATTGTGCCTGTCAAGAAGAAGACTGGCCAAATCCGGGTCTGCGTTGACTTTTGCAACCTAAATAAGGCGTGCCTGAAGGACGACTTCCCTCTGCCAATAATCGAACTCATGGTCGATGCGACGACAAGCCACGAAGCTCTATCCTTCATGGACAGGTCCTCCGGCTACAACCAAATTCGGATGGACCCAAAAGACGAGGAGCTTACTGCGTTCCGCACTCCTAAAGGCATCTTCTGTTACAAGGTGATGTCGTTCGGACTCAAGAACGCCGGTGCAACCTACCAGAGGGCAATGCAAAAGATCTTCGACGACCTCTTGCACAAGTGTGTCGAATGCTATGTCGACGACTTGGTGGTGAAAACAAAACAGAGGGCAGACCATCTTCTCGACCTCAGGGCAGTGTTCGAAAGACTGCGACGGTTTTAGCTCAAAATGAACCCGTTGAAATGCGCATTCGGTGTCACCTCGGGCAAATTCTTGGGATTCATCGTGCATCACAGAGGGATTGAAATCGACCAGTCAAAAATCTATGTGATTCAAAAGATGTCGGAGTCCAGAAATGTCTCTGAACTCAACAGCTTCCAAAGTCACTTGGCATATATTCGGCGTTTCATTTCGAATTTAGTCGGGAGATGCTAGCCATTCAGTCGCCTCCTGAAGAAGGGTACACCGTTCGAGTGGGACGAGGCTTGCCGGAACGCCTTAACAACATAAAGGCATATCTCACCAAGCCACCAGTGCTCGTTGCTCCAATCGTCAACAGACCGTTGCTGCTGTATATCGTAGTACAGGAGAAATCAGTGGGAGCTCTATTGGCTCAATGCGATGAGAATAACAGGAGAAATTAGTGGGAGCTCTCTCTATTACTCAAGCCAAACACTGGTGGGCGCCGAACTCAATTATTCACCAATCGAGAAGACCTGTCTGGCGCTCATCTTTGCAGTTCAAAAGCTTCGGCACTACCTCCTGGCGCACTCGACGAACTTAATATCGCGAGCTGACCCACTGAAATACATCATGTCGCAGCCAATTCTCTCTGGTCAACTGGCTAAGTGGGCGCTGCTCCTTTCTGAGTTCGAAATCAACTTCGTGCCGCAACTAGCAATTAAAGGCCAAGCATTGGTGAACTTCTTGGCCGACCACCCGATGCCGGCCGAATGGGAATTAACAGAAGAGTTCCCAGACAAAGAAATCTTCCTGGTCGAGGTGCTCCCCCCTTGGGAGATGTATTTCGACGGCGCTGCGAGAAGGAACGGAGCCGACGCGGGAGTCCTGTTCGTTTCACCAAGAAGAGACCTACTCCCGTATTCGTTCGTCCTGACTCAAAATTGTTCGAACAACAAAGTGGAGTATCAAGTTATCCTCCTCGGACTTGGCATGGCGGTCAAAATGCAATTGCTGCAGTTAAACATTTACGGTGACTCGTCTCTGGTCATCAATCAGCTCACAAGAGAGTTTGAAGTAAAGAAACTCGAACTAGTGCCATTCTAGAGACATGCAGGTGAACTTCTTGCCCAAATTCTGGAAGCCTCACTCCAGAAAATGGGCCAGCTGACGCATTGGCTGGAATTGCTGCCAGCTTAGCACAATTCGACGAACGACTGAGCCAAGTCCCCATTTGCGAATGATGGGTAGTCCCTCCACTGGTCGAGGAAGAAACAGAAGAAGAGCATACAAAAGAGATAGAAGAATCTCTTCCTATATCAGCCAGCCAAAACACAACGGGAGACCGGCGCGAGCCCATCACAAACTTCCTTCGCCACGACATACTCCCTGTCGACCTACGAGAGCGAGTCCAAATTCATCGAGCAACTCCAAAGTACATTTTCATCAATGACGTATGATGCGATCCTAGCTAATCACTAGCAAGAGGACTAATCAATGTAATATAGACTTATGTAAGTCCGACTATCGTCCCACAAGGACCAAGCTAATAGATAATTACTTTTCTAGTTTAGAAACTAAAGTTTGAGAAATCAATTGGAGATGAGTCACAAAAACAGAAGTTAAACTAATCTACCTAATCCTACAGAGATGAAAAGAGGGCTTTTGATAAAATCAGTATGGAAAAAACGTTGGGAATCCAATTCCCTCCCTAGACACTTCTGAGATTGAATGGAAATTAAGTTTTGGAAATCAATTTCTAACGAGCTTATAAAACCATGGCTACAATTCGCATCGGCATCACCTGTTTCTATCTCCTAGAGTAAACCTAGCTAGCATGATCGACTCTACTTGATAGCATAAACATGAAGCTCATTGTGTCATAGACAAATCAATCTAATCCAACACGGTATTACTTTAAGGTCGAGGATTAACCCAAGGATTAGTTGATCTACCTAGTGTATGAACTCATAAAGATTTGTGAAATCCTATCAACATGTCTTACCTTAAGTCTAGCGTCACCTTATAACTAGTACATAGCCAGACAACAAGTATGAATCAAGAATTAACAACTTTGGAAAACTCATTCATGCACCAAATTGAAACCAAATAAAATATAAAGTATCAATCTCATTACATGCCTAGGGCGTCATGGACTCCCAACTACAGATGACTACTCCATACTGGAAATATAAACACAAATCAAGGTTTTGATAACAGCCATGAAAGAAGAAAAATAACAAAGTACAAAAACTCCCTTTGGAAGGCTGCTCTTGGTCACCCTTTCTCCTTGGTTGAATTCTCCACCTTTCTTCCTCAAAGCACCCAGAGGTCGTGTAAGACTCTCTCTGGAACTTCTCCTCTCTCTAAACTAAACTAAAAATTTGGAAATTGAACTGAAAATTGAATGCTAGAACTAAAACTTAATTTAAAAACTCTCTTCCTCGGAACTCTATTTATAGTTGTTCTGCTGCCTAGGTCCTGTAATTTGGTCTCTGTCCAGGGGTATAAATTGTGACTTCCCGACCTCAGAATGGAATGAAATTACACACGAACCTTATCTATATAGTCCTTGACTTGTGTACTAAATTTGAGTTCAATATGAGTTAGGCAACTTGAGATATGATGCTCAGAAGTTGGGTTGATTCTGCTACCAATTTCAGCACTGGGTCCACCAATTTGAAAATATAAAACTCCAAAAACCCGACCTGGATTGGCCTGATTTTCCGTGACATGATTCTAAATACTCTCAGGAAGCTGTGGTCCAAATTTTGATCCAATTGGAAGTCAGAATCTCCAGATATGGCCTCTTCAACCTCAGACTTGTACTTTCCTTTTATAACAGTCTCCTAATCAAGAATAGCACTCACCTCTTTGAGGATTCAAACCTCTTAGGATTTCCCTCAATTTCCTCTAGAGACTTCGTGGACACCTTCCTTATACACTTAGGACTCTTCCTCCCACGTTTGATCTTGTTTAATTTTTAGAATCCCGAGATTTTAGCGATTTAACGTTGCTGAGTCACTAGCGCGGTCGCGCCACAACTGTGCCTTAAATTGGCGCGGTCGCGCCACTCGGGTAGAAATTCTTCTAAGTAATCGAATGGAAAGAGTCCTGGTCGTGTTAGGAAACTTCATAGGCCTTGTGGCGCCATCTTGGCGCGGTCGCTCGGTAGCGCTAGAATTTGTCCTCCAACTGGTGTGGCTGCGTCGGTCCCTGCAACTTTGTACCTTTATGCACTAAAATCCTCATATTTTCCTCATTTTAGTTTCGATTTCAATGATTCTTGTTGCGTTGGACTCCTGAGAGAGAAAAGATGAATCTGAGATATATTTAATGATATTATGATGAATATTGACTCCCAAATGTAATTTCCAATTCCAATTAAGGCCTAAAAATAGTGTCATTTAGACACTTATCAACGTACTCTACCGGAGGTCGTATGAAGGTCTGGTCCTTCGATGCTTATCAAAAGAAGAGGGGATGCAAGTGCTAAGAGAGACGCACAGTGGAATTTGCGGCGCGCACCAGGCTGTCCCGAAGCTCCATCTACAAGTCAAGCGACTGGGCTATTATTGGCCGTCGATGCTCAGAGACGCCATCGAAATGGCTCGAACTTGCAAACAGTGCCAACTCCATGCCGATTATATACACCAGGCGCCGGAACTGCTTCACCCAACGGTCGCATCATGGCCATTCGAAGCTTGGGGGATGGACATCATAGGTCCCATCACTCCCAAATCCGACTCCGACAGACAATATATTATGGCTGCCACCGACTACTTCTCAAAATGGGCCGAAGCTGCTGCCTACCGAGAAGTGAAAGCCATCACCGTCGTCGACTTCATTCGAACGCAAATTGTCTACCAATATGGAGTTCCCCGATCTATAATGATGGACAACGGTACGCCATTCAAAAACAAAGTCATAGACCGCTTCTGTGAGAAATTTCGCATACAACAGCAGACATCGTCGGCCTACAATCCGACAGCCAACGGACTTGCAGAAGCATTCAACAAAACGCTCTGAAAAATCCTAAAGAAGACCATCGGCACCAACAAAAAGAGTTGGGACGAAAAGCTCGACGAAGCTTTATAGGCATACAGAACTTCGTTTCGAACGCCAACCCAGTCGACCCCATATTCGCTGGTTTACGGCACCGAAGCAGTGGTCTCTCTCGAAGTACAACTTCCTTCTCTGTGAATTGCAATCAAAGAAGGAGTGACGACGGAGGAGTGCGCCCAGCTGTGACTCGCTGAACTTGAGTCACTCGATGAGCAGAGACTCGAGGCACAACAACGTCTCGAATGTTACCAGTCGCGCATGACCCGAGCCTTCAACAAAAAGGTATGGCTCAGGTAATTCCAGAAGGGCGACCTCGTGCTCGCAGTCCGACGGCCAATGCTCTTTACGAGCAAAACCGGGGGCAAGTTCGCACCAAAGTGGGAAGGACCGTATGTGGTGCGGGAAGCCTACACCAATGGCGCCTACAAGTTCGTCACTTCAAATGGATCGGAGCTGCCGATAACGAACGGTAAATTCCTTAAATGATTTTACCCATGAAGAGGGCAACGGAAAAAAAAAAGAGAAAGAAAAAGACAGACGAAAAAAAAAATGTACTTCTCATTGCAAAAAGAAATATGGGAGGCTACAAAAAAAATGAAGTATCAAGTCTCGAAAAAAAGAGAGACTACAAAAAAAATGTACATCAAAGAGAGGGAAGCTCGAAGTTAGCCACACGTTGCCACAGCCGTATCACTTCGGCGCAAACTTCTGCCAACTCTCGCGTCTCAACCTCGTCGAGGACAGGGCACGATCGGACAGAAGCGAGTCGACCCCAAGAGCAGAAGCTTCTTCCTCAGCCTTATCAATCCCCCTACGGATGGTCGCGAGCTCAGCGGTGATAGAGTCTAGTTGTGTCGAGACGAATGGCAGACGATCACGAAGAGCTATCTGCTCAGCCTCTGCAGCTTCGCGTTCAGCCTGGCGCCTATCCAAGTTCGCGGTTAAGTCATCGCGCCGACGATTCACATGCTGGATAGACCGCACAAGTTCAGCTTCAATGGCAAACCGCTCGGCCAGACTGAGTTTCCTGACCAAAGAATTGCGCAACTGCTGAAAAGGAGCCGCCTTCGAAGCAAAGTCTTCCACCCATTGCTCCAACACCGGAGTATTGACACCAGCTCCTCACAAATGCTCAAGAATGGCACGAGTGTCCGCCACAAGCTCGGGTGAACATGGATCGTCGGCCGTTGATAAAACCGAGTCGACAAACTCTGTCCACAGTCGCAGCGCGGACCGCTGCATCAATAGCCTCGACCTCGCCGAAAGGGGAAAGGTCGACACCTAAAAAAAAAGAAGAGGAGTCGAGATATGAGGGAAGGGAGAACAAAAAAAAGAGAGAGAGGGAACAGGGTGATAGGTGCTTACCGACGCAGGTCGTGACGTCGATGAATCCTCACTACCAGGTTGACGTCCCGAACCCGGAGCTCCCCTCTTGGCAGCAAAAGTTGCTTCTCCTCTACTAGGAGGAAACGTCACGAAAGGTTCCTTCCTCAAAGCCGCGGCAACCGGAGGGCCCGAATCAGAAACAGGGTGCTGAAATCTACCCTCGGCTGGTCCAACCAAAGGCTGCAAAAGTGCTCCACAGTCACTCGAGATAGTTACTGGACGCCCAGCCTCACCGGTCACAAACCCACCGGTAACAGCAGTAGAAGGTGCCTCTTCGACCCACTCCAGTTGCCGGGTGCCCTCTAAATCAGTAAGGTCAAACAAATCATCTTGCTGAAACTCGGACTTGTCAAAAGACGGATCTAGGACGATTGCGAGCCTATCAGAAGGTATGTCGCCTGAGTTCCGGGTTGCTTGTGCTTCAATCTCGTTCACTTGCGCAGGCAGTGTCACTGGCCCCGCGGTAGTAGCTCCAGTCGGCAGAGCAACAGACTGGCCGAAAGTCTCCGACTCCTTAACCTTCTCTCCAGCCGACAGATCAACAGATCCATCGAGAGGTGCTGTCTCCCTAGCCTTCTCTCTCAACTCTAATACGGGAACCCCCAAAGGCTGGACAACAACAGGAGGAAGTAAATGAGATACAGGCTTACTCCCACTGGTTCGAAGTCGCTTCTTGAAAGGAGGTGGGACGAAAATGAAAGGCTCCGGTGGCGGAGTTGTGGACCTCTTCTTCGGCGAAGTCGGTGACAAAGCCAACCCTTTCCCCTTATTCTTAGGAGCACCAGTCGCCGACAAAGATAGCACAACTAGCCAGGTATCATGCTCTGTCAAAGGAGTCTCTTTGATCACGGCGCCCTTCGCCGGTGCTACTGGTGTCAAAGTCGTCAACTGGTCCTTCGCAACCTTCGGCCGAGGCGCCTTCTTCTTCGCAACTTGACTCTTCTTGGCCTTGGGAGAAGTTGGAGGCTTCGAACCTTTTCATGAGCTCCTACGAACGACACCCTCTGCACCACCATCTCCTTGCGCAGGCAGCAAAGCTTTCTCCCACGCCTTGGTAAATTTCTTCCATGCTCGCTGAACACGAAAAGAGAGCAAAGAAGTAAAAAAAAAAGAAGGGGAAAGAACAAAGAGAAAGGAAGAGGATACCAAGCAAAACAAGAAGAAACTGCTACCTCGAAGAGGGGGACGATTGTCTCAAGCCAGGACTCTCGAAAAAGGGATGTAACGCCCGGATCGGAACTTGGACTCACGAAGGCAGGCACCTCCACGCTACCAAGAGGACAAGCATTCCCAGCCTGCCATACTTCCACCAATGCATCAATCGTGGCCGCCCTCCGTTGATCAGCGAATAGAACACCCGGCAAGTCTTGGCAGAACCTGAACTGGCGAGCAAATCGGTGCGGACTGTAAGGTTGTACTATAAGGTGATCGCGCTGCTGCAAGACAAGAAGGGTCGCTCGCAAGCAATGTAAATATTCCACTTCGATCCGGGAAGCATAGTGACCAGGCTTGTCAACAATCGGGCCGGGGGGAAAAGCCTCGAAAGGATACCAGCATTGCACTCCACCGCGCCAAAACGGCGAACAAGCCTCTTCCTGGGTGTAGAAACGAATATGCTCCGGGTTGCGATACAACATCATGAGGGGTCTGTCACCTTCGGCGGAGTCAGCCTCGTGGACACCGAATATCTGGGCGAGCCATGCATAAACGAATGGCCAAGAAATCCTCCCCAATGAGAAACTGTTGAGTCCCCGATAAAGGCTGGCTAGGGCCGAACCAGCAAGGTTACATTTCTTACCGCTGGCCAGGAAGTAGGCCATCTTGAAAATGGTGAACCTCGGCATGCCGCCCGGTAAAGGAAGGGTGAAATAGCAGAGCCACAAAGATAAGAAGGCAGCTAGATATACCTCATCCGCAAGCGCATCAAGAACCCCGAGCTCAGTGAGTGGTTTATTCTGCAGGGACGATCGGTCGCGACTTCGAGAACCAGTCGTCTTTTCGCGATCAGCCCATGAATTTTCTGAAGGCTGTGCATCCCCTTCGACGCGGAACCAGAATGACGCCCACTCGGACATAGAAATCCCAAAGAATCCATCCGCGTCCAAGGACCTAGGCCGGCAGAAAAGGCGATAATACGCGAGGATCAAGTATCGAATGCTCTCGGGCAGTGGAAGGTAACGACTCTAAGTGAAATCTTCAATGGTCGGAGTCACTTCGTCGAAAATACTCCCAGAAATAGGCAATCCTCCGAGTTGGTGCACATCCCACAAAGAAATCGACAACTCTCCCTCGCGAGTAAAGATGGTGTTGGTGGAAGAACACCAGACCTCTATAAAGGCGTGGATAACATTGCTGCAGCATTGGTATGAAAACATTGAAGCTCGCACTGCGTGAGTAAGGTCAACTGCGGCCAACGGCTCAGGACAAGTACGGAGGATGACGTCTATCCATTCAAAGTAGAAAGGCACATGGCAGGGGCTCGCGCACTCCATCGGTTTAGTATCCCAAGGACCAAATCGGTCGCTGTTGATAGGAAGCTTCGGCGACGAAAAATGAACCAGATGGTCATGCATCGGACTCAGCAAGATATTGCCTACGGTCTGACGTGGAGACGATGAAGCCTCGTCGACCCCCGGGAGTTGACAAATTTGGTCATCCTCGTCGACAACAGGACGACTCCAAAGGTCATAGATAGCTTTAACCAGGGGCACTGTCACGTCGCAACCACCATAAGCCGACGGTCTCCCAAGAGGTATCAGCAATGGTCTCTGGTCCTCCTCAGAGTCACAGATTCGTAAACAGTCCCGAAGAGTACCCTTCACAGGGGTCTTGACAATCAAAAGAGTTAGGCCGAGGAAGGAGAAAGAATTCGATGGAGAAGACATCTACAACAAAGTGTCAAAATCGTTAGCCGAGCCAAAATCAGGTACGCAATTCATCTCCCTCTCAATTCAAAAAAAAAAAAAAAAATGCACCCCCTACGACCAAAAGCAATGTCGCAAATAAAAAAAAAGGGGGCACCTGTGACAAAAAAAAAAAAGAAATCGAAGTCGCTAGCAAAAAAAAAGGGGGCGACAAAAAGGACCAGTCGCCGATGAAAAAGAAAAAAAAAACAAAAACGGAGAAACAAAAAAAAGAGAGAGGGCAAACCAAAGGGGCACACCGATCCCCTTCCGCTCGACGAGCAAACTGTCATGTCCGGTGACCAAGCCAAACGCAACCAAGAGAAACTTACAGCACTCGGCGACCGAGCTGAGTGCGATCAAAACAGGAGCACTATACTCGGCAACAAAGCCGAGCGCAGCACAGCACCAAACTTGCGGCCAACAACAAAGCCGGCCGCGTTCAAACAAGTGTGCTCGGCGACCGAGCCAAGAACACCTCAACAACCGCGCGACCAGCGATGGAGCCGGTTGCGACGCAAACAACTAAGACATTGTACCTAGCGACCGAGCTGAGCATAACTCAAAGGCTTTCTGCCCGGCGATCGAGCCGAACGCAAACAACAGCCCCGCGCCAAGCAAAAAAGTCAGGCGCAACAAAAAAAAAGTAAACAGCCTCGCGGCTAACAACTAAGCCGGGGGCAAACAAAAAAAACAAACTCCAGTGCCCGACGACTAAAGACGAACACAACGAAATGGAGAATCCAGCATCTAGCGACTGTACCAGACGCCGCACATTCGAATCCCAGTGTCGGACGACCGAGTTGGACGGGAAACGAATATCGCGAAACAAAAAAAAAGAGAAGGAGCAAATGCCCGGCGACCGAGCTGAGCTCCCTTCGAAGCTCCGCAACCAGCCATAAAGCCGGCCATGATCAAAACAACAAAACAAATGCTCGGCGACCAAGTCGAGCACAACTCAAAGCTTCGCGACCAGCCGAACAACCGGTCGTGATCGAAACAACAAAACAAGTGTTCGGCGACCGAGCCGAGCACAAATTAAAGCTTTGCAATCAGCCAAATAGCCGATCACGATCAAAACAAGTGCTCGACGACCGAGACGAGCACAACTCTAAACTTCACGACCAGAAACAAAGATGGACGCGACCAAACGGCACCCGGCGACCGAGCCGGACGCAGCCAATCGGAGCTAGGTATATAACTCTTCTCCGAACAAAAAAAATAAGAGGCAGCACGACAAAAAGAAGTCGTCACAAAAGAAAAGCAAGCGACAAAAAAAAATCAGTCGCCTAACAAAAAAAAATAGCATCGCGACAAAAAGAAGCAGTCGCAAGAAAAAAAAAAAAGAGCTGCGACAAAAAGAAGCAGTTACAGGAAAGAAAAAAAAGCTGCGACAAAAAGAAGCAGTCGCAAGAAAACAGAAGGAGGCTGACACTTACTCGCGCTTCGACGACTAACTCTGGCCGGCTGCGGCCACACAGAAACTAGGACCTAGAAACCAAGCCGGGTGCGTCAGCACAAAAATCCAGCCTCCTAACGACCCATTCGGACTCAGCCGAATCAAAATTTTGGCACCCGGCGATCGAGCCGGTCAAAGTAAAACGAAACTGCAGCACCCGACGACCGAGCCGGATGCGACAACAACACCCGACGACCAAGCCGGATGCAATAGCATGGAGGTCCAACATCCCGGCGACCTAGCCGGGGTTGTAAAAAGCAGAATTCAGCATATGGCTACCTAACCGGGCTCTCTCAAAACAAGCTCCCCGTGCCTGACAACCGAGTCGGATGCGACCATAGCGTTTGGCGGCCAAGCCAAGTCGCGCAACAGACTCCAGCATCCCGACGACCGAGCCGGGTGCAGAACAAAAAAAAAAGAGAGAAGAAGAAACTCTTAAGGCCCCAAATACCAAACCCGCATTACGCCTGAAATACAACTTCAGCACCCGCGCGACCGAACCAGGTGCGACAAAAAAATAAAAATAGAATCCCGCAGCCGACGACCAAGCCGGATACGACCCAGAGCAAACTTCTGTACATGGGACAGAGCCACGTACGCTTTTGAGATTGATGATGCACGAACGGTTGTCAGACTGTCACATTGACAAACTGACTGACACCAGGAGTGCGCAGAAAGAAAAAAGAAAAGAGAGAAAACAGTGAAAAGAAAGAGAGAGACTAAGGGAGGAGTTGAAAATGAGAAGAGAGAAAAAGAGGAAGAAAGAGGGAAGAAGAGAAGAAAAAAAAGAGAGTGGGGACCCCGGCTAACTCGAATTCAATCCGAGGGTGCCGGGAGAGAGAAAAAAAAAACTTTACAGTACCTTTCAACTCTGGTTCGTGGAAGATTTCTGACACAAGCCGGCACGAGACAGAGTCAAATCACAGGTTGTCTCCCAAATCGCAGACAGTCAAGTTTCAGCAAATCGCAGACAGTCTCCCGGGTTGCAGTCGGAAACAGACTACCAATTCGCAGGCAGTGCAATCACAACAACCTTCCACGCCAATGTCACAGTCCAGCACAGAAGTGAAAAATTGTAGGCAGAGACAGAATCGCAGCAAGGCACTGTATCCCAAATCGCAGTCCCAAAAGTCGTAGGCAGAGACACCAAAATCGTAGTCTGACAGAAACCCTAGAATTGCAGACTGGTAGAAACACCAAATTCGCAGACTGATAGAGAATCAAATTCGCAGCCTCCTTCCCAAGCCAAAATTGCAGTCTGACAGGAAGCCCAAATTCGCAGAGCAAAATTCAGAAGAAGAGGATAAAGACTTTAAACCGAATTATCCCAAATTCGTGGGGGAGTGGATTAGTGCCTCCCCCACTTAAGGAGGACCCCTCTGCGCAGGAAGGTGGGACCCACGTCGCGGCCTCAAACCTTCTGTGACCTGCGCAGAAGCCAAATCGTCAACAGGGAAAACCACCTACTTCGCCGTGGAAATCAGTTCATCCAGGGTGGGCCCCACCACACCCTCTCCTGCGTGAGTCCTCTTCTCAGCACTCCAATTTAGTTCACTGAAGGGATTCCAGTTGGCCAAGAAATCAGTCAAACTCGAATTCAGCTTCCCAAGCCTCATTCGGATCCGCACTCCCTCCTCGATACGACGACCAAAGTACCGAAATTGCACCTCTCACCAGCATAATATACACAGAGTCACCGAATGACAAATTCTCTCCAGTGCGACGACCAGAATCGCCGAAATTTACAGAAGTCGGCAAAATTCATCATGACAGTTTTCTTCAAAGTATCAAGCTCAACTCAAATTCGGCTTCCCAAGCCTAATTCGGGTGCGCATTCCTTCCTCGGCGCGATGGTCTCCTTTCCAGTCTGCAACATCTTTCTTCGGCACAACATCCAGAATCGTCGAAGTCTACCGGAGTCATCAAAACTTGTCACGACTGCCGTCTCGGAAGTACTAAAGCAATGTTTGGCCGCAGTAACATCCTCGACTCAATCGACTTCAATCCAGTGTCGACCCTCAACCTGAACGACAACTTCTGCTCAGGTACATTCTCTCTATAAGAGAGACAAAAAAAAAGAAACAAAAAAAAACTATACATACAAAGTGTACAGAAATATACACTGTCCTAAAAAGGCAAGAGGATGGAAAAGAATATGTACACAAAAGATAAACGATCCTAAAAGAGCAAGAGGATCGAAAAAAAAAAGAAAAAGAAAAAGTGTTGTGTGTGTGTTCTTCTTTATATTCGAAACTTGATCGTTTTCTCCAAAACGGTCAAGTCTCGAAGGGGGCAATCTGTATGTAGCAAAATGTGGCCAGCCCAAATTCGACAAGCCCAAACGCCCACCGATCTAATAAACGATCGTTGTGGGTAGCCTTTGTCGATTTTCAAAAGCATCCACCGCAGTCCATCGTCGGGTCCAGCCATATCGTCGCGTCAGCAATACAGTCAGTAGAATATATCATCGCGTCAGCACTAGTCAGCAACCAAGTCACGTTGTTGCACAACTCAGCAACCAACGACTTGGCCTCCAACGGTGAAACAACGATCCTCATTCGAGGGATGTAAAGGAGAAAAGTCTTTTGGTCATCTTCCTCTCTCAACTTCATCAGTAGAAAGGGGATCGTGATCCCCTTTACCAGGAAGGAACTCTAACAACAACACAGGACAGGCTACAAATAGCCAGATTGTCTCTGTCGCAGGGGTTGGAAAAATCGAGTTCGAAGGCATTCTAACCTAGAAATCACTCCACGCATAGAGCTTCTCTCTAAAAAATGAAGATCTGAAAACTCCACCGAGAAGAAACTCCACGCGCAGAAACACTTTCGAACCAGAGAAGTCAAGCCACTTGTAGTTCGTCATTCAACAATTGGACCAGGAGCAGCTCTACACGTTCGTCGGCAGCGTCGCAAGTCGATACACAATTAGTCTTTTTCAAACCAAACCGGCCATCAAACTGGTAGCATATATTAGTCTTTTTCAAACCAAACCGAACCGGGCGGTTCAACCTAGTTGAACCATAATAAGAGGCTCATCATCCGGTTCTTATTGACTCGGCCCGGGTTCACAGTAACCAGTATTATTTTTGCCTATTTTTTATAGAAATATTAAATATATATAACATAAGGTGTTATAATATTCAATGGTCCAATCCGGGTTCAATCAAAACTGGGCATAACGCCGGTTGGATGGCCGCTTCAGTTAAAACAGTGGTATATATGTCCAGTTTTGGTCGAATCAAGTTAGACCGGTTGGACCACTAGTTCAACCAATGAATATTATATGTTATAATTTGTATATATTTAATGTTTTATTGGTAACAAAAACCCCCCAAAAAAAATAAAAATAAATAAATAAATAAATAACAGTTGTGCCAGTTTTAGTGAAACTGGACCGAGTCAATAAGAACTAGATTGGCCTCAGTGTCTGGTTCAATCGGGTTAAAACCGGCCAGTCAGGTTTTTAAAACACTGATGGTTACATTAATATTGAAAATACGTGAGAAGGGGTTGTGGACGGTAGTGGCAACAAGTGGACCAAGCTGATTCTTGTTAGCTCCGGCTGGGCTTATATGATGTATTGGTTTGGTTTTGAGTTTGACCGGAGAAAAATGCTGATTAAATAATCCCGTTTAATCTTATTTTAAAAGGAAGATTTATTTGTAATTTTTCTAGAAGAATCAAAAGTTTAATTGATTATTTGGGTTAAAAAATTGGTAGCTGGAGAGATTTTTTAGCGATAGGACAGAAGATAGCATTACGTTTAAGATCATGGTTTTGGGATAACACCTTGTTAAAGCTAACATACCTTTTTACAAGGGGTTAGTGCAGTGTGACGGACATAGATATTCTGAAAAAATGGTTTGCCCTATGTTAGTGTAAATTGAGGTGGTTAAGACTTGAGAATCTGATTTCTACCATAAATATAGGAGAGACATTAAAGTTCTATTAGTTGCTTTATTTGAAATTTTGTGCGATTACCTCTCAGGTTTATACAAATGAAAGTTAGACTTCCCTATGTAATCTTAGATTATACTTACTGAAAATTTATCAGAGATTACTTTAAATTCCACTAGAAAATCAATAGGCTTTCACTCCATATTTGTATCTTTTTCACTGTTCTAGAGAGGGAAGGGATTTAATGGAAGGTGGGGAGAGGTGAGGAGCCCCTTTTGTTAGCTGCCCCAGCTTTACAAAATCAAGAAAGCAAGAAGAAAGGAAAAAAAAAATCGATGAAAAGTTCACTGTAGATATCTTTTATCTTTCCACATATCCATATATACATAAAGAGGTAGAGATGGGTAGCAAATTCTCTACACTATTAATAGTTAATACTAGTTCACTTATTACATTTAAGAATGAAGTTATTATGCATCAAATGGGGGTCTATCTTTAGTATATTCAGTATAATTATTTTATTATAAATCTTAATGAGGATATGTTCTAAATTAATCTGCCTTATTATATAGCTTAATCTACTAAAATTATGTCTGACAAAATGTTTAATCGCCACCGGATTAACAGCTGCATAACAAAATGAACAAACAAGGCAGTTGCCCATTTGCGTTAACGAACTTTTATTTCCTAAAAGATCATGAAGTTGCCTTTTGACTCTTTTGCCTCGTTTTCTTACTTGTATCTCAGAATGAACACACCTTCAAAACAACACAGTGGAGGGAGGCCGCATAACTCAAGAACGGAATGGCCATACCCATACCAATGGAGGGAATTTGCTACAAGAGTACATAATTCACAGTTAAGAAGAAAATTTAGCTGGAATACATTTTCAGGCAGGGTGACAGCCAACGTGTACATATGTCACATTTTCTCCAGAATGAAATTCTCAATCTTAGTTACATGTAAGCGGATGTTCATAATTTACATTAAAAGACACCCACAGGTAGCTGACTTTTGCAAAATCGAAACGGAGTCAATAGATTTTAATGAATCAAAGAGACTGCTATTAATCTCCACTGGCACAACCACGGCAACCGCAGTGGACACATTCGATTACTTTCTCTTCTCTCAAGTGCTTAGGGACTCGGCAGACACAGGTGGTTGCAAAGTTGTGGTCTCGGGGCTGAATGCATCGGAGGCAGCACAGTCGCTCATAGCCAGGCTGCAAAACAAAGAGAAACAGTTAACATCAAGGTATAAAGATGAAAGGGTGCAAGGCATGAAGTAACAATAATATGAATAAACTGAGAAAAGTTCTCTGGGGCTGATTTTTTAAGATAGCAACGAAAATCGAGTTTTTTAAATCCTAAAATGTACATATAAGAAAGATACAAACCAACACCAGGAACACCATCGTAACATGTAAAATGAATAATATATATTAAAATTGTGTTGAAGTATGCCTTATACTGAGCCATGACGATAAAATTAAGCTTCCATGAAACCAAATAGGATGTTACGTGATATTATAAACAAAGAATTGTAAAATAAATACCATGAAGAACTTTAAAACTAAAAACTGAGTTCCTTCAAAGCAATTACTAAGATACAACAAAAATAGTACCTTGAACAGGAAATGCACACCGACTGGAAGAAAAACAAAGAAAAGTAAGTTTGGATGAAAGGTGATGCTTACCTTTTTCCACTTGGCAATTAGATTTCGATCAGCATAACCTTGATCCAAGCAGAATTCATAGAGCTCTTTAGATATTTCCTTTCTTCGGTAGTAAAGATCGTAGATATACCGACTCTTCTGGTGTGCAATTCGAAAAATTGGCCATAATGCTTCACATTTTCTCTTGCCATCATGCGGGTCATTTTCGGCTACAGTTGAAAGAACTATGACTCAGCACAAAGGCCAAAAGATGCATAACAACCAAATTTACTAAAAGAATGACACAATATCAAAACAAAAATGCATTAACAAGCAAGTTCACTAAGAGAGAAATGATTTTATAATATTGAAAGGAGAGGAAAATATCAAATACCTTCTCTCATCTTTGCCTCAAGCTCACGAAGTGTAGGCTCAATCAATTCCCACCCATTAGGATATTTAATACGATTTGTCTTAATTTTTGGCATTCTTGTCACTCTTCAATATTCTCAACCTGGAATTCCATAGTAATAGTGAATAACTTGAAAGAGAGAAAAAAAGTGCAACATTCACAACCTAAAAACTCGGTTATCACAAATGGCATGGACTAGGTTTTTTCTAATTCTTTCCATGAAAGTAAACTTCATAAGAATATGACATTTTTACGGCAGCAAAACCATCAGTAAATGATACTCTTTTCTTCAAACATTGAAACAATAAGTAAAATTAAGAAAAACACTAATCATCATCTTCTATAATAACACTACTTTGATCTCGAGGATGTAAGAAATGAGATTCAACAAAGGTAGCAAACTAAACTTTTTATATAAATGATAAGACTTATTAATTTTTCAAAAATTAGATAAGACTTTCCACAAAAAAAAAAAAAAAAAAAAAGGAAGGACAGAGGGAGATTTACAACCATGAAGGCTGACAACCCATAAAGCTACTGGCCGAAATAAGAAATGCAGGCCAAGTGGGATGTATTTAGACTAAAGGGTTTCAAGATGATTTTATAAGACACAGACAGAGCTCTTCTCATGCAACATGGCTGCCTTAAGTATCAAGTAGTAGATGATTTCTTGGTGGATCAAAAACTTGTTTTGTCACTCTCCTCACCTAGCCCTATGCCACAGCAAATTATGTTTCAAATACTTGCAGATTATCTTCTTAATGAAACGAGGGAATTTTGTCTCAACCCCAATCTCTTCTTAATGAAACAAGGAATTTCAACCAAATCACTGAAACTAGGAAAGAAATCTTCACGCCCAAAAACAAGCTCGTATGCTATCTTCACATTCTACATGATAAAACCACAAGTAGATGACAAGTCCTTCCTTCCTAACTAGACAAGGTTGCATATGAAACATACTTTCAACTCATGATTGCATTTGATTTTTAATTGAAACCTTTCATTTTTACCAATCACATGAACTGGCTTCATCTGCCTCTTCTCACAAATGTTTAAACATGTTTACCACTCCTATCTCTTCCTAGTGAAACATGGGCATTCTGTCCCAATCATCTACCAGTAGGACAGGAAAGTTCAAGCCCAAAGGAACCTCATGACCTGTACAAAGGCTTCTTTCCTAACATGACATGGTTGCAAATGAGGTAGAAGTTCAACTAAGGAAATATATGGTTTCTACTTACACCTTGAATTATTTTCAATCACATGAATTGGGCAATCACATGAATTGGGTGGTAGCCTCTTTTAACAATTGCCTGAACACATTAAGCATTGCCAAAGCTGCCACTCACATATATTTTGCTGATATATGGGTGGTCAGCACTTTTCACCCAGTAGGACTCATCTTACTCTTTTATGCAACAAGCCTCTCAAAAAAATATGGTAGATCACCAAGAGGATAGATTTGCAACTGTCATCCCACTTAAAACTTTCGAACCCCAACTGCAGCACGTGAACACAACACCAAATGTGTGCAAGCACGAAGAGTGGTTTTATCTCATTCTCCAAAGCAGCCAGCTAGCATAGGATTTTCACATTGCATGTGCTGCTAAATTTAATCATTATCTTTATGACAGCTTCAAATGAATTAAAACTCCAGTTAGAGGACAGTTCTTAAGACATCACCAAGTTAGAAATTTTTTATAGCCATCTTATTAGTGAAACTCAACACTTTTAAGGCATAAGCTGCGGCAGTTCAAATTTAGTGTTTTAATTATGGCAAGTCAAACGAATCCCAAATCATGTATATGTATGTGTGTTTCAGAACTGGTGTACATTTAATTAATAAATTAAGACATTCTGTGTAAGCTAATGCACCAATAAACCCAGTTACGGTCAGTTTTTTCTCTCGACAAATTCTCCTAAAATCCGCTAATGAGTAGAAACACAAACGGGCCAAGAAATTGAAAGCCTGCGGTCTATAATGAAGACCCTGAAAATAGCACCATGATAAATCATAGAGCATTCTCATGTATGGAACTTTAATATGAAAAGAGACACAAACTATAAAAAATAACTCGAAAGTGTTCTTTCCATCCTAACAAGAAACCAAGTAATTTTTTGGATACAAACTGAAGGGTCGCCCCAATTTAAAAACCTCTTAACAGTTTATATTCCGCTCAGACTCCCATCTCATCAAACAAGTCAGCTGCCTACACCGCCCCACCACCGCGCCACACATATGCTAATCCAACATCATATGTTCGTACGGAAAGCGACACAACTCGATAATGAAGGTAATAAAAACCGACGTTTGCGATCTTTTAAAAAATTACAATCTTGAAATTCATGGCGGAAGAATTTTTCACGAACGCGTCTCGGACAAAGAACGAGGCGTCCTCACAGAAAACCCTAATTTCGAAAATATACGCAACACCACTTGCATCAGAAGTAAAGGGAGATAATACGATAACCGCCTCCATATCGTCAACAGAATATTAGCGATGATACCAGTAGAGGTGGGCGTCATTTACAGACAATAAAACCCAGAAGAAAGAAAAACGAATAAAGACAGGAGGAACTCACCCTACCTCTGTTTTCCACAATTCCACTGGAGACTCTCCTCGCCCGTCGTCGGATATAAAAGCTACTATCGAAGACTTCCCTTAAAACTGGATTTGGCAGTGATTCAGTGAACAAGATCCTATGGACCTATGCTATATACGGGGAGAGACGGAGGGAGAGAGTCAGAGACTTGGGGAAATTCAGTAACCTTCTTTAATTAGTTATTATTCCAACGGACAAATAGAAAATGACTCTTAGGTTCTTGTCTTAATTTTTGTTGTGGACTTAAACATCGACCAGGTGCTGTGGTGTAGTGGTTATCACGTCAGTCTTACACACTGAAGGTCCCCAGTTCGAGCCTGGGCAGCATCAATTTTTTTTTAAGCCTAATTTTTATCAAAATTTGGTCACAATCCTAATTAGTTAACGCTACAATTTTTTTATGAGGAACCAGAATGCAACAGATATAACCCGTTATATGCCCCATAATCGCACCAAATCACGATTCTTTAAACAAAATGAGACTTTTGGGTCTCGAAATCTCATGTGAGGGTGAGATTTTGCTTCTTGTTTGTACGCCATGTTAAATGGAAGATGAAACTAGCGCTAATGGTTGATGGGTCATATTCCGACTAAAAACATTCATTCTGGAGATACCCCGGATCCGCTGGCCAAACAGGGCGCCTAACATGGAACGAGCCCGGATCCGCTGGCCATATTGTAGGTAGAATCACGGGGCGCCAAACACATGGTGTTTGGCGCCGTGATTCGCTGTGGCTACCTACAATATGGCCAGCGGATCCGGGCTCAACATGGAACTGCCCCGTGCGGGGCTCGAAAACTCAAGCAAATTGTTTCTTTTCTTTTTCTAAAAATAAAAGGAATAATTTTGCCATTAAACAACTATAATTTTTAAGATATTCCAAATGGGCCCCGGATCTACTGTGAACAAGGCTTGTTCGCAGCGGTATGAACAGCCAATGGCAGCTCTTCGCAGCACGCTCCGGGGCTTCACTCGTGTGGGAGGCTTAAGTGAACAACCCCCTGCCGACCCGGTCAATTAAATGACAGGAACTTAGGTCGGGTCAGATTATTAATCTGACCCGGACCTGAATCGGGACCGGGAAACTTTATACTCCCGGTCCCAAATCAAAATCCCAACTCCCCCCCCCCCTTTCCCTTCTCCTCCCGAGCGGGAGCTGAACCTTGCAGAGGGGAAGCCATCTCTCACGGGCCAGGAAAGCCATCTCTCACGGGCTAGGAAAGCCATCTCTCACCCACCGGGAAAGCCATCTCACCCGTCGGAAAAGCCAGCCCTCAGGGGAAGCGTTTGCGGAAAAGATTCTCTCAATGATGCAAGGCGGCGGCAGCAGTCAAGTTAGATTTTAACTAACTGTATTTCAATAATAAATTGAGTATATATATGGCTTCATTTGTTGATGAACAAGTAATAAACATGTGTACAAATGGATGCTAATAGGCTCTTTAAACAAAAAAAAGAAAGGCTTCTGTTGAAAGATAATTGAACTGCCAATTGATTTTGTCTTTCCACTGCTGCATGTCCATGTCTGGTTCCTTTTCCTGGCCATTGTCAACCTTCTAAGTGCAGTTTGACAATTAAATGTTTGAACAATTTTGATATCAAACACATTGCCATGTCGGACTTGAATCAAATTCTCTTTTTAGCATGTCAATGGAGCATCTAAAGATTTAAGTTTCACGGCAACCTTCTGCCTTGGATTTTGTAATTGTTGGCTTTTGTTTGCATTCGGGTCTACTTGCAACACCCATATCCAACACAACCACTTGTCTCTAATTCCTTTTTGCATTTATTTAACGGATTGACTAATTACTACTTTGGACCTAATGATTGATTGTCGGGTTATTATTTTACCATGAAATTTGTTATATGTATTTTCTTTGAATTTTTTCTTTAAAAAAATGACCTACTTATCAAGGGGCAATCACAAGCATTGTTCTGCTGCAAGCAATCTCATTTTATTATTGATATACTTGTGTTAAAATCATAGTTGTAACTAATTGGAAACGTCGTTATATGGCTTCAGTAGTACCCCACCTCTTCTACTTGATCTCTTATTTTCTTCCTAATTAATTTGTTTATGTTTTCAATTTCTAATTAATTATTTTTTGTTATATGTTGTAGAATGTGGACTCCATTGAAATTGAACCCCAAAGTCCAACTAAAGGGGCTGAAGAACTTGAGCCATATCTGGGAATGGAGTTTGAGACTGTGGATGAAGCTTTTGAGTTTTATAATACATATGCAAGGAGAAAAGACTTTAGTGTTCGAAAGAACTCACTAATTAGAAAGAATGGTGTGCCAAGATTTAGAAGTCTTGTGTGTGCAAAGGAGGGCTTCCGTATAAAAGATAAACGACGAGAGAACGTCCAAGCTCCACGTGCAGAGACAAGAATGGGATGTGAAGCTTGCATGCAAATCAGTCTCCAAAGTAATGGAAAATATAAAGTTGTGAAGTTTGTAGCAACGCACAACTACAAGGCAGTCACTCCTACAAAATAGAGCAGAAGAGAGCAAAAGAGAGCTCCAGTCATTTGTTGTGCAGAAATATAGCAACAGAATTTTTTTTGGGAAATACCACAATGTAATTTTTCGGGAAATACCACAATGTAATTTTTTTGGGAAATACCACAATGTAATTTTTTGGGAAATACCACAATATAATTTTTTTGGGAAATACCACAATGTAATTTTTTGTTCACCCTTGTACAAATGATTCAATCTAATTGAAAGTGCAATTTTTGTATAGATACTTGTTTTCTGATATGAGTTGATATTAGAAGTTTGTGTTGTGCATAAGTAATTATTGCGAAGTCATATATGATTAGGTATTGCAGCAAGCAAAAAATAAAATACAACCCAAAGAAGAAATAAAGTTACCCTATATAGCGACGCTTTGATAAATAGCACTGCTAAAGAAGCAGTACTATATTACATAACTCTGCTAGATAAGCAGCACTATATTTCAAAGCGTCGCTATTAAGTGTTGCTTCAATGTAAATCGATGCTTTTTTTTCCGTTGCCAGTTATCTTTTATGGTCTGTTCTCTTGTTTTTCTTAAACCTGCATGAACCTGTTTGATCATCAATTACACCTCTAATCCAACTGAACCTGTGCATGTAGCGCTAAGGTCTACTATTGTAAGAAGGCACACATTAGAAATAACAAGTTAATTTACAAGTGCCACAACTCAATACACAATACACAAAATTGCATACACAACAAAATTACAAAAATACAAGTGGACATAATTCTGCCACATACAATACAAAACCTGTTTCAATTATACATGGTACTATCACAGACAAAATTCTCAAGCCGGACCGAGTTACAGAATACACTGTACTATCACAAACAAAATGGCGGTGTTGGTTGCATCCAGTGTGTTATCCAATAATGTTCCAACCATCAGAGCCACCGCCGGAGATGAAGAGAAGATGGCGTTGAGTATGTCATCGAACTGCAAACAATGCAAAATTCAAACCTAGAAGACTGAACTATAGTAATGAAATAGTTAAGTGATGAAATAGTTCAATATCAACTACTAATGTATTAGTGGCAATAAAATACCTTCGGTTGGTGGCATACAAATGGGCTCTTCTAATCTCATCTGCAGAATGAACCCTATCATTCTTCCATGTCCTAACTCTTTCTCCATCACCGCAGTAAAGGGTTAATTTATACAAATATGCCTCTTCCTCTGGATTTAACTTTGCAGCTTCAAGTTGTTCTTTCATAAGATACATGGGTTCAAACAACCACTCAAACACCCTCTCCATATCTGAACAATGCTAAAGATTATAAAAATTGCTCCATATATGAAAAAATGCCCAATATCGCCATTGAGCTACTTTAGAAAAAAAAATTAATGGATTGTAGAATGCTCTGGAATACACTTACCATAAAACCTTTAAGTTCCTGCATTTTAAAAGAAGATGTCCTTAAAGGTGATTGTTTGGTTTGAACTTATTTCTCCCCAAGGTATGCTGCAAAATCGAAATACATTACATGAATTATATATTAAGCCAACTTACTATATTTTCCTAAAATATGCACCTTTTATCAATATATATAACAAAGGTAGGAGGGGCAACCCAAATATTTCTTGGAGCAACAACAACAACCAAGTACATCAAGCCCCACCCGGGTTCCAACACATCAAAGAGTGCACAAGGTTTCTGAAAAAAAAAAAAAAAACTCTAACCTGATTGTTGTCGTCGCCTTGCATCTCTCAGAACTGTGTTTCCGGCGTGTGAGAGAATCTTTTCCGCAAACGTTTCCCCTGAGGGCTAGCTTTTCCGGCGGGTAAGATGGCTTTTCCGGCGGGTGAGAGATGGCTTCCCCTCTGCAAGGTTCAGCTCCCGCGCTTGGGAGGAAAAGGGAGAGGGGGGGAAAGTTGGGATTTTGATTTGGGACCGGGAGTATAAAGTTTCCCGGTCCCAATTCAGCTCTAACGGAGCGTGCTGAAGAGCTGCCATTGGCTGTTGGTACCACTGCAAACAAGCCAGCAAATCCGGGGCCTTCCAAATGAAAACTCAATAGCAAACTATAAAAGTGAAGGCAGCGCAGCACCGATGTTTATCACCATATTCGCGTTTCCAACGACATCCTCTGTCGCATGACTTGCATTCCGGGACCATGGATTATACAGAGCCTTTTTTTATTAGATTCATATACCAAAGTTAAATTACTAAATGGCTTTACAAAGAACCACGTTGAAGTCCTCCCTCCTTTGCTGGGACCTCATGCCCGTTGGACTATCCTAACCACGACAGGAATTTCCGCTTTCCGGAAAACCAGCCAAAGATACAAACACTAGATACTACCATCTCAGTAGCTATATTGCAGGCCTCGAAGGGAATTCAGCTTCACCGCACTCTGGACGCCAATAGCCAGATTGTGTTACATAGGTGCGACGATAACAATAGTAATACAAAATCTATCTACATATAATCATCAGCTATACAAAAATGGAAAGAATTTTTTGTTTCTGCCATTCCGTCATGCTACCGACCAGCCCAAGATTCTAGTAGAAAAAACCAGAGCATCCTCGTCCGTTCACCTCGTGATCCCCATCCATTACCAGATTGTGAACAAAAATCTGCAGGTACATCCCCCCTATTCATTGGTTAAATGGCAAAAACGATCTGTAAATGGCAAAAAACGATCGTCTTCAAACAAATATGGAGGATGTGGCAGCGTTGCAAGAGTCTCCAAGTTGGGCTGCTTCAGCAATCCTGGCCGCCATGACGGATTTATAAGTTAGCAAGTCAGCATTGTGCATGAGCATTTGCGCTCTACTGCGTTTAGCAGTGGCCAAGTCCATCGCTTTCTTCGCAGCTTGCTCTGCTTCTTGGACTCTTCGTAGAACATCCTCCTTTGCCCCAACTGTAATACCCATATGGAGGTCAGAGAGGTTAGAATCTTGCCCGACAGAATGCTTTGGGTTTAAAAAGACAACTATTAGAGAAAACCAGAGCAAACTTCAGCAACCAAACACTACTGGTTAAACCTACTTTAACACAATAAAACCACCAAAGCTTTCCATCAATTAGTTTTGATTGAAAGGATAGGGAGGGGAGGTGAAAATTCAGGAAAATCAAAGATGTAAGGACATGCATGACGCAAAGTACGGTCAGGTGGTGACAAAAATACAACGTACTCACCATCCACAGAACTCTCTGTCCTGTTCCGTCCAACTTGACTAGCCTGCCGCTTGAATGACCTTTTCTTTCGAAAAATGGGCTTCTGAACAAGTTGTGCTCTCTTCAAAGGAGGCGCCTGTTCAGAGAAGATGTGTAACTTTTAGACATGGATACAATCAAGAACAACAAATCAAATAATGTAGCACGTCAAGTACAGAGTAACCATAATTATTAACAATTAAATTATACGAATTCATTATTGTATGACTAATTAACCACAGCTTCACATAGCCTGCAGATGGTTGCAATACGTACATGGTCAACTCAGGAATATCTAAAGTAATAAAATATGCAAAAGTTAAATCAACTACAGCCAAAAACACAACCATGTGCCCATAGCTTGAAGCTGATAAATTACCAGTTATTTTAAAGCAAAACAGAAGATTCCAATTATGATGTTCATTGATATTGAAAATCAGAAAGAAATGAGTAGAATCTAAATACTAGGATTTAGAGTTTTAACTACCATGGTGCATCATTGCTAGTCATGATTTTACTGATGCTTAATCAAATTTGTTGACTTTCTCTTTTTTTTAAAAGCTGTGCCATTCATAGGCCAAAAGGCAATAGAAATAGAATATGCATCATAAACCAAATGTTTATGAAAAATTACACTTCTCTTAGGGTGTCCTGACAACTAGGTGTTGTTCATTGAACCCTCTCTTGGTTGATACATCTTCTATACCATTTGCACTCCCTAAGAACATGAATCCAGCGAGTGCCAAGATTTGCAAGATCATGTCCTTTGATAATCCCTTTCAACAAGTAGGGGTGCACATAAGATTGAATTCAGATAATAACTCAGCCCTTATAGTAGATTCATGATCTCCGCTGTAGCTGAGTCAGTAAAACCAATAGGTCTAGTGCAGGTGAGAAGAATATCCGCCTATCGTCCCTGATTGAAACCACCACCCCTCCCCCCCTTTTCCAATGAAGACCCATGTACTTTTTGGAACAAAAGAAAATATCATAAAAAAAAAAACACAAAAAATACTCCTTGGAGATCTCATAATTTTCATCTAACATTTCTGTCTTTCAAGCCACACAACTCCATGGTGATCGCATTTTCTGAGGAAATAGTGATCACAAATTAGCTTCTCACCTAAATAACAAAAGACATGGCTAGTAACTCTCTTTGACATTTTCCAAGCTTAATGTACTATATAAAATTTCCCCAAAAAAAAAGAAGTTAAATCACACAACATCAATTAGCTGTGGATGGTTATTTGCACACAAGCTAAAAATAGAGTGGACACATTAGGCAACACAAATCTGTACATAACTCATGGCCTTCAGATTTCTTTAAATCATTATTAAAACCATAGTCCAGTTTGTCAGTCAAGACCAAATAATCAAACAGTTTGTCAACCATTCCTCTGCTTCTGGTTTCAACTTCTATCACAATCAACAATAATAACCTTTGCAGCTATATTGAAGCCACCATTCATTTCATTTCTACAGGATTGTGTTGGATACTAACAGATCTAGCACAGAACATATATTTGAATCCTCGATAGAAAACATGAATTCATAACATATCTACATTAAAACACATAAAAAATATACTAGAACACTGAGTCCAAAGAAGTTGAATTAATGCGCTCTCAAATGTTAAACAACGGAAACAACCACAAACTAAAGTCTAACCAACAGGATCAGCTGAATATAAGAAGTGAGTCAGAAATTCCCTGATGCAGCAGTTAAAAACTAAGTATGCATGATGAGGTTTTACTAACAAACACAAGCCATTAACCCAGAAAGAGAAGAAGAAAATGCACACTTGCAAGGAACATTCAAACATTGACACATCTCTTACCTGGAACACCCTAACCAGTGGCACTTTCTTTTGCTTCCTTTTTTTAAGCCAGTAGTCAAAAATGACTGTTAAAATTTCCCTCCTCCCTAAATCTGGACAAAGACTTAAAGCTTTACTCTCTTCAGAGAAATCATCGGGATGGCTATAAGCAGTCTTTTCAAAAGCATACATTATCTTCTCAAAATTATCCTTTGAAATATGGCTATTGTGACCATCTTCAGAATTACCACTTTCACAGACATCACAATTCAACTGTTCAAGCCAATCTTCATCCTCCGAATCCATGTCATAATACAAGCTATCGGCCATTAGAGCCCTTTGGATTTCATCATCCTCCACAGAAATATACACGTCTGGTCGTACAAATTGGAAATTATCACCATCCTCATATCCAACAACCTCTCGCACTCCGGGCACTGGGATTGTCCTGACAGCTGTGGCAGCCTGCAAATTCCTCTCACAGCACTCCCTATGAAGTTCCTTAAACATCATCCAATCTTTTCGATCACAGAATTCTAACTTCCATCCATCCTCAGCAGCCCACATCATGGCATGTGTAAAACGATTGCTGGTACTAGGTCTCATCTCCTGTGCCTTGTGGAGGTATCTGGTTGTGCCTCGAGTTTTAACTGCAAGCCGCCATTCTTTAGAATTTGAACTCTCCAACATCACTTCAGCCCCACACTCCCTCCAACACATATCTGATTGCATCACCAAAACATTTGCAGCACAGCGAATTGTATCCAAATTTTGCTTAATATCTACTAAGGTTGACTTAAGCTCCTTCAGCTTCTCCGAAGAACTATACCTGACAGATTTTCTCTGCCTACCATTTGGTCTTGACGAAGAAAATATGGAATAACGATCCTTGCCATCAGATAAATCATTATCATAGGCTGCAATGGGGCGGACTACAACAGATCCCATCATGCTGTCTGCAACTGATGGAAGCTTGATGAGCCCATTGAGGCCACTGTTAGCCAATGAATGCCTTGCACCCCTACCAAACCTTGACGAATTCCTCTTTTTATTTCTCCGAAACTTCCCCCTCTTTCTATTTGTTATATTTTCAGAAGTCACATTAATGGTTTTATTTGCATACTGTATGGCATTCCTCAGAGAAGAATTTGTAGATGAAGCGGGTAACCATTGGTGAATATTCTTAAGATAGCAAGAAATCCAATCAGTGTAGACAATAATATCCCCTCTAGAGGCTTTCAACAGAGTCTGAAGATATTGTGCAAGAAGGGGTGGAAGATAAAAGGATCTCATTAAAATCTTCACATGCAAGTTCATAAAATAGCATGGAAGGGCAGAGAAGTTCACTGAGACTGAAGGAACAGAATTGCATGCCCCATAAACCGTGCAAATTCCATCAGTAGAAATAGCATCTTCGCCAGAACTGGAACAACGAATACGCTGAAATGCCCAAACAAGAAATGGCAGATCAGTTAAAATGTATATTCTTTGAGAGTATATGTTTTGCTACAGTAATAAGAAAAGGAATTAAAAGGTTTACCAAGATGACAAAAAAAGAACTCACATCTCTTAAATTACACTGAACAGAAAAATGAATTCCATGTTGGGAGAGAACCACAGACATCGACTCCGATAGTAAAAAAGCAGCGAATTCTGCCAGTCGGATATGCGACTTTTTCATCCACCTCAAAACCGTTATGAATAACCTTTCAAATCTCACCAAACTACTCCGAGAGAATCTCACAAAGATAACTAATGAAGCCCAACTACAAACAAAACCCCGCATGCAATTCTCCAATTTCCCTGTTTCTGTAGTATGACCAACTAGGCCTTTCTTCCTTCGTTGCTTCCGAACAAATTGGATTCCATACATCCGGTCTTTTGCCCTTCGTCTCTTGCGACTGTAAACAATCCCAAATCTGCGTTCTTGATCCACTTTAGCCGGCAGAACTCCATGGACATCATTACCCGACCTTTCCACGCGAACATCACCCGAATCACCAGAATTATCGAGTCCAGTGCGGTAGCACTCCGCCTCGACCATTTCATTGGCGTGCCATCTGTTCTCCCTCTTCCAGCGGCGGAAATCCGCCGCGTCGACGCGAGGACTTCCAAGCAATTTCAGCCAATCGTCATCCTCTCCATGCGTCTTGGTGGTGTCGGACGAGAGGCGCTTGCCGGAGCGCAGAACTCTGACGGTATCGACATCAGGGGAAGTCTTGACAGACTTGGGAACGAACACACGGGTGGACCGCCTCGTTCCGACAGACGGCATCGATGACGGGACGTCACCGAACGGGAAAATCCGAACCCTAGAAGCCGCAATTTTCGCTAACTCCCCTTCGCCTCCGTCGACGTCGATATCGTAAAGCTTCGAAACCCTAATCGCAACCGCCTCAGTCCCGACGCATCTCCTCATAGTTAGAGATCGAGCACGAAAAAATCGGCACAAAATCCGCCATCAAAACGCTCCAGCTCCCAGACTCGATCAAGAAAGAACCAGAAGACTCACCGATCAAGACCAAGAAATACCAGCAGAATCTCCATTAAAAAGCCCTTCCAGCGCAAAACCTCCTCTCTTACTGGCATGGGCGGGATACAGACGGACTCAAAACGTCAAGAACGCAAGAACCAAGAAAAGAAGAAAACGAAGAATCGAGCAGAAAAATAAAATAAACTCCCCTCCTTTTTCTCCAAGACCTTACTTCCTCCTACTCCCTCAGCACAGTTCATGTAATTCTTGTTGCGGACAGAGAAATGGAGGGAAAACGGCGGTGAGTAAAGGACGACGGCGGGTGGTCTAGGGTTTTATCAAAAACAGCGGGAACTTCGCACCGACTGACACAAACCGTCCGATGGGAAAAGAGCGGCTGAGATCATGAGATTAAACAAACGAGAGCCTCGATGGCTCCAAGACTGAAGGGGAACAGTCTTTCTCTGCCCGCGCACTCGTGTCCCCGATATTTTATTTAGGATCTGGAGAGCCCCTTCCCAACCACCGTCCTTTAGCGAGCGTAATGACTTCAATACCCCCGAGCGCGTCTTCTCTCCTCGCCATCTCCTCCTCGCCCGCGTGGCGAGTCCCGGGCCAAAAGCGAGAGGAGCGTAGCCATCCCATCTCCCATCGTACACGTCAACGAGGAACAGTGACCCCTTGCTCGACCCTTGATAGCGTGGGAACCACCCCGGTCCTCTTTATTCAGACAACTGAGATTGTACTACCACTCGATTATAAAGAAGAGGGCACGTTGGGTATTTCAACACGAAGTTGGTGACCGACGTGGCAGCACAGTGGCACGAAGATCTTTCCTCTTCTGCCGAGCTATTCTTTCCCCATCTTACGATTTATCCATGGTCGAGGTGGCCGCGACGTGTCGTTTCTTTTTACTTTTGCCACCCGCTGATTTGCGCCTCGCCATTGGCGTAATGACGAATTTGCCCGAGAAGAAAAGTAGGGGTATTTCAGTAAATAAAATACGAGGTACCTGCAACGGTTTTCAAGGATTTGGGAATCCTGACGGTTGAGAAATTAGAGGGAAACTGATATGGGACGTGGATTCAAATTTGACCTGCAGCAGGCAGGTGGCCCCCTGGCGGGGGCATAAATGGAAACTAAAAATAGAAGATCCGGAAATTTTTCTTTTTTGTTTTTAATACTAAAAGAATTCGAAAATGTACAATCCAGGGTTGTGAGACTTGCCCGAGTGATTCGGATTTTACTCACCTTAGTAATCCGACCTGACCTGACCCAAAACAATGCAGGTTAAATCCAACTCGCGGGTCAGGTTCAGGTTTGAAAATTTAAACCCCAATCACAAATCAGGTTGGGTTCAGGTTTACCCAAACTGACCCGACTCATAATTATTTATTATTTTTTAAATAATTTATTGTATACAGTTATTATGTGAAAAGCAGGGTTTTTATTAGGTCGGGTTCATGTTTGACCTAAACCCATCGGGTTTGCCCAAGTGACTCGAATTTTACTTATCCGAGTTGGGGTTAAGGGTGTCAACTTTACCCGATTACTCAATTTCTCAATTACCCAATTATCTGACTTCTATTTGAAACGAATATCGATTATGTCTATTTTGTACCCGATTACTTGATTACTCGAATGGTAATCTGGTAATTCTTATAGACGCTAAAATCCGATACGATCCAACTATAATAAGCTCACTCATTTTTCATCGTCCATGGATGCATTTTCATTCGCCGGAGGTCCATCAGCAACACAATTGCCGACCCATGAAGTCATTTGCCAAAAATCATCACCGGGTCCAGGACTACCACAACAACGGCCATGTACTGGCCGACACCATCCACACGTCGTTGTCACGTCAACCCCTCAAGTCACTTGACTGCTAGCCAAGCCTCAAGTTACATCATTACTCCAATTGACTAAGTCTGGTCAATCTAGTAACAACAGAAGTCTGAAAATAAAAAGTCTCTCATCGCTCCCTCATTCTGAAGATCAAGAGAGAAAAAGCAAGGAAGCGTCACAGTATTCCCCCTCTTCCCAATCAACCAAAGAAAAGAGGATCAATCCCCCTCTTGTGGATCACCCTCCAAATTCAGCAAACAATGTCAGCTACAAATAGCAAGCAAAAAGGCCCTCCAAGGGGCGGGTTAAAGTTTGGAAGGTTGAAATTCTCATAAACACAAAAAGTCCTTCACACCAGAAGTTCACTCGCTCAACTTCAACGTTCGTCAAAGCTCAAGCAATCCCTTCGAAGCACACTGTACGTTCACCGTGACGTCAACAACGCCAAAAACACATGGAAAATAAATAGTTTTGCCCGACCGACTAAAACCGTCGTCGTTCGTGCACACCGCTCGGAGACTCGCAACTCGATCGCAACTCGCAGGAGGCATTAACTTCGATGAAAACACACGAAGATCGAATCAGAGGAAGAATAGGAGATCACACCCATATAATTTCCCAATTCACAAAAATAAAATTGTAACTTTTTTTGTAATTCAGTCGATTTAATCAATCGATCGCACCGCTTCGTAGACTGGAGGTTTTTTGCGCATACAGATTTGGCACGCCCGGTGGGACATCTCCTACCTCTCATCTTTTTCTCTGTAAAAAAGAAAACAATCTCAAACTTCAACCATGGCCAACAATGGCAAGAAGGTCATCGATGCCAGCTCTGTTTACTTGCGCCCTGCCGTAGGAATGAGCTCTACCGCTGCCATAGGAGCTCAAGGACCAGCAACCGGCTCTCAAGCCAATGTTCGCGCTCCCACCTTGCCACCATAGGCTATCGCCCCGTAATGGGGGCGCTGACCATGAGTCTGTCTGCAGGACAGGCTCCCTTCATGAGGGACGTGCGCCGTCCAAGCGTCATCTACCAGCCACATGCTACTGCGGCCTCCACCAAACCGGTTGCCGCATCAATCAGAATGGTCTTGGCACCAAAGAAACCGACCTACCTGGCTGTCGCCTCCACATGGTGCACAGTCCGGTGGCTAGCCCAACTCAATCACCACCTTCGTGGAGAGACTCAATAGTGCCAGCCATAATTCAACACTATGAGTGACGCGGAGGTGCAACTTCTTCCTCTGCAACAAAGAGGAACCCGACATCAGCCTCGGTCCTGCCCAAAAGAACGACAGAGGGTCAATCGCCGATCATGATTGTCTCTCACGATCTCTTGGCTACACTTACCGCTGCAGGTAATAGGTCACCTACGTCTTCTCTACGTCGGTCGATGCCAACAGTCTCTCCTGCGGCTCAACCATCCGTCTCTCCCGGTTGATTCACACCGGTGGCTACTCCATCGAGCTAGTAGCCCATCCAAATGTCGCCTTTGCGACATTCACCGGTGATCAGCTCTCTAGCCCAGTCGCCCACAGCGGTCGCGTCACACCAAATAACTTCGACGGCCATCTCTCCAGCATGGTCACCGGTTAGGATGTCACCACTTCGGTTTGAGACAATGACTTCTCCTTCAGCTCCGACTGTCCGAGTAGCCGCAATGTCCACTTCGGCCAAGACCATCGAAGAGCAACTTATAGAAATGCAAGTTGCATTAAAAAAACAGAGCGATCAACTTCGCAACAAAGATGCACAACTCTTAGTCCACGACATTCAAATCGCCAAAATATTGGAGTGATTGGAGATGGGCATGCCCAACACCAACTCTGATGACGTCTCTCAAGAAGTCAATTAAAATCGGGCAACAAATAGTGATTCGCTAGAGCTTCACCATGAGGAACTTGCTTCCGATGAGCAACAGCCAACAACTCCCTTACCCTCGACGTAGTGACAGAACTAATCAACCACCGTGAGGAACACCTCCGATGAGAGAAAATCGGTGGCCTACTAGAGGCCTTACACCCAGAGGATACAAAACATCCCCATGTCGTTCGGCTATAACCCACTGAAGTTCCAGCAGTTTAATGGCGACGGCCACACAAAACAACATGTCGCCCACTTAATTGAGACCTGCAACAATGTCGGCACAAACGGCGACTTGTTGGTCAAGCAGTTTGGCCAATCTTTGAAAGACAACGCCTTCGATTGGTATATTGAATTGCCGCATGAGTTGACCATAGTTGGGAACAACTCGAGAGGGAGTTCCTCAACCGGTTCTACAGCACCCGACGTACTGTCACTATGGTCGAAATCGCCAAATTAAAACAAAAGAAAGGCGAGAAAGTGATCGGATACTTCAACCAATGGAGGAACCTAAGCCTCAATTGCAAAGAGAGTTCCAACTTATCTCTCGAAGCCGAAATTGAGATGTGTTCTCAAGGGATGCGGTGGGAGCTTTTGTTTTACATCCAAAGCAAAAACCCAAAAGATTTTCAGAAGTTTGAGATGAAGCTCACAACATGGAAACGCTCATGGAGTAAAGGGGAGAGGACACCATACCTATAGTCGACCTGTGCCAGAAAGGGAAGGCTACCACCAAAGACACCAAGGAGAAAACAAAAAGCTCCTTCACAATGAATGCGTTTGGACCGATCAAAGTTGGAAGCAAAGCAAAGACGAACTTTGTTCTGCAGCCAACCGCCGGGGGCACCTACTAGAAATCGTCGCTGGAGGAGAGGCAAGCAAAGACCTACCCCTTTGCCGACGCTGACGTTCCCATCATGCTCGAGTAGCTGCTCGAGAACGACTTGATCAAATTGTCAGACATCAAAAGACCAGGCGATCTTGCGAAGTCTAAGGACCAGAATTTTTGTAAATACCACTGTTTGGTTGGTCATACCATCGAGCAATGTTTTGTCCTAAAGGATCAAATCATGAATCTGGCGGCACAAGGTAGCATTGAGACTGAAGGGGTAGAAGAAGTGACATTGACAAACATCGTTTCCATTCAGGCCGAGTCTAGTAAGCGAATTAGACCTCACAAGCCCTAGGTCGTGAAGAAAGAGTATCGTCCGAAATCCGGCCTACCCAACAAATCACACAACTGTCGACCATCTACTAAGGTCACACCAAAACCACCACCCTACGAAGCTGCTGCAGTAGATGTAGAGGGGTGGATCTTGGTCACTTGGCCAAAAAAACCCGTTCGAGAGATCGAACCGTCAATGACCACTAAAACAAAAGCGAAGCAGCCAAACAAAAAAATGACAAAATGTAAAAAAAAAGTCCTAAGACCCACATCCAAGGAGCAGACAAAAGAAAGAGGAAACCCATCACATTGGCGGGGTTCTTTCCAAATGAGTTCTTTGCACCACCAACGATGGTGGCGACATGCTCGACAGCTTCCCCTAAATAGGCCAGCCGAGTAGAAAAGGATAAACTGCCAGTCGTCGAATGCAATGACCTCGAGACGTCCTTGAACAAATTTTGCAACTAAATGAAATCGAGGACGATCTCAACCTGGACATCCGATCAAGACAAGCTCTCATTCGGATTCTCGACGAGCAGGAGAAGCTTCAAGCCGAAGTGGAACAACTCATGATGAGGAATCACAACATGCCAAAGGTCGGCCTAACACCTCCATACACGGAGAAAGAAACATCATCTTCATCACAACAAGTATCTCAACCTGAGGAGGAATTCACTGTCTCTTGCCCACGGTGCATTACGTTCTGAGAGGACGAAGCACAATGGGGGCAAGAAGTCACAATTTGCCGTTGTTTGTGTTTGGCTACATAAATGACCATCTCGCCAATTGCATTCTCATCGATTGTGGTTCCACAATCAACATCTTACCGATCCAAACAATGAAAAAGATCGGCATATCCTCCTGTGACCTGGTTGCAAGCTTCTTGCTCATCCAAGGATCCAACCAAGAAGGCCAGAGGATACTCGGCATGATCCGGTTGAAGTTGCATATTGGAGACATGGTGGCTGAGACTCCGTTCCAAGTTATCGACTCTAGGACATCATACAAGTTACTCCTGGGTCGACCATGGCTCCATGCCAATGGGGTCGTACCTTCGACACTTCACCAGTGCTTTAAATACTGGAAGGACGGCGAACAGAAGACGATGTACGCCTATGAGAGTCCGTTCACTGAGGTCGAAGCTTCATTTGCTGACGCCAAGTTCTACTTGACTACAAGGCTGACCGTCATGGCGTCATCCTGACCGGGTCAAACGCCCAATGCTAAAATTGCCATTCCTCCAAAGCAAACGCTAAAGCACAACTTGTTGCTGAAAGCTGCTCCACCCAAGCAACAGGTACACGACAATCAAGTGACCACATTGACTGTGCTGGTACCGATGAAAAGCAACGTACCTATATTAAGGTACGTTTCACAGCCACAAAGAAAAAAGGGAGAAGCCCCTCTCGTCGTCTGACACAATGTCGAGCCGACTCTACTCAAAGGAGTCACTCTACTACTTCAGAAGCTTGAAAACCGGAGCATCGTCAAGAAGTATCTGAGCCCCCAACGGCTACCCATCACTCGGACCACCGATGGCTTTGATCCAAATGCCTATCGCTTACTGGCCAAAGCTAGGGGCAACCTTACCAAAGAGCAGCTACACGCCAGACCACCAGTAGCTATTCCGATCCTCACTCCAACACAAGAAAAATTGAGGAGAGAGGGTCACACCATCCCCCAAAATTGGCACGACCTCGATTACCAACCAGAAAAGCTGATCATGATCACCGGCGCAAAGAAGCCGATTAGAATTACTGGACGGTCGGCCGCCAATGTCCACCAAGTTTCGATTGCCTGAAACCCGCCAAAAAAGAAGGCAACCCCGACACCAGTAATCATTTACACATCAAAGGCGGTCATCGACAAAGCTCGGGCTTACGACATCCTCGTGGTCAACCACATCTCCTTCTCCGGTGATGACCAGGACAATGGCGAGTTTGTCGTAAAAGACGCTCCTGGTGCATTTGAAAAAGGAGGTCAATCCACCGTCAACGAGTTAAAGAAAGCCGGCTTGGGTACCGAAGAATACCCAAGACCAACCTTCCTTAGCGCTGCGCTAACCAAGGAAGAAGAAGTCGAATACATATCTGTGCTCTGAGAGTACCGCGACGTCTTTGTCTGGAACTACACTGAAATGACGGGCCTTGACCCAAGAGTCGCAGTACACAAATTGGCAGGTTACCCTTCAGTTTGGCCGGTTAAGCAGACACAAAGACGATTTTGGCCAAAGCTCGTCCCAGAGATTGAGGAGGTTGATAAGCTGATAGCAGCTAGCTTCGTCCGAGAAGTCAAATACCCTTCCTAGATAGCCAACATCGTGCCGATCAAGAAGAAGAACTGCCAAATTCGGGTATGCATCGATTTTCGTGACCTGAACAAAGCCTCTCTGAACCGACCATCTTTGCAACCACAGCGCAATCTTCGAGCAACTCCAGCAATTCCAACTCAAAAATAAACCTGCTAAAGTGCGCTTTTGGAGTTACCTCCGACAAATTCCTGGGATCCATTGTGCACCACCAAGGCATCAAGATCAACCAATACAAAATCGACGCGATCCAAAAGATGCTGGAGCCAAAGAACATATCGGAGCTCAAAAGCTTCCAAGGCCATTTGGCCTACATTCGACGATTCATATCGAATTTGGCTGGACGATGCCAACCATTTAGCCGGCTCATGAAGAAAGATGTGCCTTTCGAATGGGACGATGCATGTCATAACGCCTTCAACAGTATAAAGGCGTATCTCACCAACCCTCTGGTGCTCGTCGCCCCGATCGTCGGCAGACTGCTACTCTTATACATCACAACACAGGAGAACTCAGTAGGAGCCCTACTCGCTCAATGAGATGAAAACAACAAGAAATGTTCACTTTACTACTTGAGTCGGACGTTGGTAGGCGTTGAACTTAATTATACGCCTATCCAGAAGATTTGTTTAGCGCTCATCTTCGCGGTGCAAAAGCTTCGACATTACCTCTTGGCGCACTCGACGAACTTGATTTATCACACCGACCCGCTCAAGTACATCATGTCGTTGCCGATTCTCTCCGGTCAACTGGCAAAATGGGTGCTCCCTTCTCTGAATTTGAAATTAATTTCATGCCGCAAAGAGTCATTAAAGGACAGACCTTGGCAAATTTCTTGGCCGACCATCCAGTATCAGCCGAATGGAAGTTGTCAGAAGAACTTCCAGACGAAGAAATCTTCCTCATCGGAGTACTTCTGCCCTGGAAAATGTACTTCGACGGAGCCGCAAGAAGAGACGAAGTCGGTATAAGAGTTCTCTTTGTTTCACCAAAGGACGACCTCCTGCCATATTTGTTTGTGCTTACACAAAACTGCTCGAACAGTGTGCCAGAGTACCAAACTCTCCTGCTTGACCTCGGCATGGCGGTAGAATTGGAGCTACCCCAGCTCAAAGTGTACGACGACTCCGCACTCATGATAAAACAACTCATGGGAGAGTTAGAGGTCAAGAAGGTTGAACTTGAACCGTTTTGGAGACACGCTGGGTGGTCCCTCCACTGATGGAGGAGAAAGCAGAAGAAGAAGAGATGGAAACAAGGGAAGAGTCACTGCCTGTCTCGACTTGCAAAGACGAAAGAGTGGATTGGCGCGAGCCAATCATAAGCTTCCTCGGGCATGGCACGCTCCCAGCAGATATGAGGAATCACGTCCACATTCGCCGGACAACGCCAAGATATGTCTTCCTCAACAATGTACTATACAAAAGGTCGTACGAAAGACTACTACTCTGATGCCTGTCCAAAGAGGAAGGGTGACAAGCGATGAAGGAGACTCATGTAGGAATCTGTGGCACACACCAGACTGGGCCAAAACTCCACATGCAGATCAAGCGACTCAGCTACTACTGGCCTTCGATGCTCCGAGATGCCATTGAACTAGCGCAAACATGGAAACCTTGCCAATTCCATGGCGATATTGATCAGCCCTCTCTTTAGAAGTGAACTTCCCTCACATAGAACGACTCAACTTGCTAAGGCTGGTAGAATTGGAAACAACGCCCTCGATAAATTGCTCCAAGTCGGCTGTGTCAAGACCGACTTGCTTCAGTTGGTCAACGGCAGCCCGTGCATCCCCAATCACCTCAGGAGCCCCGGGGTCATCCACTGACAAAAAATCAGAAACGAATTCTGTCCATAACTCCCAAGCATGATGCCTTTGTCTGCAGCTTCTCAGAAGGCTGATCTGTAGATCTCTGCAAAATCGAGAACATTTGTGCTAAGGGAAATAAACAAAAAAAAACAAAAGGGAAAACTAGAAAAGGAAAGTTGCAGCATACCTGAGCTAGCGACACCAAGTCTGGCTTTGCATGAACAGGAGTCGTCCTTCACACATCCACAGGAGTCCAGAGTTGCACCTCCACACGACTACACTGCTAGCTTGGATCCCTGGAACGAGACTCTGAGTGGGAAATACAGAGAACAGGGGAGGGAGATGTTGGTCTACAAAAATCAGCGACAACTAGTTTCTCCTTGAATGGCTTCTTGCCACGAGTGTTCAAGACAACTCATTGAGATTTTGTCACCCGCACAGATTGAGCTGGAGGCGAGACTGGTCGATCGCTTGTAACAAAATCAGCAAAGTGACCCTCACAATGTTGAGTCGGCTGGATCTCGGGAGTCACGGTCGCTGAACCTTCATGCACATCGACCACTATAACCTCCTCAATAGAGCTAGGCTCGACAACATGAGTTGATGTCAGCAAATCTCCTTCGAGCTCCAGGAACACGAGGTCCTCCATGGTCCTCGGCAACAAGTCCTAGTTGCCTAGGAAGTTCTAACCCAGAGAGGTCGATTGGCCCCTCCAGAGGCTCACTCGATTGTAGAAACGAGGTCAACCAGTCATGAGATGCATTCAATGCGCCTTCATGAGCCCTCGACTATAAAAGAATGGTCGGCTCTTCTTGAGGTGGATTCGGCTGCGAAGAAGGAGAAAGCAAAGGTGTTGCTGGCAAAATAGTCACACTAGCATAACTAACCTGAGTAGACCCGGTGAAAGAAATGCGCGCAGTACAACTTGGCTGTGTCTTAGAGCCTCTCCTCGATCATTTTGAGACAGGTTGCAATACAAAGTCAACCGCCTCAATTGCCAGCTTCTTGCCAGATGAAGGCTTCCGCTTAGCCGAAGTGGAAACAGAAGGAGGAGCATCAACACCCAAACTTGCCAAATCGGGAGCCAGGGCCAACTTCGCGCCAGGAGTTACCTTTGGCGCACTCTTCCCTGAAGCAGTCTTCCTCCGCTTGATTGTCGGAGTACTAGGAGCCGACAAAGACAAAACGAGAGGCTGAACAGAGGGTTCTTCAATTGAAAGAGGCCGTGATGAGCTCATAGCCTTGCCCTTGCCCTTGCCCCTGCTAGCACCCTTGGTCGCCGGCTGCCTGCGCTTGTGCCAAGGGTGTTCTTCGCTATCATACTCGTCGTGGCTGAGTGCACACAACAATACCACCTGGTTAGGCTGCTCAGTCAAGGCAACAGAAGGCGCTGGTTGAGTGGGGGTAGCCGACAGTGCCAAACCTTATGAATTGCTTCAACACAAGCTAAAAAAAAAAAATGAAGTCATGCACCCTTCTAAGAAAAGGAAAAGAGGGAACAACAAACAAACGGTGAGATGTGTACCTTGAAAAAGGGGATTACAGTATGAGTCTAAGCACTTGTTGCGATTGAGCCAAGGGTCAGTTATCGGCCAAACTCCATCCTCAACCTGATACCAGAAAGAAATCCACTCATGGAAGAACAACTGTGGCGCGACACTCCCACTCCTGCATCAGAGACGGTGATAAGTGAGGAAAAAATAGCGCAACACCTCAGGCAAAAGCCTGTTGCTGGCCTCCGTAAAGTTGCCGACCATCGGACACACTTCGTCATAGAAAGCCCTCGAGATCGGGAGACCATAGATACTGTATAAATCCCACAGCGAGATCAAGAACTCCCTATGCCGAGTAAACAAAGAATTCATGCGAGAACACCAGAGATCAATGATAAGTGTCCAAAAGACACTTATTTATGTATGAATTATTGATCATAAATTCTTAATTTGAGTTGATTATGAGCATGAAAGTGATAAATATAACTAAAATACATGTTTTGTGTCTCAGGTACAAACCTGAATTCTGAGTGAAAATGAAGGAAAAAGGAACAAAATAGAGCCAAAAAGAGAGCGGCGCGACCGCGTCGGAAAAATGTGCAAAAATTCAATTAAATCCAAGAAATTTCCTACGGCTAGCGAAGCCTCAAAGAAGACGACTCCAGAAAGTGAAATGAAACCGCTTCACCTAGCGCTACTACCGCCATGAAGATGGCGCTTCCAATTAAGCTTGCCCACCCGCGACGCTTTCCTTACAAAGATGTCAAGTTCTATTTCGGGAAGTCGGCAAAGAGTATAAGGAGTTGCGCGACCGAGCCAGCTCAACAGCATTAAGTGGCGCGACTGCGCCATGAAGAGTCCTTCCTTATTTGGGACCCGAAGGCCGTTTTTCAGACTTAGACAAAACTTCTGCTGATTGGCCTGATCGGCCAAAAACAAAGAACAAATCGGCCTTGACCATGGCCGATGACTCAACATCTGAAAACTTGAATTCGGGATCGACAAACCAATCAAGCCCAAACTTGAGAGAAGGAGTCCTTAATGCCTAAGGAAGGTATCCACGATGATCTTAAGGAAGTTTGCTCGAGTCCAGGTGCGTTGAATGAGCAGAAAGAGAAGTTCAAGTCAGAGAAGGAAACTGCTCCCTGAAAAAGGAGAAAAAATCTGAGTTTTAAGAGGAGGATAATTGGAATTTCCGAATTCCAATTGAAGCCAAACTTGGAACGAAGATTCCTGGTGCTACTGAGGATCATGTCACGAATAATCAGACCAATCCAAGTTGGGCTTCTCGAGTTTCACATCTCCAAAGTGGTGGACCCCAGTGCAAAAATTGGCTGCCGAAACCAGGCAACTTCTTCTCTTCATATCTCGAGTTTCCCAACTCAGAATGGATTGAAATTTCGTGACCAAGGAAAGGACCCAGAAGGAAGGTTCGGATGTAATTTCAGCCAATTCTGAATTCGGGAAGTCACAATTCATACCCCTGGACAGAGGCTAAAATTAGAAGTTCTGGGCAGAACTTCAGCTATAAAAGAGAGGTCCGAGACAGAGAGCAAGGCATCCAGTTTTAGGTTGTAAATATAGTTCTAGGTCAAGTTTTTGTTCAATTTATGTTTTTGTAGTTAGTTTGGAGTTGAGAAAAAGTCCAGAGGAAGTCTTACACGACCTCTTGGAACTTTGGAGAGAAAGAAGAGATTCCAGTCAAGGAGGAGTTGAAGCTAAGGGGCAGTTCCTCAAAAGGAGGTTTTTTGTACTTGTTTTCTTCTTATTTCCATGGCTGTAATTGAATCCTTTTTACTGTGTGTTTATTCTATTATTATGGAGTAGTCTCTCTTTGTTGGGGAAGTCATGAACTCCTAGTTGTTTATGTTTAAGTTCTGAATTCTATAGCAATAAAATACTCTACTTTTGTTTTAGAATCTGTATTCATTGCTTATTGTTAATTTAGATTTATATCTAAAGTTTAATGAGTGCATTGAGAGTTAAATTTCAGTAAAGATTTGGGATAGTTATATGATTCCTTGTTTTCTAAAACAACTTCGCTTTTAAACTAGATTGTTCGGTTTGAAGGAGACTAGTGGAAGGCGATGTGACTTATTAAACTCTTATTCTGAATAAGAAAGAGTTAATCTTCAAGCTTTTATATTTATGCACTTAGGATTTGAATGTTCCGGTTGAGAAGGAGTTCAAAGAATAAGTGAAAGTTATTTCCTGTATATGGGTAACTAGGTTTTCAAAAGCTAAGTCAAGGTAAGGGTATTTGAGCTATAAAATCAGAACTTTGCATGTTAGCAACTAGGAGGGATTGACATTCTTCCCCAACATCTCATCTCTATTAGTTTTTCCAGTAGTTTAATTCTGTTTTGTTTTTCCAAATCTCAAAACCAAAAATTCTTTTCCTCAATCAGTAGAAAATGTTTTGCTTAAACTGAGTTCTCATCAAGGTCTCTGTGGGATCGATATCTGGACTCTCGAGTCTATATTACTTGCTGACCTAGTGCACTTGCCAAAACTTGTCCCGTCTCCAAAAGTTTTTGCCGGTGTCTAGACCTTTTGTTTTTGGCAAGTGCACTAGGTCAGCAAGTAATATAGACTCGAGAGTCCAGATATCGATCCCACAGAGACCTTGATGAGAACTCAGTTTAAGCAAAGATTTTTCTATTGATTGAGGAAAAGAATTTTTGGTTTTGAGAACTGGAAAAACAAAACAGAATTAAACTACTGGAAAAACTAATAAAGATGAGGTGTTGGGGAAAAATGTCAATCCCTCCTAGTTGCTAACATGCAAAGTTATGATTTTATAGCTCAAATACCCTTACCATGACTTAGCTTTTGAAAACCTGGTTACCCATATACAGGAAATAACTTTCACTTATTCTTTGAACTCTTTCTCAACCGGAACATTCAAATCCTAAGTGCATAAATATAAAAGCTTGAAGATTAACTCTCTCTTATTAAGAACAAGAGTTTAATAAGTCACATCGCCTTCCACTAGTCTCCTTCGAAATCGGAACAATCTAGTTTAAAAGCGAGTTGTTTTAGAAAACAAGGAATCATTTAACTAACCCAAATCTTTACTGAAATTTAACTTCTCAATCCGTACCTCATTAACCTTCAGATATAAATCTAAATTAGCAATAAGCAATGAATACAGATTCTAATACAAAAGTAGAGTACTTAATTGCTATAGAATTCAGAACTTAAACATAAACAACTAGGAGTTCATGACTTCCCCAACAAAGAGAGACTTCTCCATAATAATAGAATAAACACACAGTAAAAAGGATTCAATTACAGCCATGGAAATAAGAAGAAAATAAGTACAAAAAACCCCCTTTTGAGGAACTGCCCCTTAGCTTCAACTCCTCCTTGACCGAAACTCTTCCTTCTCTCCAAAGTGCCAAGAGGTCGTGTAAGACTTCTTCTAGACTTTCTCTCAACTCCAAACTAACTAAAAAAACATGAATTGAACTAAAACTTGACCTAGAACTATATTTACAACCTAAAACTGGATGCCTTGCTCTCTGCCTCAGACCTCTCTTTTATAGCTGAAGTTCTGCCCAGAACTTCTAATTTTAGCCTCTGTCCAGGGGTATGAATTGTGACTTCCTGACCGTAGAATTGGCTGAAATTACATCCGAACCTTCCTTCTGGGGTCCTTTCCTTGCTCACAAAATTTCAATCCATTCTGAGTTAGGAAACTCGAGATATGAAGAGAAGAAGTTGCCTGGTTTCTGCTGCCAATTTCTACACTGGGGTCCACCACTTTGGAGATGTGAAACTCAAGAAGCCTGGCTTGGATTGGTCTGATTTTTCTTGACATGATCCACAGTAGCACCAGGAATCTTCGTTCCAAGTTTGGCTTCAATTGGAATTCGGAAACTCCAGTAATCCTCCTCTTAAAACTCGAATTTTTTCTCCTTTTCTGGCAGTAGTTTCCTTCTCTGACTTGAACTTCTCTTTCTGCTCATTCAACGCACTTGAACTCGAGCAAACTTCCTTAAGATCATCGTGGATACCTTCCTTAGGCGTTAAAGATTCATTCTCTCAAGTTTGGGCTTGATTGGTTGTCAGGATCCCGAGAATTCCGAAGTTTTCGTATGCTGAGTCATCGGCGCAGTCGCGCCAATTTGTTATTTGTTTTGGTGCGGTCGCGCCACCGGGGAAGAAGTTTTGTCTAAGTCTGGAAAACGGCCTTCGGGTCCCAAATAAGGAAGGACTCTTTATGGCGCGGTCGCGCCACTTAATGCTGTTGAACTGGCGCAGTCGCGCCACTCCTTATACTCTTTGCCGACTTCCCAAAATAGAACTTGACATCTTTGTAAGGAAACAGTGCGGCGCGGCAATGCCACTGGAAGTGCCATCTTCATGGCGCGGTCGCGCCATTTCTCTTTCCGGAGTCGTCTTCTTTGAGGCTTCGCTAGCCGTTGGAAATTTCTTGGATTTAATTGAATTTTTGCACATTTTCCCAGCGCGGTCACGCTGCTCTCTTTTTGGCTCTATTTTGCTCATTTTTCCTTCATTTTCACTCAGAATCCAGATTTTCTTCTTTTTCCAGGTACCGGAGACACAAAATATGTATTTGAGTTATATTTGTCACTATCACGCTCATAATAAACTCAAATTAGGAATTTATGATTAATAATTCATGCATAAATAAGTGTCTTTTGGACACTTATCAATCAACGCTTGACGGTGGCAAGGCAACCGTAGCTGAAAATCGATGCATGAACCGCAGTGAACAAACCAATGTGTGTCGTCCTTTCTCGGCAACGACCAAGTATAAGACTCGCCCATTCGAAGTAGAAGGGCAACAAAATCTGAGGTTCCTCCATCACGTAAGACTGAAGATCTACCCGGTCATCAATTGGATTGTTCAAAGGCAACTTCAGCGTGAAAAAGAGTGTTGGAGTGTGTAAAGAACTCTACAGGACGCGGCCTCCGGCAACATCAGACGACGAAGAGGGTGAACCGCCAACTCCAGGACGTAGACATATATGGTTGTCGACAGCTATTGGTCGACTCCACAGTTCTTGGGAGCTCGGCAGAGCTGTAAGAAGGCCAGCGCAACGACCCAATGCCGATTGGCCGCTCGCGCATAAGATAACATGTCTCGGCTAGGGGTGGCAATGGACGGACCTTCAAATCAAAAACAAAAAATTCAAATCAAATCATTAACAAACGGATATCCGATAAGCTATTAATCGGATATTCATTTGAAAATGAATTGATTTTGAATATTATCCGATAAGCTAACGGATATCCACCACACCCGAAGCCGAACCGAAGCCGACCCGACGCGACTCCCCACTCCCAACACTCCCTCCCCCCTCCTTCCTCCCTCCCTCCCTCCCCCTCCTTCCTCCCTCCCTCCCCCCCCCTCCTTCCTCCCTCCCTCCCTCCCTCCCTCCCTCCTCCCGACTCTCCTCGACTCTCCCTCCTCCCGGCTCTCCCCTCCTCCCTCCTCCCCTCCCTCCTCCCTCCCTCCTCCTCTCCTTCCTCCCTCCGTCCCGACTCTCCTTTCTCTCTCTAAATTGTTCTCTCTTTCTCTCTCTAAATTGTTCTCTCTTTCTCTCTTTAAATTGTTCTCTTTTTCTCTCTCTAAATTGTTCTCTCTTTCTCTCTCTAAATTGTTCTCTCTTTCTCTCTCTAAATTGTTCTCTCTTTCTCTCTCTAAATTTTTCTCTCTCTAAATTTTTCTCTCTCTAAATTTTTCTCTCTCTAAATTGTTCTCTCTTTCTCTCTCTAAATTGTTCTCTCTTTCTCTCTCTAAATTGTTCTCTCTTTCTCTCTCTAAATTGTTCTCTCTTTCTCTCTCTAAATTGTTCTCTCTTTCTCTCTCTAAATTGTTCTCTCTTTCTCTCTCTAAATTGTTCTCTCTTTCTCTCTCTAAATTCTTCTCTCTTTCTCTCTCTAAACCTTTCTCTCTCTAAATTTTTATCTCTTGCTCTCTCTAAATTTTTCTCCCTTTCTCTCTCTAAATTTTTCTCCCTTTCTCTCTCTAAATTTTTCTCCCTTCATCTCTCTAAGTTTTTTAATTTAACTATTTTTATTAAAATTTAATTTTAATTTTAACCTATTCTTTTCTTAACGGATCTGTATTGGATATCCAATACAGATCCAATAAGCTTATTGGATTCTTATTGGATATCCGATAAGAGTCCAATAAGCTTATTGGATTGGTAATGGATATCCAATAACAAATTTATTGATTTGATTTGATTTGAATATTGAACATATCCAAATCATTGCCACCCCTAGTCTCGGCAAAGTCAAATCCCCAAACTGCAAGAATGACTTCACAAAGCCATTTGACACATTAGACGCCTCCAAACCCCATAAATCAAAAGTCGTGGGAGCCATCTGCAGCGAAGGGAGCATGAGACGTCAACCGAAGACAAAACAGCTACGCAAATTCTCCTTCATCGAAAAAAAAAGAGATCAAAGCGACTAAAAACATAACAGAGTCGCACACAAAAAAAAAAGCGCAAGATTTAAAAAAAATAGTTACAAAAGAAAGAAAAAAAGGATCGAAGAAATAAAAAAAAAGAGTGGGAAATTCTATAGCCTGGCGACCCAACCGAGCCCGACCTTCTACCTGACAGCCAACACAACTTCGATGCAGTTGTCAGGCGACCAACTCAAACCAAACTCGTAGCATCGGCAATCATGCTGGATGAAAACAAGTCCAACCACCAGCAGCCTGGCAACCGAACCGGACTCAGCGATGAAAATACCCCACGACTAAGCCGGAGTCCTCATCAACAAAGAAGATGAAGCAATGCGAACATCACACGAGTTCGGCCAAATTCCGAGCTCAACCTTAGAAGGAGCCTGAAATGCTTCTAAGTACGACTTTGCTGCATCACTACCTCCTCGTCGAGCTGCAGAAAGGATAACACACACAGAAGGATCGAAGCCATAGTGAAGCCGCTGCACTGCCGAACCTTGTGAACCAAACATTGTCCGGCGATCGAGCCAAACTTGATGCCTAAAATATCCGGCAACCAAGCCGAAGCCATCCTTCAAAAGCTGAAGGCATCGTAGCCTAGTGACCAAGCCAGACTCACTGACAAACAAATATCAACCTGGCACTTAAACCGGGGTCACCATTAAGTCCGTGACAAATGCCAAGTCTACCATCATTGGGCAACCGAGAAGCCAAGCCTTCGTAACCTGGCGACCAGGCCAGATTCGTCAACGAATACTAGTTCGGTTCAGCCCGGTAGTCAAGCCGAGCTCGTTGTCAAAGCCGTATTTGTCACAATTTAGCAATCAGCCGAATCCGTCACCAAGGAGTCGCCCACAACAAGTCGACGTCAAGTCGAAGTCACAAATTCTACACTCTGGCGACCGAGCCGGATTGTACACCGAAGCACCAGTCCATCACATTGACAGACTAGTGCACACCTCTCCAATTCAAAAAAAAAAAACGAGCGACAGAGAAATAAAAAAAAAAACTGCTAAAAGAAGAGAGAAAATACGAGAAAAAGAGAGAGAATAAGAGAAAACGATAACAAAAAAATTGAGGGTGAAGTTGAAAACGTGTGGAGAGAAAAAGAAGAAGAGTGAGGAAGAGAAGAAAAAAAACAAAGCGGCAAAGCCCGACTCTCTCAAATCAGCCATGAACACGGCTCAATCAAAGAGGACCGGGAAGGGGAAACCTAACCCGTTTAGAGTAATCGAGAATGCAACGCAGAGGAGCAGAAAAAAAATTGCACTCGCAGTGCAATAGAGGTCACAGACGAAATTGACAGCGCACTTGCTATGTCGTGCGATGGAAACCAAAATTGCACTCGTAGTGCAATTTCAGCCTTCGTACATCAATAGTTCTAGGCTACAAGAATCAGAAGTGCACTATATAGCACGCACTTGCACGATGGAGCGAAGAAGGGCAACGAAGAAGAAGCCAATTTCAAAGAGCAATAGTGCTCACACAGCAAAGACCAGAATTGCACTCACAGTGCAATTGAGGTCTCAAACAAGGAAGAAGTGTTCCACGAAGATCAATTGTAGCAAACCTGCACTCGCAGCGCAGAAGTTCACGGCGCATAGAAGAAAATCACTGCCGCAAATTCGCGGCGATTGTAGACTCTCGGGAGGGAAGCCGAAGTGTACTCACAATGTAGAGAAGAGTCGTCACCCACGGTGAAGAACGGCCACACGCAGGGAAGAGTTGTCGCACTCAAAAGAGTACAACAAAGAGCACGTTGCTCAAAGGAGAAGTACCAAAGTGCAGTCGAAGCACTCAAGTCGCCAGAGCAGAGGTAGAGGTCGTCGCTGGGAGACAGAAAGCCACCAGGTTGCAGCTCTGTTGCTAGCTAAACGTGAGTAGCTGTTTAGATAAATAAAGTTACTTTATAGCACGCAATAAAGTTACTTTATAGCATGCAAGTGCACGTGTCACGCAAGTAATAAAGTCGACTCAAGAGTCCCGATGTTGAACCCACATGGACTATGTGTAGATTAAGTACTAAACATGCATCCTAATATCTATAACTAACCGAATAAAAAGATATTCAATGAAAATGATAAAATATGCACACTAACTAGGACTCGGACAAGGGATAACTACGAGAGTCTATTTAAAATAGAGGTAGGGGTGTGATTTAACATCCCTGTGCTCCGTGTCTAACCCATTCTAGCAATCAAGCATTTCATCAAACATTTGGTAGACCCAAGAATTTAGTACATACGGATCTCTTGAATGAAGGTCACGTAGAAAGAGAACCCACTACACGTAGCCTATAGGTCACATACGACGGTGGGTTATTCCTAACTCCATACACGAATCCCCTAGATAGACCTCCTAACTAGGTGGAACGCACGTTGCCTAATGCAAATCTACCCAAATATACCCTCCCGGGATTGAATCGGGTTCCTAAATATCAATTAAAAGATAACTAGGCAGTTAATCGAACACTAAGCATGCATTAGACATACAACTTAATGGAATCATGCTCAAATTACTAAAATAATCACATATGTTGCAAGAGTACGCTACATCACACCCCCAATTGGCGGTTTAAATACTCATCGAATTAAAATACAACATTAATCTCAAATCCCAACACGTGTCTATACTCAAAGTACACACAAACGAAAGAACATGAGAAAGAAGAGCAAACTAGGAGTGTATAGAACTTCTTGAAGCTTCAATCCTCCTCCCGAATGAAAAACTCCTCAAGAAATGGCCCCAAAATCCTCCCTTGAAGCTCTAGCATGAACCATAGACGAGTCTAGGTCGACTCCCCAAGTCCCCAAGTCCCAAGTCCTCTTTCCTCGAAATCTCCCCCTTTCTATTTATAGCCTGGGCAAAAATTCTTTTTTTTTTTGCCTTTAAGTCACGGTCAACGCCTCGTATGGCGCTGAGTCACTTAAAGAAAGGGAACAACAGATCGCCTCTCGGCGCCACATGGCGCCCAACCTTTTGTGCTCTCACCATGGCGACCAAAAACCAGCGCCGAGGCGCTCATTCTCGCTATCTACTGCCATGGCGAAGCTTCCCAACGCTGCGGTGTTGGACTTTGGTCCGCCGTTGATTCTCGCTAACTGGTGCCGTGAATTCCGCCATGGCGAAGGTTTTCCCCGGTGCCATGGAGCGCCAAGGGCTTTCAGGGGCTTCGTATGGCGCATGGGTTCTTCCTCCAAACTATGCTCGACGCTACGACGCCCAGAATTCTTATGCTCTTGTGTTTTGGGGGCGATTCCTTCAATGTTTCACCAATTTGCCTGAAGCCTCTTCCTCTGTGCTTTCCGCTAGTTTTCTAGCACAAGAACACCATGATTAAGTCAAATTTCCTCATAATAGAGGAAATTTACATGTATATATATAGGGTACATATTTACCCAATCAAATACCCCCAAGCTTAAAATCTTGCTAGTCCTCGAGCAATAACTTGCTACACAGGTTCTAAATCATCAATCTCACATGCTTACAAAGAAAGACCATGTCATTCAACACTAGAAATGGAAAATCGTTTTGCTCGGTCCTTCACTTGTAATCTTTCTTAAGACACTAACTTATTTTCCACTCACTTTCCCCCACACTAATCAATTTCTCTACTCCCCACAATCATGATTCTCACCATCAAACCACTAACTTATGAAATTAAAGAATTCTCATTAGTGCTCTACACTCTAATCTCTCGTTCTACCTTCCACGAATGATGAAGGGATGCATTCAAGATCACTAGGACTTTCACTTTGGTTGTAATTGGGCTTGGGGTATGGGTAAGATCACAAGTGAGTACATAGGGTAGATCCCTCTTCAATGCATAACCCAACCCTCCAAAGCAAGTTCTAGCCTTCAAGTATTCCCCTAAACTTATGTTCAAGCTATTGTGAAACCAACTCCCCTTCTCTTTTGCTTTTTTTTTTCTTCTTTTTGTATGCCAATTGAGTAGGGGTGGAGATAACCACTTAACCGTTTGACGCGAAACTTCACGATTCCTGAGTCGCAAAGGCCCGGTTACTAAGTAAAGCAGTCATTGCTCCATTGGCTTTCACAATTTCTATCCTCTTTCTCTTCCCGTTTTTTTTTTTATTACTTGGCGCTCTCTATCTTTTCAGATTGAGTCATTCACCAAGAGGGATGGGTGATATGAAAGAGGATAATAATGCAATCAAGATGGGTTTATATCATGGATAACAGAAGAAAGATCATGACCCAACTTGGTTGACTAGAAAGGTCCAAACTCATAAAAAAATATGACCTAATTCATTTCTTTGAGTTGCAATCTTTAATATTTCGTTTCAAGCTTCCCTTGAAACTAGTTCTCAAGCTTCTAAAGGAATTCTTAAGCTCATAAACCAAACATTCCACATTCCGAAACCATGACATGTTGACTTCAAGAAAAATAATTGTGTGTGGTGGAGTGACATGAAAATGAGTCAGTCTCCTACTCATATTATGCAAGTGAGTGCCGAGCATGGAATTTTCAATCTCGAGTTAAACAACATGGTAGCATCACAAATCATACGCAATGCAAGATGAATATACATGTAGCATGGTACCCTCCCCCAAACATAAATTCTATATTGTCCTCAATGTAGATCATAGTAGCAAATAAAAAAGGAGTTAAGAAATCTCCTTGTAGGTACAATGTTGCTCCCAAGAAGAGTGCTCATAGAACCCTGTGAGGAACAGGAACTCATGCACACATGCGAGATCAAACATATGGAAGAAGTATCTAGGGATCCAATGCTCTTATTTCTAAAATATGAAACTATAATTTATTTGACATCAAGCAATAAAACAGACAGGCAAGTCAAAAAGCACATGTTGGTGAAGTTCAAAAAAATATAATCTGGAAATAAACATGAGCTCACAAATAAAATTCTTTCACTACATATGGTCTTTTTGGGGCTTAAAATGTGAAGGCCTTGTTTGAAGTCCCCTCTTTCTTAATCCTATTGATGCCCCTCAAAAGAGGGGAGCAAGATTCAAATGACATAAAAAAAAATTTCACTGAATCTTGTCCGATGCCATATGGCACCCAGTCCTGTTCATGGCGCCAGGCATCAGAAACTGTTTTTGCGCAACCTATGGCATCGTATGACACCCCATGGTGCCGTGTGGCACCATATAGCACACTATGGCGCCAAGTTCTACCAAGTGCTCAATCCACTTCAATTCCACTTGTTTTGCTTCAAAAAAAAAAATCCACCCACATGTTTCACTATCTATTTACACTGAATTTAACTAATCTAAATGGGTTATAACCACTTATTTTCAAAAATTAAATTCTATTCTATTCCTACAATTTTACTTTCTTGGGTTGCCTCCCACAGGGACTATGTGTAGACTAAGTACTAAACATGCATTCTAGTAGATATAACTAACCGAATGAAAGATTATTCAATGAAAATGATAAGATATGCACACTAACTAAGACTTGGACAAGGGATAACTAGGAGAGTCTATTTAAAATAGAGGTAAGAGAGTGATTTCACATCCTCGTGCTTCGTATTTAACCTATTCTAGCATTCAAGCATTTCATCAAACACTTGGTAGACCCAGGAATTTAGTAAGTACGGATCTTTTCCGAGATCACCGCAATCGTGTCCTCTATTCCAACCCTCTAATCTTTCGATTGAAGGTCTGGAAAGAGAACCCACTACACGTAGCCTATTGGTCACATACGGCGGTGGGCTATTCCTAACTCCACACAAGAATCCCCTAGATAGACCTCCTAACTAGGTGGAACGCACGTTGCCTAATGCAAATCTACCCTCCCGAGATCGAATTGGGTTCTTAAATATCAATTAAAAGATAGCTAGGCAATTAATCGAACACTAAGCATGCATTAGACACACCACTTAATGGAATCATGCTCAAATCACTAAAATAACCACATAAGTTGCAAGAGTACGCTACATCGCATCGCCAAATTGGGGTTTAAATACACATCGAGTCAAAATACAACAATAATCTTAAATCCAAACACATGTCCATACTCAAAGTATACACAAACGAAAGAAAATGAGAAAGAAGAGCAAACTAGAAGTGTATAGCACTTTTTGAAGCTTCAATCCTCCTCCCGAATAGAAATCTCCTCAAGAAATTGCCCCAAAATCCTCCCTTGAAGCTCTAGCACGAACCATAGACGAGTCTGGGTCGACTCTCCAAGTCCCAAGTCCCAAGTCATCTTTTCTCCAAACTGCGCTCGGCGATACAGTGCCCAGTCCATGCTATGGCGCCAAGAATTCTTCTGCTCTTTTGTTTTGGGGGCGATTCCTTCAATGTTCCACCAATTTGTCCAAAGCCTCTTCCTCTGTGCTTTCCACTAACTTTCCTACACAAGAACACCAAGATTAAGTCAAATTTCTCCATAATAGAGGAAATTTACATATATATTTTTAGGGGAACCCAGGAGTTTCCCTTAATTTCAAAAGATTGTCAAGCTTCTCCCAATAGGAATCCTTCCAGACTTTCATACAGAATTCAAAGCAAATTAGAATTCTGCATGGAAGCCTCAATCAGTAGCAATCTGAGGAGCGCCACTTAAGCTAGGGCAGGACCCACCAGGTCCTCCCTTAGCACCCCCCTCCACCTCGTCAGCCTAGGCAATGCCAGCCAAAATAAGCGGGCCCACCCACGACACCAAGGCTTCTCTCTCAAATTCGGGTCAAAGAAATTGACCACACGCCAAAGCAGGGCCGCCACACAGTGATCAATATGAATTCACCGTCAAATACCTCAAATTTTATACAAAATTCAGATCTGATCAACGCCAACCTAATGCAAATGATCAAATTCGTTGATGGCACAAAATCAAGTAACATGTACAATCAATCTTTGTATACGAAAGCATATTTTCGTATATGTATTTGAGTATACACAAAAAAAAAGAAAAAACAAAAAGAAGGAAAAGGAAAAAGAAAAGAAAGGAAAGAGAAAAAATCGAACAACCCTAGAAAAAGCAAGTGGGTAAAAAAAAAATACATATGTTAAAAAAATATACATTGTCGTAAAAAAGCAAGAGGATAGAAATACGTACATTGAAAAAGATAAACGACCCTAAAAGAGTAAGAGAGTCCAAAAAAAATGCGTGTGTGTGTGTTCGAGGCTTACTCGTCCTTCGAAGTGGGCAAACCTTAGACGCCAAAATTCGATACAACCCAACTACAGTAAAGCAACTCATTTTTCATCGTCCATGGATGCATTTTCATTCGCCGGAGGTCCATCAACAATAAATCACCGACCCTTGACTAAAAATAGACTAAAAATAGAAAGTCACTCATCGCTCCCTCATTCTGAGGATCAAGAGACGACAAAATGGCCCTCTAGGGTCGGGTTGAAGTTTGCAAGGTCGAAATTCTCACAAACACAAAAAGTCCTTCATGTTAGAAGTTCACTCGCTCAACCTCAACATTCGTCAAAGCTCAAGTAGTCCCTTCGAAGCACTGTATACGTTCACTGGTGACATCAACAATGCCGAAAACACAGAAAATAAATAGTTTTGTCCGACCGACTACAACCGTCGTCGTTCGTTCACACCGCTCGGAGACTTGCAGCTCGATCGCAACTCGCAGGAGGCGGTAACTGTGCCGAAATACACGGAGATCGAATCAGAGGAAGAATAGGAGATCACACCCATATAATTTTCCTAATTCACAAATATAAAATTGTAATTTTTTCTATAATTCAATCAATTTAATCAATTGGTCGACCCGCTTCGTGGACCGGAGGTTTTTCGCACATAGAATTCTTCAAAACATATACTCATTTTTTTTCTTAATAAAGTTTTAAGCAACTTTATGGGTGTTTAGTGTTATTGTGAACATTATATTAGTTTTTTTTTTTTATAATTTCTTTGGTGCTATTTGTTTTCGGCATATTACAAGTTTATGTGGACAATTCTTGAGAAATATTGTATAAGTGCTTGTAAGCCCATTACAACACCAATTTCTAAAGAAGATACCTTTAGTAAATCTCAATGTCCACAAAATGAAATTGAAATGTAAAAAATGGATAATATGAGATCAGCATATTGTTATGCTATTGGTAATCTGATGTATCTTATGACATGCACTAGACCGAATACATGTTTTATTGTGAGTTTAGTTAGCCGTTATCAGTCAGACCCTGGGTCACATCATTGGGAGGGAGTGAAACGGGTTTTACACTATATCAAAGGGACTATGACAACTCGACTTGTCTTCTCATCTTCTACCATTATAGTTGAGGGGTACTCTGATTTAGATTACCAGGGTGATCAAGATGATCACAAATCTACTTTTGGTCATGTGTTTATGTTTGGTGAAGGCACAATTTCTTGGAAAAATAAGAAACAAGATTGTATTGCGATATCCACTATGGAAGCAGAGTATATTGTTTGTAGCTTAGCTGCTCAAAAAGTAATTTGGATAAGAAACTTCTTGTGGGAGTGATATATTGTAGATTCTATTAAAGATCCGATCACAATGTATTGTGATGATGAGGCTGTTTAAAGCCTGACTAAAGACTCTCGATATCATTCAAGAGCCAAGCATATTGATGGAAAGTATCACTTTATAATAGATAGAGTGCAGAAAAACTAGCTAGTAGTTGAAAGGAAAAACTCTGCAGAGACAAAAGTTGATTCCATGACTATGGGATTAAGTGTAAAGTTTTTATTGATCATCTAAGAAGCATGAGCATTGTAATTAATTTCTCTTAGTTCTGATTGAGCCAAGTGGGATTTTGTTAGTATTTTATGTGTGGCTCTCTGATAAGTGTCCAAAAGACACTTATTTATGCATGATTTAATGAGCATAAATTTCTAATTTGATTTGATTATGAGCATGAAAGTGACAAATATAACTCAAATACATGTTTTGTGTCTCAGGTACCTTGTAAAAGAAGAAAATCTAAATTCTGAGGAAAAATGAAGGAAAAATGAGCAAAATCAAGCAAAAAAGGGAATGGCGCGACCGCGCCGAAAAAATGTTCAAAAATTCAAAGAAATCCAGAAAATTCCCAACGGCTAGTAGAGCTGAAAAGAGGACACTTCGTGAATGTGAAATGGCGCGACCGCGCCCCAAGAGGGCGCTACCGCGCCATGAAGATGGCGCTACACAGCAGCATTTGCCAAGCCTATTAATCGTTTCCATACATGGAGTCCAAGTTTCTATTTTGAAAAGTCGGCAAAGCATCTAAGGAGTAGGCGCAACCGCGCCAGTTCTACAGCATAAAGTGGCGCGACCGCGCCGTGAAGAATCATTCCTCGTATTGGACCCGAAGGCCGTGCTCGAGACTTAAACAAAATTTCTGCTCCAGTGGCGCGATCGCACCGCTGACTCAGCTTCGTGACTTGCAGAAATCTCGGGATTCTGACTACCAATCAAGCCCAGACTTGAAAGAAGAAGTCCTAATTGGCTAAGGAAGGTATCCATGAAGATTTTATGATATATTTCCAGAGTATAGGTGCATTGAATGGTCAAGAAGAGAAGTCCAAGACAAAGAAGGAAACTGCTGCCATAAAAGGAAAGTACAAGTCCGAGATTGAAGAGTCCATATCTGGATATTCCGACCTCCAATTGGATCCTAATTTGGACCACAGCTTCCTGAGAGGATTGAGAATCATGACACGGAAAATCAGGCCAATCCAAGTCAGGGTTGTGGAGTTTTATATTTTCAAAGTGGTGGACCCAGTGCTGGAATTGGCAGCAGAAGCAGTTAAACTTCTCAAGGTGATATATCAAGTTTCCCAACTCAGAATGACTTCAAATTTCGTACACTAGTCAAGGACTATGTAAGTAAGGTTCGGATGTAATTTCAGCAAATTCTGAGGTCGGAAAGTCACAATTCATACCCCTGGACAGAGGCTAAAATTACAAGTTCTGGGCAGAGCTTCAAGTATAAATAGGCATCTGAGGCAGAGCAGAAGGCATCCAGTTTTCTAGAGTTCTAATTCTTATTTTTAGTTTAATTTCGTATTCTTTTAGTAGTGTGGAGTTGAGAGAGAGAGAGAAAGAAGGAAGAAATTTTAGTCAAGGAGGAGTTGAAGCTAAAGGCAGTCCTCAAAAGGGGGTTTTCTGTACTTAATTTTCTTCTTGGTTTCATGGTTGTAATTAATTCTTCTTTGTGTGCTTATTCTATTAGCATGGAGTAGTCTCTCTTTGTTGGGGAAGTCATGAACTCCTCGCTGTTTTATGTTTGAATTCTGAAGTTTATAGCAATAAAATATCCTGCTTTTGTTTTAGAAATTGAGTTCATTGCTTATTTCTGATCTGAATTAATATTTGAAGTTTAATGAGTTTCGAATAGAGAAGTTAAATTTCAGTAAAGATTTGGGTTAGTCATCTGATTCTTTGTTTTCTAAAACAACTTGCTTTTCTAACTAGTTGTTTCCGGATTGTGATGGAGACTAGTGGAAAAGTGATGTGACTTTTTATAACCCTTGTTCTAATAAGAGAGTTGATATTTATGCACTTAGGATTTGAATGTTTCCGGATTGTGATGGAGTTCAAAGAATGAGTGAAAGTTAACTTGTTTTTCTCAGTGGTTGTTTCCGGATTGTGATGGAGATTAGTAGAAAGCAATTTGACTCATTAAACACTTTTGTTTTGAACAAGAGTTGATCTTCAAGCTTTTTTATTTATGCACCTAGGATCTGAATGTTTCCGGATTGTGATGGAGTTCAGAGATTAGGTGAAAGTTATTTCCTGTATATGGGTAACCAGGTTTTCAAAAGCTAAGTCAAGGTAAGGATACTTAAGCTATAAAATCAGAATTTTGCATATTAACAACTAGGAGGAATTGACACCTTTCCCCAACGTCTCATCTTCATAAGTTTTTCCAAAAGTTTTAAATTCTGTTTTTCTTTTTTAGTTTTCAACAAAAATCCAAATTCTCTTCACCTCAATCAATAGGAAAAATTTTACTTAGATTAGGCTCTCATCAAGGTTCCTGTGTGATCGATATCTGGACTCTAGAAGTCTATATTGCTTGCTGACCTAGTGCACTTGCTAGACACCCAACACTCTGCTCATAACTATTTTGTATATTTAATTTTACATGATTAATAAATTTTTTTTGCTGCATGCATTAATTTGTTATCCATGGATTTCATTCCTTTGACATTGGATCACTAGGAGGTGGGTTCTCATGATATTGTGTCCTGGAGCCTTGTCCTCAGAATACTTCCATGTCATTGAGGTGAGAATTGGGCAACTCACTTAGACCTTTGTATGTTTAGATGACCTCATATAAGGAGCTGGGCATAGGACCATGCACTGACTGGATGTCTCATCACCATACAATATTGTGTGTGTCACACATGGGACAAGTGACTGGAGATCTAGTAAATGGGCTTTGAACCTATGAGACCGATCACCTTCGAGTCTAGCTTCATTTGATATTGAGAATTAGTCCGACTTCTGTTATGGTGTATAATTCTTTTGGAGTGGAATTGATAATATTGGTGATGCACTTTAATGCATCAAACTACTTTGGAGAATTAACATTATTAACATTGTTGGGAAGTTTTTATTCCAAGAGAATCTCAACCTGGAGCAAAATCGTATTTTTGACATAAATCGATAAACCTGGGAAATTGTCAATTTACTCAAATTATGGATATTCTGATTCTTATAGTTGGTTTTATGAAAGAACTATTTCGAAATAATTTTCTCAAAATAATTTTCAAATTATTTTGATTTAAAACATTGTGGGAATTGGACCTCTTATAGCCCACTTGTTAGGTTATGTTTTGTTAGACTTTTGGAGGACGCCTCAATTGACCTAAGTCTGAGGTTGAGTACGAAGGATGATGGAAGAAGAAATCTTCATATGGGTCCATTAGGTAATGGATCAAGCTATTTAGCTGATGGGCTTTTGGGCTTATTTGCCTAATGGGCAATTAGGGTTCGTTTGGTTGATGGGACACAAATTCTATATATACACATGCTGAGGAGGTCAAACTAACTCTAGATCCGGATTTCATTCTTCAACAGAGGAGCCTTCCATCAAGGGAAATTAAACAAACAGAGTTGGTGAACCGACAACAATTCGACAAGAATAGAGAAGAACTTGACAAACAGGTACACAAAATTTAAATTTTTTTTTTCTTATAATGTATTAGAACAACACTTTGTGCATAAGATTGGATAAGAAATGAAATTCAAGGTAGCATGTTTGGATATATAATTGATTTGCATTTGTCTTAAGTTTAATTTGTCACGACTTTGCAAACAATGAGATAATGATAAATAGCAATGATGAATTAGAAGATATCTTAGATATCTGATGTATTATTCACCTAATCAATAATACAGCTTTACCGTTTAAAAAAAAAATAGAAGATATCTCATAATTTTCATCACTTGTATATGATTTAAATATGTAACGGTATAAACGGTATTTTAGTAGATCGGGTTAAGGTATCATTATAAGCTGAGTTAAGGTATTTTAACGGTTTGGGTTAAGGATGTAGGGTTGAAGAAAAATTAAGTACGGTTGATTTGAATACGTCCTTTTATTATTCGATAGAATGGTATACGTTATAGGCATTTATAATCATATAGTTATTCCATATATTGTATATCCATTTATTTGTTGGACAATAGAACAGATAATTGGGTAATAATAAATTAGAAATAAAAAATTATAAAATCACTTATATCATAAATTTAACAAGGTATATCATATAGATTTATAAAAAATTACCAAAAATATGAGGAAAATGACTAATAAACCCTCAATCTGGTAATTTGGTAATCAGGTATAGAATGATTATATTCCATATTTCGTTCCATTCATTATTTGGTAAGTAGATGAATCATAATGAAAAAATTTCATTGTGTATACCCTTCCAATTAGTAAGCAATGAAATGGTAGATCGAATACTCAGGTAGACTTGACACCTCTTTGAATATCGTTATGATCTCAAGCTTGTTTGTTTATTACTTTATAAAGAAATATAGTAGGGAAGAGTTACAAAGCAGATGACTTACAACGTGGAGAAACTCGGTTGCAGGGAAAGCCCCGTTGTAGACAATTTAGACCTGAAGGTAAGCAAGGGATATGCACACAATAATGAAATTAGAAAATATGGAGCAAAGTATGCACGTAAAAAAAAAGTCAGATGTTGTCAGATTACATTTCTCTAGTTGATTCTAGTATGCATTCTGTAACAAAAAACGTGAAATCGCAAGAAAAATAAACCGGTGCGAATCAATAACAAATAAAATGAGACACAAAGAATTACGTGGTTTGGCTAGGGTAGCCTATTCCACGGGCAAGAAGAGACAAGAGAGATTTCACTATGTCAGCCAAAAGGGGCACAAACTGTAGAGCTTAGAGATAGCTCAGAGACGACTCGGGTTTCAAAGATCGGTCCCTAGGTCCTTAATACAGAGTCTTAAAAGAGTAAATTCCCAAAACGCCCAACCCAAGTTAGACGGGTTTAATTATGGGCCTACCAACCCATATAGATTCAAGGCACAACATAACAATCTCCACTTTGACTTGAATTTTCTCCATAATTTGAACATAGAATAATTATCTTCCTTCTCCACTGCCAAATGCCCTCTTGGGCATACCTCAACCATCAATGACACCGACTAAGTCCAAGCAATGCTCGAACTTTTTCACTGGCAAAGATTTAGTCAACATATCAACTGGATTATCTTCTGTCCCAATTTTCTTTACCATAACAGTACTTTGTGCAATAGTGTCTCTAATAAAATGAAATCTAACATTAATATGTTTAGTGCGCTCATGCATCTGGTCCTTCGTCAAATGAATAGCACTCTGACTATCACAAAATACAACAGTAACCTCATCATTAGTGTTTAACTCTCTATATAGACCTTGAAGCCAAATAGCTTCCTTAACCGCTTCTGTTACTGCCATATATTATGCTTTTGTGGTAGATAAGGCAACTACATATTATAATGTAGTTTTCCAACTAATAGCACAATCCGCAAGAGTAAATACATAGCCTGTAAGTGATCTTCTACGATCTAAATCTCCAGCATAATTAGAATCAACATACCCAACAAGTCTAAAATAATCTTGAATTCTAGACAAGTGCTGGAAGTACCTCTGAGATATCGAAGAATCCACTTAACTGCTTGCCAGTGTTCTCTTTTCATATTAGACATAAACCTGCTAACCACACTAACAGCATAAGAAATATTAGGACGAGTGCATACCATAGCATACATAAGGCAACCAACTGCACTGGTATAAGGAACATGCAACATGTAACATTTCTCCTTTTCATTATGAGGTGATAACCCTAAAGAGAGTTGAAAATGGGCTGCTAATGGAGTGCTAACTGGTTTAGCATTTTTCATGCTAAATCTTTCTAAGACCTTCTCAATGTATTTCTTCTGTGAAAGATACAACCTCCCACCTTTTCGGTTTCTCTCGATCTCCATGCCCAAAATACGTTTTGCAGCCCCTAAAGCTTTCATCTCAAATTCACCTCTCAACTATGTCTTTAATTGATTAATTTGTTTCATCTCCTTTACGGCTATCAACATATCATCAACATATAGCAACAAATATACGAAAGAACCATCATCAAGTTTTCTAAAATAGACACAATTATCATACTTGCTTAAAAAATATCCATTTTTTCTATAAACTAATCAAATCTCTTGTACCATTGTCTAGGAGACTGTTTCAGACCATAAAGAGATTTAGTAAGCAAAAAAACATGGTCTTCTTTACCCTCAACAACAAATCCTTCAGGCATATGCATATAAATTTGTTCTTCTAATTCACCATGCAAAAAAGTTGTTTGCACATCAAGTTGCTCTAACTCTAGATCATGCATAGCTTCAAAAGCTAACAAGACACGAATAGATGAATGTTTCACAACAGGAGAGAACACATCATTACAATCAACACCAGGTACCTGACTGTAGCCTTTAGCTACTAAGCGTGCCTTATAGTATGCATCTTCAACTCCTAAAATGTTTTCTTTCCTTTTAAACACCCATTTACAACCCATATTTTTCTTTCCCTTTGGTGGTTTGACCAGCTTCCAAGTCTGATTCTTATGTAGAGATTTCATCTCTTCATACATTGCTACTAACCACCTTTCTGAATTGTCACTCTGAATGACTTCTTTGTAGGTAGAAGGCTCTAACTCATCTATTGTCTCTCTTTCTGAAAAGAGCATAAGCCACCAAATCAAACATCACTATATCTTTTTTGGCTTCAATTTCTCTTCTCGGTCTGTCTCTGGCAATGCTATAATTTTCAGTCTCCACTATAGGTTCTGAGGAACCTCCATCTTCTTCTTCAATAGTATCTTGAGCCACTTCTTGAGAGCAAACCTGCCTTTTAGAAGCTTTTGAAGAGACTCCTACCTCACAAACTACCTTCTTAGAAGACTCTGGTTCTTCTCTTGTACCAAGAGAAATGGTAAATTCTTTCTTTACATTAAGTAAAGCAGACTCATCAAAAGTAACATCTCTCCATCTTCTTCTTCAGTAGTAACTTGAGCCACTTCTTGAGAGCAAACCTGCCCTTTAGAAGCTTTTGAAGAGACTCCTACCTCACAAACTACCTTCTTAGAAGACTCTAGTTCTTCTCTTGTACCAAGAGAAATGGTAGATTCTTTCTTTACATTAAGTAAAGCAGACTCATCAAAGGTAACATCTCTGCTAATAAAGAACCTTTGTGACTTTGGATCAGAACATCACAATCTGTATCCTTTAACACTAGTAGCATACCCAAGAAATATACATTTCTTTGCTTTAAGTTCTAATTTTTTTTCATTCACATGCATATAAGTAGTGCAACCAAAAACTTCAAATCAGAATAATCAGCAGGAGTACCAGACCATACATCTTTTGGAGTTTTGCACTCAATTGCTGTAGAGGGCAATCGATTCACCAAATAGCAAGCCATACTAGTGGCTTCGGCCCAAAAATCCTTGCCCTAACCTGCATTTGACAACATGCATCAAGCTTTTTCAAAAAGAGTTCTATTCATTCTTTCTGCAACGCGATTTTGCTGTGGTGTGTGACGAACTGTGTGATGTCTCACAATTCTTTCGTCTTTACAAAATTTGTTAAATTCTGCACTGTAAAGCTCAAGACCATTGTTGGTTCTCAACCTCTTTATCTGTCTCCCTATCTATTTCTCAATCATACACTTTCATTGCTTAAAATTAGTGAAAACATCACTCTTTGATTTAAAAAAATAAACCCAAATTTTTCTGGAAAAATCATCAATAAAAGTGAGTAAATACCTGGCACCACCTTTAGAAACGACTTGTGTTGGCCCCCAAAGGTCTGAGTGAATATAGTCTAGAGTACCTTTCGCCCTATGAATTCCTCGTCTTTGAATGCAACCCTCTTACGTTTTTGCGAAAAAACACAATGTTCACAAAAATCCATCTTTCCCGTACTCTGTCCAAGATAAAAGACCTCTCTTACTCAATAGATTCAACCCCTTTCACTCATATGACCCAATCTCATATGCCATAATTTTTGTGGTGTCACTTTCTGTCATGGAAGAAGAAGCCCACAGTTCTTGAAACCAAAGGATTTGTAGAACCATCAAACACATAAAGAGTTCCAATCTTCTTCTCTTTCATAACCGTAAGGGCACCTTTACTAATCTTCATAACTCCACCTTCAAATGAGTACCTACACCCAATTGAGTCAAGGGTGCCTAGAGAAATAAGATTTCTCTTCAAATCTGGGACATATCGCACATCTGTTAGTGTTCTCACAACACCATCATGCATCTTTAGACGAACAGTTCCTTTCCCAACAGCTTTGCAAATCGAATCATTCGCCATCATAACTCCACTATCAACAACATCATAAGTGGTAAACCATTCCATATAGGAACACATATGATAGGAACAACCCGAATCAAGAATTCATTCATCACAGCCTTTTGTTATTTCTTCACCAACAACTAAGAGAACATTACCATTGGTCTCTACAATGCTAGCCTCTCCAGAATTTTGGTTTTGTCCATCTCCCTTCTGGTGTTTAAGCTTCAATTTATAACAATCGGCTTTAATATGCCCCACTTTCTTACAATAATTGTAGGTCAAATTCTTATGTTTTGATTTTGACCTTGATTTCTGTTTTCCATCTCCAGACTCTTTTTATTTCGACCTCCCTCTAGTAAATAGAGCATCTCCCTGGCTACTATTTGTGCTGGATGTCCCAACAAGTTTATTATCAATCATATCTTTACTCAACAGAGACGTTTTCACATCCTCAATAGAAATTGTCTCTCTGCTATACAAAAAAATATCCCGAAAATGCTTGTAGGATGGGGGTAATGAACATAATAGTAGCAGGGTCTGGTTCTCATCTTCTAATTTCACATCCATATGTGATAAATCGACTATAATAGAATTAAAGTCACTGAGGTGTTCCTTAATAGATGTACCTTCTGCCATATGAAGAGCATAGAGGCGTTCCTTCGATGTCAAACGATTTGTGAGGGATTTTGTCATATACAATGTCTCCAATCTTAACCAGAGACTAGCAACAGTTGTCTCTGTCAAAACCTCATTCAAAACTGTATCTGTCACACATAACTGGATCGTAGTTAGAGCCTTCTCATCCAATTGCTCCCAATCTGCCTCACTCATATCTGCCGGCTTCTTCTCCTTCCCTTTCAATGCAAGTTTTAGGTCGTTCTGGGTCAGAACTGCAAGCATTCGAACTCGCCATAACCCGAAACTCATATTGCCGTCGAACTTGTCGATATTGAACTTTGTGATTGTCATCTCCGCACCAAAAAATAAAACTTTTCCAAATCTGCAACTTCGCAACCTTGCTCTTATACCAATTTGTAACGAAAAATGCAGAATCACAGGAAAAATAAACTGGTGCGAATCAATAACAAATAAAATGAGACACAAAGAATTACGTAGTTCGGCTAGGGTAGCCTAATCCACGAGTAAGAAGAGACAGGAGAAATTTCACTATGCCAGCCAAAAGGGGTACAAACTATTGAGCTCAGAGATAGCTCAGAGATGGCTCGGGTTTCAAAGATCAATCCCTGCGTCCTTAATACAGAGTCTTAAAAGAGTAAATTCCCAAAACGCCCAACCCAAGTTAGACAGGTTCAATTATGGGACTACCAGCCCATATAGATTCAAGGCACAACATAACACATTCGATATTAATTTTCTCTAGTTGATTCCAGTATGCACTCAATATTACTTTTCCCTAGTTGATTACAGCGCGTTCAAAACATCCACATGGAGTGATGACCAATGGAAGAAACTTTTGCAACCGATATTGGAAGAAAGTAAGAATCCTTGCAACAAACCACAAATTACTAGTAGACAATTAATAGAGATTCGTTCTATAGTTAGACAAGGCATATGAAAAAACCTGTTATTTGAACTATCAAGGATGAAGTTATTTGCCACCAAGTTCCTGCACCAAAACAATGATAGGATCTCATAAATGCTTTCTTTCAATATCAATGGAATATCTTGCATAGGGTATAACACCAACTAAGATATTCTCAAATGATAGGATATTGACTATTGCACAAATGTTTGATAAAAGACTCTGACAGAAAGTTCCAAAATGTCAAATATAGTAATGAAAGTAATGAGAAGTATAATAATATAAACAATAATAATAATAATAATAACACGCACCAATAACGAGAACAGTAATAATAGGTGAACACAACAAACCGATAACTAGAACAGTGACTAATTAATAGCAAGATTCTTGGCTTATACAAACAACCAAAACCCAGATGCATATACTTACATAAATGTGGGCTCACTGACAAATATAGGCAATTACACAAATGTGGGCTCAGTGACAAATATAGTCAAACTGACTCAGGAAGCATGATGTGCCCGTTCGCCACATATTTGGATAGTAGAAGATGAACACATAGATGTCTATTAGTATATTTAGTTTCGTTCGCATATGAACTAGTTTGTTTTAAGTTTTTGTGGTTTCTGTTTTGCATCCTTTCTGAAACTTAATGAACTGAAGCAAACTTTAGTCAAACTATTTTTTACTTAAAGAAGACTAGTACAGACTAACATAGGTGTCCTCAGAGTACAGATACATAAACAAAAGATAAACAAATTAACCACAATCAACAACCAAGAAAAACACATATAAGTCTTAATTTTAAGGTCAGGTGATCAGGTATTATGACTTATTGTCTGTATATATCAGAGACTACTGAGTTAGTACTGCCTTGGCTCGCAGTAATTAGGCGTTAGAAGCTTTGCAGGATCAACAAGGCATCTGGCCCAAGGGGTATTCCCCTAAATTTCATGGAAGCCCCCTAAATTTCACGGAAGCCAAGAATCACCTTAAGAATCATCAGGCATCTGGCCAAATGTTGGGGTTTCGCCGGCCCAAGGGGTATTCCGACGCAGAATCAGAAGTCCACAAAGCAGGAAGGTTAAGGAAACGTAGCAGAGAAAGAGTCGACGGGAAGCGTACGATTGACTGAAAGAAGAAGAAGAAGAAGATACAAATGAGAGATTAACTCACCATCTATCGACCAAACGAGAGAAGAGTAATGAGAGCTTCCAAATCAAACGATGAGGCCACTGCAGCGGTGAGCAGAGGCGACCTTCGATTGACCAGCCGGGTACAGGTTCCAAACTGTAGGGTTCTCAACTCGATTTCAGCTGGAGGTTTTGGTTCTCTATCTCGGCTTCGAACAGTGCCGGAAGCTTCGCACGGATAGCAGGAATTTTGTCGGGGAGAATGCGCGCGCGGGAAAGAAGAATGAGCAGGAAAGAATGGTAAACCATCGGCTGATTATAAACAGTATCTTTAGAGTCTAGTTAACTATCGCCAAATCCAAAATATTTGGTCACCCGTTAAATGTAATCGCCTGTATAATGTGAAATGGCGACTGTACCCCGACGTCACCTTATATTTTGCCTGTAACGACTGACTGCAACAGAAAGAACAGTGGCTACATGAAAATAGTGGTGACGGACAATATTTTGTCAGTCACTATTCAAAAAATCAATCGCCAAACTTTTTTCTTTTAGACTGACATAAACTAACCCGTGCCCATAAAGTAAATCAGAGGCTATATGTAACATTTTGGGACTGGCTTTGAGAAACCAGTCACCAAAAAGGAGTTTTGTACTAGTGCGAAGCTTGTTTGTTTATTACTTTATAAAGACATGCTACTAATTTATGGTTCTATTTGTATAATTAAGGACCTTCTTTTATGGGAAATAGCATTATTTACATGTTCCCTTCTATTGTAGGACCTTCGTTGATAGCTAATATGTGGTTTATTTTTTAGTAACAATTACTAGCATTTACTAGATGTTCTGTAATTTTTATATTTTATAATTTTTTATAATTTTCATTATTTTTATTATTTTTATTTTTCCAATTTTTTTTTAAAATTTTAGAATTACTTGAGTTTATATTTTTTTATTTTTAAAAAAAAAAAAAAAATAACAAGATTTAGATCTGATTATAAAGTATTTACGATTTTTTGGATTTTTAAATTTTTAGTTTTTAGTTTTCAAAATATATTTTCTTAGTGGATCACATTTCATGTCCGATAAGGATCCGATAACCTTATTAGATATGATACCCAATAAGTTTGTCAATAATTTGAATCTTATCCACGTCCAAATTATTGGCATCCAAATAATTGTCTGTACATATTTGTGTTATTTCCATTGGATAAAATTTGTAGCTTTAATCATGGAGGAAGCAATGATATCTGACCGGCGCCTTGTATTAAGTTCTAATTGTAACCGTGCCGGTTGCCTTCCATTCTGTTCTATATACAAAGTCAGTGAATTAATGCGAGTAATGTCCTTTCGTTGTTAATTTGTCCAACTTATACTAAATCAAACTGATGGTTCAGACCATTGGACATATAACTATCACCCTACAATATTCAAGCCAATATCGATCATACTTAAATACTTAATTAATTAGGAGGTATTTGTACCGAGGGGTCATATATATATATATATATATATATATATATATATATATATATATATATATGCATCAAAATGTGCGTGGCCCAAATCCAATAAGCCCAACAACCCATCGGCCCTTCAAACAACGACCATGGGTAGGCTTTAATCGTCATCAAAGTCCATTGCGGCAATCCACTACGAAGTCCATCCGTATCGCCACGTCACCAGCACAGTCAGCACCTCGTCAACAAAGAACCGTCAAATCAGCATGCATCGTCACCCCACCACTCAGTCTTCAACAAAAGGAGCGAAAAGAGGGCCACGATCCTGGTCTCTCTCTCCCTCGTCTTCCTCAATATTACAGCAGAATGAGGATCACGATCCCCATTCCAAGGCAATTCCTCTCAACGACCATACAGACCAGCTACAAATAGTTGGAGATTCCCCATCCACGGGGTGAAGAAATCGATTCTCAAATTCCGACAAGTGAAGGACTCCCTCTCTAAGCCGAAGGACTCAAATCCCTTCCAGGAGAAGAAGCTCATACACACTCAAAGGTTTCTCAAGTTATCGAAGCCCGACAATTCGTCATTCGTCGTCCCGATAGTTCAACCGGAGCGGCTCTACACGATCGCCGGCAACGTCATAAGTCGATACACACGGAGCACAAATACCTCCGTCCGACCGACCAAAGCCACAACAGTTCGTGCACACTAGTTCCTGCAACTCAAGTTCGACATTCGTTCGTTCGCATAGGCTTCGACGTCACCAAATTCACACGGAGATCGAATCGGAGGAAGCATAGGAGATTGTACTCGCAAATCTTGATATTTACAACACACCCTGTAACAAATTTATTCTAAAGTAATCGACATATTCTCTCGGTCGCGCCTCTTCGCGGACCGGCGGGTTTTCGGTGAAACAGATTTGGCACGCCCGGTGGGACTTTTCCTACCTCTCATCTCCTTCTCCGTCCAAAAAAAAAATCCCCAACCATAGCCATGGCCAGCAACGCCAACAACGACAACAACAACAATAGGGGCAAACCAACTGCCCTCTCGAGCTCTGCCGCGATCGCAGGTTCAACTATTGGAAGTCGCGGACCTACCGCCGCATCGTCGGTCGACGTTCGCGTCCCTACCTCACCACCACCGGCCACCCGCCAGTGACGAGAGCTATGGCCAGGAATTTGTCTACTGGACAAGCTCCTTTCATGCGCGACGCGCGCCGTCCAAGCGCCTTATTCGTGCCACAGACTACCGTGGTCCCCAACAAACCAGCTGCGGTCGCCGCCAAACTGCTACCAGCGATAGCCAAGCCAACATACCTGGTTGTCGCTGCATCTCCTCCTCCTCACAGCACGACTACCAGTCCGATGCAGTCGCCGCCGCCACGGAGAAGCTCTATTGTTCCCACTTTGGTGCGACAATATGAGCAAAGCGGGGGCACCTCCTCCCTCTCTGCTGCGAGAACACACTCAATACCAGCCTCCTCCGTCTGAGAGAACATCGGCGACGGACAACTTCGCCCGGTTATGCTGGTCTCACCGACCTTCTGGCGCACTCAATGCAGCGCTGGTCCACCACCTATCCGTTCACCTCGCCGACACCTGCCCGGCGACCTCCCCTACCGCAACATCACCTATCTCATCCTTCCGATTCTCACCGGCGGCCGCCATCTGCAAACCGGTCGTCGCCCGAGCCACTCTCTGTCATCAACCCATGGCCCGGTCTTTTCGACCCGGTCCTCCCACAGCGACCGCCTCTTCAATGGCGTCACCAACGAAGGCTTCATATCTTCAAGCTGCGTCGAGAACAACTACTCCGACGAACCTGTCAAGATGGCCGCAATGACAACTTCGCCAAAACCATCGAAGAACAACTTGCTGAAATGCGGGCTGCGATAAAGGAGCAAAGCGAACAGCTGCGCATAAAGGATGCGCAACTTGCAGCCCGGGATGCTCAACTAGCAGCTCGCAATGATCAAATTGCGAAGATGTTCGACCGGCTTGAAATGGGCACAACCACCAATAACGTCGGTGGCGTCTCTCAAGAAGTCGACCGAAATCGGCCGACTACCAGCGCCTCAGCCGAGCTGCCACAAGAAGACCTCTCTTCCGACGACGAGCCGCCGCCCGTCGCTCCAGTGGCCATCCGCAGAGGTCGACCCGAAGTCGATCCGTCTGCTCTCACACTTGACGCCATCACAGTGCTCATCAACCGTGCGGTACGAAACAGCGCTGGCGACCACAAATCAGTCGCCTACAAGAGACCGTACACACAAAGGATCCAGAACATCCTAATGCCTATCGGCTATCACCCTCCCAAGTTTAAGCAATTCAATGGTGACGGCCATCCAAAGCAGCATGTCACACATTTCATAGAAACCTGCAACAACGCCGGTGCCGACGGTGACCTCTTTGTAAAAACAGTTCGGCCGGTCATCGAAGGGAAACGCCGACCGGTATATCGAGCTACCCCAGAGTCCATCGACAGCTGGGAGCAACTAGAACGGAATTCCTCAGCCGTTTCTACAGCACCCGGCGTACCGTCACGCTGGTAGAAATCGCCAATCTCAAACAGAAAAGGGCGAGAAGGTGGTTGACTATATCAATCGATGGAGAAATTTGAGCCTAAACTGCAAAGAAAGCTCAAACCTCTCCCTCGAAGCCGAGATCGAGATGTCCTCTCGAGGAATGCATTGGGAACTCCTACGCTACATCCGTAGCCGACCGCCGAATGATTTCCAAGAGCTCGCAACAGAAGCTCACAACATGGAGATCCTAATAGAAGAACGAGGAGAAGAAGGATCCTCTTCCGCTGATCCACGCTAAAAGGGGAAGGCACCGACCGCGAACGCACCAAAAGAGACGAAAGAGAAAATGAAATCCTCTTTCGCGACCAATATCGTCGAACCAATCAAGGTAGGAAGCAAAGTCAAGCAGACCTACCTCCCACGACAACTGACGGGAGGCTTCAAGAAGCTGACACTGGAAGAACGACAGGCAAAGACATATCCCTTTGCCGACGCCGACGTTCCCATCATGCTCGACCAGCTGCTTGATAATCAACTACTGAGGCTGCCATAAATCAAAAGGCCTGGCGACCAATCCAAAAGCAAAGATCCAAATTTTTGCAAATACCACCGCTAGTTGGGCACTCAACGGATAAATGCTTCGCTCGAAAGACCAGATCATGGAGCTGGCAGCCCAAGGACGCATTGAAATCGAAGGAGCGGGAAACGCAGCCTCCTCATATGCTATCTCCGTCCAAACTGTGCCAAACCGGCAAACTCAGAAACGAGCCATAAAGAAGGAGTACCGACCAAAGCCCGATTCCTCCAGCCGTCCGTACAACAACAACAAACGACCACCGGCTAAGGTCGCACCAAAATCGGTACCCCGAGAAGAAGCTGCAGCCAACGCAGAGGGGTGGATCCTGGTCACCCAGAGAAAGAAACATATTCGAGAAATCGAACAGGCACCGATGACCATCAAAACAAAAGCAAGGCGGCCAAACAAAAAAGCCGCAAAATGCCAAAGAAAAGCTCCCAGGACAGACATCCAGGGGGCGAACAAAAGAAAAGAAGACCTGTCATATTGGCGGAGTTCTTCCCCAAGGAGTTCCTCTCGCCGCCTGCAATGGTGGCGACCTGCTCAACAGCTCCTCCCGAGCAAACGGCTACGAAAGAGAAGGGCAAAAGAGCGGTCGTCGAATGCGACGATCTAGAGACGTCGCTCAAACAAATTTCCCATCTCAACAAAATTAAAGACGACCTCGATTTGAACATCAGGTCCAGACAAGCCCTGATTCGAGTCCTCGACAAACCAGAGGAACTCAAAGCCGAGCTCGAGATGCTGCTCATGAGGAAGCACGACTTGCCAAAGGTCGGGCTGACTCCGCCGTACAGAAAGGAGGAGGAAGATGCATTATCTCCACCACAATGTGCAAAAGCAGAACAAGCACTGGTCGTCACATGCCTGTCGTGCATTACATTCAGAGAAGAAGACGCACAATTGGGGTCGAAGAATCACAACAAACCGTTGTTCGTCTCCGGCTACGTCAGAGACCACAAAATCAACCGTATTCTCGTTGATTATGGGTCCGCAGTCAATATTCTGCCTATTCGCACGATGAAGAATATTGGTCTCTCCGCCGGTGATCTCTCTCCTAGCTCTCTCCTTATTCAAGGTTTCAACCAGGAGGGCCAAAGAACACTCGGCATGACGAATCTGAAGTTGCACATCGGAGACATGATAGCCAATACGCCTCTTCAAGTTATTGATTCCAGGACGTCCTACAACCTGCTTCTGGGTCGGCCATGGCTCCATTCAAACGGAGTCGTACCATCTACCCTGCACCAATGCTTCAAGTATTGGGAAAACGGCGAGCAGAAGACGGTGTACGCCGACGAAAGTCCATTCACAGAGGCGGAGGCATCGTTCGCAGATGCCAAATTCTATCTGACGACCAGACCGACAATCAAATTGTCACCTTGGTCGAACCCAACAGCGAACGCCGGAAGTACTCTGACACGGGCTGTATCGTCCCAACAACCGGCGCAACTCAAACAGTCGTCGCAGCCCGCCAAAGTGCAGACTCCGACGCAAATTGCATCTCCTACACGGACTACGGCGCGCAGGTCGTATCCACAAAGCAGCCAATATACAACAATCGGTCGGCACCGCGATCACGATCATCAGCCAAGGCTACTCTAGCACCGAAGAGTCCCAATGTACCCATCCTGTGGTACATTCCACAATCGCAAAGGAAGAAAGGAGAGGCTCCCTTAGTCGCCTGCCACAAAATTCAGCCGACCCCTTTGCCAGAAAAGGTCACGCTTCCTCTGCCAAAACTAGAGGAACGAAGTGTCGTTAAACAACTCCCGAATCAGGAGCAGTTGCCAGCCACACGCTCGAACGAAGGTTTCGACCCAAATGCTTATCGACTAATGGCAAGAGCCGGGGGCAAACTCACAAAAGATCAAATCCACGAGAAGCCTCCCGTAACCTTACCTGTCTTCACACCAGAGCAGGAGAAATTGAAAAACGAAGGGCATCGCATCAGTCAAGGTCGCTTGGGCCTCGGCTACGAAAGGCCAAAACCAATCAAGATTTATACAGCCCATGCAAAACCTATCAAGGTAACCAGAAAGTCATCGGCAGATGTTCATCAAGTCTCAGTTGGCCAAATCCCAATCGAGAAACAAAATCCCCCAAAGCCGGTGATCATTTACACAAAAGACGCCATCAATCGACGGCGACCGAAGAAAGACGGCGGTCCAGTCGTCATCTATACATTGAAGGCAGCCATTACCCGAATTAGTGCCTACGATTCAGCCACAGTGAATCACATCTCCGTCATAGACGATGAACAAGAAGATGAGGAATTCGTCTTGAAGGAGGCTCCGGTTGAGTTCGAGGAAGGAGGCCAGTCGACAGTCGACGAACTAAAGAAAGTCGATTTGGGCACGACAGAAGATCCGAGGCCGACATTCCTCAGCGCTTCACTGGCGGTCGAAGAAGAAGTGGAATATATGGCGCTGCCTCGCGAATACCGTGACATCTTCGCCTGGAATTACACAAAGATGCCCGGCCTCGATCCGCGAGTAGCAGTTCACAAATTGGCTGTTCATCCCTCTGTTCGACCAGTGAAACAATCGCAAAGACGATTCAGACCCGAATTGGTGCCTGAAATCGAAAAGGAGGTCGACAAGTTGATCGCGGAAAATTTCATCAGGGAGGTGAAGTACCCGTCTTGGATTGCTAACATCGTCCCAGTCAAAAAGAAGACTGGCCAAATTGGTCTCGTCAAACTTTCCGCGACTTGAACAAGGCGTGCCGAAGGACGACTTCCCTCTGCCAATAACCGAGCTTATGGTCGACGCGACGACAGGTCACGAAGCCCTATCCTTCATGGACGGGTCCTCCGGCTACAATCAAATTCGGATGGACCCAAAAGATGAGGAGCTCACTGCATTTCGCACTCCAAAAGGGATTTTTTGCTACAAAGTCATGCCGTTCGGACTCAAGAATGCCGGCGCAACATACCAGCGAGCGATGCAGAACATCTTCGACGACTTCCTCCATAAGCGGGTCGAATGCTACGTCGACGATTTGGTTGTGAAAACAAAGCAACGAGCTGATCATCTTCTCGACCTCCGGGCAGTGTTCGAGCGACTGCGACGGTTTCAGCTCAAAATGAACCCGTTGAAGAGTGCTTTCGGCATCACCTCAGGCAAATTCTTGGGATTCCTTGTCCATCACAGAGGAATCGAAATTGACCAATCGAAAATCGACGCCATTCAAAAGATGCCGGAGCCGTGAACGTCTCGAGCTTAAAAGCTTCCAAGGTCACCGGCGTACATACGGGCGCTTCATTTCAACCTTGCCGGAGATGCCAGCCTTTCGGTCGTCTGCTAAAGAAAGGTACACCATTCGAGTGGGACGACGCTTGCCGGAACGCCTTTAACAACATAAAGGCGTACCTCACCAAACCACCGGTGCTCGTAGCTCCGATCGTCGACAAACCCCTGCTGCTTTACATTGCAGCACAGGAAAAGTCGGTAGGAGCTCTTTTGGCCCAATGCGATGAGGACAACAAAGAACGTTCTCTGTATTATCTCAGCCGAACATTGGTGGGTGCCGAGCTCAACTATACACCGATCGAGAAAATCTGTCTGGCTCTCATATTTGCAATTCAAAAACTTCGACACTACCTCCTGGCGCATTCAACGAACCTCATTTCTTGAGCGGATCCGTTGAAGTACATTATGTCGCGCCCAATCCTCTCCGGTAGACTGGCAAAATGGGCTCTGCTCTTATCAGAATTCGAGATCAACTTCATTCCTCAAAGAGCGATTAAAGGCCAAGCATTGGCCAATTTCTTAGCTGACCACCCGGTGCCGGCCGAATGGGAGTTAACTAAGGAATTCCCAGACGAAGAAATATTCCTGGTCGAAGTGCTTCCACCTTGGGAGATGTATTTCGATGGCGCCGCACGGAGAAATGGAGCTGGCGCCGGAGTCCTTTTTGTCTCCCCAAAGAAGGATCTACTGCCGTATTCGTTCGTGCTCACCCAGATTTGCTCGAACAATGAAGCAGAGTACCAAGCCATCCTCCTCGGACTCGGTATAGCGGTCGAGATGCAGCTGCCGCAATTAAACATCTACGGCGACTCGGCTTTGGTTATCAAGCAGTTGACAGGAGAGTTCGAAGTAAAGAAACCCGAGCTCAAACCTCTCTGGAAATATGCCGGTGAACTTCTGGCCCATATCCCGGAAGTTTCACTCCACTATGTTCCTCGTTCCGAGAATGGGCCAGCCGACGCCTTAGCCGGCATTGCGGCCAGTTTAGCACATTTGGATGAGCGGCCAAACCGAGTTCCCGTGTGCGAACAATGGGTCATCCCTCCACCAGCTGAGGAAGAAACAGACGAAGAGTTAACGGAAGAGATAGAGGAATCTCTCCCTGTCTCGGCTAGTCAAAATCAAACCGAAGATTGGCGTGAACCCATCATCAACTTCCTCCGCCACAGCACGCTCCCAGTCGACCTGCGGGAGCGAGTCCAAATTCGCCGAATAGCTCCCAGGTACATTTTTATCAACGACGTACTATACCGGAGGTCATACGAAGGTCTACTCCTCCGCTGCCTTTCGAAACAAGAGGGATTACAAGTATTCAACGAAATACACAGCGGGATATGCAGAGCACATCAAGCTGGCCCAAAGCTCCACCTGCAAGTCAAACGACTCGGCTATTACTGGCCAACCATGCTCAGGGACGCCATTGAAATGGCCCGAACCTACAAACCGTGCCAATTCCACGCCGACTACATACACCAACCGCCGGAGCCGCTTCACTCAACGGTCGCTTCCTGGCCTTTCGAAGCTTGGGGAATGGATATCATCGGTCCCATCACCCCAAAATCCGACTCCGACAAACAATACATCTTGGCCGCCACAGACTACTTCTCCAAATGGGCTGAAGCCGCAGCCTACCGAGAGGTCAAAGCCACCACCGTTGCCGATTTCATTCGAACGCAGCTCATATACAGATATGGAGTTCCGCGGTATATCGTGACGGACAACGGCACACCCTTCAGAAACAGAGTCATGGACCGCTTTTGCGAAAAATTTCGCATACAACAGCGGATGTCGTCAGCATACAACCCGGCAGCCAACGGACTCGCAAAAGCGTTCAATAAGACACTCTGCAAAATTTTGAAGAAAACGGTTGGCGCCCACAAAAGGAGCTGGGATGAAAAACTTCCTGAAGCTTTATGGGCATACAGAACCACTGCTCCAACGCCTACCCAGTCAACTCCATACTCACTGGTTTACGGCGCCGAAGCAGTGCTTCCCCTTGAAGTGCAGCTCCCCTCCCTACGCATAGCTGTCAGAGAAGGGTTGACAACGGAGGAATGCGCCCAACTGAGGTTGGCAGAGCTTGAGTCACTCGATGAACAACGACTCGAGGCACAACAACGTCTCGAGTGCTATCAATCTCGCATGACCGAGCCTTCAACAAAAAGGCGCCTCGGGTCATTCCGAATAAGGCGACCTCGTGCTAGCGATTCGACGGCCAATGCTCTTCTGAGCAAGACCGGGGCAAATTCGCACCCAAATGGGAAGGCCCTTATGTCGTTACAAAGAAGCCTACACCAACGGCGCATACAAACTCGTCACCGCTAACGGGTCGGAGATACCTATCACAAACGGTAAATTTCTCAAACGATTTTATCCGTGAGCAGGGTAGCAGAAAAAAATATTCTTTACACCCAAGGTCTCGAAAACAAAAAGGGATCCGAGAACTCAAAAATGGAGTACAAAAAAAAGGGGGCTACATTAAATCCAAGGGGGTGAAAAAAGGAGAGGCTACTGGTTGAGCTCAAAGTCGATCACTCGCTGTCGCCGCCGAAGCAAAATCTTCCACCCACTGCGCCAAGATAGAAACATTGACACCCGCCAAACGTAAATGCTCTAAAAGACCGCGGACATCAACCACCAGCTCCGTGGAGCAGGGGTCCTCTGCAGGAGCCAAGGCTATCTGGACGAACCGAGTCCATAGGCCTATCGCAGATTGCTGGACCCACCCTCGCGAGGTCGCCGAGAGAGAAATCATGGAGGACTGCGAAATTGCCATACAAGCAAAGGGGTTAAGAAAAGAAAAGCAGGAGGAAGAAACAGAGAGTAAAGAAAACCTACCACAGTCAGCCGAGACGAGAAAGAATTCTCGCTGGCGGACCGGTGAATGGGCTCTGGACGCTCTTCCCTAACGACCGGACCGGTTGCCTGGCCATCCAGCCTCCCTTCAGTACGTGGCCTATCCTCGGGGAGCAGGAAGGAAGCGATGACTCGAGTCCGCAACAGGGGTCCCAAAAAACCGACCCCATCTTCCCCACTGAAGGAGAGAAGACGACGCCCCCCCCATCACTAGAGATGGTCATAGGGCAGTCCACCCTACCCATCCCCTCAGTAGCAGCACCAGCAAACATCCCCTCTTGGTCTCTCCCTTCTCGGAAACGCCTCCCTGAGACAACAGGAGAGCGCGAACCCTCCGAACAAACTTCAAGTTGGCTCGCGCGAGAATAAGGAACCAGCGCAAGTGCATCTGCCGAAGGCTCCGTCTCTACCCCAGGCCGCACCGGAGAAGAAATAACCCGCATCACCTTCGACCCGCACAGAGTAACGCGTCCGGCAAGCGGCGCCTCCAGCCTCTCTACCGGACATACCCCCATGATAACTTCTCGCGACTCGGCAGAAACCGTCGGAGAAGGCAAGTCACAAGAAGAAGAAGAAGTCCGATGGTGCTTACTCCTCGACCTCTTTTTTAAACAAGGGCGGTCGAAGACGACCCTTGGAACCCCCTCCTCCTCCTCTTCGCACACCCCTCCTCGGAGAGACTGCCGGGCGGGCGGAACGGCGGGTGCGCTATTATCGGGTCCACGACCCCCTTTCCTTATCCGAGGCGCATCCGCAGCCGGTGAAGACAACGAGTTCGGCCGAACAACCGGTTCGGCAGGCAGGGCAAGAGCGGCTTCTCTGATAACAACTCCTTCCCCTGGCTTGACGGTCGCCAGAGCCTAAGTCACCTTTTGGGAAGGTCTAGAGGCCGGCGTCTTCTTCTTCGCAGGACCTCTCTTCGGCGCAGCCTTCTTACGCGGCGCCTGCTCTCCCGTAAAACTCTCCCATTCTCTTTGAGAGACACAAGGAGAAGAAAAACGTAAGCACAAGCAAAATGCCAAGGAAACAAAAGGCGCACGAATACAAGTAAGTGCTTTTACCTCAAAAAGGGGAACCACGGCCTCGAGCCATGATCCTCGATATAAAGTCATCACTCCTGGATCGGCATCCGGACTGGTGGAAGACGGCACATCAACTGTTCCGAGGGGGAAGGCATTCTCCCTCTGCCAAATCTCCACCAACGACTCAACCGTCGGCGCCCTCCTCTGATCCCCGATCAGAGCACCCGGTAAATCCTGGCAAAAGCCAAACTGACGAGCGAACCGGTGCGGACTGTACGGCTCCACAATCAGGAAGTCACGTTGCCGCAATACGAGACGGCTCGCCCGCACACATCGAAAGTAATCCGCCTCAATCCGAGAGGCTGGGCGGCCCGGCCTGTCGACAATAGGACCTGAGGGGATTGCTTGCGGCCCGTGCCAACTTCGCACCCCACTTCGCCAGAACAGAGCACGAGCTTCCCTCTGTGTATAGGCACGGCAATTGTTGGGGTTGCGGTAAACCATCATTAACGGCCGGTCACCTTCTGATGAATCAGCTGTATGGACGCCGAAATAATGTGCGAGACAAGAGTAAACGAAGGGCCAAGGGACCTTCCCCCAATTAGAACTGTTCAGAGCTTGGTAGAGACCTGCCAAAGTCGCGGCGGCCAAGTTGCACTTATAGCTACTCGCCAAAAAACAAGCCATCTTCAAAATTGTGTACCTCAACATACCCCACGCGGGGGAGGATCACGGGCAGAGCCACATAGAGAAGAAAGCGGCCAAATAAAGCTCGTCGGCGAGCACGTCCAGAACACCGAGCTCCTTCAAAGGTCGGTTCAACCGTTCCGACCTGTTGTGGCTCCTCGAGCCCGAAGTCTTCATACGATCGGCCCAAGCATCTTCCACAGGCCGAGAGTCCCATCCCGGGCAGAACCAAAAAGACGTCCAATCGGACATCGGGACTCCGGCAATTATCTCCGTCTCAGCAGGCGCGGAAAGACGGAAGTAAGCCAAGATCAAATATCTGAGGCTTTCGGGTAGAGGAAGATGATGACCAGAAGAGAAGTCATCAACAGAAGGGAAGGATTCGTCGAAAATACCCCCGGAGACGGGAAGTCCCCCAAGGCGATGGAGATCCCATAAAGAAAGCGACAGCTCCCCCCTCCCGGGTAAAAATAGAATTGGTGGCGGAACACCAGACCTCAGTAAAGGCCGTGACAACGTTACAGCAGCAGCTATAACGGTACATGGAGGCCTGCACAACGTATAGCAAATCCATCGCTGCCAAACGCTCCGAGCATGTGCGCAGGACGACGTCCGCCGACTCGAAGTAATAAGGTACGAATCGAGGGCTAACGATATCCATACTTCTTGTTTCCCAAGGGCAGAAGCTGCTGATACCGATGGAAAGTACGGGAGGAGTAACTCCACCAATGTGTCGGGACTCATCAAAACAGCGCCCTGGACTTCGTGCGGAGGCGCCGGAGTCTCACCGACGCCGGGGAGGAAACAAATTTGGTCATCCTCGTTAACAACCGAACGACTCTAGAGCTCGCAAGTCGACCCAGTTAAAGGGACTCGTACGGCACGTCCCCCCAGGGCAGAAGGCAAACTCGTAAACAGCAAAATTTCTCTCTCCTTGCGTATTTCTGATATGCACGCATTCTCGAAGAACATCTCTTACTTGCACCCGGACGTTGGTGAGAACCAGATCGAGGAAGGTAACGGTTAGCGATGGGAAAGACATCTGCAAAGCGACAGAGGCATTGAAGCCGTCAGTTCAACACAAAAATCAGGTACGCAAGCTATCTTCAAAAAAAAAAAAAGGTTGTGTATTCATATTGCGATAAAAAAAAAAGAGGGAAAATGATCGTAAACAAAAAAAAGAGAAGGGATGTGAACAGCGGTAAAAGAAAAGCGAAACCGCGAAAAAAAAAATCTCTCTACGGCTAACACAAATACAGCCCTGAGACGAACAGCGATAGAGACCAGCACCCCGCGGCCAACAAACCGGAGGTGACAACACTGGATTCCAAATGCTCAACCACAAACCCGAGCATCACTGGGTCAAGAATCCAGCGCCCAGGACTATCACCGAACACTCGCGTCGCAAACCCCTGTGTCAGATGTCAAAACCGGATAGGAGATGGATGCCACAGAAGACGACGCCCGGCAATCGAGCCGGACACGAGCCAAAGCTATAGCGCGGCCGAAACAAAAAGGGATAACCGTGCTGGACAAATCGAGTCCGACACACTCAGGCGAAGTCAGGTAAGTGACTCTCCCTTGAACAAAAAAAGAGAGGCGGTGACAAAAAGAAGTCGTCACGAAAAGACTGCGACAAAAAGAAGTCGTCGCTAAAAAAAAAAAAAGAAAACCAAAAAGAAGAAAAACCAAAAAGAAGAAAATAAAATTCCGAAGAAGCCATGCCACCACCAAAAAACGAGGTAGCCACACCAACTCGTGCCACAGCCATCATGGCAAGCCGCGGAAGTCGAAGCTTGACGGCCAAGCCACCGATGATAGACTGAGACGAGACGCCTGACAATTCGGCCAGTCAAGTCGAAAAGAAATCCTTGAAGAAGGCGAACGGAACAGAGGCTCCTCTCCGGTAACTGAGCCGATCGAAGTCGAAACGACGACAACGTTCGGCAACCCATAGAGGAACGAATCGACGACTCTCAAAAAAAAAAAAAAAAAGAGAGAGAAGGAAAGACAGGCCGTCACACCGGCGACCCAACCAATGTCCCCAGAGTGAAACACCGAAAAAGGGAAGAACCTACACACAGCAACTAAGTCAGGCGCATTCCCCAACCAAAAATCGTGCGGAAGACAACCAGTCGTCTACACCAACAAGATGGCAGACTCCGGCGACGCCTAAACGGACAGGCGTAAAACGAGGTACGTATCGAAAACTAAAAAAAAAAAAAAGAAAGAGCAAAAAAAAAAAAAAAAAAACGCGACAAAAAAAAATAAATAAATAAAAAGCTCTAAAACAACAAGAAAGCGAAATATCGAGACCGCGACAAAAAGAAGTCGTCACGACAAAATAAGAAAGAAGGAGTCGAAAAAGGAGAGGAGAGAAAAAGAAGAAGGGTAAAGGAAGAGACAAAGAAGAAAAAAAAAAGAGAGCGGGACCCCGGCCGACTCAAAATCTAAACGAAGTCGCCAGAAAGGGAGAAAGAAAGAAAAAAAAAAAGGAATCTCGAAGGTACCTTTCAAATTTGATACGGGTGAGGCGTCCAACGTGAAGAGAAGCAGAGATTCACCGAAAGGAAAGTCTCTTCAACAAATACTCTCCTAGATTCAGAAGCACGAACAAAATCTCCAAGAGTCGGTCGTAGATACACACAACCGAAGGGCGCAGCACTTCAGATGGAGAACGCAACAGGGACGAAAAAAAAAAACTCAAGAAGGTCTCTATTAGGTTAGTACGGTGAAATACCCAATGCTCAAGGTACTTTATATATCGAAGAATTCCAAGGGTTTCCTCCGAATTTGGGAGAAGACGACAGTTCCTTTTTAAAAGGGACTCTATCTTCCCCGTACGGAATTTCCCTTATCATGAAACTCTACATGGAGACCCGATCAGGCGACAACCCCGGGATCGTTACCAGGCCTCGGTGGGCCCCACTCCGCATAACCGACTTGGCTTATGCAGAGAAAGGCTCGGCTATGGGAACAAAGGAGATCGTGGCGCCAGACGCATCCGGAGTCGTGTAGTCCGGACTGAAAGCTACGAGAAAGTGAGTTTAAAAGTTAGGGTTTTAGCGAACCCAGTTCGTGCAGCCTCAGACCGCATAACCAGGACCGGCAGCAGCCTCGACTATGCCCAGAAAGAAAAAGACTCTCCGAGCCTTTCAAATACAACCCCCGGACGGCGGCTATGATACAGTCGAACCAGAGCGACCTAAAACACAGCAAAGACTCGTTCCAAAACAGTTCTTCTCCAAACGGGAAGCAACCTGTCGACGAAGGTCACCGAAGTTCTTCGCCAGTACCTCCTTCAAAATACCAAATATCGTCGCCGAAATCCTCCGACGACATACACCTGAAGGAGACAAGCAAGTAAGTCTCTATCTACAACATTCATTACCACCTGAGTACTTCCCTCTTCTCAGGAACATTCGCTCCATGTGTCATCGGTAAGCAAAAAAAAAAAAAAAAAAAAAAAAAAGAGAGATCTTAGAGTATACAAAATATACAAATCCCTAAAAAAAAAGAGGACGAACGAACAATATACAAGTGGTCCTAAAGGAGAAAGAGGATCATAAAATAAAAAATAAAAACGAGGCGTGTGTGTGTGTTTTCTTCAAAGTTCGACACTAGTTCGTTCCTCCTGAACGATCAAGTATCGAAGGGGGCAATCTGTACGCATCAAAATGTGCGTGGCCCAAATCCGATAAGCCCAACAACCCATCGGCCCTTCAAACAACGACCATGGGTAGGCTTTAATCGTCATCAAAGTTCGTCGCGGCAATCCACTACGAAGTCCAGCCAGTATCGCCATGTCACCAGCCGCAGTCAGCACCTCGTCGAAGAAAGAACCGTCGAATCAGCATGCATCGTCAGCCCACCACTCAGTCTTCAACCGAAGGAGCAAAAAGAGGGCCACGATCCTGGTCTCTCTCTCTCCCTCGTCTTCCTCAATATTACAGCAGAATGAGGATCACGATCCCCATTCCAAGGCAATTCCTCTCAACGACCATACAGACCAGCTACAAATAGCTGGAGATTCCCCATCCACGGGGTGAAGAAATCGATTCTCAAATTCCGACAAGTGAAGGACTCCCTCTCTAAGCCGAATGACTCAAATCCCTTCCTGGAGAAGAAGCTCATACACACTCAGAGGTTTCTCAAGTTATCGACGCCCGACAATTCGTCATTCGTCGTCCCGACAGTTCAACCGGAGCGGCTCTACACGATCGCCGGCAGCGTCATAAGTCGATACACGGAGCACAAATACCTCCGTCCGACCGACCAAAGCCACAACAGTTCGTGCACACTAGTTCCTGCAACTCAAGTTCGACATTTGTTCGTTCGCATAGGCTTCGACTTCACCAAATTCACACGGAGATCGAATCAAAGGAAGCATAGGAGATTGTACTCGCAAATCTTGATATTTACAACACACCCTGTAACAAATTTATTCTAAAGTAATCGACATATTCTCTCGGTCGCGCCTCTTCGCGGACCGGCGGGTTTTCGGTGAAACAATATAGTACACAACATGTAAGTGTTACTTAATTTAATTGTGTACTTCACTGATTTAAGTGTCTGGCCTCCTTCACTTATTAATCAAGCATTAGCTTCGTATAAAGCTCCAAATAAAGCATGACCATGTTCACTCTTAGGTACGTAGCTGACGTTCGCGCCCAGACTAAGCTAAACCGTAGCTTTCTGAAAATGTTTTGGACGATGACGTGCAATTGTGTTCGTCTTTATGATTCATGTCAATATTAATGCAGTCAAGCTTCTATTGAAGTTCAGAGTCAACCGCAAGGGGTTTCTGATCGACTCGCGGTATCAAAAGAGTCTTAAAGTAACTGACCGAAAGAAAGAAAACAAAAAAAATTGTGATTCAGTCTATATATATATCTGGGTGCTCTCAATCTTCAGAAAAGGACGAGCTTCTCAACGTACGTAGTTGGAACTTCAAGACAAACAAATTAAACGAAGAAGAGTAGCTTAATTTTAAGAGTTTATAATATAGTCATGCGCGCGCGTAGATCGAGTAGCGTTTTAAGAGTTAGTCGTGCATTAGCCCCCCCTGGACGAAAGAAGGAAGTAGATCTTCCGGAGGCAAAGATCGATGAATCAGCTACGTCCCCTTCCGCAGCTGATGATCTGCAGGTTGCTGCTGCTTCTGCTTGCTCTGAATATTGCTGGGGTACTGGTGAAGTTGGAAGTGGTTGATGCCCGCGAATTTCCCGATGGATTTGGTTAGTAGCTGCAATATCGCTTCACATGACTCTCCCTGGTGAAAGCAAAAGATCAGTGGTGAAACGAGCACCGCCTTCACCAAAACCCAAGAAAAATGCGCAAGGACGACGGACACCCACAAAACATCCACCACCGCCGCCGACGGCACCACCACTGCCTCCACTGCCTCCTCTGCCACCGCCACCACCGCTACCACTGCTGCCTCCTCCACCTCTTCCACCTGATCCTTCACCTCCATCTTCTCCAGCCACACGGAATTGAACCAGATGGTTATAATAAACTTATGTATGTTATATAATTAAAGGAAATGAAAAAGGAAAGAATATAATTCCTTTGTTCACAGACCACGGTTTCTAAATTAATGTAATTCCCTTTGGATACATATATTATACTTATAAGGTAGGAATATTGTTATGTTATGTTCTTCTAGTTTCTGATGTTTTATCTTACGCGCGTCCACCTCCTCTGCGTCATATGTTAATAATCGATCTAGCTAGTAATTGTATGACAATTTTCAAATGAAAGCAAGATTTGACTTCATGTAATACCTGCAGATATTCCTAGTCGAGCAGGTCCAATATTGCATGCGCTACTTAACAAATATTATAAAAAAAATCATTTCATAAACAAAACCAACCACAAACTAAAGCTTATTGATTTAATGACCTTGTTTAATTAATAAATATTGGAGCACAAATTAATTTGTCCTTTCTTTTCCTCGTCTTCAATTTATATAGGAAAGGATAGCAAAATAGAATTAGGGGTGTATGGGTGGTTTTGTCCCATAATTTCATAAAGTTTAGATTGAGTCATTTGAAGAATGAAGCTAAGTCTGTGGATTTACCACTGAATATTGATACAGAGTAAAAATAAATAAAAATAAAAATAAATTAACCAAACAGATATTACCCGTTAATCCAATTACTTGTTTTATAAATGGAAGAGAAACGGAAAATGTTACAAAAAATGCAGATTAATTCATAGGAAAAATAAATTGGAGTGAATCAAGAATAATAAAATGTGACACAAACATTTATGTGGTTGCAGAGACGGCTAGGGTTACAAGATATAATCTATACTCATTAATCTAGAATCGAATTAATTCCCAAAATACCCAACTCAATCGTGGTAGACGAATGCAATTAAAAATCAAGGCACAATATAACAGAAAACATATGTTATAATCATTTACCTATTCACCTAGGGGTGTGAACGGTATACTAAAAAATGGAATAAACTCGTCAATATTTATTTTATTAATATTTGTATAATTGTAAGCGTAAAACAATATATTCACAAGTATTTCATTTTTTTTTTTGTCTGTTTATTTATCACATCATAGAATGGGCCTTAATTGAGTAATAAACGGAATAATAAAAATAAATCATAATTTTTTTAAAAAAAAAAAAAAAAAAAAAAAAAAGAAAAAAAAGAATATGTGAAATATCACTTATCTTATTGATCACATGCGTAGATACTTAGAAAGATACAAAGAGTTATATAACAAAATTATTAAAAGAATATTAAATGACTTCAAAATATTGAATGATGATTCTAAAACAATTATATCATATTTCATCTTTATTTTGATCAATTAGTATATTTAGGACAAACATATTCTTTAAATTAATCAGTAAACTGGCCGTAATATGGGTTGAAATAACTTTTCCATTTCTTTTAATTTATTAAACAATAAATTGGTAAATGGTTCGATTAACATGTTTTTCTTCCATTTAATTTCTTCCAATTATTTTAGTTTTGTAGATAATCTATCGGACAATATATAGAGCAGGCAATCAGGTTAATTAGACTTACACCACTACGTTCACAATTTAAGTTAAAGGCTATGCTTGTTCTAAGTTCACCCATCTACCTTAAGATAAATATGATTAAAAATATATTTTAAGAAATCGTGTAATCATGATATTAATTATTTTATTCTATATTGGAATATCATTATTTTAAACTTTTATATATAGTAAATTACTGATGATTAAAATATTTCTTTATTTTATAATTTTATAAGTTATTTCCTTTTATTCCATTTATTTCTTGAATATTTGCTTTACCATTCGATAAATAATGAATAAATAACTTGCTCAATCTACATTTATGCAGTATTAAACCATATTGGGAATTAATTAATAGGATAATAAATGGGACAAGTTATATTTCGCTTCTTCATGTGTCATTTATATATCTCTATTTCACTTCTAAATTGCATCCCAGTGCCCACATTGGTTAGAAAATACGTGCGTGCTTCTGTTATTAATAATGCTTAAGGCTACATAGATTTGGATCAGGGGTTGTCTGCTCAACTCTGTTATATCTTATAAGTTTATCTTCTTAATTTTCTACTATAATGAATTAATTATATATATAGCATTCTTGTCTGAGAAGTAGCACATGCAACTTATGATGAGCTTCTTCACTGGATTGATGCCCTAGAAGCAAATTTAATTTACAAATGCAAAGCTTGTGTGTGTACTGACTGGTGACTAGCTCACGTCGTTCAAACTAATATACTAATTAACCCTCTTTGGCTGCTGATCAAACTGATGAGAACCCATGTTTTAATGTTGCACATTAGATAATCTAGACTACTAAGACCACAATAACCACAAAGATTCCACTAGTACATAATGTAGACAGTGAGACTTTAATTTGCTCCATAACTTGACCCTACAATATTTTGCAGTCATCAACAACTGTGTCCAATTTCTAGTAATTAATCTACCCACACTTTCATGCCCACGTGCACAGGCTCAGTCCAAATTTCCAAATTAAATATTAAAGTGACTCTCTTCTTTTAATCTCTAACACACCTGATCACCGGCCAAAGAAACAAATTAATATCGATAACATTTGGAGGGCTTCAGAGTTCAGTCCATTCCCCCTAAAAACAAGACACTATCTCACACATTCACATGCATTGCACGAGCCATCGGGTTTACCATAGTACTTCTACCATGTATCTATAGCTAATTAACCCAAAGATTGCAGTTCACTTCAGTTCACTGCAGTACTGCATTCCCCTTAGTGGGTGGGAGTAGTAAGTAAATTTTGTATTAATTACTATAATCATAAAAAAACCCACCAATGTAGCTTTAGCATGTGAAGGCAATCGATCTTCTAAGGTCTTAATTTCTTACTCACGAAGGGAAGCTTAAAGGAGGGATTATATATGTATAAAAAAACAGAAGAAAAAATAAAGGGATGAAAAGTAGAAACTGCAAAAGGAGGGCCATGGAGCTCTCTGTCTGATCAGTTGTTGTGCGCTTAAAAAGAATGGTCAGAGATGATTCGAGAGAAGTAATGCGGTCACGTTTAGTCACTAAGTTGACAAAGAAAGAGGGATATATAAGATGACCGGTGCATCAAATAAGCAAATTGGACGATTGATAGGGGGTTCGTCTGATCGAGATGTGGAAAGATATATATATATATATATATAATCCAGCTAAATTATTTTACTAAACCCGGCTTTAGATATTGTAGATAACTTTTTATATTATTTTTCTTAATTGTGTGTCCAGCCCGCCCATTACTTGTTTGTCTCTCTTTTTGTCTAAGTATATACTCTGTGGATTAATGGCCAAGAAGGACAGAAAAAATTTGAACTTATTCTGATCTCATTCTCTTTCCAAAAAGATGATCAGAAGAATGAAGCCCATTTGGAAGTCTCCACAAGAGAATAATCAAAACATCTGCTTTAATTTATAACTACATGAGCTAAATGCTGTTGGCAGCTTTCTACTAATGGTCATAGACAGTTCGATCAGTTAGATTCCCTTCAGGAGCATATTCTTCTTCTCCCACAGTTACAACAAGGTATATATATATATATATATAGTATGATGCTCTTTCAGTAGAATCAATACTCAAACCATGCATGCTATGAACTATATATAACTATATATTATATATAGTTATACTACAAAATGTAGGGTATATATTCAACAACACCCTTTAAAATATTACCTTAATTAATTTGAAGTAAGCAATATATATCATGGGGGGCCAAGCTAGCCAAGGGCCAAGGATAAAGTAGCTATATATATATATAGCTTAGAGAGAGGAAAAGACAAAAGAGAGAATGTAGTGGGAAGCATTAATTTTATACATATTTTGGATGGTGAAAAGTAATTAGGTCAGCTCCACTCAATCCCATGTCAGCTCTTGTTGATGAGTGGGTCAGCTAGCGATCAGCCCCACATAATCCTTTCTTTTGTCACATTAACACAAATCCATGTCACCCACCTTTCTCTAAATAACTTAATTAATACATACACGCTATATGAATGTGTCGACAATATTGATCAATACAGTTTGATTTATACCAGTTACCACTAATTTCGGTCATTAATATTGATCATATATATATATATATATATGTCAAAGCAGAATGGACATATATATATATATATATATTCCCCGAATCTCACAGAAATGTATATTTTATATATAAAAGATAAAATTTTAAACGTAAGTGTTTGTGTTGGACGGAAACTGGAAAAGGAAGAAGACTTTGGTAGGGTGGGGTAGTGATTATGTTCCTGTGTTAGAGGAATCGGGAAATGGTTCTCTTTATATATCCACTTGCAAATATCGGAGCTAGGTGCAGCAGCTAGCTGGAAGATTATTTCATGAGTTGGAAGCAACTCAAGGCTGTACGTACTCTTCGCGCCCCTCTTTTTTTTTTTTTTTTTTTTATTTCTCTCCCTTTCTGAACACTCTCTGAGGGCCTCTAATTTTTTGAGTGGCTGCCTGGTGCTCGAGGACTATCGACAGAGTCCTCATCAGTAGTTGATCTGGGTTCTTTTTATATGTATATATGTACACAGTTAGTTAGGACTCAGTACTCTCGCTTTCACCCTAGCTCGATCGATCGAGATCATCACTAAGAAATATATACATATCTACCTTAATTATCTTATATCGATCGTCTCCCTCTTTAATTTAATTCGATCCACTACGACTCGTCCTTGCTACAAATGTACGTGCATGCATGTGCTTCTCACGTGAGAGCTCAAAGATATTATGACTAAGTAGCGCCTAGCTAGGTTCAGATCACTTCAGATGATAAAATACTGCATGGAAAATCTGGAATAAATTAAATAGTGTCCAGACTTGAGGGCTTCGATCGGACAAATCTTAATTAATTTGAAACATCTTAAACTAGCTAGCTACATGAATAAAAAACAGCACTCGTACATATATATATATATATATATTTATATGGTGCTTTAATTTATTAAAATGGGCTAGCTTAGCTAGCTGCGGCCATCAGAATTCAGAGAATGTATATATATATATATATAATTAGTTTCCTTTTTTCTGGCACTAATTAAACGCGCTGACGGCCCTTTTAATTAAACGGTGGAACCGAACTCGATCATTTATATGAAATATTTAATAAAACAACTGGGTCGTCTCATGATCTCATCAGTATAGTCTCTTCCAATATTGAACACTGAACGTAGTCAATATTAAGCGAACGGCCGAGAGACCCATCGAAATCAAGAGCATGCAGCTGATCCCTCCCTAGCAATTGCATATCATCTACTATACAAAATATTACTATAAATAGGTATACATGCATGGACGTTTAAGTGTAGGTAAAAGAACAGATCCAATTAAACGAAAAGTTCACTAATTACTACTCCCATTTATAAGATTAAGAACAAGGGTTCGTATTTTTTATATATATTAAGAAATTATAAAAATAAAAAAATTAATGAAAACTGATCGAAATTAAATTACTTTTAGATAAATTAAAGTTCAAGAATAGAGAAAATTAAATGGGTGATCCCCAATATTACATTACTTAAAACTCTGATAGGAAATGAAAGAATTTAACAAGACTAGTACTATAAAAGGAGAAATAAAGTCATTCGAGAAGAACAGACGTAAGTTAATTATTTATACGCTTTTCAATAAAAATAGGTCAATGACTCAAAACAAAATAATTTTTCTACCATTTTATGCTCCAATATTGGAACTTAATTTTCTTATTCAAGCTGCTGGATTAGGGTTTTTTACTCGATTAATTATATGATAATTAAACGTCGACCCATGATATGATTAGTTCTTTTGTCGCTATTCTACCACTACGTACGACCACCAGATTCATTGAACTGGGTCAGTCATATATATATATATATATATATACGTTTCTTTCACCCTTAATCTTTATTACAAAATCAAACAACCTTATTATACATATTATTACTATATGACAATTAATACATATGTGTGTATGTATATTTTTATATATACACACAATTCAGGGTTTTCATTTGTAATATTGTTATAGAACCAGATCAACTAATTATCAGTTGGAGCCGATAGTGTATGTACGTACATTAACTCGATAATTACCAATTAAATTAAGGAGAAATTAAAGGGAGCATTTAGGAGAGATGCATGATAGAAGAAATATTGAAGTCATTCATTAATTAGTCGACATCACTTGCAGCAGGACCTACACGAAATGTACGTTTGACGATCAATTAAATTAATCATCAGCGCGATGAACCTCTGATATATTGCGTGCCTAACATTATATATTAGTATGGATCGAGTACATGCATATATATACGTACAATATTGCTTGTGAGGTTCCAAAATTAATTTACACGTCCACGTGTCGCTCTTTGGTTTGTTTACGTGGACAATCTAAGACAGGTTGATCAGGCTGATCATACACATCAATCACAACATGCGGGGCGGGGCTATCGCCGTCACCGTCGCCGTCCGCTTCAGGCAGCGGTTTCACCGTAGCCCGATGGAGGAAGGAAGGCGTCCTTCCCACCTCGGCGCCATTCTTGAACTTGGCCTCGTTCGCGAGCTCGTTTACACACTCCGCAAGTTTCTCCGTGTGGCCTATGATCTCCACGAGGAGCGAAGCGGTTGTGACCATGGGAAGGACCTCGAGGAGGGAGGAGTTCTCCAGTACTAGAGCCGTTTTGAGAGCGGTTCTGAGTTCTGCTGCTCCAGTTTTGGCGGCTGCTACGTGATGAGCTGCGGTGATGGGTTTGGACATAGTTCGAATCCCCGTTGAGAGTTCCTTCAAAGCCTGGCTGCACTCCGTACTCATCTTCGTGCATGGGGCCTGAATTTGTTCTTGGAATTCCACGGGGGCCTGCATCCATATATATATGAATCATATATATATATATATATATATATATATATATATATATGATATGGTGACGATCGATCAGTTAAAATATTTACTAATTAATTGATATACTACTACATGTAAAACTTAAGTAATTCCTGCATTTATTTGCCCAGAAATGATCTCGATGTAAGGATGAAGTTAATTCGTTTTGTGAAAGAGAAGTAATTAATATTGATGAATTCAGCTGGGCGTACCTTAATCTTGGAGGTTAAGCATGCGTTAAGAGCTTCAAAGGAGTAAGCACATTGTCGACTCAATGATCCTATTTTCTGGTAGTATTCCCAAGGGTGTTTGAACCCAAACCCACCGTGTCTTGGTTCCCACCTTGCGAAGTTTGCCTGTAATTAAGTAACAATTAGAGAGAGCCAACTAATTTCGTTATAATTAATTAGTCAAGAATATTAATTATTAATTGGGCATTAATTTGAAGTATATAACAAATTAAAGGTTGACTCTTTTTTTTTTTTTTTTTTTTTTTTTTTTTTTGAAACCGTGAGTGGCCCACCAAATCGAGGGCATGCATAATTAAATTAAAGAGCAGTGCCTTAGTTGCTGCAAAAAGTGGGACTGCAGACCGCCAAAGTGGTGGTGGAATATTGCAATTTGCAAAATCTGAATGCCACGAGCGCTAGGCCACGATGAAGCGTGGAGGGGCAACGAGGTTTAATATCTAAAGAAGCCTCGCTCGGGGGTTCATTCTTTTTTTCCCGCGCCTTTATAACTAAGATTAATGCTGCTGCACTCACCAGAGAATCTTCGTTGCTTTTGGAATTCAGAACACTTTTGTATCCTTCCTTTGCAAATGTCTTTTCTCCATCTATGACCACCCCCATACTGTCTCTTTCGTCCACCTCTCTCTTGAAGCACTCCGCTCCAAATCCTGCACTCGCATATACATATATATATATATATATATGCAGCTCTGGGTTAGAACGACAAGATCGTAGTCACAGATATAATAATTTATACACGATGAATTGAAGAGTACTAGCTAGTCAGACATTTTTCAAATGTTCAAGAAATTGTTTTGGTACCTTCCAAAAAGCTCGCAAGCTTCTCAATGTTTTTGGCGGTCAGTTCATGGAGATCCCCACCTGCCCACACGGGACAGATGAAGAGGGTGATGAAGACACAGGCGAAGCTTCCAATGGCGATTGTGGAGAGTCTCTGGTGCGCCAACGCGATCAGCTCCTCCACACGGTACCCGGAAACCGCAACCAGACTGAACGTCAGAATGAAGATCACCATTCCGTAGTCGTACCTCTGTTTAATTTTTGGGAAAAATCGAGCGAAAGTGGACGCGGCAGCTGCACCATCCATTGGTTTTGTTATAACAGATTAATTAATTATATTGTTAACCCCCCGAAAATATTCTTGTTTAACTAAAGAGTAATTAAGCTAAGAATTAATGGATTAATTTTTTTCATACTTGCTCGATCTTACCTACGAGGAAGACGGAAGCTCCGAGAATAATGGGTTCCCCTTCTCTCCCTGAAAGATCAGCGAGGTAATTAACACCGGTGGCCAGAGCGCCAGCCATTAATGTTGCAAATACTCTGTTAAGACCTTTGGAAAGGGTGGCACCTGATCAAACATATAAATTATATATAAAAAATGAGTCCAGTAAATTTATAAATTTAGTGAGAGAGGGAGAGAGAGAGAGAGAGAGAGAGAGATCTAGAGAGAGAGAGAGAGAGATCTAGAGAGAGAGAGAGAGAGATCTAGAGAGAGAAGAGTAAAAGGCGCGTATGTACAGGAGATGGATGGATCGATGAGACTTACCCACGGTGTATTCGAAGACGACAACAACAGTGAGGACGGCCCACATAGCTGCGACCCCCCAGCCATTGTAGAGGGGACTGAAATAGTAGAAGAAAGAGACGAGAGTAAGGGCCAAGCCAACTTTGAGGCAGTGAACCACTCTCCTTGGGTCGTCTTGTGCGATCTTCTTCACATTCTTAGCTCCATCACTCATCTTGCTCTTGCCTTGTTGCCACGCTGCAGCAAACAACCCGGCCTTCTCCTCGCTTCCCATTCCCTTTTGATCCACTATATATAATTGCTCCCACGAGGGAAACTTGCTTGCATGAACCAGCTGAGAATATATGGTGTTACTGTTGGACGGGAAAAACAGAAGCAGAGGCAGAAGCAGAGGAGACAGAGAGAGAAGAGAGAATTAAGGGAGCCAAGCAACTCAAATGTTAGGATATGCAGATCACAATTGCACACCAAACTTTGACGGGAAAGCTGAATTTATAGGGATGAGTAATGAGGGGGACCCGGGTTTTTTTTATTAAACTGTGGGATTATTTTAATGAGAAATATTAAAAGAGCTGGAAAAGAGAGGGAAGGAGAGAGAGGGGTCCATGGTGAGTGCAGGTAAGTGCTTTTGGTACGGTGATAAGACAAAGATTTTCTTTGGAAAAGGAGGGACTTACTTGGCTGGAGAGCTCCGATCCCGGGGATGGTATGCTTTGAAACGGCAAAAGGGTTCAGAGAAGAACAACTCTTAGGTCCGAGTAGTGATCGACAGGAGCCCCCCATGGTAATGGACACTTAGCTTTTCCGGATTTAACTAAGACAAAAGCTACATAGCACTCAGCAGCTGATACACAAAATAAACTACAAAACTAAAGAGGGTGATGTAAAGGCCTGGGAAAACTGTAAAGTGCACTACTTGGCACGGTATGTTCAGGCCATTAAAATGGGCACTTGGGGTTGGGGGCCAATAGCTACCGATTGAGCTAGCTAGAACTGCTACGTACCTATAGCAAGGGTGCTTCTCATTAAGAAGGACGTGCGCTTAATTTTAGCAGTTGAATTCCAACGATTGAGCTAGCTAAAATTAGCATTATTTTGGTATTGAAACGATGGACTTGATCCTAGCTCCGGTTCTCAAGCAACCCGCTGATTAATTAATCCGTAGTAATTAATTAATTTCAAAGTGGTATGATTAATTAATATTGGTTGGCCTTGGGAGACTACTATGTATATTCGAGAAATGGTGTCACAAGTACTTAAATATTACAGCTACATATGTATATAATTTGATGGGTATATATATATATATATACGGATCAAATAATTAACAAGAATCACTCGCCAAGGAATTCCCATGAAATATGTAATCATGACTGTGCGAAGCGTTGGCTTCCAAGTCCCAACGCGTGGTCCTGATTGTGGAGGAGATGGAGAATTAATGAATCTTCATGACTCAGAGTCCACTCAGAGGCCTTAAAGGCTAGCTTCTATCTCCCCATCTGGACCCGTAAAAGGTAGCCACCTTCAAACTGTACTCCAAGTCCTTGTGAGAAAAACTTAAAGACCCAAAATCCAGTTTTGGGTGACATGTTGTTATTTTCCATGTTTGATGTTTGTTTATCCTTTTGCATGAGAATGGAAAACTGGCAGGCCTTGTCTTCACCCCGGCCGTTTCCATTTGTCTCTGGTAGATCACTGGTACTACATGCTACTATTACACTCAAAGACCCCAATTTGACATAAAGGGTGACAGCAACTAGGAAGGTTTGAGGGCTAGCTTTTCCGAGAGGGAAACAGCCAGTACTAACGGATAACTCGAAATTACTAACTTCTCCTTCTTCTTCTTCTTATTCATCTTCCTTCTCCTCTCATCTGTCATTTGATATATATATATATCTCTTTCAATTACATATATATATATATATATATATATATATATATGGTAGCCGGTACGGAAAGTGGGGAGGAGCTAGGGAATCTCCCGTGCCATTTCTCGATCCAATCCTTTTATCTTGATTTTGATGGATGGTAGAGACTAGTGTGATGAAAGAATATTTATATATATATGCATAAACAGAGAAGCATGGCATATATTCGGATGCATGCAGTACCAGACAGTCGAGCCAATTAATGACTCTCCAAGATTTCTTCAGCTGGTTGGGAACAATATCCATCACTTCAGGTTGGGAACAATATCCATCACTTCATGTTGGGAACAATATCCATCACTGGGTAGGGAGAAGAATTTCCAATATATAATATAATTGCTTCTTCTCCTATCCTTTGGAACTCTCTCTCTCTCTCTCTCTCTCTCTCTCTCTCTCTCTCTCTCTCTCTCTCTCTCTCTCTCTCTCTCTCTCTCTCTCTCTCTCTCTCTCTCTCTCTCTCTCTCTCTCTCTCTCTCTCTCTCTCTCTCTCTCTCTCTCTCTCTCTCTCTCTCTCTCTCTCTCTCTCTCTCTCTCTCTCTCTCTCTCTCTCTCTCTCTCTCTCTCTCTCTCTCTCTCTCTCTCTCTCTCTCTCTCTCTCTCTCTCTCTCTCTCTTTTAATATTGCACCAGATCATCAGATTTTATTGCATGCAATAGGTTGAACGTTTATACGCCAAACCAGAGAAAAGGACGGAAGAGATATATACACATAGTTAAAGTTTCAAAGTGCCTATCAGGCAGGAGAACTCATGTACATGATCTATATATTAATTGATCAAATTAATTAATCACTACATATGTCTGCCCCACGAATCAGTCAAATTGGTCAATACGCAACGGTGTCATCTGCTCCTGGGGCATGACACGTTAAGGCTTCCTGCACCATTATATATCCAAAATAAGGTAAACTGCCTAATTAATCTTGGGGCTAATTAATTATATATATGAAGATAAACCAGTGTTAATTAATGGAACTTGGATGGTCGTCCTGATTTGCTTAAACAAACTCTAAAGGTGGTTTTTCTTTGACTGGCAAATCTAATTACGGAGGTTTAGTTTAATCTGGCAAGCGCATAATTAAGTACTCCTTGTGTGAGCTTTCCAGGTGGCCAATAGCTAGCATTAACTTCGCCATCTAGTAGTTTTTATGGGTGCTTTAGTCAAAATTATAAGGTAGATTACGACATGCATCATATATATAAGAGAAATTAACTGCTAGCCAATCTTATTACAGATTCCCAAGATGGAACTCCTACCTGATCATTTCCCTTTCAAAACCTTCCTCGATCACCTTCTTATATATATATATATATATATATTGGTCAAACTTCAATACTTAATTGCATTAGGTGACCCTTTAAGCTAGCCCTGCAAATCGGAAATAAATGAAAGAAACCCAGATAAAGTCTTACTACACATTAATTAATTAATTAATTAATTAATTATAAGAAGGCTAAATGTGCCACGTAACCAATGATATATCACAAGCTCCAGAGACTGCAAACCTCTAACTAATGGAACTCGATCCGTCATCCCTATCTTACGATATGTTATAGTCATGAGCCTATTATATATATATATATATATATATATATAT